>OY728139.1:319993845-321243845 GCA_963277665.1 Viscum album | reverse complement strand
TATAGTGAATAACATATGATATCATTTATCAAACTCTCCTAATATTATTTCATGATTAAATAAGATTATGAAACAATATTTGATAATGTGTGGATTAAGTGAATATTAAAAGATGTTTTAAAAAACCACTTAATTAACGAGGTTGATGTTGTAAAAGTTACATTGTTGAAGGCCAAAGGTTGGAAATTTCATAATATTTGAAACATTGGATTCCAAAAAGATCTTTAATTTCATTAAATATTTCTATTTCGAAGAGTTTATGGACCTTATTTTTGAAACACTAGTTATAAATAATGAATATGAATATCTCTCTCATGATCTTCTCTTTATTTAACTTTATGGAGGAGTTACTAGTACAACTTTAAAGGAAAATGGGTCATACTGAAGTATTTGATGATTCTAGTGGACAATAGATGAATTTGGAAGTAAGAACCCATTGGTTTATACTTAGGGGGACTAATAAAACTCATTGTTGAAAAATATTCAGTATAAATAATGAGGTACATTTTGTTTTATGGTTTTTTCATTTCATTCTATTGATTATTATCCTGATAGATCTTAAGCATGGGTTTTGTGTTTCTTTAATATATTATAAATATAGAGATTCCCCCCAAACACCTTTAGTTGTATTAGATCATATTCTAATGAATAATTGATAATATGGAGATCCTAAAAATAAAAATAATTCTACGTTTTTCTAAAACTAAGTCTATGGTGATAAAACCATGTCATGGTTTACAAAGTTTTTTTGAAAAATAGTGTGGTTCATAAAATCATGTTCGGGTTTATATAATATTTCAATAAAAAATAGTGTATTTTTGGAAAACATCATGGTTTTCATATCACTATTTCTATTATTTATCCCACCCACCCCCTTTTTAGGTGGGCATAGGTACAATTTTTTTTGAAATCGAGAGGATGTAAGGTCAAATCATACAATGAAGGATCTTATTGTATAGTCCAAAACTCTCATATATATTTAATTCATGTTTATAAAATACTTATAAATAACAATATTTTTTACCCTTTATGAATGTGGTTTACTAACAATAATATATTTTAAAGAACTCTATATAAAATTAAATCATTTCCCACTTAATGAATATGACATACTAGCTTTTTCATGAGGGATGTAAGTTATGTTATAATTTAAAGTTTTATAGTAAGACACTTTGAAGTTAAATGTCATATAGGGAGGAATAAGAAAAGGGATATTTTATTTATGTTGGGATTAAAATCATTATAGGGTTCTTATATATCCTTATCAATGGAATAAAATACCATGTAGTTTGTGGTTACAATTTAAATCCATGTGACAAGGCGATCCAGTCACCATTGATAAATGAGGCTTGAAAATTTTATCCCAGTAATAAGGTATAATATGTAGTTTAAATCCATACGAGTAGGGTTTGAAACTCATACTTGATATTGATTTATATAGTTTTGATCCATGTAAGTGGGAATATCATGCAGTTTAAAATCATGTGAGAAGGAAATCATACCATCCAATTTAAGTTCATGTGGAAAATACTATTATTTCATATATTTTAAGGTAATTTTACAAGAAACATTATATCTTATATTTTAAGGCCTTTAAACTAGGAACATTTAGTGAAAGGTTCCAAGAAATAGAATGGGTGTGTAACTTAATCAAGAGAATCCATGTATATAAAATCTAGACAACAATTCAACCAACAAAATTAGGAATTACACTAAGAGAGGAATCCCAATAAAGTGATAACAATAATTACACATATGTAACCTTGATAAGATCCTATAAATAAGTTGGGTGAATGTGTGGGGCTTATGTTGGGTAATAAAACCCATATCTTTAATACACTTTATTTCATGATTTATTATATAAAGGTACGCATAATACAACCCCAGAAGATCATGAGGCCTAATGTATTTAGGAAATTACATACTTGAAATAATAAATTAAAACATTGGTAAAAAATAATTATTTAAAAACTTTGAAACATTCCCTTATATTCCTTCGATCCAATAAAACTACACAGGATAACTTGGGTACATACATAATAATGGGGTGAGATATAAATCCTAGTAAGGGAATAATCAAGGCATAAAATGATAAAATTAATACATGTGAGTAAATATGCATGTCAAGGATACATAAAAGGTATGTGAATAATAAATATTATCATAAAATCATTATATATGATGATAACATAAAGGAAACATAGGAATGTGGCAAAAAAATAAAACATGATATCAGCATGAGTCATGGAAAACTTCCAAGGCAACATCACATGGTGGAAAGAGTCCCATCATGGATTAGGTTCACTCCATAATACCATAAATAACATATCATGATACAAAATATTACCCAATTCATTGGAGAGATATATAATTTTAGGTTCACCGATCACATTTATATCATATACATTCATAAGTGTGCAATATTGATCATACATTGTAGGGGTGTATTTCATCATTTTCAATCCCATGATTAAGGAGTGTGGGTAATATAAATGGAAGTCCCAAATAAATTAAGTATATAAATATATAGGTGAATACCTTTTAGTGGAAATGGGTATGGTTATCCACTACACAAATGTTTTTCATGGAAAATCACATGATAATTTCAGCATCATAATGAGGGTACAGAAAGATCAATGGAAGGGATAAATGAGAATGAATTGGTTCTATAATCACTTGGTAATCATAAATACAGTAATAGGTATGTGTGAAAACATATCCAAACATGTATAATTGGAAATCAAAAGGCTTAATATATATAAGGTGATTTAATAAAGAGAATAAGGAGAGGGTCCCTTACTTCGATATAGCAACCACTTAGGTAAGGGTTGTTGAGTCAAAATGTGTTTCGACTTTTCTATCAATAATTTGTTGTTGAAATCAAAAATAACACATATTGTAATCACATATACTATTTATCAGGAATATTCTTTCACAATTGTTATCACTCACATTGTTTTTCATATTTTTTGTATTCTTGTCATAATCATGTATGTTGTTTTACGACGTAACTAGATATATTATTTTAGAATCGTAATCAGCTGTATCATAACCATATTATGCATCGTAACCACATGCATCGTAATCACTTGTATCATAACCAAATTTTTCATCGTAACTACATGCATCATAATCACCTGTATTGGAACCAGGTTATGCATCGTAACCACATGTATCATAATCACTTGTATTGTAATAAGGTTATGCATCGTAACCACGTGAATCATAACCATCTGTATTGTATCCTAGTTATGCATCATAACCACATTCATCGTAATCAAGAATCATAATCATGCATCATAACAAGATTATATATCATGCATCGAAACCATAATACAAATCATAACCCCATGCATCTTATCCATGTTAATCATCATAACCATGTTTTGTATCGTAAAAACTATATGAATTATAGTCATGACTAGCATTATGACCATATTATTAATTATACTCATGTAATGCACTATACTCTTATCTTAACTTCAATACCGATTACATGTTACTCATACTCATTGTTTCATACTTTTGTACTTACTATTTTCTAACTAATACGATGTTGTTGATTTGGTTATTTACCAATCAAAATGATGTCGTGTATTCTATTTTTTTTGACAATTGTAATGCTAGTTGTCCAAGTCCCTCTGATTTATTCATAGAAATATGACCGTTGGATAAAATATGACAGTTGGAACCTGAGGCATATAAATAGGAGTTCATTAGAACCAGAATACATAAATTTTTCTTCAATCAGGTTTTAGAGAGAGATGTTGTGACTTTTCTATTTCTTTTTGTGAAAGCCTTGAAGATATAAGAATTGAAAGTCTTGTTATAAGTTCTTGAATTTCTATAAGTGCTTTGTTTCTTCTTTGTGCATCTTATCATTGTGATAACGATCGAGGGATTCTGGGGATAGGAAGACGTGTTGCTGATCATCGTATTGAGGGCTTTCAATTGTTTGAAAGATAGAGGTGCTTATTACCTTCTTAATCAATGGCTTCTAGGGATAGGAAGATATTCATGCTGATCATCATATCGAATTCTTACCAAGGTAGTGGTAAGACAAACCTTTTATCCTAGGTGAAAGGATACCCTTCTCTTTGGGATAAAAGAATTGTAATACCTTTACATTTTTGCTGTTATTTGTAATAGAAAGGGAATAAATTTGTTTCTTATTTCTATTCATATTCATTTCTATTGCAATTTTTTCAATTAATATTCTTTCATTATGTATTGTATTAATATATTCTATATGTTTTATGGGAGAATCATTTACATCTGTATTACCCTGATCATTGTATTCAATTAGAATACAATTGTTTTTAATTACTAGTGGTATTACAACAAATCATATCCATCAGATCCAAGAACTGTATAGTCAATTGTATTGGTTGTAAATTGTATTAGTTTAATACCTCTTAAATTAATTTCTTTCTTAATTGTTTTAATACAAAGTTTTTAAACCTACAATTCACACCCCTCTTGTATTGTGCCATCTAATATACATATACGTCTATATTAAGATCTAACAAGGGTTATAATAAGGGGGGATAAATGATCTATAATTATTATAACATTAATTTTAAATTAAATAGATATTTTTAAAGTCATGAAAACATAATAAATTGATATTCAAAAGGATAAATACATAAATGGTGCTTGAATGAAAAAGAAGACAGAGAAATCCCTTACCTTGAGAGGGCGCTTCTAAAAATGTTTGAATGATGTTATTAAGAGTTTGGGGGTAACTTGGGAGGGATATAAAGAGGAAAAGGTATAGTAAATTAATGATCAAATGGGTTTTAATGAATTAGAATGGGAGGTTGTGGGGATTTATATAGAGAAATAGATGGTAATTCTTTATTAATTTCTAAGCTTAGGATTTTCACTCTATATAATAAATCAATCCAAACCAAAAATCATCCCATGGTTATCCATGGTTTATACCAAAGGAGAGGGTATTTAATTATTTTGTAAGTTTAATAACTGAACTCATTAAAATAATACCCTTGGTGATGTGTAATTGAGCCATGTTTATAAAGAATTGATTTTAAAACCTTAAAAATATATAATAGATTTTATAGGATTCATTAAGGGTTTATAAAGTTAATAAAATGACCTCAAAACACATTATTTTAAATGTGAATCATAATATTTGTCATGTAAACTCTTTAGAGTATTCATTACATCACTTTTGGGCCTTTATGATGTAATAATACATACCATATTTAACTTTGACAAAAAAAATATTTTCTCCAAAAATTATGAAAGATTTAACCTTGGTTAATTTATTTGTGTCGATTTCAAAAATAATATTTATTTTATCCAAATAATTTCCATAATTGTATAATTTACACTTGTAAATCAAAATCCTTATTTATTGAAAATACTTTTTTTATAATAACAATTTTTTACCCGTATAAAAATTACATTTGACTTCATAAAAATATATTATTGTTCATATTTGAATAAATATTATTTAATAGTATTATTTTAGTAAAATAAAATTTATTTCAAAATTATTTAATTCATCAAAAAGTGTTTTTTGATCGAAACTATATATTTCCCAAAAATTCAATTGGTGTTTTGTCACATCAAATTCTAATTTTTATCAAACTCTTTATTTAATCATTTATAAAGTAATAATAAAAAATATGATTGCAAACCTTATTCTATTAAAATTATAAATATGAAAATTCATACATTTGGGATCTAGATGAAAAACTCATTATTACACCAACGTATACCCTAAGAGTAAGGCGTGCAATGATGGGGATTTCTTAGGGAGGTTCAATGAACAGGTTTTGGGTTGTGATATGGATAAGCTAGAACTTCTCCCATAAATGGCTTCACTCATAATTTAATTATTGAATCTCAAATTTGTACTGGTTAAGGTAATATACTAATGATTCCATCACCCTTGAAAAATTCAATAAATGGGCTTCTTTTGGAATGATCCTACTGGTTAAGGCCATTAATCCTTCCTTTTGTGTCAATTGGACTTTATCAGAACCCTTAATATACTAATATTAATGTAAAATATACAATTCATATATTATCATTGACTATGATTCTTAACAATATTTTAAATCTAATATACTATATAGAAATCCAAAATAACCAAAGTATTCTATGTGTTTTATATAACTACATTACTTAATAATTCATTTATTCATTCAAATGGGAATTTTATTTATAAAAGTTTGGGTGATTTCATTCTCCCCCCATTCAAAGCTTTTTCCCTAAAAAATTTCATTTCATAAATTAAAATAGATGGGGGAATTTATATTTCATCACCTCTTCCAATTCCCATGTCACTTCCTCAAACTTGTGGTACCACCACAACACTTTGACCATATGACTTTTCTAAGATATTCATAGGATGCTCCAAATATGAAAGATCTTTTTACCAATGGTAACACCTATGGATTCAGGACATGTAAGGAGTTTGGTATGTACTTATTCATTAGGGATACATGGAATACATTATGTATGTGAGATAAGTTAGGTGGGAGTGCAATTTTATAAGCCACAACTCTGATGAAATCAAGGATCTAAAAGGGGATGATGTATCTTGGATTAAGATTTCATTTCTTCCCAAACCTCATGAATTTATTCCATAGTGATATAAAAAGGATAACCTTATATCTAACCTCAAAATCTAGGTCTCTTTGATGATTTTATGCATATATTTTCTATAAAATTTTTGTGTATTTCATATGAAACTGAATGGTTTCAACCTTCTCTATTATCTCTTGTACAAGATCAGGTCCCATTAACTTTTTCTCTACATCTTCATCCCAACATGTTGGAGTCTGAAACCTCTTCCCATAAAGATCCTTATAAGGTTCCATTTGAATGCTAAAATGTGACTTTTTGTTATATGATAACTACACTATGGGAAGGTTCTGATTCCAAAATCCTTGTAAATCCATTGAACACAATATCAACATATCCTCCAAAGTTTTAATGGTTCTCTTATACTGACCATCCATTTGAGGGTGATAAGCAGTACTGAAAGTCATCTCTATATCCAATTCTTTCTAAAGGATTCTACAAAATCTTGAGGTAAACTTCAAATCTCAATCAAATACAATATACAGGGGAACTCTATGTAGTCTTACCACTTCCATTATGTATGTCTTGGAAATTTGGTCAAGAGAGAAATATTACTTAATAGTAATAAATTTTGTTGAATTAGTAAGGCGATTAACTACCACCTAGATGATGTTAATGCATTTTGAGGTATGGGGGGGTCCTATGATGAAATAAATGGTTATTTTTTCCCATTTCCACACTTTTTTGGGAAATGGTTTCATCATTCTATTGTAATTCTATCATTCAACCATGACTTTTTGGCATACCAAGCATTGTGATACAAATTCTACAATCTATCTCTTCATGTTATCCCACCATAAATTTTCTTCAAAAATATTTACATCTTAGTGATTCCTAGATTAATAGATAAGGACGAGGTATGCACATCATCCAAAATCTCTCTCTTCAAATTAAGTTTTGATGGGACATATATATAGGTTTCAAACCTTATAAATCTATCTTTATAAAAGTTGAACTCTGGAATATTTTATTTCTTTTTATGTATCACCTCATCATCTTTTTAGGCCTACTTGATCCTATAAAAAATGGATGGTTGAGAATTTATTTAAAAAATGTAGGATAAATATCCTTTTATTATTCCTATATAAATACTTTACATATCCAAGAAGATGGGATCCCTTTAAATCCTCATCATTGATAGGGTTTATGGATCCTTTATACTCAGAGAATCTTCCACTTTTTTTGTCTTCCCAGGATGGAAATGGATTGAAAAATAATAGTATTTGATTAGATATAATCACCTTTAATGGTTCATATTAAGATCCTTTTGTGTGAATATATACTTGATACTTTTATGATCTGTATATATGTCGCACTTTTCTCTATATAGATAATGTATCCAAATATTCAATGTGAAGATCACTGAAACAAATTATAGATCATGTTTTGGGTAGTTTTACTCATGAATATTTAATTATAGGGAGTCATAGTATATAACTTTGTCATATTTCATGATTAAACACCCCAATAAATTTTTATAAACATCATTACAGATCACAAATCCTTCCCTACTTATAGGTAATATGAGCACTTGTATAGTGATTAACCTCTTTTTCAACTCTTTAAAGATATCTTCAAATTAGTAAATATATAGAAACTTGAATCCCTTATAATTTATCTTGGTTAGTGGGATTTATAATCATGTGAATTTTCTCAAAAATTTATGAAAGTGCCTATATAATCTAAGGAAACCATGGATTTACTTTCACAAGGTCTTCAATACAACATTAAAATGCTCCAAATTTTTCTCATTGATTTTAGATTAGATAATAATATTGTCTATAAACACTACCAAACATTTGTTGAGGTAATAGATAAATACTATATTCATTAAGTCCATGAAGATATATGAAGAATTAGTGAGTCCAAATGGAATCACTAGGAACTCATAGTGCCCATATCTTATATGAAAAGTAGTCTTGGGAATATCCTCCTTCACCTTTAGTTGATAATATCTCATCCAAATATCCACCTTAGAGAAGAAATGGTCTCTAAATATCTAATAAAATAAGTCATAAATATTTTTTATCGGATACTTTTTCTTTATATTAATCTTTTTTGAGCTCATGATAATCAATAGAGGAGCACATTGACCCATTTTTTTCTTGATGAAGAGGACCAGTGCACCCCAAGGTGAAGAAATTCAGTTTATAAACCCTTTATCTAGATTATCCTATAGTTTATTCTTAAAATTATCAAGCTCTACAATGTCCATTCAATATGGAGTATTTGATATTGAAAAATATCTATATATAATCTCGATTGGAAATTCAATCTATAATCTATGAGGAAGACTAGAAAATTATTCAAGTAACACATCAGTATATTCCCTCACAAAGGTAATGTCTTCATAGATGATATTCTCCTTAGTATCAATCATTTTAGAAAGATATGCTTACTCTTATAGAAATAATATCCATGCTTAATATTATGATACAAAAGGAGATTCGTCTTTATAACTGAAATTGTATATAATTAGAGGATGATTCATGATACAAAGGCTAATTTCCTTCTATCAGTAATTTATGTTGGCTATATATAAGGAAATCCAATCCATAAATAGAATTACATAAAATTTTACTAAAGGGATAATTATAAAATTTTCAATAAATAAATTCCACAAACATTAACTTGTGATACAATAATCCTAGATATTATCCCTGGTGATATCAAATCAATTGGGGTGGTTACTCTATGTTCTTAGAAAACATATAAGATATGAATTGAAATATAATAATACATACACAACTCTAAAGTAGAGGTTATGTATACTTTAATTATCATGATTTATCTTAGTATAGGACTTCCCTTGTTCCCTTTGTCTTGCTGATTATTGTTGCTCATCATGCTTGTTAGCCCTTGGAATAGAGCATTGGCTTGGATAATTCCAAAATTTTCTACATTTATTACATATAACTATTAATTGTACCTTATATTGAACTTTATTTCTGTCCATCATGTTAATAAAACTCTTCATTTAATGGAAATTAACTACCTTTTTCCCTATTTTTTATACACTTAAAACAGCTTTGATTTCCTTTGTGACATTTCCCTTGATGCCACTTTCCATATTTCTTACATGTAGGAAATTGAATATTCTTTCCTTTTTCACCTTTTTTAAGATGAACATCCATGATACCCAAAAATCTAGGAGATAGGCAAGAAACCTGCTCCTAAAAAATATATTAAGTAAAAGAAAAAATGTATAGGAAAACAGAGTCACAGAACAGATCAAGAAAGACGGGTATAAACCTCACCACAAATATCATCCTGGAAAAGGACATTACAAAAATCAGGCAAGACGCAAGACCAAATGGAACTAACTTCTAAGATTTCTCTCTTGGACAGAGCATCAACACCCGATTGGATTCACAATAAACATGTGTTACTTCTAGGGAGAGTACCTCTGCAAGCCATAGACATTCGATCCAATCAGGTAAGATCTTCCATGGTACATTTTGGGATCGATCACGAAGAATTTAAACATCAATAGTCGAGTCTGACTCCAACCATAATTGGTGCCAATTAAAGTGAACATCATACTTGAATGCTTTGATTATAGCCCAAAGTTCTACCTCAATTGCAAGACCATTTCCAATAAAATTGAAGAAGCATCCTTTCACAAATCCACGGGATATTCAAAAAACACCATCGCATCCAGCAGGGCCCGGAGCACCCGAGGCTTCTCCATCAATGTTGAATTTGACCCAACTAGGGATTGGCGGTATCCCTCGAACATAATTCATCATTAACAGTTTCTTAGACCTGCCATACACACCAAGTGATCTCAAAAGCACAAGATCAGCAACATCATTATTCATAGAACCTGTTTGAATAAGGGAGGCAGTCCGAATTTTACAATGGATGAACAAAACACCATTATGAAAGGATGTATTAATTTTGTTGAAAGACAAATCATTCCTAGCCTTCCAAATGAAGGAAAATACACTCACAACAACAGCCAACCGAAGGGAGAAAATCTATTCACTATAACCCTTTCTACAAATGGACTGCAAAAGATCCTCCAGAGATTGTAAATTAAAGAAGCAACTGAAGATATCCTACAGATAAATCCAGAACCTGTTCGTGAATTGACATGAGATAAACAAGTGTTAATGTGTTTCATCGACACCAAGACAGAGGAAGTAAGCAGGGGCCAGCTGAACCCCAGTATGCTGCAACAGGTGTTGTACTGGGAGGAGTTGTTTCCAGATTTTCTAGATGATGATCGTTGAGGCAGGTAGAATAAAGGCAGGCCAAACACCTTTGATCCAAGAGGGTGGATTCAGGTAAGGGCCACATGATAGTCCATAACACTCCTTAGTGTAAAAGATTTCATTTAAATTTGGCATCTAGAAAAGAGTATCAGAGTCAACATAATTATATCTTGAAATATGTAGGCAAATATGATCTGGTAATAACTCATTCATATTGACAATACCACATATATCAGCAATAGAATAGTTCATCAAGGATGTAGGAACATAAATATCATCACAGATGGGCTGGGACAACCAAAGATATTTCTAGAGGTTCAGAGGAGATTTCTCACAAACCATCCATCTCGAATTTTCCATCAGACCAGCATAAGCCTGCTTAATGGCATGCCAAACAGAGGAGGTCATGTAAGAACCATACCCATGATGAATATTGTCAACAAACTTGGAATAGAGAAACTCTACAGAGGGGTCAGGTCTAGATAGAATATTCCTTACAAACTTCTTAATCAAAGTATCATTGAATACCCTCAGGTCCTTCACCCCCCATTCCCCCCATTTGGGTTGATTTAATTCAATCTTTTTAGGCCACTGTAATGAGATTTCTCCCATTAATTGACCCTGTCCATATGAAATTTCTAATCTTTCTCATTAAGTCTTTAACAAGTGCCCTTGTCCATCTGTAAAGAGAGAAAGAGTAGAAAAAAATTGAGATAATCACTGAATTAACCAATAAAATTCATCCATCTTGAGACATATTATTCCCTTTCCAGTTCGACAATTTATTAGAAATTTTCATAGCAATTTCCTCAAGATAGAATCACTTCACTCTTCCCCAAAATAGAGGTACACCAAGATATTTAAAAGGTAGAGTTCCACTCTTCATGCCAAGGTTCAAAGAGATTCTATTCTATTTCGAGATGGTGATACCTTCCCCGAACATAACCGATGACTTATTCCAACTAATGACCTGACATGAAACCTCATCATAATGTGAAAATATACCCTTGATATAGGAAATGGTCCCTTTTTCCACCTTTCTAAATAGCATAATGTCATCAACATAGAAAAAGTGAGAGGGAGGAAGAAGATTCCCTCCAATTTTTATCTTCTAGAACCAACCAAAATTAGCAAGATCATTTAGACACCAACTCAAGTAATCCTATACAATCGCAAAAATCATGCTAGAGAGAGGATATCCCTACCTTAACCCTCGTGTACATTGAAATAATCATCTAGGGGATACATTAATTAGAATAGAGAGCCTCACACTTCCCAGGATAGTGCCAACAGGACCAAGAAATCTCTATGAAAAACCATGCATTTAAAGAATTGTGAAAAGAAATATCCACCTAAGAGTGTCAAACGCCTTCGAGAAATCAATCTTCAAAGCCATTTCACCAACCTTTTCCCTCCTCTTCATGGAATTGACACATTCATAAGTAGTGAAAAGGCAATTTTGAATGTTCCGTCCTAGTACAAAACCAAACTGATTATTTGAAATAAGCCCCTTAGCAATTACACCCAACCTCTGGGTCATGATTTTGTTGATAATCTTTGGTATGGTGTTCCCAATAGCCACTGGTCGGAAGTCTTTAATATCAAGGGAACCTTTGTTCTTAGGTATCAAGGCAATAAAATTAGAGTTCATCCCAAAAGGCATAAAAGTGAACATCCATGTTATGTTGACCTCATACTCTTTGATATGCTTGGAAATTAAACTATTTTCTAGTTTTAATAGTGATTTGTGATAACTAGTTTTTTATAATAACATGATGTCTTAATTTTTTTATTATCATGTTAGGAATCTCATTTGAGAAGTTATTACATTGCAAATAACATTAGTTATTGAATCGGTTCCTCCTATTTCTAGCCATTGACTATAATAAAGGGAAAATTATGAATAATAATTTAAAATTTTAAACAAAAAAATGGAAACTATTAACATTTAAGGTATAAATCACAATTTACATATATTCCTTAACCTATCAGGTTCTAGGTTTCAATCTAATCTATCCAGGTTCAATTTCATAACAAAAAGTTTTATGGGAATTATTTTTCCCTCTCTAATGGTTCATAAAGATCTTTTGAATTTACTAAAGCATATACCCTGGGATTTTCATACTAGGTGTGCATCAAGGCTTCTTTTTCATGTACCTGGTGATAATTATGTTAGGCCTAATTTTCCCTTTTCAGGGTTATTACCCCTAGGTATAACTATGAAAAAGCCACATCTACTTGTAGTATCCAGACATGGATGTATTTTTTTGCTAAAAAATTTATATATACTTTAATAAAGATGTTTTCCTATGTTTAATATTATTCCTCAAGGATTTTAACAAGGTTTTATAATCATAATCACAAAAAAAAACTAGATTTTTCTCTGATACCAACTATACCAACTCATATCTTTAATACACTTTATTTCATGATTTATTACATAAAGGTACACATAATACAACCCAAAAATATCACAAAGCCTAATGTATTTTGGAAATTAGGTACATGACATAATAACTTAAAACATGGTCACAACATCATTATTCAAAAACTCCAAAAAATCCCTTATATTATTTGGATCTTCTAAAACTACACAGGATAACCTAGGGATGTACATAAGAAAGATGTGAGATATAAATCCTAGTAAGGAAATAGTCAAGGCATAACATGATGAAAGTAATACATGTGAGTAAATAGTAACATAAATGATATATAAAATGGGTGAGAATCATAAATATAAACATCTTAGTATGATATACAATGATAACATGAAGGTCACATAAGAATGTGGCAACAACATAAAACACAACATAAGCATAAGTTAGGGATAACTACCAAGAAAACATCACATAGTGGATAGATTGCCATAATAGATTAGGTTTACTCCCTAATCTCATATATAATTTATCATGAGATAAAAAATTACCCAATTCATTGTAGGTCTATATAATTATACACCCATCCATCACATTCATATCATGTACATGCATAAGTGTGCCACATAGATTGTATAACATAAGGGTGTATTTAATCACTTTTAATACCACTATTAAGGAGTATGGCTTAAATACATGGATTTTTCCAATAAATGAATGATAGGTACATCTAGGTGAATAATTTTTATTGGAAATGAGTATGGGTATTCACTACATAGATGTTTGGCATGAAAAATCACAAGATAATTTCGGCAGCATAATGTGGGTACACGAAGATTCATAGAAGGGTTAAATGAGAGTGAAAGGGGTTTATCATAACTTTTAAATAATAATAACATTAATAGGGATGTTTAAAAACATATACCAACATGAAAAATGAAAAATAAAAAGGAATGATATAAATAAGGTGCTTGAATAAAGAGGATAAGGAGAGGATCCCTTACTTCAACATAGTAATGACTTAGGTTAGGGTTATAAAAAAGGGATAAATGATATCTCATTATTATAAAATAAATATGATAGTAAATAGATATTTATAAATTCATTAAAACATAATAAATTATGATTAAAAAGGCTAAGAACAAATATGGTACTTGGATGGAAAAGAAGAGGGAGAGATCATTTACCTTGAGGGGGTGATCCTAAACACTTGGGAGGAGATTCTTGAGAGCTTGGGGTAACCTTAAGAGGTATCTAGAGAGGAAAATTTAGAGTATCTTCATGATCTAAGGGGTTTTTAGTGAAGAGAAATTAGATGTTGGGTGGGTTTATATATAAAAATAGAGGAGAATTATTTATTAATCTCTAAACTTAGGTTTTGGACTCTATTTAATAAATTAATACAAAACACAAAAATACTATGGTATTTTTCCATGGTTTCTACCTAAGAGTGGTGGATTTAATTATTTTATAAGGTTAAGAAATTAAATCATTAAAATAATACACTTGGTGATGTATAATCAAGTCATGTTTATAAATAATTTATTTTAAAACCTTAAAATATAATATAGGTTTTTGAGTATTCATTAAGGGTTTATAGAATTAATAAAATAACATAAAAAACTAACTATCTATACTAAAGTCAGGTTACCTTCATATATGTGTCACCCTTACAATCAACCAAATCACTCCATTTTTCATTTCTCCCTGCAAAAACGACCTTGATCATGATATTCTGTGGCTGCTCCTAGGGTTCACGCTACCGATTCCCCTCCCCTTATCTTTCTCTTCCTACAACACACCGTCAAATATCCTCAGTTACTCATAGGGTTCTAGATTAGGATATATCCTCCACTACTCTTAACTCCTCCTCCTACTTCGCTTCCACCTGCTCCACATATGGTTCCTCTACCTCGGGCTCCTCATCTTTTAACTCCTCTGTCTCTGGATCCCAACCTCCAGCTTCTCTGCCTCCACCTACTCTGCCTCAGACTCCTCTACCTCCTCCTCCTATGCCTCTACTTCCTATGCTTCCACCTAATCTGCCTCTACCTACTCCACCACTGGCTCTTCTGCCTCTGCCAGCTCCACCTCTACCTGCTTCACCTCCATCACCCTCAACCTTCTCCGCCTCCAGCTCCTCCACCTCCGGCTCCTCCACCTCCATCTCTTTCACCTCCGGCTCCTCCACCTCCATATCCTCTGCCTCCTCCTAATCTACCCCATGCTAATTTTCTTATTGATTCCTTGTAAGTTTCTTCCTTATTAATATCTCATATTTATGTGATTTCTCCTTCTTCACCATTTCCCATTTTTTATTTTGAATTAGATATCTCATTCCACTACCTTTGTTTCTTATTATTTGTGGTTACAAAAGGTTTATTATATCTAGAAGATTCAACTACTAATTGAAAATGTAAATTTAAACTAACATCACTATACAAAATGACTCATTGCTATCAAATATTATAATATATTATTTTACATGTTTCCTTGATTTACATAAACCATAATTACACTAGTTAGCACTCTTACTTTTCTTGGATGATTACATTCCCCCTTATAAAACTATCTTTTCTTGGATGATTGTATTTGCAATTTCAATTTGTGTATTACAAAATTGTAAGGAAACAATATCTCTATAATATAGAATATGCATGTAACAATCTAAAATATCTATAATTAATAATCTAGAATCTAGAATATCAATGACATGAATAATTTTTATTATAATCAACTGTATGAAATCTGTAATTTTTGTTTTTAATATATAAATTTATATGTGTAATCTATGTGTGTACTATTTCTCAAAAATGGAATCTGTGTATTTTAATATACATACATATTATATATTATGCAATATGGAATATGTGTATAATTTTTTTCTATGTGATCTAGAATCCATGTCTATAATGTTTCTTTAATATGAAATCTTCTTGCCAGGGTATGTATTTCACATATACTGGTTTCATTGACAAGGTATTCTTCAATTTTCATTTTCCATTTTCATATTAACATTTTTCAAAGAGGATTAAAATTTCTATACAATTGAAATTTTTTCAGAATCCATATTATTTTTTCACATTACCTTATACTATTACATTAATTATCCATATATATTTCTTTAACATGAATATTGTAATATCAAGAATGAATATATTAAATGTGTTGACTTGATTCTTCTTTGAATCCTTACATTTATAAATCACGAAACATGAAAATATCTCCATAAAATTCAATAATTATTTTTTCTAGAATATTTATATTTTTTAGAATATAAAATTATTTTTTTCTGTGTGCTATATTGTATTTGTCTATAGTATTATAAACTAATACCCCGTTTATCATAAATTCTAGAACATGATTTGTTTTACGTTTCTTAATTTTTTTCAACTGGCCATATTCAATCATATGTTTCATTTTTAATATTCATATTAAAAACCCATTATTATAAAAACCATTATTATATGGTAAAATTTTCATATTATGTATGCTCCTACCCATGTTCAGTTTCATTTTGGTTTTTTACACATTGATACCCATGAACCCTAATTTCTGTTAGTTTTGAATCAATTTCTAATGTGATTGACACTATTTACAACACCATTCCCATTAACATTTATTGAAGTGTTTTTATTTTAAAATTTAATTTTATGCATTTTTTCATAACTCGATTGTACCAAATGATAAATTTCATAAGAAGTTTTCAATGTGTCCTCAAACTGAGTATAAAACAAAATTTTCACCAATTTCCTTTCCTTAACTATATTAAAATGCAGTTAGTTATACTGACAAACATTTGGGCTAAATGGTTTGATTTTTTTATTGATATAGATGAAATGTGAAGTGGGTATTCCACATGGCTATCATCGAATAACTATTAATGGGCAGATATATACCCCACCAGATTGGTTTTTGTAGATTTATGATCGTTTGTATATTAACATTTATTATGGTTCTATATTGTTTCCCTTAATTATTTTTTCAAGACAGATTAATCTAAGGAACTTTGATTATTCTCTATTGTGGTGATCTCCCACATGCTCAAAAGTTTTATTTATCTCTTCCTCACGCATTTAGGTTTGATTTCCCTCTTCTCTCTCTCTTTTTAAATCACAGGTTCATATTTCCTTCATAGATTCCCTCTTACCTATTTTCCTTTTAATTTAAAAAGTTCTTCATTCCATTCACATGTTACCTCTTTCAATTGCATCCTCATGCACCTATTCCTACTTCTCCTCCACCATCTCCACCTCCACCTCCTCCTCTTTGGACTGCTTCACCTCCGCTTTCACCTGATCCACCTCAATTTCCATCATCCAACTCTACCTCCACCTATATCTCCTACACCTCTGCCTACTCCACCTCACCCTCCCTCTAATTTCAATCATATAGTAGGCTTTATATCATGCATATTTCATGTATTGGTCATTTCTGTTTCTATGTTCACTATAACTACAGTCTTACTTGCATATACATAACACTGTTAAATTTTTTTTATTTCATAATTTGATTCTCAACTATGTGTTTTATTCTTCTTTCAAAGTAATATAAATGGATATGGTTTTCTATACACCCTTACTGAAAAGTTTGAAAAAAATTAATCTATGAAATTTCAAACTATATAACCATTTATATTGAAAATACACCTGTTTTTGTTAGATTTGTAGGTTAAATTCTTGGTTTCTTTATCGACCCATTACCATTTTCTTCATTCATCTATTTATATTTAACCTCACAAATGTTTGATGACTCATCAATTTCCTATGGTATGTTCTCTATTTAACAATCCCTCTTCTATTAATAGACATGAAGACCCGTATTCATATGTTTTCCCTATCAAATGATTTATATCATTAATTATTCTTCTAACCTCATTCATTTATTTTCATATATGTAATCAATATCAGGTGACAAGAATAATAAGGTTTGTTTATATTCAATTTTCAAATATCCTTAATTTATTTTCTTAACTTTATTTCTTTAATTACACTCTGTTATCACTTTTTTACACCCTATTTCCCATTTCATCTCATGTGTTACGATGAAAAATATTTTCATATCAATTCTAATTTCTTCTTGCATTAAATATATCAATTGTTACTTCTTCTTGCATTACGATAATGCGTCTCATGTGTTACTCATTTTTTTAATACAATTTATTATAAAATATTTTTTGTGAACAAATCTATTATGCATTGTTTTATTATTATTCCATGTATCTAATTTTTTTGGATGATATTTAATTTCTGTTTCCTTTATAATTATATAAGGATATTATTAATTTATTTTCTTTTTTAATGTGTCCAATTGTATATGTATTATATATATTTATTTTATATATGAATTATCAATTTATATTGTGGTGTTTAATTTTAAATTACTATGTATTGTTATATAATAATTTGCCTTTAAAATTCATCGGTTACTCATAACTCTTTTCCTACTCTTTCAATAGTTTTTTATAAATTTAATTCCCCCACTTTATTTCCAAGAAATAAATCCTATTACTTTTAATTTATTACTATCACATATGGGGCTATCCATAAGAGAAAAATAGATTAAAACCAAAAATTGGCTAGGAAAAAGTAGACAGTGCCCCACATTGTGAAGCTTAGCATGACCACGGGTGCTTCAAAATGAAAATTAATTTATCCGTAAATAATGAATTTACCTGCTCATGCCTCTTGATCAAAATTCCTAAATATGATGTGGTTTCAAGTTTGGTGGTTTATTGTTTTCTCAATAGGGGAGGAATCTCCAGTTTAGGTGATGATGCTTCATCTTCGAACATCAATGACATTACAAAAGCTGAAATTGCAATATCATTTTATTTGAAAATATACAATTAATATTTTTACTTATTTCATCGATGATCATATTGGCATTGTCATAATATCTTCAATTTTAATTATGATTTCAATTCAATAATCATTGAAATAATGTTGGAAATGGTTTATCGATGTGACTTATAAGAGGGTTAGATGAGGAAATTTCATAAAAAGGTGTGTAGTATGTTTATTTTTAAATTTTAAATTCATGTTTATTATAATTTATTCCATCACAATCATTAAAATTCTCAAAATTCTATTTGATTCATATAATTTTTCCTATTTTTAAATACTTCTTAATTTATTTCATTTATGAAATCTATAATTTTTAGCTTTAATTATTCAAATTATTCATTTATATACATTATTTTTCATGAATTTTATAATTTGATTATATACTTAACTGTCAGAATTAGTTTTTATAAAATTTTACTAAATATTTAATTCTAAATTATTTTATAATTATTTACAAGTTTTTGTTTTGATTTCGATTATAAATTCACACAGATGATCTAAGAAATATAGCTAATGTAGTTTTAAGAAAAATGTTACATGGGAATGGGTGATAAATCATTAGTAAAAAATACAAGTGTTTGGATGAATGGTGTTGATCTTTCATACAAGGTCACACAATGGAGTCACACTATAATTAAGAGAAATACACCATCATAAACAAGGGGGTAGTGATATATTTTTGAGTAGTGTATCTTTACTACTTAGTTTCAGTACTGAAATTGGGTTAGTTTTTATTATGATGAGCATAATTTGATTTATCTATTTGAATCATTTTTTACTACAATTGAATTCTACATCATGAATCCCTAATATTAATTTTTATTCATAATGGTTTTTTAAATTTTTTCTAATATATTATGTACAAAAAACTTCTCAACTCACATTCCATTATTATGTACCACTTATTTGTGGTTTACATATGGTAAATATTAATGCAGATTTTTAAGTTTGAAAAATATGATTCTTTAACCACGGTTTTATAACACTGTGAAAATGCATGGGTGAGCACTATTTTTTTTAAAGGGTAAAAATAATTTTGATCTTGTATACTATTTAAATAATTTATTACATTACTTTTTGGGATTTTATGATTTCATAATTCATATCATATATTTATACTATATTTAATTTTGACCAAAAAATTCAGCTATCTCTGAAAATTAAAAAAAATTCACCATTAGATAATTTCAATGTGTTGAATTAAAAAATAATATTAATTTTATTCAAAAAAATTCCTTAAATTTTATAATTTTTTTACTTTGAAATCAAAATTCCCATTTATTGAAAAATATTGTTTTTTTGACAATAACAGTTTTTTGACTCTTATAAAAATTACATTTGAATTCTTAAAATTATTTTATAATTTATATTTAAAAAAATATTATTTAATAATATTATTTTATTAAAATAAAATTTATTGCATTTTTTTTAAATTTATGAAGACTGTCTTGATCAAAACTACATATTTCTCAAAAATATAAATGGTGTTTCATCGAATCAAAATCTAATTTTTATCAAACTCATTATTTAATAATTTATAAAGTAATAATGAAAAGAATAATTATAAAAATTATATTATTTAAAATTGAAATATAAAAATTCATAATTTTAGGGTCTAGATGCATAACTTCGTATTAAACCAGCGTATGACCTAAGAGTAAGGTGTGCGATGGTGGGGCTTTCTTGGGGTGGTTGAACAAAAATGGTTTAGGTCATGATCTCGATAAGCTTGAACTTATCCCATAATAATTTTCACTCATGATTTAGTTATTGAATCTTAGCTTAGTCTTGGTCAAGGGAAAAACCTGGTGATACCATCTCCCTCATAAGCTTTAATAAATGGGCTTCATAGGGTTTGGTTCGACTGGTCAAGGCCATCGCTCCTTCCTTCCGTGTCAATTATAATTTATCATAAAAATTAATATAATAATATTTTTGGTCACTATAAAATTACTATATTATGAATGAATATTATTCTTAATTTTCTTTTAAATCTGATAGACTATATAATGGTCCAAAATAAACAAAGTAGTGCATTTGTTTTCTACAACTGCATTACATAATAATGAATTTATTCATTCAAAAGGGAATTTAATTTATAAAATTTAGGGTTATAATATTGGTGAGGTATATTATGAATTAAATAGTATACCAAAAAACCATAGTATAATAAAAGGCAAGGAGGCATTCCTTGGGCTCTTTAAGATAAAGGGTCCTTATTATTGGAATCGGGCGCACGACTGAAGTGTGAAAAACATGAATTTTAAATTTTTTTGACTAGATATGTTTCATAAAGAAAATACATCATGGAAGTGACCAATTCAACTTTATGATCTTATAAAATTTAATTTATGTATGAAAATTTAAATGAAACAACACCTTGGCGAGTGATGTGATCTCAATGTGTCTTGATCGACCCTGGATCATTATAGCTCAAATAAAGTAAGTGAGGCACCATATAGATCATGAACATGTTCACCAAAGACCCTATAACAAAATATAGGATATTAATGCATTTTAATGAACTAATAATGAGCTTTATGATGCCCCATCAATCATTATATGATCACATAGTCGATATACGTAATTGGATTATTTCTTTCAAGATCTTCCCTTCAGTTTCATTCTCTACAACTTTAGAGTGAGCTAGGTAGGAAAAATAATTAACTCAAGGGTTTTAGTCTATATTTTTTTGGTTTAAAATGTGTTTAAATATTTAGGTTAAACTTTCATAAATTTTTGTTTAGTCCTTTTGAAAGTTTTCCTAGAAAACACACCAAAAAATTTCACCAATGAATTGTTTAACTTGCTGTAAATATCATGAATAATTGAACAATATCTTATGAAACTCTCATAAGTTTTATTATTTTATAAAATCCATTTAATCACCTCATTCCTCCCATAAAAATTTAATGAGATTTTATATTAAATATTCATCTGAATTATTTTTCTCATATTCACTTATTTAAATATAAATAAATTTAAAATATCTAGATATATAAATGTAGTTCTTATTATTATAATTTTTAATATCATAATTGAATTTATTTACTTGTGATCATTCACATTCATATATTCACTGACCCATGAACATGGGGCCCACTATGTTTAAAATTACAATTCATTCAAATTTGTAAAATACATATATACACTTTCTGTGTTACCCTCTAAGCCTTAATCTCAATACAATTGTGATTTAGGATCACATAACTTGAGTAGTATCGATAATGAAATCATGGAACATAAAGATATAAGGATAATTCATTGATACAAAAACCTACTAGGAACACTTATTGTATAATATAATCTATTTTTTCCATGATATCTTATAAATCAGGATGCATATTTTGTGTCATCATCCTTTAATGCTTTATTTATCTTTTGTTGACTATATTGGATGGAATTGCCTTCATCTATCATAGACATGAATTTAATAAATGTACCATAATATCATCCAAGTTTCCAAATATATCTTCTTATAATTAGAAGCAATAAAACATTTATTAGTCATACAATCATGTCCATACCACTAATAGTACACCTAATATAAGCTACCTCGTGACAAATATTTGTCATGGTTTTCAACTTACATAAAATCTTTTGGTCAAATGATATACATTGATAATGATTTTAAGTCATGATTCAAATACACAAGATCATAGATAGAAACATCTAATGATACCCAAAACATGTGGTTTTCCTATTGGGAGGTTAGTCCTCATGATCTCCTATACTTGAGATTACCATGTGAAAACTTCATGAGAAGATGATTCAATGATTATGAGAACCCAACACCTAATTTTCAGACATTATCTATGTCTAATAGGGTCAATATATCTAAAACATTGGAAATATGCTTAATATTAATTTCATAGTATCATGGGGTTCTCATTATAACTAGTAAGTTCTATAACCCTTTGATTAAAAAATCAATCCAAGGAAATTAACATGTAAAAAAGTATACATAGAAGTGATGAAAATTTTATGGTAAGAAAAAATCATGCATAACTCTTCATTACATGATATGGTAATTAAAAAGTAATTATTAAGTTGGGTATAGGGAATCTAGTCTCACAACACTCCCACTATCACTATATCCAACCTGTTAACCATCAACATGTTAGCTCTCACATGATGAATCATGCTTCTATTGTGTTATAGCTTTAGTCATTAGGTATAACATGTTTTTTATTCAATGGATACTCTACGAATTATCCTTTTGAGTAAGATCTCTCAAGATATAATATCCCTAATTATATCCCTTCCATCCCCTATCATAAACTTGAAATCTTGGCTAGTACCATCATTGTAATATTATCACAATGTACATTTTGATGAAAAATTACATTCTTGATATAATTCCAATGACTAGAAAAAAATAATTATGTATTTATACTATTTCTTTAGCTGCATCAGAAGCTATAACATACTCAGATTTTATAGACTTGGATTCCACTAGATTAAATGATATTATCTTTCTAATTTCCTTATCCGAATTGTGATAATAGACCAAATTTATCTTTAATAAGAATAATTTTGTGTCCCTTTAATAAATAACATTACTCCTTATCCAAGTACCCAATACTTATTCATTTTACTTTCTCAATTATTACTGGATAATTTCAACTACTGTTCATAGAAGTTCTCCAGGATCTTTTTTATTTCCTACTAAATTTTCATCAAAACCTTATTTTTTTCAGGAAAATAATATATTACAAGAAAGAAATATAGAAAAATATTACATTAGATGGTAAAACCCCCTCATCATTCAAGAAAAATAAAAACTTGTTAGAAGTGGAACCATGGATCAACTTCCAAGATAAACATGTTATTTATAATCATTTCCAAGATAAGAATTCCATTCTAAAATACTATCAAGTGAATTTTCAACCTCAAGAAACTCTTATAAACTAATTAAAATAGATCCAAAAATTTTATGTAAAATATTTTATCAGTCAAGAAACAAGTATTTAGATTTATTAGGTAGATGAGATTTAATATTTCTGGAATTGATCCTTTATGTCTTCATCTGAAACCTCAATGAGTTCTCTATTGGGGTTCACTGAACATTGATCATAGAAAGTTAAACCACAATAAATTCGAGTGCAGAAAAATCATTAAAAACTTCATTGACTAGAAGAAACATGTGACATTGATATAATGAAACTTAGGAATTTAAAATATACTGATTTGACATTCCCCACACATAAAAAACACAAGATCATATAAATAACATTAAAGTGAAATAAAACATGTAATAAATGAACAAAAGGATTTTCCTTGTTTAAAAATTAGTGCTATATAGATAGGATAACAATACTATAATTTCTATTTATTGGAAGTTATAATATTATAATCACTATTGGAAAATCAACCAATAAGATCACTAATCACAAGCCACATATATAAGTGTTCCCACCCCACCTTAATAGAAGGGTCAAACCATTCAGTTGATTCCACCATCTTATAAAACTTTTAGGGGACTAAACTTTTTCTTTATAAATATCTGATTGCCTATAGAAATCTCTACCTACAACCATTTACTTTTTCTAAATTGAATAAGTTACTCTTATGTTCTATTTGTTTAATCTTACATTCCATCATTTTTTTAAAAACCATGAGGAATACCCCAATGTATCATCATCATAAACCCTAATATATGTCTTAACTTGTATTCATACATCATATAAATAAATTACATCTAGTACAAAATATACGAAACATTAATTTACGGACCACCTACCCCCACTAGACATCTGTTATTTCTAGTATGAACATTAGACTAAAATGTATATTTTGTACATTCTCCCTCTGTTAAGATAAATTAGAACTTTAAATAGACTTTACTTTCCTGAAAAAATCCAAATTAAAGACCACTTTCAAGATAAAACCATGTAAAATAACATTACTTATGAAAAACTAATCAAGATAAATTTTTTACCAACAACAATGTTCATATCCACCTTCGAGTCACCCTAGTCCCACGAAGACACAATGTGGCCTCAAACATAGAAAAAATAAAACCTTTTGAACATGTTAGATAGATTCTAACAAATTTTTATATTCAATAGATCAAGAACCTTGTCTGATAGCATATTTTAGATGAAATGATATTTCAGGTCAATGTTCTTTTTATGTAATCAAGACACCAAATTCTTAGACAAATGAGTTGCCTTATAATTATTATTATTGAGAAATCCAATTTTATGACGTCTTTCGAGTTCCTCCAAAAAAAATTAAATGGTATAAATTCCTTACCTACTTCCATGATGACGACATGTTCAACTTATTTTTTGGATAGTGTTATCACCAACTATATCCTCAACATCAAACTAATTATCATTCCTCCAAGAGTGAACACATGGCTTATAGAATTATTCCATGTTGATATATCTCCTACAAAGTATACATCCACATAAACATTTAATAGATTATCCTTTAAAAAAATTCTATAAATTACAATTATATGAGATATTAGAGACTCCAATTCATATATTCCCAGTGTTTCTCCCAGATTCACCATAAACCAATTGAAAACTCCTACTACAAACACAATGTCTGGCCTGATACAAATCATGGTTTACATCAATCTTTCTACCATAAATGAAAACAAAAATTTCACTATATATATAGTGACCCAAGATTTTCATACATAAATATTACATCTTAATATATGAATATTTATTACATTACACAAACACCCATTAGAGTATCATAAAGGTATAATGCATTTAGAATCATGGAAACATAAAAAATTGGATCATAAGTGAACTAAATCATCTCCCATTAAGTTCTTTAGGATTAGAAACCTTCTTATTCATATCATAAATAATATATGTCATCATTACCTGGTGAAAAAAACACAATAAAGGGTGAAATTAGATTCTCATTAAGGGTAAACAAGGGATATATGTGAATATAACATGAGAAAACTATATGCAAACACGATAATAACATTTGAAAACCATACCCTGCATATCAAAGATCATAATCTTGAGTCAAGGAATAATTATTAGAATTTAATAAGACTGAATCATATAAATCAAATAACATAAGCCATGAAAGCATAATGTTGGTATAAGACATGGAATTGTGTTATATACATAAAAATAGAATATAATTTCCTTAGTAGTAAAGGCTTACTACCAATTATATCATAGTGTAATGGGTTCACTGTCCAAACCATCATAGTAGTCAAGGTTCACTCCCAAGACTGTCATAGTGTATTGGGTTTACTCTCCAAACCATAGAAGTAGTCATGGTTTACTCCGATTATTATTATAATGGAAAAACCCCTTATTGAAATGGGTTCACCCTTCATTCTAGTACTATTTATCTCATGAGATATAAATATTTTTCCATTACAATAGAGGGAGATATAGGTCCCAATAATCACATAATTAAAGTCATACTTATGTGTGATATAATATCATAAAATATTTTTCATATGAAAACCCATGAAAAGAAATGGGCTTCCTAAAACATTCATCATATCTGATCTCATGAAAATAAATGGGTTTCATAAATATTTATTCATAACATAACCCGTGGAGAATAAATGAGTTTCATAAACATTTCATCATTTCATCATAGCATAACCCATAGAAAATAAATTTGTTTCATAATAATATTTTCATCATAGACATAAAACAATAAGAGAAAAATAATAATGGTAACCTTGGATCATATCCCAAGTAAATCACATGTTACATCAAATGATGTCAACTTAGATGGAAAATGATTTTGAAAGATCACTTTGAACATTTCTTAAGGAAAATATACTTTCCACTTTGATTGTTTTATACATAAAACATTTTTAAAATCCTTTTCTTTCAAAATAAACTTGGAAAATTATAAATTTATAAGATCATTTAAAATGTTTCTTTAGAAAAATAATCTTTCCATGTTGAATTTTTTTGAAACCTAAAACATTTTCAAAATTATTCGCTTTAAAATTTAGCATGAAAACTTGCAAATGAAGGTTTAATGATCATTTAAAACATTTATTAAGAAAAATATCCTTTCCACTTTGAAAAACACTTTTTAAAGAATAAAACATTTTCAAAATACATTTCTTTAAAAATATACTTGAAAAATTATAAAGGAATATTTAAATATCATTAAAAAAATTTCTCAAAGAAAATAACATTTTCACTTTGAAAAACACTTTTTAAAAAAGAAAACATTTTCAAAATAATTTTATTTTAAAATTAACTTGAAAAATTATAAAGTAATATTCAAAGAAAATTTAAAAAAATTCCCAATAAAAATATCCTTTCCACTTTTAAAAACACTTTTTAATATATAAAACATTTTCAAAAATCCTTTTCTTTTAAAATATCCTTGGAAACTTATAAAGGAAGCTTGATATGAGTTAGAAAATTTCTTAATGAAAATATCCTTTCTAATTTGGAAAGAAATTAAAAAAATTAAAAAAATTATTTGAAAATAAACTTTAAAACTTATAAATTAAGCTTCAATGTAAATAATGCTTTGGACATTGGAAAATTATTTTCATGTTGTACATGTTAAAGAATGATTCTTTTTACATTTTTGATAAAATCCAAACGAGACTTGTTTGTAAAACAACATGATGATACTTTTAAAAAAATAAAAAAAATAAAAAATAGTTTAAAATGTTTTTAATAAATCCTTTTGATAATTTTAAATCATTTTTGAAAACATTTTTATAAAACATGGATATGAAATAAAAAGGGTTTTTGACCAAATAGAGAAATAAAGTCATTTTTTAAAACAATTTTGGAATATTAAGCAAATAAAGAGAGGAAAATGAAATGAAAATACTTATTCCCATGAAATAAACATAGTATAATAAAATTAATTAAGTTCTTGAGAAATAGATCATAAAATTTTATCATTGAATGAATAATCATAAACAATCCTAATAAATAACGAGGTTGAAACATAAAACTCTTACCACTTTGGTAAAATTTGAATCGTAAGTGATGTTATAGAATAACATCAAACGAAACTTTAAATATCATAAATATAATTATATTCATGATATAACACGTCAAATGGGCAGTATATACACCTCATGAATGAAGATAGGTGCATAACATAACATATATCTCAAAGAAGGTGAATTAAGACAAAAATACCTTACCTTAAGTCTCAAATTCCTTTATACACGTTCAAAAATCATGTATAATAAATATAGGTTTATTATAAATCTATTAAAGAATCATAATTATATATATCATACCACATATTATTTACTTATGACTTTTTATTACCTTTTTATTAATAATTCCTTGTTAAAATCACATTTCCGATAATAACTACTTTATTTTTCAAATATATTTTTTATTTGGTATTTTAGGTCCCCTTAATTTGATCATGGTTTGATCATGTACATAAAATTAAACATTAAATAAGTATAATATATATTCATTATATATGTATTTATAATAATCTATAAAATTTAGAGATATAAAATAAAATACACCGTTCATGGAGACGATGGATTATATGCATGCATGGACACTGTTTCCATTTTATCTAAGGATGAAACAAAAGAAATTTAAATAATATATTAAATTGGAAAAACAAATTTTTAATATATATCACATATACTCATTAAATATACCCTTATTACCTTCTGTGTAAATCGTAATTGAAAAATGAATCACATCGCTTCACGAGGCGGTAGTTTTCCATACACACGAGCGACGTTATCATATTAGCATGGAATGGAAATTAAGAAGGTGCATGTGATATATTAATTAAATAGGTATAATTATGTTAAAAATATCATATATATTCATTCAACCTACCCTTATTACCATCCAAGTAAAATGGACATGGGAAAAACATATCACATTGGTTCGCAAGGCGGTAGTCTGACACACACACGAACGATGTTATTATTTTATGATGGATTGTAAGGTTAGAAGTTAGATGTGATATCATAATTTAAAAAGTATATTTATGTTATAAATATAATATATATACTTTAAATCCATAATTATATCCAACCATGATAGGTGGTGATGGAAAACAAACTACATCTGTTTGTGAGGTGGTAGTCTGTCGTACACCTGATTGATAATTTCATTTCCTACTTGATGGAAGAGAAGATGTATATAAGTAATGAAATTAACAAAGTAATATCTAATTATATGTTATATAATGGTGTTATTATATTATCATTGTTAAATTATATTTTAAAGAGTTAAAATAATAAATAAAACAAGAACACAAGTTTAATAAATTTACCTCTTCTTTAGAGAGCCTCTTTAGATTTATACCTAATGACTTCTTAGGAGAGTTTACTAATAAAAATAAGTTCTCCAGGATGTGGGGGGGGGGAGGGATAGGTGAAGATTATAGAAGATATTTTGGAAGGTATTTGATGAAACAAAGGGTGTTGGAAGTGTGAATAGGAGAGGATATGGGGTGACCTTTTATAAGTGGGGGAGAGGAAACACATGAAATTTTTGAAAAGAATAAAGTGTACCCACGTTTTTAACATTAAAAAAAGTATAAAAATGGGTCATTATAGAACATTATAGGTTATAAGTTCAAAATATTTCCATAAATTGGTCAGTGTACAAGTTTCAAGTACATTTTATACCTTATCATTTTAGTTTAACCCCGGTAAACCCGTTTTAACCTTAACCATGATAATTAAGTTTTAATCCTTTTACTATTCATAATGGTCAAAAAATAATTTAAACTTATTATATAATATTAAATATTATAATTTTAAATATATAATCCATTTTTTCAAATTTCATTCACATAAGTGGAAAATTTTAATTCAAAATTAAACTCGCAAATGTGACCAAAAATTGGTTTTCCAAAGAGAAAATTTTCATAAGTATAGAACGTTTTAATATCAGAATTAAACATGAAATTAGTTCCAATGAAATAAATTGGATTAATTATAATATAATTTTGATAATTTTTATTTTAAAACCACATTAAAATAAAATTTATCTTATAAATTATTTGAATGAAAAGACAATTTTTTATAAAAACCAATATTTTCATTATTCACTGAAAAATTTATCCTTTCATAAAATTATCAAAAATTCACTCCAAGATATTTTTAAATTTTTATTTCAAAAATTACCTTTATATTTTCAAATAAAATTTATAAAATTGTCAAAATTTAATTTTAAAATAAGTGCGCAAAATGTGATAAACCATTTTATAGAAAAATACAATTTTGTAAAATTGGATTTATTATTATCTTATGTATAGAAAAAAATATATGATTGTTAAAAATTTGATTGAATATATAATATATAAATTTATTTAAAATCATTTACAATTTTTTTTGTTTAATTTATTGATAAAAAATGCATTTGTGCACAAGAAAATAGTTTTTTAGAATTTTGTTTTTATTTTAAAGTGGTTCTTATTTTCATTTATAATTATTAAGTAACCAATAAATTAATTTTATATACATGTGTAGACCATGTATTTTCATAATTTATTTAATTATATTCATAATTTCTATTCAAATGACTAGGTGATAACTATATTATTAAATAATAATATTTTAATATTATGTCACATTTTGTTAAAACTCAGTGTTGTATATAGATAATGAAATAAAAAAAATAAATTTATTTGAAAAAATATATTTCATAAAATATTTGGGTGTTAAAATATACTTAACCTCATATTCCATTTTTAATTCTTACCCTTTAGATAATTTGATGTGTCCAACCAATTTGGTTAAAACTAGCTTACATATAATCATTTCAAAGATCTCAATAACATTCTAAATATAATCCCTTTTGGGATAAAACCAAAATTTTAGTTTTCCTATTTATCTCAATATTTACTCTTAATATTTTCTTATACTTATTGAAATATTTTATCTCAAATATTTTGTAAAAATATTTCTTCACCTCATGAGTTTTTTTAATGTCCAAACTCACTAAGAGTATATCATTCATGTATAAGAGAGGTATAATAAATCCATCATCATTAAAAACATTTTGATAGAAATAGTGATTATAGTTTCTCTAGATGAACCCCTTATCATACATGAAGGAATAAAACCTCTAGTTCTATTTCCTTAGTACTTATTTCAAGTTATAAATAATTCACTTAATCTTATACACCAAGTCCCTATTATATCTTTACATGAACCATATAGTTGTTTCATATAAATTTCCTCCTTCAATTCACCCAAAAAGAATGTCATATTTATATCCATCTATTCTAGATTCAATATTTTGGAAGAAACCAAACTCAAAACCATCCCGAGGGTAGTATATTTTACTACCAGTGTGAAAATTTTATAGAGATACACTCATTTATACTAAAATACTTTCACAACCATCCTAGCCTTGTAACTCTTCCTACCATCAACTAATTTTTTCAAATGGAATACCCATTTATTATATAATTATTTCTTACATGTAGGTAATTCTAATACCTTATAGGTTTCTTTTTCATCCAAATAATCCATCTTATCTTTCATATCTAACTCCCAATTTTTGTAATCACCAATACTAGACACTTCTTCTAGGAACCTGATCTCTCCTCCATCCATTAGAATTTAGTAATGAAACTCATCTCCAAACCAATGAACTGATAATATAACTCTAGTTGATCTATGTAATTCAACATGTAGATCTAATATTATTATAGATGAAACTTACATAACTTCATCTTTAAGAACTATAACCTGATCATCCATAGTCCTTGAGCATTTAGGTACATCTTCCACTAGCCCAATTTAATCCTTAATACTTTCCATGCCCCCTAAACTTGAATGGTTTTAAACGAGTCTAATAACGATTATCAAAATCCACAAAAAGTGATTTAAAACACTATTTCTAGGATCTCTTATGCATGATATATGGAACCTATATGAAAACTGAAATGAAAAAATGTTGTAAATGGAATAAATTACATCCAAGATAATCTACTACAATATCTTTAAATACCATCACATGGATTTGATAAAAATCATAAAAGTGGAAAAAAAATATTCCAACCTTTTTAGTGTATCTATGAGACAAATTTAATCACATGTTGTATATGAAGGATTATCCTTTCTCCTAAGATGTGCTAGAATCTCATTATTCAAAAGAAGAAGAAGAAGAAAGATATAAATATTTGGGAGTTTTGGATAAGAATAATGCAAGAAAACCTTTTTTAACACTTCCATTCATATATTTAGTGTTTATATAATCCACAAGGATAATCCTTGGGTAGCCAAACTTAATCATGCATTCATAACACATGAGTAAATTACATAGATAGTTTATACATTATATCCATAAAAATCATAGGCTGTATAAATGATATACCCATAATGCATGAAAATCATAATTTTCACACACAATTATATAACTTATATATAAATATATATCATATATATATACCCATATATATATGTTCATGTATTTAGGGAATATATCATTTAATCCCCCACTTGCACTAAATCCTTATATACTTTGTTCCATTTCACCTTAAATTGTTTCATATATAATAACTCATAAAATAATATCAAGAAATCTATTGGATATTGTCCAAAAATCTTTTGAAAAACTATCATTTACTTCACCTTGTATCACATCATATTAAATACCTTGTGAATACTCATCCAAAACAATTTTGGATTAACTATAATAAACATTTTGAGCATCTCTTTGAGTCAAACTCAATCCCCATTCAGTTAATGATCATTTATAGTATTGATTTTTTTTAATATTTGGATACATATATGTAAGTGAATAGAATTATCTAGTAAAGTTTCAATGAATATAAAGATATAAAGGCAACTCGCATGATCTCCCTCAAACACATGTATCTCTATAACTATGTTCATCAGTCTGTATCATATGCAAACATGAATTCACATATTTTACCTTCGCCTAATATATTGAGTGACTATGGGACACAAGACTTGTCAATCCCATATATCGAACTCATATATTCTTGATTATTAGAGTGTAAACTAATCTGATTGATGAATACATCACATGTTATTCATCCTTATAGATAAAAACATCACATATACCTTATCTAGGTTGACATAAAACATCTAAGGTGCGACTATACACTCTCAAAACCTATCTCAATTGAGGGTCCCAATGTTATAATCACCATATGAGAGGAAAAATCATATCTTGGTTATCCTCTAACCAACAATATTATCAGAAACATACCCAACAACCCCCATATTAGATAAGTCAATATATAGACTTGTGTAAGTAAGGTATCAAATTATGAAGGTTCTCATGCTAGCTATCTCACTAATCTCAGGTAATGGGGACTCAAATATGATCCATGCACCCATAGTATACCACATAAATATGTATAGAACTCTATATAGTATACTTAGTAGGTCATCCAATGTACACAAAGAATCCTATTATCTATTTTTCCCTAATTAGAATATTATATATCTCTATAAAATAATCATACTCTTGCTAACTTTATCTTTTTTTCATAACCTAGAATACTACATGACAAACAACAGTTAGTGATAAACTCAGAGATGTACTTTGGGAGATCAATTATCATTATAATTCAATATATATATATATATATATATATATATTTATGAAGATGATGTGAAAGAATGATAAAATAGTGGTTTCCTTTGATATTATTAATTTTAATATTATTAAAATATTTTACAAAACCAATATAAGAACCGATATATCATATCATATATGATAAAATGTCATATAATCCTTACGTTTGATGCACTTTTAGGGTTTTGTTAACTAAATAAATCATATATAATTCATGTAACATCTCTATGTGAACAACTGAGAAAAAACTCCTACTAACTCTTTAGTGAAAAACATCTATAAAGTAATCAAGTTTGAATAATGGTGAGATTTTGGATTCACATTCCCAATAGTTCAAATTTTGAAAATATTGAACCTATTAACGTCACAACATCAATTATTATGATGTAAACTTATATTGTATACTTATAATTCCATCATCATTATCTTTTGAACTCCATTCCATCAATTTGTTTTCCTTGAAATAATGTAACTACTTACATTATTGTTTTCCTTTCTTCCTAAAATTTTTTAGGATAAATTGGCAACCACTTTATTACAGTAACTAATGCAACTATTTAAATTTCTCTATACTATTATACTCTAAACTCTTTTAGCATATCAAGTGTAATTCAATTTTCATTTTAACTGGTAAAATCTTTCAAGAAATAGTGTTTTTAAATTTTCACTATAATAAAATTTAAATCTTTACATTTTTCATTATTTTCCTATATCCTAAAATCTTTTGGGATATTGAATAAAAAGTAAATTAATCTTATACTGGTATAATATTTTAGGAAATAATGATATTCAATTTTAAATGGTAACTATATATAACACTTTAAATTTTTATTTATCATCATATCTCCTAAACATTTTAGTTTATTAAGTGGAAATAATTTTATGATTGGTGTAATCATTTATTTTTTAACTTTAAACTTATACTAGTTTAAAGATACTTCTATGATATTATTATATACTATATGATTTTCAAAATATCTTGCTAAGAAAAAAAATAAACCTTTTCTATTAGGAAATAACATTTATTTCATTTCTGTAGGAATATTAAACAAATAAATTAATTTTTTCATATCATATATAATGTTTTATGTGTTTGGAACATTTTTATTTGAAAAGAAAAATTTATTAATATATTCCATTGATGGGTGGCAGGAACATATTCCTTTAGATAGAAAATATTTGGATAAACATTTTATGTTGGATAAAACATTTTTATCCTTATATTTTTTCAAAACATGTTATAAAAATTGATTAATCATAAAGCATCTGTATACATATAATCATATAACTAGATTGGAAGAATGAGAGGTTATGGAAACTACCATTGGGATCGAGCACCGTGCAGCTTTATACTGGGAAATGCTAGCTGATCAACAATGCAAGGTGGGGAGCTAAGGCGATCAATGATGCGGAAGATGGGGAGGGGAAGTTCTAGTGGGTTAGGCTTATAGGTTATGTAATTGGCATAGTATTCCTTTGGGCCTCTAGGTCATGTATTGGACTTCGAGTCTTTTCAGGCCTTGTGGATTGGGCATATGGGTCGTGTAAGGGTTCCCCTTCAACCCTTAAAAGGGGGATTATCCATAATAAAATAAAAATAAGGCCTTTGGCCCATTCATGAAAAAACAATATTTTCTATTGAACAACCAATCTTATCATATAAGATAAATGAGATGAAGATACACTTATTTTATTTAGATTCTTTTGAGATTGATAAAATCATTTACATTCAAATCCTCAATGTAGTAACTATTTATTTAAACTCATAAATATAAACTATAAGATAAGTCAACTATCTATTTTATTTTTAAGACCTATATATTCACAACACTTTGTAATATATACTTTTGGTATCACATACCATTCAAAATTGATGAATTAATTTCTATAACATCCATAACATACATGGAAATTCCATAGAGTTTCACAAACTTCTTTAGGTATATATTATGTAATCCAATCATATTGAATTATTAATCTTCCTTCTTTAAAACCCTAGGTTTTAATGACCTTGATTGTCTTATTAAAGAAACATGGTTGAACTTTTCAAAAACTTTTCTTCTTTCTCCTTGAACTTTAACTTTCTTTTACTATCTATATAGTACTTTAGAACCTAGAAATAATATTCCTAGTTCATATATATTCAAAACACATAGAGAACATCTGGTAAAAATTGTTTTAATTCAATAACATAATAAGAAAATTCCATTTATTATAATAATATAAATTCCCTAATAAAAAAATATATTTTTTAGTCTTCCCTCAAACATGTTATACAATTAAACAAATAAAAAATCTTATGTATTAAAAACAACTATCTCATTTCATTTTAATAAATGTTGTTTACATGATTTTCTCAAGAGCTAAATGTGATAAAAATACTCATATTATGGAAATTTTATCCAAGATTGAAGTTTTTAATTTACCAATATAACAACTCATTTACTCCATTACTTGAAAACAAACTTCAATCTTCAATTATTTTTATCTTATAACCTTTTATATATTTTTAACACTTTATAAAACATACAATTGATATCATGTATCTGTTAGAATGATATAATTGATTTCAATAATATATAAAGTTTTAATGAAACCTTTAGTCTTATTGGGTCATCAATATATTCAATCTTATTGAATATCATTTTAAATACTCAATCATACTGAGCACATGATACTAAAATTCCTTAAATCATTTATGTACCCAATCACATTGATCATATGAGTAGAGACTAATATTCCTTTGGTCATTTTTCATCTAATGTATTTGAAACTTGAAATAAAGCAGTACGTTCTTCCATAAAAATCTAACTTCAATTGTTGAATTATTTAAGCACTCAGTTACATATAAAGTAACTATTCAGGAAAAAATAATTTCCCATAATAACTTTTATTAAGTCACCAATATTTCTTAAGAAATTTTATTAAGATACCAATCTAAGGAGTAACTTATATTAATATTTTCTCTATTAAGGATTGGTTAAAAAGTTTTTCTTGATAATGATGAAGATATTATCTACAATATAAGATTTTATTAGATGAGTATCATATATTATTAACCATTGAATAAGGACTTTTATTAAATGGCCTCCTACTAAAATTATAAACCCTTTAAAAATATCATATCCATTAGTGGGACAAGATCATTTTTTCACTAAGAACTAGATCACTTTTTCATTTCTTCCACCACTTATCTATTTAGGTAGGGCATCATCCCAATCAAAACAGTTGTGAATCTTGGATTGTTGAGTGGAAAAATCTTTTTACAGTCCATCATATAGATAAACTCAACTATATTTCTTTGGTAACCTAATCCTATTAGGGTCACCCGATTATTATAACCCAAATAAAACACCAAAAAAATATAATAAGGGACAATCCATGGGAACCCAGCTTTAGCATGAACTACCTAAAAGGAAAATCCATATTCAATTATTACTTACTTACCTTAAACAAGATAATCTAAGAGAACCCAACTTTAGAATGACTTACCTCGTTGGATGATAGAGGGATTAACAAATTCTGATTTTGAATGAACCCCACACTTAGTATTTTTAGGGGATTTTAATATCACTATCTTATCTCATGTTATTCCCTTTTATGTACGCATGCTTTTATTGATTTTATATTAGAATCCTATTACATAAACCAAATCAATATGTTCAAACCATATTGATTTGTAACTCATTAGACAACCCACAAGTTTGTGTTACTCACCCAAAATTAGAATCCAAGTATATTCATACATATCTAAATGCATCATATGTATAAGGTATATGAACAATTCATATGAAGGTTTGGGATTATATGAGATTGAAAATATTCACATGAGCAAGACCGAAACAACATATGTCTAACCCCATTTAATTTTCTAGATAAGGAATACGCCTCTAGGTAAATAGGTAGTCTGACCCCAGGTCCCTGACCCTAGTAAAATTCGATCAAGAAGGAATCCAATTCATCATAACTCTAACACCTAATATGCACAAACTAGATTCAACAACCAAATTCAAGATGATAAATTCAATTATAAACTGAGGTCATGATATATAAAAAACTAAATTCATTATAAATTCATCCCTAGCATGTATTTCAAAGATCTATACTAAAATTAGGTTAACATTTTTAAAATGAATAATTTAAATATTTAAACATGAGATAAGTTTTTATGAACAATTCATAAATAAAATATAAGTATAAACCCTTTTATAATTTCATTTTTGACATTATGAACATTCCATAATTTTGAGTATAAATGTTTTATATTCATTATAATATCAACTCTTTCATATTTATCATTATATGGAATTTCCATTTTTAATATTTGATATTATATGAATTATAAACTATTTATAATCCAATTTCTATTATGTAAACATTTTACATAATCTAAATATCATATACTTAATCATTATTTAAACCTTGATCATATTAATCATCAAAACAGTTTTTGATGTGGCTTAAATAACATCCAAATAAGGTCCCATTTTATTTTGAACATTTCAAAAGTAATTAATTATGAAAAAATCATAATATAAATATAAAAATTTAATATTTTGGCCTTGTTTAGTAATTATTAACCCTTTATAAATTATTTCTTATTATTTATAAATAAATATAGTTATTTATAGATCATAATTCATTCCATATAATTTTGTTAAAAGGTATTTCAACTATTAACATTTAATATTTGGGAATTAAAATTTTCACAAAAATTTACTTAATTATAAACAATTTATAATTTTTTAGTCCATATACCTTTTATAAATTAAAATATCCTGAAATAACTTTTATAATGATTTATAAAAAATTTATAAACCATTAAAAAAAATTAGGAATTTAAAAATAAAAATAAAAACTTTACTAGTTACTCTTATGTAGAATCCATATTCTATATAAGGGTATACTCCCTCAACCCTTATGTAGATAGTCGACATAAGGGTAAATATGATTGACCCTTATGAAACCCATACCATGTAAGGGTACTAATATCATACCTTTATTTGAACACTTCATGTAAAGGTAAAACTCAAATTACCCTTACATGAACTCCTTCACATAAAGGTAGACCACTTCATGTAATAGTGACTAGGTGAAGAACTTTACACAATCATTTAAAATAGAGTAATAAATTTATTTAAATATAAATCTCTCACTACTTCAAGGTAGCTCACTATAACCTTTATGAAATCTATTAAAACATGACATTGCCTTTATGTAAAATCCTACGCATAAAGGTAAGTACTTCACTAACTTTATGTACCAGGGTTATGCATAAGGGTAGGTTTCATGTTACCTTTATGTAACCATTTAAAATCGCAACCACCATTATGAGTAAGGGTAAGCACAATCATACCCTTACATAACAACTTTAAGAAAATCATTTGTGTAAGGGTTACAATCTAGACTACCTTTACATGAAACCTTCATGTAAATTAATCCGTGAGTTTCATTAATTGCATAAGGGTAATCAATGGTGACCTTTATGGAATCAGTGATGTCTATGTATAGGTAATTCCTTGGGTACCTTTTCATAGATCATTTACATAAGTGTAAACCATTTTTTCAATATTTTTGACAAACCTAAAAAATGATGATCTATTTTTGGTTTCTTATTAATTTCAATACAATATTTCATAAATCTAAATCATGGGTTTACTTTGATACCATTTAAGGGTTTTAAATGAGCATAATAATTATTATTATAAGCTTTAGAAGTTATTTAGAACCCAATTTAGAGGATGTATTATGAACGATATATGAAACTTGTGTAAAAAAATTGAAATGAAGAAATACTATAAATGGTATACCTTACCTAGAAGGGAATCTTATGAAATATATTCACACACCATCACATAGGTTTGATAACTATCACATAATTGGAAAACCAAATCATTCCACCACCATAGTGTATCTATAGGAAAAATTGAATCACATTCTATACAAGCAGGATTCTTCTCTCTCCCAAGATGTGCTAGAATCTCAGTATGTAAAGGAAAAATTAGAATAGAGCTATGGATATTGGGGAGTTTTGTTCAAGAATAATGTAGGAACACCATTTTTTGAACACTTCCATCACATGGTAGTGTTTATATGAGCCACAAGGATGCTACTTAGGTAGTCACACTTACTCATGAATTCATATCACATGAATAAAATCCATGGTCGGTTCATGTATCGTATACATTAATGTAAGTCCTCCCAAAAATTTCATCAAATTAAATGATATATTGAATGATAGTCATGTGGATGGTCATGTTTCCTAAACCATAATTATAATCATAGAAATTATAAATGATATTTCTATAATTTATGAAAATTATAATTTGTATGAAAAATGATACACCTTATATATATATCATATATATACATAGACACACACACACACACACACAAACACACACACATTCATGGATCTAGGGAAACATTATAGAACACTTTTCTTTATATAACTTTTTTATATCAACTTGGATATCATTATTTTATTCTTTATTCTCAACTTCATTTTCCAACACATTTCAGTCTTTCCACATGACCTTCTCATTGAAAACAATATCCCAATTTCTGATTATCATCATCTCAAAGTTAGAAATGAATGTTTTACTCACCATATTTAATAAATAACATAAATGTGACTTAAATTTTAGTTTTTTTACAATCATTTTCATCTATATAGACATAGGATAAACTTTTGAAATTTAAGGAGGGTAACTTTTGGTAGTTTACCAATTCACAGTTTCTTTAGAATATTCGACCCCATCAGTATAGAAGGAATTATGTAAACAATATACACCTCAAAATTGATTTGTTCTACCTAATTCTCCTTGTACATTTTATAATTTAGTCACATTATCTATTCTTTAACATTCGATTCATCCATTTTACCGCACCATTATACTCTGATGTTCTCAGTACAATTTTTTTAAAACTAATTCCCTTTATATTGTAAAATTTCTAGAAATCCTTGATACTTTAGTCTCTACCATTATCGTACTTTAATAATCTTAGCTTATTTTTGGTATCCTTTTCCACCATGGTCCTCCATTAAACAAACACTTTGAACACCTTTTAACTCTATGTAGTTAAACTTTAGTATAACCTTTTCCACTAGAACTCATATGTTATCCTCACTAAGGTTTCCAAGAAGAAAATTCCACAATGCTGAACCTTTAAATGTTTTCATTTAAGAAATTATTTCTCCATCTAAAATTCCCATATGATACAATGTTCTATATTTTACACCTCTATCCAGGACCATAGAATCCTGAGTAATATTCCATACTCCATTCACAAAGATAGTTCTAAATACCACTTCTTCCAATGGGACAATGAAAATTAATTTCTTCCATAACCTAGATATATGAAAAACTTTCTTTAAGTCAAGGTAAATTTCATTCTTTATCTAGAATTTAACATCACCCTTCCCCATAATCTTAAGATCTTCATCACTATCTATGTGAACCTTTCCAAACTATCTAAATACAAAATTATATATACATCCCTTCATAGCTATATATTGGAATGAATCCCTAAAATCAACGATCCATGATTCTAATGGAACATTGAAACACAATAATAAAATTGTATTACCTTCAGTTATGAAATTAATAGAATTTAAACTTATAGAAGTCTCTCTTCTGGGATTCACCCTATTATCCTTGAAATATTTCTTGAGATTAAATCTCTTCCCATAATACAAACTTATGGGTCAGAGACCAATTTATTTACCTCAAATTTTCTCCCTGGATCTGTCTTCTAATTTATTTTGATGTCTCAAATGATAAGAAAGTCTTATAACTTCTATATTTGGAATTATTTCAATACTTTCTTGTACTTTACCTCTATCTAAGCTCTTTATTTAGAATGGTATTTATGAAATCCTCTAACACAAATTTTTTTTCTAATAAGGTTCACTTAAGATAGTTATAATTGCATCCCAAGACTCTAAAAGTGATGAAAAAAACAACAATTCACTCATATATTCTATCAACTTTACTTTAACTGATTCTGGATGATTTGAAATCATATTAAAGTCATTCACATGGTCATACACTAGTTATAATTCTTATATTTTCACATTGAATGACCTATACATCATTAACACCTTTTTAAATACCGTTGGCTTCTTATACATATTCTAAAGAGTATCCTTCAACTCTAATTTAGTCTTCATCTCTTGGATGTTAAAGAAAAAATTCTATGCTAATGAAATTTGAATCTATCAAAGTGCCTTTATATCTAGCCTTTCCCATTATTCTTTTTCCATTCCCTCCTATTTAACCCCCTTTAATGAAAAATTAAGGTCCTTATGAATAAAATATTCCTCCATTTTTATCCTCCAAATATTAAAGTCCATTCTATCAAACATGTTAATATAGAAATTTCCTTCTTCTGATACCATACCTTCCAAAATAACGACAAATAGTGAAGTGAAATAACATTAAGACAAGAGTGTTACTTGAATATTCTATTGAGTATACAACCAAGCCTTGCTAAAACCACAAGTTATGATACCACTTTTTGGGGTTCATAGAATAATGATCACCAAAATTTAAACCACAAAAACTTCAAGTGTTCAACAAAGAACTAGAAAATTTAATTATTGGAATAACCCTATGAATTTGATTTACTAGAACACAGAAAGTAAAACTACACTAAAAATCTCCATAATGAGTAAACACTCCTTACACCCTCAAAATACAAACTCATAAAAAGGAATTAAAATGAAATAAATCATGTAATATATGAACACATGGATTTATGTGGTTTAAATTTTAGTCTTATTTCCATAGCGGGACACTAATTCACTTCCTATTTATTGAAATTTACAAGATTACACTCACTTTTTAAAAATAAATCAATAAGATCAATAATCAAAACTATGTTTACAAGTGATTCCACCCCACTTTAATAGTCGGGACCATCGGGTAATCCAGTTCCATCGTCTTCCAAAAATTTTGAGGGAAACAATGTTCACCTTAGAAACCTCTGTTTGTCTATAGAGATCTCTACCTCTGACTATTGACTTGTGTTCAAATAATCAAGTTACTCTTACATTCCATATGATGAATCTTACATTCCATCCTTTTACATAAAACCATGAGGAATACCCTAATGTATCATCATCAAAAACCATACAATATTTCATAACATCTATTTTTATATCATCTGAACAATTGAACACCTTCATACATAATTTGAAACATGAACTTTTAGACCATGCACCCTCATTGGACTTCCACTTCCACTAGTCTGAATATCAGGCCGAAATGTATCTTCTAGAGTTTCAACTTTTGTTAAACCATTTTGTAACATGAAATTGACTTCACAATCCTATAAAACACTTTCCTTGAATAATATTTATGACCAGATCAAATGATCCTAATTATTTCCACAAGAATCCAATGTGGTTTTTCTATTTAATCAAGTGACTGCAGGTTTGGGAAAATTATAATAATCCTTATAACAACAAGATTTTTTCTCAAGTACTATAGTGAAACCATCTAAATTAGTCAAGTATTATTTTCCCATTATTCAAACAATATTTAAAAAATTATTCACATTCAATATCCTCTTTACTCTCTAATGAATGAGAGAGTGGGTCAAAATTACTACCAATATCAATATAATTGAGATGATATTCTTGAGCTACAAGCTCTAATGGATTAAAATCTATAAACTCACATTTAAAAGGTTCAAAAAAATTTTACAAGATAGGAGGATATAAGAAATATTTATCCCCATGGTTTCTTTGGAACCAAAAATTTATCTGAAATATTGACTACTAGTCCATCCACCCAAAAGGATAATGAATACTCTTATGCATCATTCTTATTTTAAGTTGATCCTTATGTCATAGATTCATTTTCCATGTTACCAAAATAGTTGAAACTACCAATATAAATATTATTTATATCCTTTCTTAGACTAACTATTTTGGGGAATATAAAATTAGTCTTTATTTGATTTTCCCTATGATTATACAAGACATAAAAGATATGTAGGTGATTCTAAGTCTTTCTATTTTCAATCAGAAGAAATAAATCTTAACAACCATTACCTACTACCTCTACTAGAGTTTTATCCTAATTGGATTGAACACCTATCTACCATAAAAGTATTTCCAACCATAGATCATATTTATCAACATAATTTCTAGATAAACTTTATTATATAGTGGATTTATTCAAAAGACCCCGTATATCAATAAGGGAACCACTAGTAAAATGATTAGTTATAGTTTTCTCTAAGAAATTAATAATGGATCCCTTTTACCCTAATTTCAAAATTTCAAATTTTAATACAATTAAATCATCAATATACCTATATTTATTTACTCCAGTTTCCTCTAGATAAAAATTAGAAGCCTAATGATATTTCAATTATTTGATTAGTACATGTTCAAGAAAAGGTTAATTTTTCTGTATCTCTTCACCAGGTGAACTAAATAATTATTGAACAAAACGATTCACCATAAATCAAAGACAATAATTTAAATATATCAATATTTACCATTTATTTCAATCTTAATATGATCACCATGTGGTTTTGTGATGTCATCTTTTTCACAATTGTTAGGAGCAATAAGATGTCATAATGTATTTGATATCTTGTATGAATAGAGATACTAACCGATTAAATTACATATCAACTTGATAATAAATGGATTTTGAAAATGAAGAGTAAAACCTTGAAGATTAAACTTGATAACTATAGTAGAAGGTTCATTATTAATGTAGTTTATTAATGACCATATATATAGGAGAAATTGGAATGATTAAAAGACCTATGAAGTTATAGAACATTCTTTCACAAAATATTATTCAATAAAAAATTAAATGGGAATATGGAAAAGTGTCTAGAATCCAAATCACTATATATTTCTTAAACTCCCATGATTCATTGACTTGTCTATTGAAAGTTTTGATATAAGGACTTTGATTCCAAAATCATGAAATCATATGCGTGTTGAGGAGTAATTATTCCACTATAAATTCCAAATGTAAAATAAACACTAAAGAATGACCATTAATAAGGCTAAGAATTCGGAACACTGAGATGCAAGGAAAATATGGGAGATCATTAAGGTTTTTGAACCAGTTAAAAGAAAATATTGGAGTAAAGTAGGAATCATAAATAATTTCACCTCCCCCAATGATGGGGGGGAGATTCATAAGGTCAGGCATCACCAGTTACATCATCCGAAGACCTTTCCACATGATACATACCTTTATATTTCATTTATACATCCTCTAAGATACATTTAATGTTTTTCAATAATACTTTACACATAGTAAACGTTAAACTCAACACTTATTATGGAAAATGTGATCAATAAAATTGATTGATCATATAGAGTTATACATATCATCCTAATTTCCTCCTATATCTTAATCACATCATCTTAGTGAGATTTATGTCATGTGACATTGGAAAAAATTATCACTTGAGTTGTTCAAAATTTTATTTTTAAAAACCTTGTCAGTATATATAATATGACTTGGTTTGATAAACCCCAAAGATTAATATCAGTAGATCACATTCCCTAGGACTTAAGTTACGAATTTAAGAGGTTATGGAAGAAATATTTTCAACTTAGTCTTGAATAATTGTAAGTAGATTTTTTTTCATATTTCATCAACATATTTCACTTGGAAAACTATGGAACTCTTATTAACCACTTATAGACACATAGTAAAATAATCATCTCGTGATTTAATGTCTTATTTGATCTATAAATGGATCATTGCATCATTTATATAATGATCATGGTGAGCTATTTATGGAAATAATAATTTATTAATTTTAGAATCTATATTCATTAATTTTTTTTATCATAGTAAACATATTGACTTATATTAACCCTTTCATATCCATTTTTTTTAAAATTATCCAATTTACCATCTATATCTAACTATCTCTTAAATACCCATTAAGATCTAGTGGATTTTATATCATCTAAAAAAATAACCAAAATTTAGACTTGGTTTTGGTATATGGAATCCATTTTTAAATTCATATCCAACATCAATTTTAGATTTTTTTTCATTTATTTCTTACTTAATATTCACTATTCTTAATGAATAACATACCACCTAATTGTTATGACCCGACCCATCAAGGACCCACCATGAATGGTAGTAAGATGAGTGTTACATCCTACTACCACCTCCAATAGGCCCAGGGCTAGAGACTAGCACCTAGTATGCATATCTCATAAATGGGAGTCTTTAGATTAATTAAACTGTATAACTACACACACACTTCCAATTACACTAGAACCATGCATGATAATATAAACTGTACTAACTCAAGAGAAAATAATGCATGTAACAACCTATAATAATAACTAGAGTGAAATAATATAAATATATCCAAATTATAAAATGGGAAAAACATACACCCAAGTATAAATAAATAGGTTCCCAACCTAATAGATGGATAGAAAGTAAAACCTCGCTCTCGAACGCTGATACCCACCACCACTGGGAATCATTATCACATAGTAATGCTAAGCTCCACAAACACTAGGCCCACTAAAGTCGCTATCTAATTTCTTGTTATCTGTATAAGACATGACACATGTGGGAAAAATATATGTAAGGGTGAGTGTATACATACCTAATAAGACACCCCAAAAGAAAAAGTGGAAGCAATAGAAATAAATTTTCCTCTCAACCCACAAGACCAAGAGGGGAAAAGAAACCCAAAAAAATTGATCATAGAAGGAACCAAAGGGAGAGAGGGGTGGGGGAGGGAGGAAACTCTTAGTCTTCATGACCAGTTAAGGATGATCAGTCTGTCTATAACTCTAAGAGACAATACTAACATGATTCTAGAATCATAACATAAAATATCCATATCTATTTTAGGGGACCTGTGTATCATTATTGGTATGTCATGACCGAGGGGGTACCCACTCTAGTGGAGGACACATTCTTTGTTAGTTCTTATACGAGGGGGTACCGACCCTACAAATATGATAAATACACCCTGAGTGGGTATGGGGGGTAGCAAACCTATCACTACCAAGGATGTGGGAGACCTATAACCTGATATATACAAGCCATCAGGGGGGTTTCAACCTTTATGTTTCTATATAGATTATAATTGAGGGTTAATGTTATCTAACCATGCTAGAAAAATAGGTATTTTCATGACACCTTGTGTTGTATATTTGATATCAAAACAAAGGTTGTCATCATGTTCTATGTGGAAAACTACCAAGGATTGACTATTCATAGGTCTAATTCTAAGTCCTAAATAAAGATATATGAGAGGTAGAACATCCAAAGAACAATAAAAAATATATATCTTAGAGTACATGAGGTATAATCCTAAGTGATTTCCTAACTATGTCCCACTGCCTGATATGGAATATGAAAATCCATATACAGGGTGTGGCTCTTGGGGAACATGACGTGTGAGACCACTTGGGGTCCCATGTGTGAAATCCCTATATACAAATCGGTTGGCCAGGTAGGGTCACAAAGTTTGTGGGATAGCCACACAAATGTGTGATATTTAAGTCAGCTCAAAACCCTAGATATTGTACAAAAAGAAACCTCACCACACGTGTTCTTTCAAAACACATGATGTGTAATTAATAATTTAAAAATATGTTTTATCCTTCTCCAGTTCTTCCCAATTTCCTTATTTCTTCATTAAATCATCATCAAATATTTTTTATAGGCCCCGATATCAAAGAAAACATATCTAGTCATCAATTTATGTCCTTCAGTGGCTAGAAAAGTAAATTTCCATCAAATCATGTGAATTCTGTTATACCCATCATGCCTCCATTTCAATCCAAGGGTTTGACCCTCTATGGTTCATCCAAAATTCCCCATGGACCATATTCTCTTCCACAAATCATCATATACATTTTCAAACACACCAAAAAACATGAATTCATGGTTTGATCACATCTCAAATCAGACTGGCTATCAAATTGATGGATTATTGTAGATCGACAATGAACACATGAGGAAACAAGGGAGAAAGACACAATAATGAAGTGAAATAATCGTTGTACATCAAGAACTCGACCATCGATCATAATCAAAGAAACCTAAGAAAATAAATATATGAAATATTTTTCAATATATATAATATAGGTCAAGAGAAAAATATAGATGATTAAATTTATAAGTCTATACTAATAACAGGGTAGAAGTAAAAAATCCAAGGTGAGTGAATAATCCATGATCACAATATGAAATAATAGGGTAAAATTCCATAAATAATGATCCCTAACACATCATTGGATAAATATATTATTAATAATGGATCAATGATGGTGTCAATGATGATTTCTTAGAATTATATCGTAAATAACGAGCCCTGTGGAATTAGGTCACTGTACCTCAGTCCTCCTTCATTAATCATCGAAGATTCACTCTTATGGTGATGATATCCACCTCTCATTCTCCCAGGGTTATGAGGCTAAACCTGGAGAACCAACATAGTATGAATTATAAAATAGAGAATTATGTTTAGCAAAACTAAATTAATAAATTAATTTTATTACTTTATTTCATTTAATATTCGCCTTCGACTACATGTTGACCAAAAGTCCAATGCGTACAAAATGTATTTTATAAATAGGGTAAACCCCGCATTCTACAACCAACGATGGTATTAAATTTCCCATCCTAGGATTCAATTAATGGGAAAATCATTATTTCAACAAATATATGAATGGTTTAATATATTGATTTTTTTAATATATCAATTCTAGGGTCCAACGATACATGTAACATCATGCCAACTCTAGAGAAAACCCCATATTAATATATAAAAATTTCCAAAGGGTCCACACATCAAAACAAAGGTCATTAAACCTTCAACACCTTTGAGGATTTTCATCTCAAAATGAAAAAACCTACTCAAAAAGTGAGGGCACTGGGCCCATATTTGGTTATCACACTCTCAAAATCTCTCTTAGAGGTTCTCATACTACTAAATAACTCACAACAGTGGGATAAATTTCCCATTAATGATCCTCTCCTACCAATCCTTGATGGAAACCTGGTTCTCTGTAATGGTGGATCCATCCTTGACATCTACCCCACCCTATTCAACAATGTGTGTCAGGTTATGCATGTATCTCCTCAACTAAAACATGTGGAAGATTTCATGCACCCAGTCCAACTATAGGGGTAAGGATTAGAAGTAAGAAACCTATCCATCCCTTTGCGGGACTTGTAACAACTCGATGAACCTCAAGGATTGCTTGCTAGCCTGACTAAATCTCCAAAAAACTCATCATGGAGGGAACTTCGGGAACAAAAAGTCTCCCTTATTGCACTCTAAGGGTTTATGGTGTTACCTTGAATAATATTTTTGTAGAATTTGAATGGTCTTTATTCCCTCTAAGATAACCTAAACATTCTTCTTCATCGCTTTCACCAGCTCCATTCTCATAAGCGGTTACTTTACCTTCTCTATTCAACATAAGGGTGGCCTATAGTGTAACATCCAAAAATTTTAAGATATATATATATATATATATATATATATATATATTAAATTACTTTTTTTGATAGATTTCAGTAAATGAAGCACTAATTTTATCTTTTGTTATAGGAAATACTGAGTTTGCCTTATGTTATACGAAACACTAAGTTTTCAAGAAATGAGAGATATTATTAAAATATTATTATGATAGTTATAAAATTATCATTAAATAGATAAAAATAGTATTAACTACTTTATGAAATATACATATAAAATTCTTACTCAATATAAATTTATTTATAAATTCTTAGTAAATAATCAATCAATTTTTATTCAAGTGATTATATTTATAAAAAATATATTTTCTTAAAAAAAATTTTGATTGATTTTATGTGAAAATATTATAGATATTTTTGAAAATTTATTTTATAAAGTGAAATTAATATTTTAAATCATCATATAATAATTTACTTATGGTAAAACTTTGGGATTTTTCCTGTAAAATATTGATTTTTCAGTGAACAGTGAAAAATAACACTATTTTTTTAAAACTATCATTTATTTTCAATAAATTATGTAAGTTAAATGCACTATTATTTATTAAAGTAACATAAGTATTATTTATTTTTATTTAATCCACTTAATTAATTGTTAATCAACTTTATATTATATTTTAGTATAAGTTTATTTTTGGGCTTAAAAAGGGTTTTTTGAAAACTATTTTAATATGCATAATGTTTCTCCATTTTAATTAATTAAAATAGTACCTGATGAGGGATTTGTTAAATAAAATTTATATATTATATATCAATAATTTTTAATTTACATGTATACAATCATTATTATTATACATTGATTTAATATAAATCATCTTGTGCTTGAAAAAAATACACTTCTCAAAAGCCTACCTTTTCGCCACGTCTGTGGGTTTTGTTTTAAATTTAAATTTTTTAGATTTTATAAAATTTATTTTAAAAAATATTTTTTTTTGAAATAATAATCTTAAAACTATATTAGGGTGAATTTTTTGGATTTTTTTGAAATGTTTAATATTTGATAAACAATGAAAAATACTAAATTTTAAATAAAAACTATATTTTTATTTAATTAATTTATAAGGTTAAATTGGTTTTAAAGTAAAATTAGTTCAATTACACATACATTAATAATTTTTATTTCATTGGACTCAATTTATTATTGAATTTAGACATAAAAACTTTGTAAACTTGTGAACATTTTCTCTTTAAAAATCCATTCTCTCACCATGTTTACAGGATTAGTTTTAAATTAAAGTTTAACAATTATGTGAATAAAATTTGGAAAAATGGGTTCTATATTTATAATAATAATATGTTATATTATATAATAAATTCAACTTAATTTATTTACTTAAATAAATAGTAAAAACAATAAAAATTATTTATGGTGGTTAAGATAAAAATGAGTTTACAGGAAGGGTTAAACTAAAAAGATAAGGGTAAAAATAACTAAAAACTCATCCAAAACCAATTTAATGGATATATTTATAAATTATACCTTATTTTATTGATAATTGTCTATTATGGTTTCCTTGTTACATGAAAAAAATCCTAGGTGAAGTTCTTTCTTTCAAAAAATTACAAGTGTGTCACTCACCTCACTTATAAAAGGCCACCCCTTTTACTCTCCTCTTCAAACTTTCAAACCATTTTGACTTGAAAATACCAACCCAAATAACTTTAAATCTTCTATAATATCATCCTATAATAATTTTTTTATATAAATCCAACCTAGAAATGTTTTGGTGCAAATCTAAGTAGGATATCCGAAGAAGAGTTAACATTCATCAACGAGAATTTTTGTTTTATTTATTCCTCCACACCCTTCAATTATTATTATAACATGTTGATATAAAAAAATAAATATATTTAATATACTGAGATTTTTTTTATGTTAATATAATTACTTATAACCATCTCCAATTCTATCAAATAGTTTACAAAATAATTACTTGTGTGTACAGCGGACTACCGCCACACGAACCGATGTCATTCATTTTTCCATTACCACCTCACACAGTTGGATATAATGATGGATTTGTTTTATATATATATATATATATATGATATTTATGATATTATTATTCTTTTGGAATTATTATATCATACATACCTTCATGCTTTCTATTTTCTGGGAATACGATAACGTCACTCCTGTGTACGGCGGACTACCAGCTGACGAAGCGATGTGATTCGTTCACACTGTACATGGAAAGTAATAAAGATGGATTTAATAAAAATATGTTATATATGTGACATAAAAAAGTTTTTTTAATGATAATATATCATTTAATTTTCTTTTTTTCAATAATTCGGGAAAATGAAAACAACGTTCATGCATATGTACGATCTACCATCTCCATGAACAATATATTTCATTTTATATATCTATCTTTTATAGATTACTATAAATATATATATAATTAATATATATTATATTTATATCATGTTTAATATTATGAATATGATGAAATCATTATCAAATTAATATGGACAAAAACAACAAATCAAAACATATAAAAAAACAAAGCGGTTATTTCATGAAACATATCAGTAACATGAAATTGTTAATAAACGGGTAATAAAAGGGTCATAAGTAAATTATATGTGGTATGATATATATATTTATGGTTATTTAAAATATTTATAATAAACATATATTTATTATATAGAAGTTTTGAATGTGTATTAAAGAATTCAATACTTAAGGTAAGGGATTAATAGTCTCTTTTTTATTTCTAAGAGACATAGGAAAAATAACCACTCGTTTTCTTCCCATTTTAAATTTTGAATCATAAATATATTAATTTTAATTATATTTAAAGTTTCATTTAATTTTATTTTTTATTTGGGATTACAATTCAAAATATTAATAAAGCGGTAAGTGATTTCTATCTCACTTTTATTTTTTGTGAGACACATATTCACTTAGTATTTTTTTTATGTGGTGTATATACTACTGATGATTGTCATTTATGATTCTTATCCTAAAAATTATAGGGATTAAATATCCATTTTATGATATATATTACATGGGTATTACGTTTCAAAGTTACCAAAGTGGTAAAGATTTTATGTTACAATCCTGTTGTTTATCGAGATTGTTTATTATTATTCTTCCGATGATAAAATAATATAATCCATCTCACAAGAAACTCATGAATTTTATTTTAATCTTGTTATTAATTATATTTTAAAGTAATCATACCATTTTACCACTCTTTTATACTAAAAATAATCAAGAAAATGTTTTTAGTAAAACCTTAATTTATTTCTCTCTTTGGTGAAGAATCTATTTTCTTCAAAAACCATGCTTTTTAAAAATGTTTTAAAAACATTTTTAACATTTTATAAAAATAATTTATTAAAGAAATTTTTACCCATGTTTTTCTTTCACAAAGTATTTTAAAAGGAATGTTAATGGAAATTTTAAAAATAATGTATGTTTGTATTTTACCAAAAATGTGAAAAGAATATTTTTTTTAAGATGCACGACATGAACAATATTTCCCACTATCGTGACCTCTCAATGATTTCGTTAATCCCTTAAAATTTTCCAACGTTCTTTTAAATGTAAATTTTTTCCTTAATATTTGGGAAATTATTATATTTTAAATAAATTATTTGAAATTGGAATGGATTTTGAAGGCATTTAATATTTTAAAAATCATTTTTAAAAGGTGAAAGGATATTTTCTTCACTAGAGGATTTAATTTTTTTAAAGATTCCTTTATAAGTTTTCAAATAAATTTTGAAAGAAAAGTATTTTTAATTTTTTTATTTTAAATAAATGATTTTCAATTAAAATTTATCTTCCTCAATAAATTTTCCGAGTGATTTATCTTTCAAATTCATTTTTTAACTAAGATGACATCTTTTGATATAACTTCTGATTTACTAGGGATATAAACCAAGGATATCATTCTTATTATTTCTATGAATTTTTTATGATGAAAATATGTTTATGAAACCTATTTCTCCTCCATGGGTTATTCCATGATAAAAATATTATGAAACCTTCTTATTTTTACGCAGGTTATGCTATGATGAAATGATGAAATGATTATGAAACCTATCTCTTTTCCATAGGTTATGATATAATGAAATGTTTATTAAACCAATTTTATTTCATGGGTTATGATATGATGAATGTTTTATGATATTTTAGAACACATAAATATGGATTTCATTATGTGATAGGTGGTTCCTATATCTCTCTCCAATACATTGGGTAAATATTTATATCTCATGAGACTCACATGAATGGTAAGGGTAGTGAACTCTTTGTTATGATGGTACTGGGAGTGATCCTTAACTACTATAACTGTTTGAAGAGTAAAACCATTCCAATATGATATCCTTGTAAATGATCCTTTACTACTATGGAAATTATTTTCTATGCTTATTTGTATGCCACAATACTATGTCTTATTCCAATTTTATGCTTTTATGGATCATATTATTTGATTCTCTTATGATTTATGTCTTATGAACTACTAATATTTATTCTATGAATCAAGATTATATTATTTGATATGAAGTGTATGGTTTTCAAATTTTATTCTCATGTTCTCATATTATTATGCTCATGTTATTCTTATATATCTCCCTTATATACCCTTACTAAGTATCTAAGATCACTATTTTTTATGTTTTATTTCCCTAGTTTGTGAAGAAAGGTTTTTAATTAAGATTAATAAATGGGAATATCTTTATGGGATACATTTAACATATTTCAAGAATTAATAATATTATGTTCTATGTTTCTAAAGGCACTAAAATATTATGGCCCTCAAGAAAATGTTTGTGTAATGTATTGAATATTCATAAAAAAAGATGTAATATCAATGTCTGAAAAGCCTGAGTCACTATATAAAATGTCTCCCATACATACACTTTAATGGTGATATGATAATAGTGGTGTGATAAATATTATTATAAGTGAACTATACTAAAGGTGGGTGATCCTCCCAAATTTTACCGAATTCCAAAACACAGATTCTTATCATATCCTCTACAACCTAGATGGTTCATTCTGTCTAGCCATCTATCTGGGTCTGGAACACCATACTCATCCAAAACTGGGTCCCGAAAGACTTTTGAAAACCCCTACACAACTGTGATGTAAACCAAACATCTTAGTCAAAGAAAATCATCTAGGGTACCCCATGAAGTCATACAACCTCTCATACATATAAGCATCTGGAACTCACCACCTAGATCTTCTCTTAAATGGTAAGAAAGTGAGCCAATATGGTAAGATGATAAAAAATAATCCACATAGTTTCATAACCTATCACTGTATATGGAAGAAATATCACTATTTCTATCAATATTCTATATATAACATCCCAAGTTTTTCAAAGGATATACTATATTTGATAGTGTACAATATACGCAACACCGAGCTTAAATGAACAGCTAAAAATTGTTATTATGTAACTGTTATAATCTATATGTTAATTTAGTATGAATGAATAGTATTAAATTAATTATGATATATAAAATTAACCTACTCATTAATAATTTATTAATTAATGCTTAGAAAATTAAGCTCTTAATTTCTGTAAAGTCATTTTATTCTTCAAATACATTATCTTCAAAGAATAATTTTTATTAATTTTTAATTTATGGAACTTTTAGAAATTTTATTTAATGAAATAAATATCATTTTATAAATCAAATTATCAAATTTATCCTATGGTGAAATCTTGATCATTTTCTAAGAAGATTGATTTTTCAATGAATAGTGAAAAATACTGATCTTTATTTAAAATTATATTTTTTTAGGTATTTAAAAATTAAAATTATGTTTTAGATTTGTTTTAGAATTTAATTTTATCCTCTTGATTTAAAATTTTTAAATTATTTTTTTAAATGGATTTAATTATAGAATTTAGTATAAAAACATTTTATATTTAAAAAGGGAATTTTTTTGAAAAACTGTTTTTTTGTTGTGTTTTATCACTTTTATTTTAAATTAAAATCTAAAACTAATGTATTTTGAATTTTTTAAAATGTATAAAAAAATTGGATTTAGAAGGCCCAAATTTAGTAAATTGACTCCTTTTATTTTTGGCCATTATGAATAGTAAACTTGGTAATTGTTTTACCATAGTAAATGGTAAATTTGGTAATTTATGTTAAAAATAAAATAATTATTACTTTAAAATGACCCTAAAAATTGCTCAAATTTTATTGTATTAGTTATTTTTGACCATAATCATCAAGGGACGAAATATTAACTATAGGAAACCATTTGTTTGAGATTATAACATTTATAATATTTTATTTAAAGAAAAGTCAAATATTTCATACTCATATTTTTAATAACTATAATTTTTTTTAATATAGGGTTATTTAGAAGATATATTTGACTATAAATAGTCATTTAAAATCTATAAGATATATCTACAACATGGTAATTTAATTTTAATTTTTATTGAAAAAATAATTACCTTAAATGCTCACACAATGCTGATGCCGTAATTATTTTATTAATGAAAATATTATATAAATGTTTTTAAATTTTTTAAAATAAATATAAATTTTTATAATTAATGTAATAAAAGAATTTTATAGATTAAATTAACATCTTAGGGATATAATTAAATATATTTTTTGAAGTTATCTTGTTTTCTTGATATTTTTTTAAAGTCAAAGTAATGAATAGTGTGAAAATTGACATTAATGATATTTTAAAATTAATAATATTTTAATAAATGATATAAAATTCCTAAAAATAATAAATTTGGTCAAGTTATTGGGATAAGGTTAATAATTTCATCCATGATTCATTTATGGGTCATTTGAAATTTTATAGTAACTATATTAAACCTCAATGAGTACAAATCCATTTTTTCATGGTAAGAGTTGAACAAGTTAATTATGGATTAAAATAAAAAGGTAAGGGTATAACTGTGACCTAAAATTGTAAAAAAATTATGATATAAATAGTATTCTATCCTTATCACCTTAGGTTCTAATTTGACTTTTTAATAGACCCTTGTCCATAAAAATGACTTATATATTATTTAAATCAAATATAGTTACAAAATGCCACTCAATTTGTATTTAATATTTTTTATGTGTCCACATAGGAACAACATAAATATATGTATGAATAAAAATATCTATTTTTGTCTTAATGTAATTAGTTTCATTATAGAAATTTATTTTATTTTTTTTTAGAAATTAGTTAATTATCTTAAATGATTGTGAAATGAAAATAAAATACTTATTTAATTAACTGAAATATAATATAAATTACTTTGGAAAAATTAATTTTGGTATAATTTTAATGATTTTTTAATGAATCATATTTTACGTGCATTATTTTTGGATATTGCACGAATTATTTTTGAGACCAGGAGTTGAGATGACGCGTGATTTAGAGGCCCGATGTGCCCAGAATAAGTTTTTGAAATAAATTAAATATTTTAAATATAATTCATGCACAGTTTTCTTGAAAAAGTAGAATAAATTCTAAAAGGGGGCATATATCATAAATCTGAGGGCATCATTGAGTTTAGATCATGGGTTTTACCCTAGGTGTGACATAGCCTTTATCAGCACGGGTTTTTTGTGGAAAATCCATTGCGGGTGTAAAAATAAATAAAATAATAAATAAAAATATTTTATTTTTTTCATTAGGATAGAGACCTAACCCTTTATTTAAATACATTATATCCAATTTTCATGGTTAGTCACATAACCTTAAAAATCATTGGAGAGCCATTGGAGAGTGTAAAATGTGATTTCGTTGGTAAACAATGACCGGATCGAGAATTAATGACTAGAGCGAGATAGAATTGAAGGATCTCACCAACAATCACGACATTGCATAAATATTTGTTAGCGATTGATGCAAATCAAGATAGGATGGTTGTTTGATTTGGATTCTTTCTCCATTCTAAGTTTCTATGAAGGAAACGAATCATTCAATGAAAAGATTGATCCATGGTTTGATCCTCTTGCAGGATGGGTTTATTTACAGAATTATTTTGGGAGAATTATCTTTGTGATATTTGATTATTCATTATTATAATAATGGTAAAAGATAGAGGCCAACACAAACATTGGTTTAGGTTCATTCCTCCTGTTTGTGGTTGTGTATTTCTCCCCCGATTCATCGTTCATCATGGGAATTCTTCACTTGGTGCACAGTTCAACATATCCCGATGAATTGATCGTTATGCACCCATTTATTGGTACAATGATATGATATCATAGATATGAGATTTAAATGACATGATGGTGGTGCAATGATTGGAGAGATGATGGATCAGATGGTTTTGGAAACCCTATTTCCTATTCTTAAGTGTGCAATTAAGAACTAAGAACTAGGATGATTTCCGAATGAATCAAAAGGATAAATCTTGTTGTACTGTGATGGAAAGGTTCATCAGGTTTTGATTCATGATTTTTCAGAAAGGCGGTCACCAAATCTAAGGTTGGATGAATAGAAGACACAATGGATTCTAGATCTTGATTTCAGAAAAAATCCACACAACACGATGTGTAATGCAAAGCCACATGCCATGTGGGCCCCCATTGTGGTGCCTAGGGTTTTGGGAGAAAGATAAGTATCACACTGTGCGTGACCCCTATCACATGGTGTGTGGTCTCTCCCTAGAGACTCGGCATGTACCTTAGAGGGTACATAGAAATGGGTTAGGGTAAACAGGTTGGATCATGTCATGTACTCCCCTATGCAGACACGACCTAGATGAGTACACAGGTTGAGTTGTGTACTGGTACATGGGTAGAGTATATAGGCTGCTGACACGTCATGTACTTCTAAATGGACACAGACATGACTTGATAGATTGTCCATTTACATGGGTACAACATGGGGTCAAGGGACACTATATGTAACCCCTTCTACATGAAATGTAATTTATTAAATATGGATTAAATACCTTTTCCCTTATATCTTAGAAAGTGTTTTCTAGGATGCATTCCCCATATTGTTTTCCTACGGTTTAGTATGGAATCATCTCATACACACAGGACAATAATCCTTTCAGTAGGACTTCTTGGATAGAGTCATTGGAATCCCTCTTTGAGGCCTAGAGTGAGATCCTCTATTCATCTTCATGCCCTAGGTGGAGTTATTTGTGTCGTAGTGACCAACAATATGCAGGCACCAATCCTTTACTTAGTTGGTTAATCCAGATTGAGTTTTTGATATCACACCAATGACCTGGGTGTAATCCTCATCTATGTATCATATCTCATCAAACATTCAACGTATAATTCTAATGGTGATAACCAAAGAGAATTACCTCTTAGATGTACATCATCAGTGTTATCAGACTTAGGAGTGTGTTCTCCTAGATGAGTGCTATGTGGAATCTTCAATCTAGAATCCTAGGCTGGCATACTATGGTTGTGACTTACTTTCAGATTGTGTGTCTTTTTTGAGTATATCTGGATATTATTATTATATATTATGTATACATATACCTATATAGAGATAACTGTGTTTCCTTTATTGTATGATTTGTGGTTTAAGGGTGTCCTACTAGGTATTTTTATACTCATCCCTACACAGAATTTTCCCACATATGTCATGTCTTGTGTAGATGATTGAAATTTTGACATAGTCTTTGACGAACCAGGACTAAACGATGCTTAGTGATACCAGACAGACTGAGGTGTGTTCCTTTAGTATATTGAAAATAGTCCCAATTTTACTTTCAGGTTAGTATTGTTTTTCGACACTTGTGGTGGGCTTGTATTTGAACTTGTTTACTTTACTTTAATTCCTATCATACTATGGTTGTGGGATTTAGATATACACATGCATTATTGTTCAGTTTTTTTTACATTTTAGTATTGTATAGGCTTGGATATGTGTGTGTGTACATGTACTTAGGCTAATCCCTACCTTGTTAGTGATATGACTATACATTGCTAGTCGCTAGACCCTATCCTATTGGAGGCGAGATTGGAGAGTTGCAGCACAGTCTCCTCTAGGATGGGTCATGATATAGTGGTATCAGAGTAGTCAGTTCTACCATAGGATCAGAGTATGTGATATTGGTTTTGGGAATAGTGTTAAGTGTTTCGGGTTAGGCTTTTAGGCTAGGGACTGCAGTATTGGTGTGGCAGCTGAAGTATCCATACATCAGGGCTCTAATCACCTGCTTTTTGACTCGGTACATGAGAACACTGGTTGTAGGGGGAAAAAGGTACATGTATCATATATTAATGGGTTGTTGCTTCCATGTCCTTCTTGAGTGTGCTCTTCAGATATACTCATTGATTGTGGTACATATTATTTACTTTAAAGATGACTCTATGACATATTCTAGATGGGATTCAACATCATTATCCTAAGGATGATCCCCTCAGTGATGAGGTGTCGATATAGGGACCATTTATAGAGGTCCTACCACCAGGTGGTGCACCATCTATACCACATATTGAGGAGTTGATAGTACTCATAGTACCCGATAATAAGGTGCATAGGTTGAGTGCACTTCACAAGTTTTAGTAATAGATACCCCTCAGGTTCCATGGTGATTACGAAAAATAGGTGGATGAGGAATTGATTAAGGTGGTGTCCCAAGTTTTTCATCTAGTCAGGAAACCAGCAAACAGATGGAGATCCTAACGGCGAGCCTTCTCCATGGCTCAACAGGACGATGGTGGGGTTTAGTGACCTAGTCTTATAAAGAGGAAACTTTTGCCTGGATATCATTTGAGAACCTTTTAAGAGTGGACTTCTCTATGGATATGTTGAGGTATTTACATATTTAAGAGCTTCTTCAACTCCATTAGGGAAGAAATATCATATTTGAGTATTCATCAAGGTTTACCAAATTCTCTATGTACTCGATGGATATTGTTCATGGGTAGTTATTTAGGGATCAAATCATCAAGTTAGGTTTTAAAAGAGAAATCCAAGATAGTGTTTTCCCTCTATGAATTTATACCTATAATGGGGTGCTAGAGAGAGCTTTGGTGGTTGATAGTTTCTTGGATGAGAAGATACAACTAATGGTTGTCATTAGTGGGCATACAAAAGTAGAGACCACGACAGCAGGGAGAAGACATCAGTATCAGGGACCTGGATGTGTGAGATTTTTTAGGAGGATGTACCAAAATAGAGGTCCTACAGTTCAGGGATCACAAGGTGGGTCCAGTCATCCCAAAGAGAGGTGGTGCTACTCTTGTGATGATAGGGTACATCTTACATTAGATTTTCCGACCCACCGTATAGCTGATAGGGAGACTGTGGATGGGCCTCTGAGGTAAAGATAACAACATGAGTGTATAGGTTCCTAAAGAAACATACATGGTATAAGAGTTGGAAGAATAGTAGGAGGTGGTAGAACCTTTGACTTGTTACCACCACCACGCCCAGGTGGTCCATTCCAGTCTCAAGGAGTTGGAGGAAAAGGGTGGGTGCAACTACAAGTGATTGAAGTATATGACCTAGAGGCTCTTAGAATGATTCATGGTACAATTAGTGTCCTTTTTACCTTAGATGAAGTACTGATAGACCCAAGTTCTAGTCATTATTTTCTTACCACATATCTTATTTGAAACATAGATATTCTGGTTGAGGCCTTGGCTCAACCCTTGCACTTGGATACTCTTACTGGAGATGACTCAGTGATCAAAAACTTGTGCTGATAGTGTGACCTGAATATTAGAGTTGATAGTTTCTGTTGTGATATATTTTTAGTATCAATGATCCCTTATGATGTCATATTAGGTATGGACTCGTTATCCATGGTTCATAACCAGACTGACCATTTTAGACGGAGGATGTGGTGTGTCTACAGTGATGGAACTAGATTATCCTTTTTAAATAAGAAGGAAACCCAGACATCGTAGGATGGACTCATGCATAGAAGTGTATAACCGATTACTCATCAGTTGGCTATCCTAACCCTTGGTGTAGTGGATGTAATGAGTTCTCTATTTCTTGAAGTGGTGGCATATTACAAGGATGTCTTCCCTGATGATGCTCCAGGTCTATCTCCCCACTATAAGATAGACTTATACATTGATCTGCACCATGGGATGACATCGATATCTACGTCGGCATATATGATGGATCCCACAGAGCTTCGTGAGCTGAGGGTGTAGTTTTAGGACTTTCAAAGGAAGATATTTGTTAAAAAAATGTGGTTCACCTTGGGAAACCCCAATTTTATTCACCAAGAAGGCATATTGAAGATTGAGGTAATGTGTGGACTACCAACGCTTAAACTAGGTGACCATGAAGAAGAACTATTCAATACCAGGGATTGATGAACTCTTTGATCAATTGAGAGGGACATGCTAGTTCTCGAAGGTTGACCACATGTTAGGATATCACCAGCTACAAGTACGGGATAAGAATATAACGAAGATTAAATTCAGATGTTTCTACGATCACTATGAGTACTTGGTGATTCCTTTTTTCATAAATAACATCCCAGTTGTGTTCATGGGACTCATGAACCAGATATTTTATCCTTTATTAAACTGGTTCATGGTAGTCTTCATCAATGATATCCTCGTGTTCTTAATGTTTGTGGAGGAGCATGCGAGACACCTGAGGATAGTTCTGGACGTACTCCAAGAGCACTAGTTTTACGGAAATATCTCGAAGTTCTAGTTTTGGATTTGGTTGGTCCACTTTTTTGGGCATGTTATCTCAACAGATGGAGTAGTAGTGGACCTTGACAAGGTCAAGGTAGAGTTAGCTTTGGATCCACCCAAGAGCATGATAGAGGTGAGGAGATTTCTTGGGTTGGTAGGATATTACATGAGATTCATAGCTATTTTCTCTAAGATATTAGCACTCATTGTAGATTTTAATAGAAAGGGGTATCCTTTTGTGTGATATAGTGGTTCCAATAAGATTTTTATTAGTTGAGGCATAAATTGACTAGAGATTACATCTTGATATTTCTAGAGGAGGGTGTCGAGTACGTAGTGTTCTATAATGCATTAAGAACCAGGATTGGTTTAATTTTTATGTAGAGGTAGGTGGTGATTGCCTATGGTTCACATAATTTGATATTACATGAGTAGAACTATGAGACACACAATCTTGAGTTATTAGTGGTTGTGTTCACACTAGATGCAGTGACACTTCCCAATGGACAAGTAGTTTATCATTTACTCCAATCATAAGAGTCTCAAGTATATATTCTCTTAGAAGAATCTCAACTTGATATCGATTTGATGGACAGAGTTCCTCTAGAACTGTAACTTCAAATGTTTCTATAATCCTAGGAAGGGGAATGTGGTAGTATATACTCTCAGTAGGAGATATAGTTTAATGTTTTTTAGGAAGGTATCTGAGAAGTTGACCTTGTTACAATTATCCTTTATGGATGGAGATATAGAAGTTTATCTCTAGTATATGGTTATCACCCCTCCACTTTTACAGTGACTCAGGGTGGCACAACTTAGGGATGCCTATTGTGAGGCCCTACGTACTTAGATATCCACTAGACATTCTCATGATGTATTTTATAAAGGTGGGGAGTATTTAATTATTTTCATATGAAACATGATGGTACTAGTGGTGTTGTGGGAGGAGGTTCTTAGATAATTTCATATATCTTTTCTTGCGGTACATCCAGGTGTGGAAAAGATGTACCGGGACCTCCAACATCAGTTTTTGTGTCCGTGGATATAGAAAGGAGTTACAGATTTTGTCTCTCAATGCATCACTTGATATCAAGTGAAGGCTGATCACCAGGTTCCAGCATGTTTATCTCAACCCATTGAGGTTCTAGAGTTGATGTGGGATGGGATATCCATGGAATTCATGATGGGATTACCACATATTTCTAGGGGACCTAACACCATCTGAGTGATTGCAGACCAACTCACCAAGTCACCCCACTTCTTAGCTATTTGAGAGAAGAGTTCAGTAGAGAGCTTGAGATGCCTTTACGTGTAGGAGATAGTCCAACTCCATGGAGATCTATTAATTATCTTTTCTCATCATGATACTAGCTTCTTATCTCGGTTGTGGAAGGGATTTGAGGAGGCATTTTCTTCTTAACTACTCTTGATAACAATGTTTCACCCCCAAATTGACGGCCAAAATGAGTAAACCATTCAAGTTCTGGAGGAAATATTGTGATCTTGCATGTTGGACCTTTTCCATAGTTGGTAGGATCACCTACCACAGGTAGATTTTGCATATAATAATAATTACCATTCTACCATCGGTATGACACCATTCAAGGATTTGTATGAGCAACCCTACATGTCACCACTTTGTTAGAATGACCCAAGAGTGTCAGCACTTAGGGACCTACAGTTGGTACATGCAACAACAGAGAAGGTTCATATCATCCAAGAGTAGATGAAGACAACACATAGCCATCAGAAGTCTTATGTGGATAGTCTATGTATAAATTTAGATTTTGAGGAGGAAGACCATGTGTTCCTATGAGTTTCAGATTGAAATGGATTATAGATATTTTTTCAGGGTGGAAAGTTATATATGAGATTCATTGGCCCTATTCATATAATATGTAGATTCAGAGAGGTGGCTTAACTTTTATCTCTACCTCTACAGTTAGACTGGGTACATGATGTATTCCATGTGTCACAATTGAGGAGGTACATGCATGTTCCATCACACGTTATAGACTGGGGTAAGATGAATATCGAGGATAGAGTTACCTTTAATGAGTACTTGATTGAGATTGATGATCGATAGGAAAGAATCCTTTATGAGAGATAAAGGATTTCTTGGATGTAAATCCCTAAGGTGGGGATATTATATAAGGATACAATTATTATTCTTTATTTTAATGGTTTATATTTATGATGGATTGATGTTTTTTAATTCTATTTATTTTCCATGAGTTATGTTATGATGAAATGTTTATGAAATATATTTATTTTTTTGGGTTCTGAAATGATGAATTATTTTAATTTTTGTGGCACACTTATGTTTGGTTTTAATTATGTGATTGGTGAGACCTATATCTCCATCTAATTAATTTGGTAAAGATTTATTTCTCATGAAATATATAGGACTAGAATGAGAAGTGAACTTAGTTTAGCAAGGGACTTTGTCCAGCAATATTGTCTTGGAAGTGAACCTTGACTACTATGATTAATTGGGGAGTGAATCCATTCCATTATGATAGCCTTTTAAATTAGCCTTCACTACTAAAGAAATTATTTTCTATGCTTATGTGTTTTAATAATTTCTTGTTTTATGTTATACTCTCATGGATCATATTCTTTGATTATTTTATAACTTAGGTCTTATGAACATCCATGTTTTATTCCATGACTCAAGATTTTTATATTTGATATAAAGGGTATAATTTTAATATATTATGTTCATGATCAAATACCATTATGCTCAAAGGTCCTTGGGTATGTAAGTGATCTAATATTTTATTTTAATATTTTAAATTTTTTATGGAAAAATTTGGGTCACATTTGTAAAGTTTATGTCTTTATTGGCAGATTCGAAAGTATGGATTCAAGGATATTATACTTAGTATCAGAACTAGCCTTAAAAAAATTTAGATATTAGGATGTGTTGTTGTGAGGTTATATTAAGAGTTAGGGATAACATCATGGGTTTAAAATTTTAAGGTTTATCATAATACCAATATCTTATAAACCCTTTTATAGGTTTTGAGTTATGAAATTTTAAGATGACTAATGATTTTTTGGAGATATTTTTTTGCAGGTAATTATGGGTTATTACTCTTTGGGATGTAAAATGAAGAGTATGAGATACAATTTTAGGTTAAAAAATTTCTTTAATTTGGAATATATCATAGTTATTTTTGTGGATGTTTCTCAAATTTATAGGTTTATTATGAGAATTATCATTTTAGAAAAAAAAGAGGACAACCCACAGGTCGGGCGACAACCTGCTGCATCCAGAAAGACCATGATAATTGAGGCAAAAAATAAAGGGCAACAAGGGTTCATTTCCTACTGTTTTCCCATGTAATGTACTAGTTAATATGAATTGTTTTTTTATTTTAAACTATATGATGGATATAGTATATTTTCATTTTGAGAACATCTGTTTTATTGAATAGTTAAACACGGGGTTGGAAAATGATTTAGTGTTAAGTGATTAATGTTATTTAAAAATATATCCATTATTTTAGGAATTTTATATAATTAAAGTAAATAGAATATTTTTGGATTTTATTTGAGAAATAAAGGTTTAATTTTCTTTTAGAGGAAAATATTATTTTATGGTGATATAAGTGATTTATGGAAATGATTAGAATATCTTGTAGATTATCTGATTACTGTAATTACTTTTTGGTATGAGACGTTAATATTGGTTGATATCTTGAAATACTATGAGATCAAATCCTTCTAATTTTCGGTTTTCAGTCTTAGTTTGGACTATTTTGAGGAATTTTAAGGATAGTTATTTATCGAATGGTCTATGTTGAACTTTGGGTATTACTGTTGAATTTTTGAGATTAATGTAGCTTTTCATCATATAATGGTTTATTATTTTTTGGGAATGATCTTATTTTATCCTAACAATTTTGGTTTTGTTTAATGTCTAAATAAAGGATGAAAATATTTTCATCTTTTTGTGGATTTAGTGATATGTGGAAGTTGATTCTAATGATTTATGTACGAAATTTCATCTTAAATACTTATCTTTAGAAGTAAAAGATGAGATTCTGGTGGAAACTGATTAAAAGGATGAAAATATACTTGTAAATTAAGTATATTCACTCATGTTATTAGATAGGTAAGTTAAGTAATTCCTTAACTCTATGAAAAGGATCTTGAAACAAAAATGTTATCTGTTTTCTTTTCTTATGAGGAAGTCAATGACCTTTTAACCCATCATATATTTATGGTTTTGTGATTATTTAATTTCTCATGATCATGTTCTATATCACTCCATATTAGTACTTGGGTGTTATATTGTCTCTTACATGTCCATTTATTCCAATAAGTATACCTAGATAAGTGTTATATTTTCTGTTCCTTCATACTTCTCTTCCATTATTTTAGAGTGGAAGTTTTACGAATATTTTTTTGATGTTGTATTTCAGAAAATGTATTTTGAAAAGTCAAAACTTAGTTACCAAGACTGAATTCAAAAATTTGAGGACAAAATTTACAAATAGGGGGGAGGTATAATATCTAGAGTTTTTTAAAGGAAATGCTATGTTTGATAGCATACGAGATACACAACACTAAGGTTAAATGAACAAATAAATATTATTATTATGTGATTGTTATAATCTAGACATTAATTTGAAATAAATGAATAGTATTAACTAAATAATTAAATATAAAATGATCTAACTCATTAATAATATATTAATTAAAATTAAGAACTTAATTTTAGTAAAGGAAATTTACTCTTCAAATACACTATCTTCAATGAATGATTTTTATTGTTTTTTAATTTTTGGAACCTTTATAAATTTTATTTAATGAAATAAATATCATTTTTGAAATTATCATATGGATATTTTTCATAATGTTTTGAAAATTTTGTTTTTTAAATGAATAGTGAAAAGAACCATTTTTAATTAAAAATTAAAATTTTCAAGTATTTACAAATTAAAATTATATTTTAGATTATTTTTAAAATTTAATTTGTTTATTTTGATTTAAAATATTATAATTATGGTTTTTAAAATTAATTTATAGTTTAATTTAGTATAAAAACATTTTATATTTAAAATGTATTTTTTTTGAAAAACAATTTTTCGTTGCGTTTTATCGATTTTGTTTTAAATTAAATTCAGAAAATTATGTTTTTTGAATTTTGAAAAATCGATACCATATTTGGAATTAGGTGGTCCAAATATATTAAATATGTCCATTTTATAATATCTTATCTTTGAATATATGGATATTTTGGGCTATTTGGATAGAAAATGAATTTATTATAAACTAATCTTTTGAGAAATTCTTGAAGTGCGCCTCACCTCAATTATAAAAGGGAATATCCTCCCTCATTATTTACATCATATTGAGAATTATATATTGACCATCCCATGAAAATTTCTCATCTAAACTTTCCTATATATATTATAGAGGTTTTTTTCTTCTCCAAAGACTAACCCTGGATCCCTTTATAGGAGATCTAAAGGAGACATTTCAAAGAAGAGGTAATTGCTCTAACCAATCATTTTATTTTTATACTAGTCATTAAATCCTCTAAATGTATGATGTTTATCAGGAAATTATAAATGAAGTTTCATAAAAATTCTTAAATGTTATTATGATTATGAAAACACCATTATACACCCTCTTTACCAATAAAAAGAAGTTAAAGTATCGCTCATGTGTATGTATAACTTACCATATCCACGTAGCGATACAATATTTTTTCATCACCATATTTTATAGAAGATTATTATTTTGGGTTTAATGAAAATATATTATATATATTATATAAATATAAATATGAAAATATTAATTATTAATTACCTTTTCATCATTCCATCAATCAAAAAATGAAAACAACGTTCATGCGTACGTACGGCCTACCATCTCCATGAATGGTGTAATTTATTTTTCTATTTCTACTTTATATGAATGAATATAAATATAAATATAATTATTATATATTATTTTCATACCATTAATAAAAATATTGAAATGATTATACCATGTTCAAGGTATAAGGACCAAGACTTCTGAACCAAAACAAGCTTGAAAAAACAAAGCAGTTATCACCCAATACCGTGATTTTAATAAAAAATTATTAATAAAAAGGTGTGAAGATGTTATAAATAAATTATAAAATGTATGATAAATATGTGGTTATGGAATGCATGTATAATAAATCTATATTTATTATCCATGATTTTTCAACATGAATAAATAAAGTTGATACTTGAGCTAATGAGATTTCTAGTATTACTTTTTTTATTCGAGAATTTTGTCGTATTAACCACTCATTTATTTTGTGGGGGTATATATACTGCCCATTAATGTAATCTATGATCCTTATGCATAATTTTATGGGTATTTATATATTCATTTTATGATCTCTATTTCATGGGTTTTATGATTCAAAAGTTACCAAATCGATAAGGTAATTTTGTCTCAATTTGCCTTCTTTGAGACACATGGTATGTTATGCACCTATATTACTTTAAAATGTGTATATATTTCTATTTAACATGTGGTATCATGAATATACTTATTTAAATGATATTTTAAGTTTCATGTAATTTTATTCTCTCTTTGGTTGGAATTTTTTTTATTTAAAAACCTTGTTTTTAAAAAATGTTTTCAAAAATATTTTTAAATGATATTTTTAGAATTTTGAAGGAAATTGATTTTATTGGTAGTGAAATACATGCCACAAGATTATTCAAGGAAGTAACAACTGGTTTTAATTCAATCCAAGAAAAAAATGACCCCAAACTCTCTCTTAAAGGTATATTTTAAGAAGACCATTCGTGAATCTCCCATTCGCAAATGGGCGATACCTTGACGGTATTCTCTACGTGCCCGATGACACTATATGACCATACTAAGGATTGAAGGTGCACTTCATGAGTCTGATAGAGAAAAATACATTCTCGAAGCCCACATTTTCTTCATGAACCACTTACCAGCTTCATGAATCCCCTTTTCTATAAATACCCAACTCATTCCATCTTTTGGATGATGGGTACCTGAGCTTTCGAATTTTGGATTACTTCTAATTCATGAAGCATTTGAGCATCACAAATGAGACATAAATAGATCATTCCTAGTACCTGAGCTTAATAAAACCCCATTTCATGTGTTCTTTAAATCCTCCACCCATGGTGGAGATGATTTTCATGAAGACCTATTACCTTCGTAAAGGAAGAAGGCCCTTAGGGGTATTTGGGTATTAACAAAACATTAATCATTTATGAAGCACTCCTTTCCTGAGACAGGAATTTTCCTCAAGGTAGGGTCACTCTGTTTTGCGAAGACTAATCCTTCATGAACCTCTTGACCTTTATGAAGCACTTGAGCTTTGTGAAGCACCTCTCTACAAGTCCCTCTACTTCACGAAGCCCCTTTACTAGGCTTCTCCATGCTGCCTCCCTTCTGTTGACACCTCTTCATGAAGTTTGAGTACCCAAGGCCCCTGCACCCATCCAGGATTTGTCCAACTTTACCTCAAGTCCTTATATGAATTTTTCCACCTATTCCTATGGACCACTCTACTTCAAGTGTGTCTTTAGATTCATACATACCCTTTCTTCTTAGAATAAGTACGCTAATGCCATTTTATTTTCAACATAGGCATGATAATGTGAACCTCGTGACCGACCACTCCTCCACGCTATTCAAACATGGAATTACTAAATCCATGGCCCTCCTAGAGGTGCATGAGATATGTTCATGTAATCCCAATGCGTAAGGAGTGAGTCCCCCATGTTAGTGATTCATGAAGTAAAATTGTCAAGCACCAACGTCCTCAACACATGACATTAAACTATGACCTTACCATTTGCAATAGGTGTAGGATACTCCATGTGTGAGTAAAAAGGGATAGTCTCCACACTGCCCATCCTCACATGGAATAAGTACCTTCTCACAAGGAATTAGATCCTCCCTACATGGAATGGCATCCTCCCTGGGCAACCTTAATGCGTAATCCCCACACTATCTCTCTTTCGTGCATCTTTCATGACAAAACCGTTAGGTCTACTACTTCTTCTTATTTATCACACTGAGAATGACTCATGTGGTCTTAGAGGTTCATTGAAAAAAAATATCAGATTATAGGGGGTTATTTAGAGGGGGTTATGCACAACCCCATCTAAATTCATTTTCTGTATAATTAGAGGGGGTTTTGCACAACCCCCTCTAATAATCGAATTTAGAGGGGGTTATGAACCCCCTCTAATTTTTTTATCCTTATTTTTTAAAATATCAGGCTGGATTTTTTTATCCTTATTTTTTTTCTTAATTTTAAATAAAGAATGATGATGATGATCAGGCAAGATTTTAGAGGGGGTTTAAAACCCCATCTAATATCTTAAATTAGTGGGGGTTGAAAATCCCCTCTAATGTCGTAAGTTAGAGAGGGTTCAAAAGACCCTATAATATATAAAACTAGAGGGGGTTCAAAACACCCTCTAATGTCTTTAAATTAGAGGGGGTTCCAAACCCCCTCTAATGTCTTTAAATTAGAGGGGTTCAAAGCCCCCTCTAATTTAAGATATTAAAGGGGGTTGCAAACCCCTGATATTATTCTATGAAAGAAACTTCCATAATATATATATATATATATATGCCCACACACACATAATTAAAACACAATATATAAATTTATTTAAATATATTATATGAACATATTATATAAAATATTTATATGATTCTATTTAATTGTATTTATATGTATACACAAATATAATTGTATAATATTATGTAAAAAATATATATTTATTTGTATAAATTGTATTTCATATAATATTAATTATTTATAACATAATAGCATAATCATATAATATAAATATATACATAAATATAATTTATTTAAAAAACACATCATATAGTTTTTATAATAATAATAATAATAATAATAATAATAATAATAAATAAATTTTTAAATAATATGTTTAATATTTTATATTATATATAATATAAAATTTTATTTCATATAACATAATATAAATATTTATATAAATTCTATTTCATATAATATTAATTATATATAATATAAATATTTTTAGAAATTTTATTTCAAATAATATTAATTATATATAATATTATACAATTTATAAAAATGAATATATATATTAATGTGCATAATATTAAATATATGTATTGAAATACATTATATAAATATATTTGTATACGCATTATATATATATATATTAGGTAAATGCTTATATATATATATATTATTTAAATAATAATGTATATAATATATAAATATGTATTTATATATATAAATAATTTACATAAATATAAAATATTAATATATTTAATATAATATGTGAATGATATACATCATAAAATAAATGTATGATATTTATAAAACCAACTTATAAATAATATAGTTTAAAAAATAGGTGTAATAACAACAATAATAATTAATAATATTATTTTTATCACACACAAACACACACATATATAAGTATATAAAAATAATTCAATAAATATATATTATAATTGTATTATATCTACATGTAATTATTTGATTTTTAAAATGTAAAAACCCTGGGAAAATACAATGGAAAATACAGAAAAAGGATCCGGTTCAGTTTAAAAAGACGGTGGAAGGATGTTCGTGGTTGTGCATCAATTATATAAATATTATATAAATGCATAAACACACACACATATAAATATATTTATATATATATATATTTATATATGTAAATATAATTATTTATATATACTATATAAATAAACATGTTTATAATATATAAATAATTTATATGAATATATTTATGAATATATAAAAATATGTGTATATACATATAAATATATAGTTTATATAAATGTATATATAGATTATATATTTAAATGTATTTAAATATATGATGTAAATAATATTTATTCAAATAATGAATAAAATATATATAAATAGAGGAATGTGTGAATATATACAACAAATTGAAATTCCATAGTGGTAATATAGGGTGACAGATCAGTTGATGTTGTCCGCCAGTCTGAGATTCAATACTCACCGATGACTAATTTTATAAAAATCCTAGCAAATCCTGGTGGTGGGGGTATGCAGGAACTAAACTGGGAGGGGGTTCATGGGAAGGGTGAACTAGAGGTAGGGTTGGGTACAAGAGAAATTGCGGGAGGGGGAGGAGAGTGGGAATTAGAGGGAGGCGAGGTGGGGGTGACACATGAACGGGAGAGATGGAGGGTCGGGGTTGACATGGGAGAGAAGGGGGCGGGACTGGGAACCATAGGGTGTAAAAAATTAAATAAATAAAAGAGAGAAGCTTTAGGGGAGGTTTTCACAACCGCCCCTAAAGCCCTCAACTAGTGGCAGTTTTAGCTATAATTGCCTATAACACAAGCATTTTTAGTGAATTTAAGTCAAAATTGGTGGGGGTTTAAACCCCCTCTTATGTAACCACTGCTAAAGTCACCATGACTTTATAAGAGGTTACTCAAAACTGCCTCTAATGATAGTAGGCAGTCACATTAGTAGGAGAGAAGGGGGCGGGACTGGGAATCGTAGGGTCTAAAAAAATATAAAAATAAAAAAGAAAAGATTTAGGGGTGGTTTTCACAACTTCCCCTAAAGTAAACAACTATTAGGGACGTTTTAAACTTCCCCTGAAGCCCTCAACTAGTGGTGGTTTTTGCTACAACCGCCTCTAACATAAGCATTTTTAGTGAATTTAAGTCAACATTTTAGGGGGTTTACACCCCATCTAATGTTACCTCTGCTAAAGTCACTATTACTTTAGCAACAGTTACTCAAAACTAACTCTAATGACAGTAGGTGGGCACATTAGTGAGGATTCCTCACAATCGCCGCTAATGTATTTAGAAGGGGTTATAACCCCTTATAAAGTAAAAAATAACCCCCTCTAAGGTTGCCATTTTTATAGTGGTTAGTAGTGACCATGAAAACCATACTCATCCTCTATGGGAATCCCTCCTAGTGTAATCCCCAGTCTCCATCTTCCAAATGGGCCTCCTATACCATATAAGTTCCTAACCATATCCATTCAAATGGGCCTCCTATACGGTATAAGCCCCTAACAATATCCATTTGAATGAGCCTCCTATACAGTATAATCCCCTTACCATATCCATTCAAATGGGCCTCATATATGGTATAATCCCCTAACCATATACATTCAAATGGGCCTCCCATATAGTATAAGCCCCTAACCATATCCACTCAATCTGGAGACTTCCATGCATAAGCCCCAGTCACATCATGTCCCCTCAACCAGGCCTCTCCCTCAGGTGTAAGCCCAAATGCTTTTGAACTACATGGTATTTGATTACCAACTTACTGGGATACGTAGGAAGCATCCTTTAGGTCCAAGCCCCGCACCCAACACTCCATCCACTCCACCCACTCCATCCACTTCATCGCTTCTACTAGTAGCACTGGGCGGCTCAATGCGTATTCCCCACACAAATAAAACCAAGATAAATCTTCTTATGAAGTTCATATTCCATGCATAATCCCCACACCATCCCTCACTGACACTCCTTTGACGATGTGAGTGTCCTTACTGCGTGACGTTAAACAACATGGATCGGTCCTATCACACAACCTTAAAATGATGCATCAAACTATGTGAGTTTTGATCCCTATCTTCTAAACATGGTATGTAGGATGCCTATATGAGGTTCAATCATGAACAATGGTAAACCAAGGTGCCCCTTCTAGGGGTGAAACAACCTGATCCACCTCTAAGGGTGCCCAGATCAACCTTCTAGGTGTGATATCTTCCCACATAGGTACTCACCTTCTCAATCCACCTCCACTTGGTGTCTTGATTGGTCAAATTTTTCTCCATAATTCATTAAACTCATGCCCTCAATCTATCTATGTAGGACATTTTGATTCGTCTCCACAAGACATTAAACTTAAGCCCCTGATCTATCTCTATAGTATGTTCCAAACCCTCAACAAAAGATGTTAAATTGGTGGCCGTAAACAGCTACCCCATGCTAAACATGGGATGCTTAATGTGAAAGCCTTATATGATATGTGTATATAGCATCAAATACCTAATTCTAAACCTGGGATGCTTGAGGTGAAATCCTTGGAAGACATTCCTTTTGTGTTAGATACCTCTTGATCGACATGGGATGCCTTGGGTTCTGTATATAGGATTCGTCCATGAGATGAACTCTTATGAGGAAGAATACCAGTGACCAATTTTCCTAGTGTCCAGACATGCCATTGATTTCCAATATGACTACTCTCCAAACCAAAGGTTTCTACCATGTCAAGACCCATTGGAATGTTCAGAAAGAAGTAGTGTAATCAACCAGCATCCACAAAGAGATGTCACCGGGAATGAGTTTCATGAACATGACTTAACTCAATTTGGTAGACCAGAACTTGGTGAAGAGTTTCAAGGAGGGGTCTATAGAAGGATGAATCGACATCCCATCATATCATTTTGATCAAGGACTAGAAATAAATATTTAAAGTGATGAAAGCCTCCTACCTTGGAAAGAAAGAATGTGGGGAAACATAATTGTGACGCCAGCGCGAGTCGACACATGACGATAACACACCACGGTGAAAGTTTCAGAAATAGAAATGGTGAACCCGATGTAAAACTTTTTTCCTTCAACCATGGAGATTAGCCATGTTGGACAACAAATCAAGAAATGGTGTGAAATTTGAAACTCTTATTCTCAATATGTGAACTAGTATTGTTCGATATATCAACAAATTATCATTTTTCTAGATCCAACTATTCAGCGCTTGGACCGACTAAGACAACAGTGGGACAAATAAGGAGCTTAATAAGAAATGAGGTAGTTAAACGTTTGGAATTCCAGTCCACTTGGACATCAATTTCCTAGCACAAATACTGACAATTTAATCCTCCTAATTTTCAGGACCCAAGATATAGAAAACCAACCACCCAAACCCCACAGATGTAGGGGTAGGAGAAATGTTAATGCAAAAATCTTGTATGAGACCACCTCCACACCGACTTTAGTTGGGACTATAGCTACCAGGTTCCCACACCCCATCTCACCCTCTAAAATCATCTAGAGGAGAGTGATGAACACCCTCGTACACCGATACAAAAAATAGGGTGTCATTACCCTGATGAATATGGATCGCCGAGACCTGGAGGCTTTAGTGACTCACTGACATTGCTGCCCCAAGGTACATGTAGGGAGACATTTCTCCCTACTCCAATAGTGAAACACTTCAGGAGCCTCTCCCAAAAGCAGTCCTATGAATCACTCCCCTACACCGAGGAGGTGGAGGATGCCTAACTCACCATGGCTGTGACTACTACCCGAGAGCCTCTAAGAAGATCTCCCACCAGGCTTTGTCATCACCAATAACAACCGGTCTTCTAGGATGAAGAACAAATGGATTATTCCCCTGATCTGTCGGCCCTGATATAGACCACCTAATTCCAATGCTAGGAACAATCTCAGGATTATTCCTATCAAGGGAAATCATCTTCCATAGCTCAATTGACTCCTAACACCACTAGAACATTCCACAAGATCCCTTCCACTAATGAAGAGGGTCCCATCAATGCCTGGTTAGGATCGAGACCTTAGCCACACTATAGGAATGTTGGGTTGACTCTATCAATCACTGCCACCACCAGAAGACATTATGGGCTAGTCTGTGATGATGGGATTCATTATGAAGGCCCTCCCCATACTATCATCAACAAATTTTTAGGTCGTTCCCACTCTTAAAATTTACATAGAGGTACTCCACATGTTCCGAGTATCTATCATAATAGTGGCCCTCCCTACTTCATTGACACCCAGTATGGAGGTCCTCCCTATGCTACTACTGCCAGTCAATATAGAGGGAATCCCTATGTTGTAGTTAATTAACATGGAGGCCCTACTTATTATATTCCCAAATTAAGCGGAGGTCCTCCCCGCTCCAACAATGAGAAAAGTGGAGGTCCTCCCCACATTTTTTCCAGTTAATACAGAGGTCCTCTCCATGCTACAACCAACCAGAGTTGAGTTCCTCCCCACTTCTCCAAAAATAAGAATGGTGGCCCTCCCCATGTTTCCACCAGCTCAATAAAATTTCCTCCCCACTCCAACATCTACCAACATGGACGTCCTCATCATAACTATCTCGATCGGTGTGGAGATCCTCCTCGCACCTCAGCCTTCCAGTACGAAGGTCCTCCCCATTCCATTACCAATAAACAGCATGGAGGTCCTCCCCATTCTACCTATGATCAAAGTAGAGGTCCTCACTTTTATTTTAATAGCCATAGTGGAGGTCCTCCCCAATCTAACATCAACGGATATAGAGGCCCTCCCCATATCCCAACTGATCAAATAAAAGGTCTTCTCCATGCCATCACCCACTGACATTGAGGTACTCCTAGTGATGAAGAACTACCCTTCCTTGAAGAACCATCTTGGGGAATAAGGTCGAACTTACAACACCAAAGGAAAAAATCTATCAAGCTTCAAGACATCATTCACCTCTCATATTCTGAGTGAGAATGTGATTCAATGATGAAACCTTTACCTCATTCATCAGCATCAGAGTCAGTGGTAGGATCCCATCATGTGATTTTTTTTCATCCTGGAAGGTGAGATCTATATAATTCCCAAGTCCCTACAAAGGTACATGCAGGTGGAGGTAGTTTTGGATCCCTTTTAGGGGCTCACAGTGCAGTCATCTCTATCATTTCATGTTTCACTCTCTACCTCTACTCGAGATCACGAACAGTTATTCTGGAATGGAATATATGATGAGTATCTAGTTGAGTCTCAAATGAATTATTCTTCCCCTGCACATGAGGTAATGGTGAACACTCAGTCCTATAGGGATGTAATGATGCAGTTGGTACCACCCTTGAGAGATGACTCAGTGTGTAGAGACTATTCAAATCATGCATCAACTCCTCCACCAGCCATCCAACCACCACACCAATCTACATCAGTGTCGCCACTAATATTCTGGACAACTCCAGTCAAATCCTGGGCAAAACAAAAGTAGGGCCCCACTTTTGAACTAGAAAGCCTATGGGTTACTCTAGCTGCTGATCAGTTGTCAGTGATATTCTGGCCGAGTGTGGCTCCCGACTTCAATATCCCAGAGTCCTTCACTATAGAATCGGTCACATGCTTTTTATAGACTATCTGGATGATGAGTTTTCACCTTTGTGGCCATAAGTTGGTATATCTAGGAATTCACAAGCATTTCGATAACATAGATCAGTAGTTCCGCATGGTTGAGTTGGAAGCACTCCTTATGTCTCAACACCCTGCAATGCCTGGATACCATAGAACCCTCCAATAGAGATGCATCAAGATCTTCATAGTGCTCCAAAAAATCCTGGAAGAGGAATCTTCATATATGCAGATATGGGGATGTGGATAGTATGCTTCTATCCACTTTAACCATATCCTTTTTTAACGAGACCTACCTGGTGATATTGAGGATTTGTCTCTTGGTTTTGTTACGATGAACATGGTTGTCCCAAATATAATCAAGGAAAGGGGAATTGATGCTAGGTCTGGTAGAGAAAACCTTCCCCTTGGATAGAGAGATATCATTTGGGCCCTTATACAGATGTTTTTACTTGCCTGCAAAGGAAGAAAATTGGCCTTGGAGATCTATCTACATCATTTCCCACCAATTGGAATACCATCAAGGTAAAGGGGCATATCAAGCCCTCCAATCCACCTATTTTTGTGTAGAAGATAGAGGTCGATACTTCTATCACTGCATTAATTTAGCAGGTGGCGGCTCAAAAGAGGATCATTGATGAGATCTATGCGGAATGACACCCAGATTATGATTCTCCTTGATAGGATCCCATTCCTCCTTCAATAGGATAGTAGGGGAAACCACAAGTCCTTCTATTATAGTTGCTCCCAATCAATCCTGGTAATCTGACACATCTTGATAGAGTAGAGGTGGGAGTGTATGGAAGGAAACTGTGGTATGGATCATCGAATCTGCCCGAGTAGTGTGGTAATCCTCCTTGGGACCCAGATTAAGACACTACATGAACCTCCAGTCATGCCTAATGTATTGATGATTCTGTCGATAAACTGGTGTACACATATCCTCTTTAATATAGGAACCCCTGATGGGACAACATGAGAGCACCCCTAGATTTTTGTACCCTAGTTTATCCCCTTTAAAAGGGATGAGAAACCCACTTCAACATTTTACCCACTTCATCTCAAGGTTTAAACCCATGTTGGGAACCCTAGGGAAGTAGGAGGCTACCAAGCTCTGATGTTTTGTTCAGACATTGGAAGGACCCATGTTCTTTTGTTATAGACAGCTACCCATAGGGCCTATCACTAGTTGGGAGGACCTCCAGTAGAAGTTTCTATACCATTTTACCTCCCCCAATTGAAATAAAAGCACTGAAGACCTCTTTAAGTGAAAAAAACTTCTAGATGAATGCATCATAGATCTTTTTTCTTGGTGGAAGGGCCTCAAATATTCACTTGACATATTGATAACTCAAGAAAAGATACTAATGATGTGTGTGGGGAATTTCAAGATTGAACTGGTCCCCAAGCTCACCACTCCTAAATTCCCAGGCTGATTTAGGGATTTCTCTGACAAGTATCAGTGCCTATAGGAATCCTTGTAGCAAGCCAAGTAGGTAGGTCTATTGCCTCTTCCATCACCTGCACATAGATCCACCAAGGAATAGACTGCTATTTTTATATAGGTAGATCCCCCAAGAATCTAGAGCTATTTTTGGTAGAGACCTATCAAGAACATCCTCGACGAGTGAAACAACCTCAGAAATCTCTACGTCACTTAACACAAAATTGATAGACACCACCCCATCAGGCACAACCACCTTGATGAGAGAATGTGGATCTGGAACCTTGTTTGGATCTAGCCCCTCGTCAGGGAAAGGCTCTCAACGTCCCCTTCCTAGATTGGATAAATTGAATCTACTCCTTTTAGGATGCCCATGTTCCTAGTTATTTCCACAATACTTTAGAGAAGGGGATTCTAAAGCTACTAGAATGTAATAATCCCCTTGAATCAAAACTCATTGATCACCCTGACCATTTACTTTACCATAGGATCCTTGTAGATACCATCATGAAATGCTATGTGTTCAAGGATTGGACTCAGGACCAAGTAAAATAATGGCTTGGTCAAGATGGGAAATGTCCTGGTATAGGTGGCACATATCTCCACTGAGCCTGACAATGACAATGAGGGTTCAGGTAAAGTAGAATAGGTTTTCAACCATATAACTTAGAAGTATGATGACTATCTGTCTCGAAGAGTAGGCACTCGCACCCATGACATCATCCATGCCCACTTAGGCTAGCCTGAATCTCCTGAAGTCTTCATTGTTGGAGTAGGTGGCCTAGAACCAACTACTTTGTACTTTATTCATTAATAAATACCTTATCACATCTTGATTGTTCTTCTACGTGACGATGCATGTGATATTTTCCTAAGGATAGCTATTGCATTAAAAGTTCATAGTGGATCCCTACTATGAGAAGAACCTGGAAGTACCATAATACTGTTCTTGAATATATGTTTTATGGCTGGATGATGTTATTTGAGGGACACAAATAATATAGGCCATTAGGGGTGAGGACTCATAAAACTTTGAGGCACCTTCTAATGGTGTGCGCCCTTGGTAATATCTAGGAGGATATTATGAGAATGAGACCCGCCAGTAGGAAATCCACATTTCATAGTGTTATTGGATGTTCTTATCTGCGGACGTGTGTATTGGTCCATAGACATTAAGATTATTATTAATGGGAATTGCATCTCATGCACTTAGATTTATTGACGAAAACTGTGATGAAACACTGTTCATTGAGAGGTAGGATATTTTGGGTGCATCACGAGTAATACTAAATTAATAGATAACGTGAGAAATGATTTATCCCTTATGTTCCATAATGGAAGTAGATATCTCAGTCCCTTTGATAGAATTAATATAGCTGAAATTAATCCATGGCCATGGTAAGGAATGTGCAAGTTCAATTTTGGAAATTCAAAGAATGAATTATCAAGCACATGGGTTGATGGAACTAGCATGCAACTCGCTTGATTCGAGATATCGAGACAAAGGTATTACATTACATGGTAAGCATTCGTAGGAGGTGACACATCATTGCGGCGTTAACCTCTTTATCTATGGGTTCCTTGGCGTGTTTCTAGATGATAACCATGGAATTTAGAAAGGCTCCGCCTAATACCAATGAGAAAGAGGCCTAGAGGGTCACACACTAAGTGTGTCCAAGTATCTAAGTTAAATATTAATTTAACAAGTTGAATAAAGATTATTCCCGATTTTTGTTTAATAATTATTCAAGGATGCATGATCGCATTTATTTTGACACTAGTTATTCAAGAGAATATATTGTGGGTAAAATAATATATATTTATTAGTGAGTAATGCAGTAATATTTATTTAATAAATAAATATCCATTATTCAAGGTCTAATAAATGTGGCGGAGGAAATAAAGAAAATAGAAAAACAAAATTACACGCCGTGTATATTAATATACACACCGTGTAGTTTTTTTGGGATTTGTGATAAATAATATTATTCAATTAATTAAATAATATTAGGTGTAATTCTCTGGGTGCATGTCAAGTAATAATAACAGTCAACTACTATTATTAGACATGGGGTCTTACTAAGAATTAAATTAAATGAATAAATGCTTTTGGGTAATTAATTCATTTTATTATTCTAAGTAATTAAAAATTCCAATTATATAATTCTCATTATCCTAGTAATTTTTTATGGTTATGAACAATGGATCTAGAGAAATATATAAAGACAAGAGAGATTTCATTTCTTCTAAGAACACTCTAAAGTTTCGAGAGAGATCAAGCTCCATCAGATCAAGGAGAGCTCTTTGCAAGCAGCTCTCAAGGTGATAAAAGGCGAAAATTGCAAGTGAAGGCTCTTCCGCGCTAGCACCCGGATATCCCTTCGATGATGTCCGGAGATACGTGGAGCACTTGTGGATCATCGCTAGAGGAATCCTACACTTGGATTCTATGATGAAATGATGTATCACATCAGATTGTTACCGAAAAACTCAACAGAGAGAGAATTCTATCAAGGTAATTCTTGTCTTTTAATTAAATTAATTATAACCAACATAAGATGACCCTCTCTATGATTCTGGGACACCCTTCCTTCCTTTCATTCTTCATTTTATTCCAAATATCCGGTGTTTTATTATCATGATGGATCTCGGATTGATCATTATTAACAGAAAAAATCAATTTGGGTACACCCACCAATGCAATTTTGTTGTGCTCAGATCCTACAAGTGGTATCAGAGTGGTCATATCGTTGATTATAATTATTTAGTTTTTTGTTGGTGATTTACGCATTTAATAATTTATTTGTTTCAATTAAAGTTAATTGTTTTATAAATCTGAATCTCGAGATCTATTACTCCAATTTCGTTTCTCGTTCACTTTACATAAATGATTTTTTTTCTTTTAATTTTGATTAAAATAAAACAGAGGATCTCATTCATAGATGCCAAATCTTCCTGGTCGTACAACACCATAATACACAGAGTGTATTCGGCAGTACATGCCGTGTAGTAAAAGTTCCATGCACCAGGACAGTCTACCAAACCAGGACATGTCAATGGATCCTATCTAAGTCTGTAAGACTCTGTGTGTTGACCAAGAACAGGTGGCACATGGTTTTTGGATTACACGCAATGTGGTCTATTGAACACAAAGTGTAGTCCCTTTGGGTTAGGGTTGGACCATGTACACCATACATGGATTTCCCGTTTGGAAACTATGTAACACAGATACTACACGGCGTGTGTCCCACTAAACACGCCATGTACTCCAAATATTTCTGAAGTACATCTACATGCCATGTCATCGGACATGTATTTCAGATGGACGGTGAACAAAAGTACACACTGTGTATTCGGAACTACACACTGTGTACTCATCCAAATTATTCAGATTTATTAAAATTTATTATTATATTATACAAAACCTTGAGACATGTACCATAGTGCATGCATAAAGCTGGGGCACAACACGTGATATGTGTTTAATTTAACATCTGCATAATGTTCATTTCTACTCATTGGGTAGTTATGAACGAGAATTCACCGGGTTGCCTCCAAGGTACAAGTTACGTACAAAGATAATTTTAAATTAATTTATTTTTTTAAAATTATGATGGATGAGAATCTCAAGGAAATTCAAAAAAGGGTTTAAGATAAAAGGATTGATTAATTAAATATAATTAATTGATTCAAGCGTGATTTATCTTAAAAAAGAACGATTAAAGAATTGAATTCAAATTTTATTTATGCATAAATATCATTGCATGCGTGGATGATCATGAGATAGACCACAAACGTTGTATGTGGATGGTTTATTTTAATTTATTTATTAAAGATAATTTTTTTGGCATGTGAGCCTTCTCCTCATTAATATGTAGGGTCTACGTGCCCAATGTTTCTTTTATGTAAAACCCCTTTTACCCCTCAATTGCATGTGAGATAAAAGCATATGTAATGGGTGAACCTCCCAAGCTAGTGGAGGCAACTCAAGTTAGGATCTAAGGTAAATTCAATTCAAGGAGATACAAAGGTGGATATGTGGAAAGCTGTAAACACAAACCCAAAAAGGTTCAAGGTGTTTCTCCCCTAGGTCTTGGGTTAGTTTATCAACTACTAGATAAACTAACCAATAGAACAATATCATGATCATACCATTTATTTTATTTATGTCTGTTGCATGTTTTATTTATTGTGGGTGTGTTGTCACGATCACACAATTAATGAATTAAACAAGCCTGTAAGATGGAACTAAAATAAAACTAGCTTATGCTTCAATATTATCTTAGACATGGTTAATCACTTAAGTATATCCCACTTAATATTAAAAAGCATGTAATCAAAGATAATAAAATGAAAATTTATGTATAAGAATAAAATCCCTCAAAGAAAATATTAAATCGGTATAGCATTCCATAATCTTGGTTAGAATCGAAGCATAGTTCAAAGTGTTTGACCAACCCTAGTTGGGGTGCTTTCAATTATCGGGGAATTATAATTCAAGGTTTTGGGTTGACTTGACTTGGTTCACATCAAGGTTTTACTACCACAATAGGAATTGGTGTGACTAAGAGGTAAAGGAAGATGAAATCCAAATAAAAGGATTTTAGGATTGGGGAGTCCACTCAGCAGATCATGGGGCAGCGAGTTAATGCAGTTGGAATTTGTAATGTCTACATAAAACCCTTAAGTTTCTTAACCAACCATAGTTAGGGTAATGCAAAGGGAAATATAGATCCTTTCCACTAGAATATTCAGGAAACAGAATATTCCAAAGTAAATTGTGATGGAAATTGGATTTCGATAAAATATTGGGAGACAAATAGGTATTAAATTATTTATTTGTCTCAGTTTTATCATGATAAAGTACTAAACCTTTGATTATATTAATTTGTAGAAACTTCAAAAAAAATGACTTCAAACATATCATTGTGAACCATACTCTAGAAAGAAAACCTTTTCACTAACACCAATTTCCAGAAATGGAAGAGGCGTTTACGCGTCATCCTTCACCATGAGAAGAAATTGTACATGTTGGAGGAGCCTATTCCAATTGTGCTTGGAAAAGAGGTCAGTGATGAAGAAATATCTCTCTATATGAAACATATGGATGATTCCATATATGTCCAATGTTTCCTACTATCGGCCATGTATAATAAAATTTTGAAGCAACATGAAAACATGGACGCGTATAGCATGATGTCTCACCTTAAGGATCTCTACCAAGAGAAGGTGAGAAAAGAGAGATATGAGATCTCCAACGCTTTTTTTACAACTAGAATTGGAGAGTCTGCACCAGATGGGCCTCATGTAGTCAATCTTATTGGCTACATTGAATGCCTGGATATCTTAGGGATTAAGTTCCCAGATGAGTTGCGTATATATCTCATCCTATCATCACTACCCAAGACCTTATCTAGCTTTATTGTCAACTACAACATGAGAAATAATGAGAAGAGTCTATCGAAACTTCTTATCTTAATTCACCAGGTAAATAAGGACATGGGGCATGAAAAAACCACAATCCTTACGGTGAATAAGAAAAGGGAGGACAAGGAAAAGGGGCCAAGGATTCATAAACGGTCTGAAGCCCCTGAGAACCTTCCCTCCAAGAAGGGGAAGATCCAAAGGCAGGTCAAGGACTGGGAGGCAGTATGTTTTACATGTGGAAAGAAAGGACACTAGAAGAGTAGCTGCACCCAAAAGTGTGGGGACGCTAAAGGTGTGTTCGTTATCGAGTGTAATATTTCCATTTCTACACATTGGGTATTAGATACAACTTGTGGGGCTCATATATGTATTCAAATGCAGGAACCAAGTAGATTGAAAAAGATTTCCAGAGGAGAGGTGGATCTTTGAGCTACCAATGGTGTGAGGCTGGCTGCATTGGCCATTGGTGATTACCATCTCTCATTGCCAACTAGGATGCTTTTAGTTTTACATAACTATTATTATGTTCCTAGTGTTACCAAGAACATAATTTTTATATCATGTTTGGATATAGATGGATTTATTTTCAAGTTTAGAAATAAGGATTGTTTCTTTTATAATAACAACATATGTTATGGTATGGCACAATTAAATAATAGTTTGTATGTAATAAATTACAAAAACCAAGTTTTGGAAAACGATAACAAAAAATTCACATGACTCATATATCACCCAGTTGTGGCATCACCATCTTAGTCATGTAAATGAGAAGTGCTTGAAAAAGATTTGCCAAGATGGTTATTTAGACTCTACTGAGCTAAAACCACTTGATAGATTCCACGCTTGATTACAAGGTAAAATGACCAAGCTACCTTTCGGTGGACAGGGTGAAAGGGAAATAGAGCTTCTAGGATTGGTGCAGACAGATGTGTTTGAACCATTTCCAATAAAAGCTAGAGGTGGATATTCTTACTTAATTACTTTAACTAATGATTTGAGTTGATGTGGATATTTCTACTTAATGAGGTATAAGTCCGAGTCCTTAGAAAAATTTAAGGAATTTAAGAATGAATTAGAGAATCATCTTGGTAATAATATAAAGAAACTTTGATTAGATCGAGGTGTAGAATATCTAAACTAAGAGTTCATCGATCTTTTACGGGAGTATGGGATTCTATCTCAACTCGATCCTCCTTATAAACCACAGTGAAATGGTGTTCGTGAAAGGAGGAACTGCACCATGTTGGACTTGGTGAGGTCAATGATGAGTCATGCAGATCTTACATTATCCTTTTGGGGATATGCATTACAAACAGCAGCATACACATTAAAATGAGTACCAACTAAGGCGGAAAATGGAATTCCCTATGATTTATGAAATGGAAGGAAACCCATTTTGTAGCACACACGCTTATGGGGATTCAATAAGTTTTTTAAGTCCTTCTTAGGAAACAAACTAGCACCCCAGGGCACAAGGTGTATCTTTATAGGATATCCCAAGGAAATAAAAGGATAATACCTATACAAACCTTCAGACAAGAAAGCGACTGTCGCCAGACATTCCATATTTCTTGAGAGGGAGCACATCCTAAAAAAGGATAGTGAGAGTAAGATTGAATTTGATGAAGTTAATGATCAAGATACACATGATTTGGTACAGGAACAAATTCCACAGGTCCCCGTGGAAGAGGTTCCAGTAACATAAGTACAACGTATGAGCTCAAGAGATGTAAGGGAACTAGAAAGATATGGTTTCATAGTCACCGAGGATGGTGAATCATTATTTTTGGACAATGATGAACCTCTCTCCCACAAGGAAGCAGTAGAAAGCTCAAAAGCTGCAAGATGGCTAGAAGGTATGAATTCTAAGATGGATTCCATGTATCAGAACCAAGTCTAGGTTCTGGTCGATGAGCCAATTGATGAAAATCTTGTTGGATGAAAATGGGTATTCAAGAGAAAGTTATACATGGAAGGTCAATTTAGCACCTATAAAGCAAGGCTAGTGGCTAAAGGATTCAGAAATCGTCAAGGAATTGACTATGATGAAACCTTCTCGCTAGTTTCCATGTTTAAATCCATAAGAATCCGAATTTATATAGCATCTTACCATGACTATGATATTTAAAATATGGATGTCAAAACAACATTCCTTAATGGAAACCTTCAGGAAGATGTCTATATAACCCAACTAGAAGGGTTTGTGACTCCAGTTGAAGCCAAACAAGTTTCCAAGTTGCAGAAATCCATTTATGGATTAAAGAAAGAATCCAAGTCATGGAAAATTTGATTTGATGATTCCATAAAGGAATATGGTTTCATTAAGAATGAATGTGAGTCATGTGTTTATAATAGGTTTAATGGGAATGCAGTCGTTATCCTATTAGTATATGTTGACGACATATTACTCATTGGAAACGATGTACCAATCTTATAGTCAGTTAAGGACTAGTTGAACAAGTGTTTCTCCATGAAAGACTTAGGTGAAGCAACCTACATTATAGGGATCAAGATCATTTTTGATAGATCCAAGAGGCTGCTTGGACTAAGTTAGGGTACATATATTGACCAGATACTAAATATATTTAGTGTGGAACAATCCAAGAAGGGATTGGTTCTAGTGTCACATGGACTATATCTTTCTAAGAAAATGTGTCCTTAGACACAACGGGAGAAAGATAGAATGAGTAAGATCCCATATGTTTCAGCTATAGGATCCATTATGTATGTCATGTTATGTACCAGACTTGATGTTGCCTATGCACAAAGCATGGTAGGAAGATATCAAGCAGACCTAGGAGAACAACATTAGACTGCTATTAAGACCATCCTTAAGTATCTTAGAAGAACTAAGGATATTTTCCAAGTGTATAGAGGAGACGAGGAGATTTTCATCATACGGTATGCTAATACTGGTTTTCAGACAGATCGGAATGATCTGAAGTCGCAATCTGGATATGTTTTCTGTTTTAATGGAATAGCTGTGGGCTAGAAGAGTTCAAAGAAACTAGTTGTTGCTGATTCTATAGTGGAGTCCGAATATATAGCAGCTTCTGATGTAGCCAAGGAAGCCTTCTCGATTCAGAAATTTTTCCAGGAGCTTGATGTGGTTCCTAGTAGTAAAGATCCTATCACATTGTATTGTGATAATACTACAGTGGTGGCTCTTGGAAAAGAACCAAGGTCACATCAATGGGCAAAGAACATACTCCGGAAGTATCAAATCTTAAAGTATTTATATCAAAGGGGTGAAGTTGTAGTGAGAAGAGTGTCCAGGGAAGAGAACATGGCAGACCCCATGACTAAAGGCCTATCTCAGTAGAAGCATGAATATCATGCGAGAGCTAGCAGGTTAAAGGTTGTTAGCAGTTAGATCTAGTTCAAGTGGGAGTTTTTTGGATTTAGTGGACTAGAACCAACTAATTTTTAATTTATTCATTAATAAATACATTTTCACATCCTGATTGTTCTACTGCGTGATAATGCATGTGATAATGTCCTAAGGATAGCTGTTGCACTAAAAGGTCACAACGGATCCCTGCTATGACGAGAACCTGAAAGTACCATAACACTATTCTTGAATATATGTTCTATGGTTGGATGATGTTATTTAAGGGACACAATTAATACAGTCCATTAGGGGTGAAGACTCATAAAACTTTGAGGAACCTTCTCATAGTGTGCACCCTTGGTAATATCTAGGAGGATATTATGAGAACAAGATCCGCCAGTAGGAAATCCACATTTCATAGTGTTATTGGATTTTCCTATCAAAGAACATGTGTATTGGTCCTTAGACTTTAATATTATTATTAATGGGTATTGAAACTCACACACTTATATGTATTGATGAAAACTGTGATGACACACTGTTTGTAGAGAGGTAGGATATGTTGGGTGCGTCACGAGTAATACTACATTAATAGATAATGAAAGGAAGGTTTTGTCCATTCTGTTCCATAATGGAAGTAGATATCTCAGGCCCTTTGATGCAATTGATATAGCCTAAATAAATCCATGGCCATGTCAAGGAATGAGAAAGTTTAATTTCAGAAAGTCAAAGAAATAATAATCGAGCACATGGGTTGATGGCACTAGCATGCAACCCACTTGATTCAAGATATCGAGACAAAGGGATTACATTACACAGTAAGCATCCGTAGGAGGTGACATGTCATTGTGACGTTAACTTCTTTCTCTATGGGTGCCTTGGCATGTTTCTAGACACTAACCTTGGAAATTTGGTAGGCTCCACCTAATACCAACGAGAAAGAGGCCTAGAGGGTCACACACTAAGTCTGTCCAAGTATCTCAGTTAAATATTAATTTAACAAGTTGAATAAATATTATTCCCGATTGTGGTTAAATAATTATTCAAGGATGCCTGATCACATTTATTTCAACACTAGTTAATCGATAGAATATATTATGGGTGAAATAATATATATTTATTAGCGAGTAATGTAGTAATATTTAATTAAGAAATAAATTTCCATTATTTAAGGTCTAATAAATGTGGTGGAGGAAATAAAGAAAATGGAAAAACAAAATTACGTGTCATGTATATTAATATACACAGTGTGTAGTTTTTCTAGGAATTTGTGAGAAATAATATTATTTAATTTATTAAATAATATTAGGTGTAATTTGTTGGGTACATGTCAAGTAATAATAATAGTCAACTGTTATTATTAGACATGTGGTCTTACTATGAATTAAATGAAAAGAATAAATTATTTCAGGTAATTAATTCATTTTATTATTTGAAGTAATTAAAAATCCCAATTATATAATTCTCATTAGCTTAGCCATTTTTTTGTGGTTGTGCACAACAGATCTATAAAAATCTCTCAATCCCAGAGAGAATTATTTTCTCCCAAGAACGCTTTCAAGTTATGAGAGAGATCCTCCTCCACCAGATCAAGTAGAGCGCTTTGCAAGTGGATGTCAAGGTGATCAAAGGTAGATATCGCAAGTGAATTCGCTTTCGCACTAACACCCGGAGATCCCTTTAGCGATGTCCAGAGATATGTGGAGCACATGTGGATCATTTCTAGAGGTATCCTACACTTGGATTATATGATGCAATGCCATATCACATTAGATCATGATCAGAAACACCAACATAGAGATAATTCCACAAGGTAATTATTGTCTTTTAATTAAATTAATTATAACCAGTATATGATGATCCTCACTGTGGTTCTAGGACTCCCTTACTTTATTTAATTATTTGTTCTATTCCGAAGATCTAACATTTTATTATCGTGACAGATCTCGGATTGATCGTTATTAACGGAAAAATTAAAGTTGGGTACACCCACCAACTCGCTTCCGCTGCATCCGAAACCTACAGCCATGTCTTCCTTGACTATTTCTTCTATGTCTTTATCATATCCTTCCACATATAATATGAGAAGGAACTGATGGTGTAATGGAAAGCAAAGTAACCCTCTGTTGTTGAAGACATCTCTCACCCTTGGTGACTTCATGCCTCCAAATATGGGAACCACCCATGGGTTCTCCCAACATTGGAATACTCCTCTGATGATGACTAGGAGTATGCCTCTATAGATACCGACAAACTAGTGGATCCTTTTATGGTCCCCGATGAGGAGGAGTACCAAGAATTCCCTTTGAGTACCTCCACATGTCATCATTGAAGAAGAATTTGAGGACATGATAACTATCAAAATGACCAGGTCAGTGATTCAAGACAAGACATGCATGCTATAGAAATGATACATCAAGTGTTGCACAGAGCTCAGTGGGCACAATATTCTCATCACACTCTTTCAAACATGCCACCATAGTTGATCATGCTAACTGACCAGGAAGAATCGTCACAGATGCATCATGATCAGTTGTTTCTAGCTAGAGCTAGGCCTCTTCCAATCGATAGTTATCCAGTAGTGGTTCTGAGCAAGTTATCTGATGAGAATCAGGATATTTCCAACACCATCCAGAATCTAGTGGTTCAGCCTGCAATGCCCATTATTCCTCCCGCCTGAGAGAAACCCCCTATGGGAAGAAATTTATGTCTGGAAGGGAATTATGATGTGATGAAGCACCTCTCCAACATCCTAAAAATCTCTCGATCCTCAAGGAACTCCATATCTCAGAAGAGATTCATGAATCTTAAGAAGATGCCTTGAAAAGACCCCTCCAGTTAGAAACAGAGGTAGCAGCCACATAGACCATCTATGTTGAGTAAGTTGAGCAAGAAGAATGTAAAGCCTTTCTCTAGAGAAGATGAGGGCTCCCTCGTGTAGGGTTACATCAACCCATTGTACATCACTGGACAGTTCAATGGTATGGAGATATATCAGTTCCTAGTGGATGCAGGTTATGAGATCAATTTCATCCCAACACAGGAGACCCTCAAGCCAGGACTGACTGAAGAATACTTGAGTCCCTCTGACCTGAAAATTCAGGTTTATGACGGGACTGAGAAGAGTCCGTGTGGTAGAATACTTTTGAAGAACCAGTTTGGTGGCTTGGTAACAAACACTGAATTCATGTTTGTCTCATAGGATACCACCTACAATGAACTGATGGGGGCCCCAAATTCATCTGCATGAAATAGTTCCATCCTCATATCACAAATGCCTCATGTACTCCCTCAATGGTCGAGTAGGTGTGATCCAAGGTGATGTGTCCCCCTTTTACTCTTGTGAATCCTTCTATTTGGGTGCCAACTATTAAAAGATGAAGGATAAGTAGGTTTAGACCAATGAGGATGAGAAAACCACCATTTCATGCTAACCACGGATAGATTTGGATGATGCTTCCATCCTCCCGATTCACTGGTTGGAGGATATAACGCGAGACCAAGGAAATTGATTTGTCATTTATGGGAGAAAAGGGCGTTGCATCCCTAAGCATAAGGAACATCAGAAGATTACCTCATAATCCTACAAAAGCCATGATTGGGTGATATCAGAAACCCCTACCCCTATGAGATACCAAGATGTACACCCTATGGATATGACGGTACTCCATACTCCCTTGTTCTATTGATCCGGGTTGAGTCGACATAAGCCAACCCACCACTATTGCATTGATATTAAGCATGTACCCTGTGGTCGGAGGCCTGATGGGATTGACACAAGAGCCTCTGTCACCATGGTCTTAGTAGGATAGGAGTTCCCGAAAGGTGATTCTGTATCCTTCCAATCTGGAACCACTGATCCCCCATAATCATTCAGCTTATATGAACTGTCTCCCCCACACAGATTCCCCTACCTCATATGATGAAGAAGATTTAGAAGATGATCCCCCCACATTCAAAGAGGGAATATCCACCACCATTGATGAGTTGGTTTAGGTGAACCATGACACTGAGACAAATTTGAGGCCAATGTCGATCAGTGCAGCCATGCCTATGGAGGAACAGAAATAGTATGTGGAATTCCTGAAGAAAAATCATGATGTATTTTCTGGGAGTTATGATGATATTATAGGACTAGACCCCCAGGTCTCCATCCACCATCTTGGTCTCCTAGTGAGTCATCACAGGTTTAAGTAGCCTCCTAAAAAATGCACTGTTCTGATGGTTCCATGGTTGAGGAAAAATTTTAAAATATTATCAAATACAACTTCTTCAAAGAAGTCCAGTACCCCAAGTGGATCACCAACACCATTCTAGTCAGGAATAGTAATGGGAAGATCTGATTCTGTATCAACTTCCATGATCTCAATCTTAACTATACGAAGGATGATTTCACCCTTCTGGTGACATAACTATTGATCGATTCCACAACTAGTTTCCAGGATCCCTCCTTCATTTATGGATACTCTAGATACAAGAATATCTATATGTATCCTGAAGATGAGGATTCCACCTCCTTCAAATTGCTGCAAGGGACAATCTTCTATCAGGTAATTCCCTTCGGTTTGAAGAATGCAAGAGACACTTATCAGTGGGCCATGCACTACATATTTAAACTAATCCTCAGGATGCTAGTGAAATGTTATTTAGATTACTTGGTGGTCAAATCCCACCAGCGTCAGAACCATATTAGAGATCTTCATAAAGTGTTAATCTTCCTTCAATCCCGTTATTTTAAGATGAACCCCTTGAAGTGTGTATTTGGGGTTACCTCTGTGAGGGTTCTCAGTTTCATCGTCAGATACAGAGGCATTGTGATCAACCTAAAGAAGATCAAGGCTATCAGCCAGATACATCCTCCAAGAAACCCCTGGGAGCTCTGAGTCCTTTAAGGCCACCTAGCCTATATATGACGATTCATCACAAATCTGGCCAGTAAGTGTAATCCCTTTTCTATGCTTATGAAGAAAGGTGTCATCTACCAGTGTGATGAGGAGTGACATATCTCCTTTGAGGAAATCACGTAGTATCTACTATAACCTCCGGTTCTGATGCCACCCATCTCCGAGAAGCCTATGGTCCTCTATGTGACTACCTTTCAATTCTCCCTCAATGTCATTCTCATCCAGAATAAAAATTAAGGTAGAGAGAATAATTTATACTATCTCAATCGCATGATCCTTGACATAGTGTACAAATACTATCCTATCAAGAAGAGCTTCCTTGCACTGGTTTTCACAGTAAAGAAGTTGCAAAATTACTTGCAACATCATGAGATATAGAAGGTTTCACGTGTGGACTCGATTAAGTATATGATAAACCACACCATATTCATGGGATTAATAGAACACTAGGCAGTTATCCTTCAATAGTTCTACATTAGGTTCATTCCACTAAAGGATTTCCAGGTTCAAGTGTTGGCAGACTTCCTAGCTGCTCATCTGACTCTAGAAGAATCACCTATAGATGTCTATTTCTATAATGAAGCTATCCTATTAGTGGAATAAGCAATGTCATTATGGAATATTCATTTCAATGGTGCTTATTGGATCCCAACTAATAGAAGGATCAACAATCCTAGGATAAAAAAATTAGGTTTGGGGATCACCTTCATCACCCCTATGCAGGACATTCTTCCCTGCACATTCTTGTTGTCAGAAGGATGCACTAAAAATGAGGTAGAGTATTAGAAAATCATTATTGGTTCTGAGCTATCTATTAATATTGATGTCACCCACTTTCATGTGAAGGGAGACTCTAATTTAGTCATCAAGAATATAAATGGTAACTATACCATCAAGAATCCAGAGCTCATTCATTTTCTAGAGTGCACTCTCCAATTTATGGCCCAGTTACCTTCTCATCCAAAGGAGACTTATATTACTTGATCATAGAATGGATAATCCGATGCCTTTGGCAGTTTATCCACATCTCTCACAGAGCTTGGATAGGATGACCTGTTCATTCATATGTCCCATTGGAGGTTCATCACTTCTATCATATCAGATGATAATGAAAGCCCATAGGAAAACCACATGAATGCCAGTGACTCCACATTGGGACCTTCAAACCCCCCTGTAGCAGAAGAAGCCTATAATTGAAAATTTCCTCTCATTGAGTTTGTTCATCATGGTACCTTTCCACTAGATAGAGCCGAACCTGAGTGAATATGTCAGCATGCAGCACAGTTCACCCTCCATAGTGGGCCCAAATTTGATAAGACTCTCTACAGACATGGGTTTGATGGAATTATCCTCTGTTTCATCAAAGGAGATTATATTCTATGAGTTATGCAGGAATTTCATACCAGGTCCAGTGATGATCATTAGGCAAGATTGAAGTTTTCCAACAAGATTTGAAGGTTGGTTTAATTCTATCCCACCATAGTCCATGACTTCATCAAGTTCTCCAAGAGGTTCCACACATGTCATATTCATGGAAAATTTGTGCATCGACCACCAAACCCCCTCCATAATACCAATTATTCTTGTCCTTTTGTTTTATGGGGACTTGATGTTGTGGGGTCGTATCTACCAACGATGGCTTTCCAATACAGGTTCATTCTGAATGTGACATATTTATTTTCCAAGTGGGAAGAAGCGATTACTCTTAAAGAAGTCGAGGCCCAATCAGTCGTCGAATTCATGAGATCCCACATCATCCACTGATTCAGAGTTCCTTGTTCCATTCTCATAGACAATAGAACCAACTTCTGGGTGGATGATCTGAATAAGTTGTATGCTAAGTACACCATCCGATCCAACCATTATTCTCACACCCATGAATATGAAAATGGAAAGATTGAGGCATTCAAAAAAACCCTCTCTAACATTCTATAGAAGATGGTGGGTCAGAACAAGAAGAGTTTGCTGAAGAAGCTCCCAAACACCCTCTCGGCATATCAGATGAGGACTTGAAATTCAACCTAGTTGACTCCATATTTCTTGGTGTATAGAACAGAAGTAGTCCTACCCATTGAGATTCATCTTCCATCACTCCAAAAAGATGTCTATGACTAGTAGACTCTGAAAAGAATGGAATAAGTCTATTTAGATGAATTGTAATCCCTTTAAGAGAACATGATTTGAGCCTTACACAATCTAGAGAGGCACCAGAAAAAGATAGCTAGAGTGTTCAACAAGAAAGTTCACCTATTATACTTCCTCCAGGGTGAAATGGTACTAGCTCTTAGAACACCAATGATACCTGAAAGGAATCCACCAAAGTTAGAGCTTAAGTGGGAAAACCCATATATCATTCACAATGTCTATTCCAACGAATCATACGATTTGATCACTATGGATGGAGAGCACATTACTCCTCCAACCAATTTCAATTTCTTCAAGCTATACTTCACATAATGATTTTAGTGTCCCAGGAACATGAAATTAAATGAGGTTCGTAGTTTGAGCTTCATGGTCTTAAACTAGAAGTCTAAGTCTAGGCATCATGACTTCAAACTATGTGCATGTATTCCTTGGGAGTGTGTGGTGTGGAGTTGGGACTCCAAGGTCCTCATTCACATTGGTTTATAGCTTTCACGCCATTAATATTCACCTTGGAGTGTTTCCCCCCACAATCCCTACAACACAACGTTAAAATGTGTTGTTGATGTCCTAGATGCATGATGATAAATTGCATAGGACCAATATCCCAATCACACAATGATAAACAAGGCAATGACCATCATCCCATTCACATGATGATAAATTGCATAACACCATAATGATCTCACCCGAGAGGACATTTCCCCCGATGTCGGTTATCTACCATTCCATATTCAGAACTATGTATAACTTGATTCTTCTCCACACAAGATATATAGTGACACCTGGATTTTATATCTTGGTCCAACCACCCCAAAACAAAAAACCCCCCTCCCTATGTATGGGTCATACTGGTGTGGTCATACTTACTTAAAGAACTACACATTGATTGATTCCCATCCTTATGGGATATGTAGTGATGCCTAAACAATTTTTTTATGGTCCATCAGCAAGTTCTTCAAACCTTTTCCCCTGGCCTCATCATAGTCTAGGCATCACAACTTTAAATAGTATGCAAGCCTCCTTAAGAATGCGTATGTGGCGTATGGGCCTCTTCAGTCCTCATTCACTTCGGGATTGTTATGCATCCTCATTACACATATCCCTTTTGAAGTGCTCACCCAATGTTCCAAAATCTATGACTTTAAACTAAGAGTTGCTGGTTTAAGCAACATGACCTTTAAACTGTTTTCACCAAGTCCAAGCATACAAAAATTTAAACTATATGTGGGAATCTCTTGGGAATATGCCATGTGGTGTGGGCCTCTTTGGTCCTCATTCACACTGAGTTACTCCTTCCATTCCCCACATATACCCTTTAGTTGAGATGCTCCCCTAACTATAAATTGGATTTCCTCTAGGTTTTTTGTGTGGTGTCAGTCCTATTTGGTCCTTATTCACATCAGGTCTGTCAGGACACCGCACGAATCATACCCATTTAGAATACTCCCCCTTATGGTTTGAACTCTATGAACTTAAACCAAAAGTTAACATCCTTAACGTACAACATTAAACTATGATCCTACCCTAAAAAAGTTTGGGATTCCTTACGATAGTCATGGGATTCCTCATTTTCCTCACTAGAGAGAATTTCCCCCACTAGTGTTGGTATCTTACCAAAAAATGTTTCAGAACTATGTGTGGCTTACTCCCATCCTTATGGGATATGTAGAGACACCAAAATTCTTTGTCTTTGGGCCCAGCCAAAAATTCATCAAACCTTTCGCCCCCTTGGCCCTAGTTATGGTCCAAATAATATGACCTTAAACTATACTTAGTCCATTTCAAGGTGTATGTGTGGTACATGATCCTCTTTGTCTTTATTGACATTGGGTTATGCCTCTACCATACCACACAAATACCCTGTAAATTGACCTTTCCTGGTTTCTATGTCATGAATTTAAACTGATCGCATCTTCGATCCAGGTCGTATGAACATAAACTGTTTGTATTGGGTCCAAGAATTATGAACATAAACTACTTGAAACAAATATAGTCTGAGTTTTATGTATTTAAACTACATAGCCCAACGTCCTCAGTGCATGATGTTAAACTATGACTCCACCCCATTTTAAACCGGGGATGCCCTAGATTCCCTTGTCAGATAAGACCATCTTCACCAGCATTGGTCTTACACCACATCGTGCTCTAGAACTACATATGTATTGATTCCCATCATCATGTGAGACGCAACGATTCTTGGATTTATCATCTCTGAGCCCAACTATAGGATCATTAACCTTTCATCCCCCTAGCCTTAGTTATGGTCTAGGTGTTACAAACGTAAACTATAATAAGTTCCTCTTAAGGTATGTATGTGGCACGTTGGGACACTTAGGACACTGTTCATATCACGTTTTACCTCTTGCATACCATATATACACCCTCATAGTGAACATTCCCCCTATTCCAATTGACATGACTCTAAACTATCCACTATGGTCCTGACCATATGACCTTAAATTTTGTATGTTACCTCTTAGAGGGTCCATATAATACGACCTTAAACTATTCATGAAACTTGGATTTGAATCCCACTTTTTGTTACACTCCATACACACTTTTATTCATTCCTGATTCATATTCCCATCATCTTTCAAATCCAAATTGACCCCCTAGCGGTGACAATTTCATGTTATTTTTGGATCACCTCCCATTTTGGGCCAATTCCCTAATGGATTCCTGGTAACAAACTGTAGATCCTATGTTTTTTAACATGGTCAACAATTAATCCCACATTTTCTTACCTCATTCCTGACCAGTGTGGTTGATTTTTCTATGTTTTGAATATTATCAGCAATCGATCCCTACCAATCAATCACCCCTGATTCAAATCATGGAAGTCTCAACATACTTCCTTTTCTCCCCCCTTTATCATGGTGGAATTCCTATACATTTGGTTCCACTCCTAATGTGCGCTCACATATGTCAAGAAAGCCCATTACCATTCCTTATTCCCCACACCGAGTGTGACTCACATGGGATTAAGTGTTCTGGTAGGGTGTGTACCGATATGGTCAAGCCGCACAAAGGAGTCCATTGGTCCAAAATCTATGAACTTAAAATAGAATCCCAAGTCCAAGCATCATGACTTTAAACTATGCACTGGTTGCCTCCCCAAGGATATGTAGTGTGGTGTTGAGCCTCCTAGGTCCTCATTCATGTTGAGCCTTTCACTACGTCACACTACACATGTCCTTTTGGAATGTTTAACCCACAGTCCAAGCTCTATGACATTAAACAAGAATTCCATGTCCAAGCATTAAGATTTTAAACTATGTGAAAAACCTCTTAGGAATGTGTGGTGTAGTTGTGGGCCTCTTTGTGCCTCATTCACATGAATTTTTTTAACACACCACGCAACACATATCATTCTGGAGCATCCTTTAGTCCAAGATCTAGGACCCTAAACTAAGAATCATAGTCAATTCAACCTGAATTTAAAATATTTACCTTGGTCCAAGCCATACGAAATTAAACTGTGCGGAACATCCTAGTCACATGACCTTAAAATGTGAGATGTGTCCTGATCACACAATGTTAAACTTTACCATGTTCTGTCCTCACCATATGTCGATAAACTGTGTGTCTATCATCCTCATTGTATGACGTGAAACTACATGGCATCCTAGGCCCTTGCTCCAGAATCCCCCTCCTCTATTGTTGGTCATCTTATGCATCACTCACATTTCCAATCATCACTCAGTATTAGAGAGGAAAATACCATGGAAGATTGGTTTAGTATTTGGTCAGACTAATGTGCCTATAATAATGTACTCTAAACCATGGTTGCATAATCCCAAGAGTGTTGTAATCTATTAAAACATTCCATCACTTCATTTCCATGCTTTTTGTGCCCCTTATTTGTATCCTCATCCCCTTCCATATCTTAAAGGACCCCCCCCTAGAAGTTTGGTCTCATGCCATTTTGGCCCACCTATTATCCTAGGCTAACGTCCCAAAATACTTTGGATGACATTCTAAGACAGGTTCCGTGTTTCGAAAATGGTACCCTCATTTGTTTTTCCCCATTCCAAGCTAATGGTACACTGATTTACTAGGATATATCAATCTTATACCATTCCACGCATTCCTGCTCGCTGAGGAAGTCTCGAGCTAGCGCATGTAGAGTGTTGTAATCCACCCCACTGGTCCCTATACTGACTAACCAATGGAGGAGAGATCCCACCAATTGTGGAAGTTAAACTATCCGGATGCGAGTGATGAAATTCCGCATGTTCCTTCACTCCTTGTGAAGAAAATACTGGTTATCCTCGGTAAACTCTGGGCTAGAGTACTCTAAATATTTGGGTGGCATAGGCTCATGCGGAGGAAATTCTGCCAATATACTCTTAGATGGATCCTCCAGGTGCAGGTCTTCGAATGTGAGCAGGTGAAAAATGGTTCCATCTATAGGCGTGAGTGGCATGACGATTATCCTAGGGAACACTTCCTCATTAGCCTCTCCACCTATGGAAGGATCCTCATTAGCGCAATCTTAGGTGCAGCGAATGTAAGTGTTAGCGCTGGTGGTTGCGTTCCAAGTGCCATTCGAACTGCCATTCCAAAGTATGCCAATCAAACATAGAATGAAAAAATAAAGATTCAAATGTATAGAGGATAAATGAATTTAATTGAATTTTATACTTTAGTAAGGAGTTTCTAAAGATTCACCGGCAGCCCCCCAGGTAGGGTTCCTTCCGCAACCGCTACCGCAGCTGCAGGCGCTGATGTTTGACTGCTCGCAACCACGACATCGGAACGAGACCCCGCGGTTTCCCCTTCATGGGTTGAGATCTTTTCACCTTCCTTTTTGGGTCTATCTCGGACCTCCCCCTCCTTCGTGTTTAATTCCCGCACAATTGTAAAGAGATTTAGACATCAGTTCTAATGATTAGGTTGTATCTGAGGTACGTAAGATTCAGATATTTACCTGGTTAGCAGTGACTCTTCCTCTCAAAGGTGAGCCCTGATAAGCTTCATATCCCCGAGACTCATCAGACTCTTCAGGAAAGGGAGCACTCACAACTAGCTTAGCTACCGATAGTTGCGAGGGAGAGGTCATGTCCAACAGTTCCCTCACCCGGTTAGTCAACAGATGCGCAGTGACCTAGGAATGCACTAGGTCTTCCAACTTCATAACGTAATGATCCCTCTCATCCTAAGGAACATGGAAACCAGACAAAGTGTGACCAATCCTAGAACATCCTTCTATCTTCATGTGTGAACACACACCATAATTGCCTCATTCCACATCTTTCTATCTTATGGTTTAGCCCATAAGAAACAGTGGATGGGCAGCTCATTCCACATCTTCTTATCTTCATGTGTGAACACACACCATAATTGCCACATCACCGAAGGGTGGCACTCATGACACACCTCTAAGTACGACTTCAAGGTCAATGTCTATAGGCACCCCAATTGCCTCTCAAACCGGTGTGGATTATATGGGTCACATATCAGCTCTAAGTCAACCCTTTCCACCATCACCCCGCCTCAAAAGGCCGGGAGGTATGATATTTTCCCCTTAGTCCCTACACCATTGTAAAGACCTGGAAATTTCAAGATTTGTTTTTCTTAATTTCTTTGGAATTTTACGAGTCAACAGTTTCTGACAACGCTTGATTCCGAGACCCGGTGTGCCCGGAATCAATTTCTGAAGTTTTGTTCGGGTACGTTCAGTAAACGTGCGTGCACGTTTTTCTATCTTTTGAACCGGTGCTCGGAATTGATATCTGAGGACACCGATGAACTCGCAGCGCCAGTATTCTCTTAAGAGGACCTTTACCGCAGTTGCATTTTATATAGGATGAAAGTTATAATTTGAGGTTCCAGTTAAAATTGGAAGTTTAAATAAAAATGTGTGTACAACACATTTTTATTTTGAAAGGTGGTTAGGGGTGGGGCCCACTACACCCTAACCTCCCTTGGGAGGATTTAACTTGGGGTGGGGCCCACACGAGCTCTAACCCTTCAACTTCTCCTTAAACTCACCATTAACTCCCTTATTTATTATGACACATCCCCTCATTAATTGTGAACTCTCCACCTCCCTTTTCTATTTTTGTGCCAACACATCTAATTAATATCTTCATTAATTAAATTGAAAGGATTTGAATCCTTTTGAAATGGATGGCAATATTATTATAATATGGGGAACCCTTCTATTTTATTTTTGCCTTGGCAAATATATGTGGGGAGACCTTGGGAGAAAACTGTTGGTGGAAGTTCATTCTCTCGACGAAGAACACCGTTCTTCAACGAAGAACATCTTTGATGAAGAACGCGAGGAACTTCTCCCATGACGCTTCCTCTTCGGACGCACCCCGACGTCAATGAAATCGACGTCTGTATTCCGCGACGCTCGACTTCCGCGACACCGTCATCCGTGACTCGTCGACTTGCAACGTCATATTCGAGGTAGGGGGTTTTTGTATGATTTTAGTTTAATAAAATTATACTCTCGTCATTTATGAATGCAAGTGATCGTCAATGACCATTTGATATCGCCTAACGCGGAGGGTGCGGGCTGAACAAACACGGCCTGACGACCCTCCAAAAAATCTTGTTTATTTTGGCAGTGGCGATCGGAGGCGGCGACCACGTGGAGGAAACTGCAGCCTGTGATGCGGGCCGCTCAGACGAAGTGAACCGGCCGGCCGTAACCGGCCGGGCTGGTGAACCGCGGTGCCCCTTTGGCGCCGCGCTGCGGGATGACCGCGACCTGCGTTGGGGGGGCCGCTTCGGCAGGTGAACCGGCCAGCCGCCTGCCGGCCAGGCGGAAGAACCGCGGCGCTTAAGGGCGCTGCGTTTGGAGGATCCGCGGCCCGCAAACGCTGGCCGCTCACACCGGAGAAGACCGGCCTACTACGGCTGGCCGGGCAGGAGAGGCAGCACCGCTCAGCGCCGCCGTTTCAGGAAACCAGGGGGCCACGCCACCCCGCACTGCTCGGCCAACTGGCCGAGCCGCGGCCGACCATCAGGCCGAGCTGCTAGCCGTGCGGGCCGGGCCGCCTACGCGTGGGCCGAGCCGCCAGCCGCGCAGGTCCGCCCGCACACACGTGGGCCGGGCCAAAACCGCCGGGCCGGGCCGCACCCTACTGGGCCGGACCCGGGTCGGGTTGTACCGGTTCGGGCCGACCCAGGGCGGATTGGGGCGGGTCGGACTGGATCCAGACCCACTTTTTAGGGCTACATTTGGTTTTTTGCCCATAAATTGAGCTACGAAACTCCGATCGACGCACCGTCAGTTGCGTGGGAATCCTTGGATCGAGAAGGTCGTTTCATTATATTCAACTTAAGGTTTTGGCGAAGTTTGAATACGTCCGGATTGGTTCGAACCCAAAACCAACCGGGCCCTTGGAGCGGAAACACTTATAACTTAAAGACCGGACGTCCAATTGAAGTGCCGTCAACTACGTTGGTTACCTTTTGATGAGACAATCCTTTTAGCATACTCCGCACAGGATTCAGATGAGTTTGGAATATGACCGAGTTGGATTGTACCCGAAATCCAACCGGACCCTTGGAACGGAAAAACCAATAACTCTCAGATCGGGCGTCTGATTGACGCATCATCTGACGCGTTGGGTTCCTTTTGAGGAGACAAAACTTCGGGATATATCAACTATGGACTTCGTGATAGTTGATGTATTGACCCCTTTGCTCGAGGAGCGGACCCTCCCGGAATCGAGCGTGCTGTGTGCGGGAACCCTAGAGCTGGCTGCGACTGCGACGACTATCGTAAAAAGATCCTTCATGGGTTCGACAACGATTACTACCATACTAGGATCCTCCATGGGTTCGACGATGATGACTACTGGTTTTGTATCCTGTGTGTGTCCGGCATTATTGACTACTGTTCTTGTATCATGCGTGGGTCCGACAGTATTGACCTCTGTACTTGTATCCTGTGTGGGTCCGACAGAGTAGCTGGTCTTGTAGCATGTGTGGGTCCAACATCTTAGATGAATCAGTGACTACATCTGATCATCTCTATCTCTATAAGAAATATGTATACCTGGGTGAGCTGAGTCTTGACTTTCAATCATTATCATCGATGTGATTGACTTTACTTCCTGTGTGGACTGGATTGTGCTTGGGCTCAAGAGTTGGAGCCGAACTGAGATTGATAACTTAGGTATATGTATGGGAATATACCTAAGTAGGGTTGGTTGATAATTTGTGATTGTATCTTTCTTCTGTGGTTTATCATTTGTGGATTCTTGGAGACCTTCGGGGGTCTTGGGGTCCCTTCTAAGTATCGTTATACTCACCCCTGCATGGGCTATGCCTGCACTTCGTTGTGTTGGATGCAGACGACAGACAACGTCGACAGAGGCCGAGAGCGAGCTAGGACCAGACGGTACCTGGAGGTAGGCCACACGATGAGACGGTACAGGGAGCAAACCAATTGATGTGGAGTGCTGAGGTGGACTTTTGTACCTACCCTTCAGGTAGGATACTCAGCGGACGTTCCAGGAGCTTCCCTTTTTAACTGTTGTCCCTTTTTCAATTGTACTTGCTTTCCGTTGTACCTGTACTGTTGGGCTTCTATTTCCGACCCCCTTACTTTCAGCACTACTTTCTGTAAACAATATTCACTTAGTGTTTACTTCCTGTTGCGTACTCTGTTGTGTTTGTTTACTTTCATAAAGGCAATGCCTTCCCAGCTTAGGGATTTATGTCTTTGGTGTTAGTCGCCAGCCCCTGGCCTATGGAAGGCGGGCTTGGGGTAGTCACGGCACAGGCCCCGAGGACGGGTCGTGACAAATTGGTATCAGAGGAGTCGGTTCTACCGTAGAACTCAGGACTCTGATCTTTCTTTTCTATGAAGCAATAGTGTTAAGAGTATTGAGTATGGTTTTTAGTCCAGGGAGTCCAGTGTTGGTGTGGCGGCTGACGTATCCATACACCAGGACCCTGACATCTGATTTCCGACTTAGTGCACGGAAACATTGATTGCGTGTGTGTTTCAAGAGTTTCCTCTGTGGTCTCTTTGAGTCAGCTCACCAGGTATAAATTTTTGACCGTGGCGCACCTGTTCCTTATCAGGATGCCACTGCGAAGACAACCAGCTAGGGTTCCCGAGAGAGAGTATACGATGAAACTGGCGTCAGTCTTAGAGACTTGAACGTGTAAAATGTTTCGAGGAGAGGAAGTTTTAAGGACAGATGAATCTGTAGGGCAGAAGACGTGGAAGCAGAGCTAGGAGAGCAGCATGAGGTGGTGAATATTTCGACATGTTACAACCACCCGCCTTTGTAGTCCCCGCTAGGCTCATGGAACTGGAGGCCAGGGGAAGAGAGTAGCTGCATGAAATCAAGGATTGTGACCCAAGGGCTCTAAGAATGATTTGAGGTACGGTCTGTGTCTACTACTAGCTGCCGTATCAATAGACATAGGTATCAATCATTCCTTCCTTCCACGAATCTTGTCCCAGACCTAGAGTTTCCGATTAATCCGTTGGCTTGACCCTCATGTCTGGAGATGCCTTTGGAAGGAGACTCGATAATCACACTTACGCCGATGGTGTAATCTGACCCTTGAGGTGAGAGTTTCGGTTGGAACCTCTTGGTGTCAGTGTCGAGGCCTTACGACATTAATTTGGGTATGGACTGGGCAACCACGGTTCATACACAGATTGATTGTATTAGTCAAAAAGGTTGTGGTTTATCTACAACGATGGGATGGGGTTTTCCTTGGTCAGTGAAAAGGAAAACCCAGGCATCACAGGATAGAATCATACATAAGAGGGTGCAGTCGATCACTCAGGAGTCATCCAGACTTACCTTGTGACAGATATCTCTAGAGTTGTAGCACCACTAATAGCTTTGACGAAGAAGGGGAAACCCTTCGTATAGTTAGAGAGATGCTAGAAGAGCTTTCAGGAGCTGAGGTAGAGGTTGACTAGTGCGTCCATCTTGAGGCTACTATAGGAGAGCGTTGGGTACGTAGTTTACTGTGACACATCAGGGACCAGACTCGGGTGTGTCCTGATGCAGGAGTGAGCCATGATCGCGTATGGTTCACGACAACTGAGACAACACGATCAGAACTACGCTACCCAATACCTGGAGTTAGCAGCAGTGGTCTTCACCTTGAAGATGTGGCAACACTATCTGATGGGCGAGCACTTTACAGTCTACCCTGACCATCAGAGTCTCAAGTACATCTTCTCACAAAAGGACATGAACATGAGACAAAATTGATGGCTCGAGTTCCTCTAAGACTATGACTTTGAGATAGTCTACACTCCTGGGAAGGGTAATGTTGTAGTAGATGCTCTTAGCAGAAAATTGGGCATTCAGATGTTAGGAGAGGCGACAGAGCAGCTGGCCGCGTTGCAGATTTCATTTGTGGATAGAGATGGAGAAAAATTTCTATAGTCTCTCACAGTCACTCCTCCACTCCTTCAGTAATTCAGGGAGGCACAGTGAGGGGACGTTGACTTTGAGACGCGACGTGCTCAGATATCCTTAAGACATGCACCTGGTGGGTTTTCTGAAGGTGGGGAGCACATCATCCTCTTCAGAGGACGTACCATGGTACCAGTTGCACTACATGAGGAGGTGTTGAGGGAGTTCTACACTTCCCCTCTAGCGGTACATTCAGGTGTGGCAAAGATGTATCAGGACCTCAGATGATAGCATTGGTGGCCGGGTTTGAAGAAAGCAGTAGCAGAGTTTGTCTCTCGATGCCTCACTTGTTAGAAAGTGAAGGCAGAACACCATGTTCCAGTAGGCTTGGTTCATCCCTTAGAGGATCCAGAGTGGAAGTGGGATGGGATATCCATGGATTTCGTGATGGGGCTACTACATAAATCCAAAGGACTCGACTCTATCTGGGTGATTGTAGACCGACTCACCAAGTCGGCCCACTTCCTACTGATCAGAGAGTAGGGATCAATGGAGAGATTGGGACGCCCCTACATACAATAGATCATACGGCTTCATGGTGTGCCATCGACGATCTTTTCCGATTGGGATGCATGCTTTACTTCCTGACTTTGGAAGGGGTTGCAGGAGGAATTTGGGATGCCACTACCTCTGAGCACCGCCTTCCATCCTCAGACGGATGGCCAGACTGAGAGGACCATTCAGAATCTCGAGGACATGCTCCGTGCATGTGTCCTTGACTTTGGTCGCACCTGGGAGGATCACTTACCCTTGGTGTAGTTTGCGTACAACAACAGCTACCACTCCACTATTGGGATGGCCCCTTACGAGGCATTGTACGGCCGACCTTGCATATCACCTATGTGCTGGACTGACCCAGGGGAGTCAGCACTTGTAGTACCAGAGATGGTTTAGGTTATGACGGAGAAGGTGCAGATCATCCAGGAGCGGATGAAGATTGCACAGAGCAGACAAAGTCCTATGTTGATGGGTGACGAAGACCACAGGAGTTAGAGGACGGCGACCACACCTTTCTATGGGACTCACCTCGATGAGGTCTACAGAGATTTGGCCAGGGTGGAAAGTTATATATGTGTTTCATCGAGCCGTTCCAGGTCCTCAGCAGAGCAGGGGAGATGGCTTACCGTCTGGCCCTTCCACCTCAGTTGCATCGGGTGCACGACGTCTTCCACGCATCTTAGCTGAGGAGATATGTGCATGACTCATCCCACATCATCGATCACGGGGAGCTAGACATCGATGAAGGGGCAACATTCATGGAGGTTCTAGTGGAGATTGAGGATCGACAAGGGCGGATCCCATATGGACGGTCGATTCCTCTGGTGAGCATTCACTGGCAGCATGAGGACCTCCAGGAGAGCACATGGGAGCGGGAGGCTCAGATGCATTCTCAGTACCCACTTTTGTTTCCCTGGTGTGTGTTGTAGCTTTATGGGGACGTAAATCCCTGAGGTGGGGGTTATGTAAAGACCCAGAAATTTCATGGAATTTATTTTCTTAATTTCTTTGGAATTTTACGAGTCCGCAGTTTCTGATGGCGCCTGATTCCGAGGCCTGGTGTGCCCAAAATCAATTTCTGAAGTTTTGTTCGGGTACGTTCAGTAAACATACGTGCGGTTTTTTTCTATCTTTTGAACCAATACTCGGAATTGAAATATGAGGACACTGATGAACTCACAACACCGGTATTCGTTTAAGAGGACCTTTACTACAGTTGCGTTTTATACAGGATGGAAGTTATAATTTGGGGTTCCAATTAAAATTGGAAGTTTAAATAAAAATGTGTGTACATCACATTTTTATTTTGAAAGGTTGTTTAAGGCTCTTAGTGGAGGTTAGGGGTGGGGACCACTACACCCTAACCTCCCATGAAAGGATTTAACTTGGGGTGGGGCCCACACGAGATCTAACCCTTCAATCTCTCCTTAAACTCACCATTAACTCCCTTATTTATTATGACACCTCCCCTCATTAATTGTGAACTCGCCACCTCCCTTTTCTTTTTTTGTGCCAACACATCTAATTAATATCTTCATTAATTAAATTGAAAGGATTTGAATCCTTTTGAAATGGATGGAAATATTATTATAATATATGGAAGCCTTCTATTTTATTTTTTCCTTGGAAAATATTTGTGGGAAGACCTTGGGAGAAAACTCTTGGTGGAACTTCATTCTCTCGACGAAGAACACCATTCTTCAACGAAGAACATCTTTGACGAACAACGCGAGGAACTTCTCCCACGATGCTTCCTCTTCAGACGCACCCCGACATCAACGGAATCGACATCCGTATTCCACGACGCTCATCTTCCATGACACCGTCATCTGCGGCTCGTCGACGTGCAATGTCATATTCAAGGTAGGGGGTTTTTATGGTTTTAATTTAATAAAATTATACTCTCATCATTGATGAATGCAAGTGATCGTCTATGGCCATTTGATATCACCTAACGCGGAGGGCGCGAGCCAAACAAACACGGCCTGAAGACCCTCAAAAAATTCTTGTTTATTTTGGCCGTGGCGATTGGAGGCAGCGACCGCGTGGAGGAAACCGCGTCCCGCGGTGCGGGTCACTTGGACGAAGTGAACTGGCCGGCTGTAGCCGACCGGGCTGGAGGACAGCGGCCCGCGCAGGGCGGCTTGCTTGCCGGATGAACCGGATGGCTACAGCCAAGCGAGCAGAAGACCACGACGCCATGAGGAGCCGCATTGCGAAGGAACCGCGGCCCGCATTGGGCGGGCGAACCGGCCAGCCGCCTACCAGCCGGGCGGAAGATACCGCGGCACCTAAGGGTGCCACGTGCGGAGGATCCACGACCCGCAACCGCCTACCGCCCGTGCCTGAGAAGACCGTCTGGCTTAGACGGGACGGGTAGGAGAGGCGGCACTGCTCGGCGCTGCCGTTTCAGGAAACCCAGGGGCCACACCCCCCCCCCCCCACACCGCTCGGCCAACTGGCCGAGCCGCAGCCGGCCATCGGGCCGAGCTGCCAGCTGCGCCAGTCAGGACGCCTACGCGCGGGCCGGTCCGTCCATGCACGGGCCGGGCCATAGCCGCCGAGCCGGGCCACGCTCTACTGGGCCGGACCTGGACCCGGGTCGGGTCGAACCGGTTTGGGCCGACCTAGGGCGGATTGGGCCGGGTCAGACCGGACTCAGACCCCTTTTTTCGGGCTACTTTTGGTTTTTCACCCATAACTTGAGCTACAGAACTTTGATCGATGCACCATCAGTTGTGTGGGAATCCTTGGATCGATATGGTCATTTTGGCATATTAAAATCAAGGTTTTGGAAAATTTTGAATACGTTAGGATTGCTTCGAACCCGAAACCAACCAGGCCCTTGGAGCAGAAACGATTATAACTTAAAGACCGGATGTCTGATTGACATGCCGTCAACTACGTTGGTTTACTTTTGATGAGACGGTCCTTTTGTAATACTCAGCGCAAAATTTGTATGAGGTTGGATTATGACCAGGTTGGATTTTACCCGAAATCCAACCAGGCCCCTGGAACGGAAAAGCCAATAACTCTCAGACCGGGCGTCCGATTGACGCGTCATCTAATGCGTTGGGTTCCTTTTGATGAGGCGAAACTTCGGGATACAACAACTCTAGACTTCGTGATAGTTGATGTATCTACCCCTTTGCTCGAGGAGCGGACCCTCCCAGAATCGAGCGTGGTGTGTGCGGGAACCCTAGAGCTAGCTGCGACTACGACGACTACTGTACTGGGATCCTTCGTGGGTTCGACAGCGATGACTACCGTACTGGGATCCTCCCTGGGTTCGACGATGATGACTACTATTCTTGTATCCAGTGTGGGTTCAACATCATTGACTACTGTTCTTGTATCCTGTGTGGGTCCGACAGTATTGACCTCTATACTTGTATCCTGTGTGGGTCCGATAGAGTAGCTGGTCTTTTATCCTGTGTGGGTCCGATAGCTTAGCTGGTCTTGTATCCTGTGTGGGTCTGACAGCTTAGATGAATCAGTGACTACATCTGATCATATATATCACTATACAAAAGATGTATACCTGTGTGAGTTGAGTCTTGACTTTCAATCATTATCATTGATGTGATTGACTTGACTTCCTGTGTGGACTGGATTCTGCTTGGGCTCGAGAGTTGGAGTCGAACTGAGATTGATAACTTAGGTATATGTATGGGAATATACCTAAGTAAGGTTGTTTGATACTTCGTGATTGTATCTTTCTTCTGTAGTTTATCCTTTGTGGATTCTGGGAGACCTTCGGGGGTCTTGGGGTCCCTACTGAGTATCGTTATACTCACCCCTGCACGGGATATGCCCGCACTTCATTGTGTTGGATGCAGACGACAGAAAACTTTGATAGAGGCCGAGAGAGAGCTATGCCCACACTTCCTTTGGTGCTAGTCGCCAGCCCCTGGCCTATGGAAGGTGGGCTTGGGGTAGTCACGGCATGATCCCCAAGGATGGGTTGTGACAACCATCATCAGTTACTACCTCGGTTGGTAGGGATTACAGGTGAAAGATAAAGTGATCTGCCCACCCAACCTTGTCTAGAACATCCTCTAAGCCCAACTTTATTGGGTAACATCCCAAAATGATCAAGATGACCAATCGAATGTTCATTGTGGGATGGGATATAGGGTTTTGATACTCTTATCCCCCATGTGTGTGGCCACCTAGCTATATAGAAAGTGAAAATTTCCACACACACACAGTGTCGTCTTCCCTTCGCTTATGTGATGAAGTACTTTGTAAAAATTCTCTTTCACCGGGACTCCAAGATTGATGTGCTTCCCTATCTCTAGTATTTTTTATATTATGAAAGTTCTTGTCCACAGCCCCATGTGTGCATCCCTCACTTGGAGAATCCACTCACAATTTATCACCATAATGAATCCTTCCAACCCAACTATGGATTGAGGCTCAGTATTGATGTTTTATCCCCACAAATTCCACTAGTTCTATTCTAGAATCAACTAGTAGGATCCCTCCTTACCAAATTTATATCCCTTGAGGAATATGTGTGGCCTTATTGGAAACTTCCTTGTTGAATCCACACCCTCAGCGGGCTCCTATGTTAGGACTTTGAAGAAATTGTTGAACCATTGACTGAAGGGAATATCCCTCATCCCCAACTTCATCTCATTGGTGCCCTGCACCAGATCCAACAACACCTTTTCCAAATATAGAAGCTGATCTTTATCCCCCCATACATTTTCTATGAGGAGAAACTCATCGTACATCGCTCCCATGATCGAGATCCTGAAGATTTGTTGAAGGTCCCAAAGGCTGATGCTAACCTCCATGTGATGAAAATGGAATGTGTTAGTCCCTGATGAACATCTTTTCAATAGCTCAAGCCTGATCTCTTGTGAATGGTAAATGTGGAATTGTGAAGCCCATTACACCTCATAAAGTCCTACCTACTTCAGATCTACCTAAAACTATTAGCATGATGTGCAAGACCAGTAGGCCCCAAACCACTCATCAGTGAAGTTACTGCCTTGGAACATATCCCATCCGTCATTCTATCCCTTATATGGGTCACCCAAACCCACCTTGAGAATCGTATTATACTGTGAAGGGGATGCCTCATCCTCCAGATTCTCCCCATCAAAATTATTGACATTATTTTAGTGGTAGTCTACTATAATGGGTGTGTGGTATTTTCAAATGTGGCCTGCAATAACCTAGTTACACTGGTATTTCCTAAATACACCCATGAACTAGTAATATGGATTGTCTCTACTTTCCTCTGGAGTGAGGACATCATCCCTCAGACTGAAGCCATACAGTGGTATCCTTTTGAACAAAGGATACTCCCTTCTAGCATTTGATAGTAGTCTGAGTAATTATTTTTGGTCCAAGGTGCTTCAAACACACTCCCCAATAATAAAATTATTTTATATATCTTCCCTCTAACCAACTTCTGAAATTAATTCCCGACCAAATTCTTGAGCGTCCACTGAATCTGGGACTTAGGAGTTTTCTAAGACTGTATTTTAGAGGTCTTTCATGAAGCTTGTTCTTGGATATATAAGTAGTGGGGCCTAGTTCATGATGTATGGTTCACTCAGAAGAATTCATGGTGCTAAAAGTAATGAATTCCAGTTCACAGAGAAAGTGTTCAAGGAATGAGATCAAAAAGACTGTGAGATTCTTGAAAAGAGAATAAATAAGATTTTCTTCATATAGAGTCATGTTCCATTGAGGGACCCCATGATGTTATTTATAGGAACCTGGTCAGGCCATGCTTCATGGTGTACATCGCACCAACAATATCTGTGTATCACCATCTTGAATGATCCTCATGAATGGTCTTTACGAAAGGGAGAATATTTCCATCTTTTAGTGATTCTCCCCCAGAATCTAAACTTCCTTTTACCATCAGCTCCCATCATGAGGTGGGGGGGGATTTTTTGGCTTTGAAATACATTCCACGAGATTAGTTGAGGATGACACGGTTGGTTTGAAGACAATCCAAGCCAAAATGGACCCAAAACCCTCTTAAGAGTCTTCTTTATGAAGAATGTTTGTGAACACACAATTCCTTGATGGTACGCTCTGTGAGTCTGATGGCACTCTGTGACCATGTCAAGGATTGGTAGTGTGCTATGTGAGTACAATGAAACCAAAGTCATTTATGAATCTCACATTCTCTTCATGAACCACTTCCCAACTTCGCACAACCCCTATCTTATAAATACCCATCTCATTCCAACTTTTGGATGAAAGTTACCCGACCTTTTGACTTTTGGATTGATCCCTATTTTTGAAACATCTGAGCATCATGAACTAGAATTAAATGGATCATTATAGGTACATGAGATTCATGAAACCCTATTTTGTGTGTTCTTGAAAGCCTCCACACATGGTAGATATGACTTTTGTGAAGGCCTACACCCTTAGAAATGGAATAAGGTCATTAGAAGTACTTGATGCTTCATGAAGAATTAAGACTTTGTGAATCACTCCTTTCCCAAGAAAAAACTTCTCCCCAAGGTAGGTTCACCCTGTTTCGTGAAGCCCACTCCTTCGAGAACCTCTTGATATATGAGAAGCACTTGAGCTTCTTGAAGAACCTCTCTACAATTACCTCTTCTTCATGAAGCACCTCTCTTGGGATTTTCCATGCTTCCTCCCTTCTGTTAACACCTCTTAATGAAGGTTGAGTGCCTAAGGCCCCCAAACCCATCCAGGATCGGTCTAGCAACACATCAAGTCCTTATGTTACATGTGCTACCTATTCCTATGGCCCACTCCACTTCATGTGTGGCCCGAGATTACTTCCAAAATTTTTCTTCTCAACATAGGTATACTAACACCTTTTTATTCTCAACATAGGCATACTAACATAGACCTCATCATTGACCAATCCTTCACACTATTCCAACCCGACATTTCTCAATCCATTCCCCTCCAAAAGGTGCATGATCTATGGTTATGTAATCTGAAAGGGTAAGGAGTGAGACCCCCACGTCCATGTTGCATGATGTAAAATTTCTGATCACTAACATCCTCAACACATGATGTTAAAATATGGCCTCACCCAATGTAATAAGAGCAGAATTTTTTGAGTGTGACTGTAAAGGGATGGTATCCACACCACCCATCCTTATAGGGAATGATATCATCGTCACATGGAATTAGATCCTCCCCAAATGTAATGGAATTATCCTTGGGTAGACTCAATTCATAAGATCCACACCATCTTTTGTTGGCACATCTTTCATGACATGACCATCAAGTCTACTAATTCCTCTTGTTTCTCACACTGAGCATGACTCGCATGGGATTAGAGGCTAGCAGCAACCATGAAAACCATACTCATTCTCCATGGGAATCCATCCAAGTGTAAGCCCTAGTCTCCATCTTCCAAATTGGCCTTCTATATGGCATAATACCCTAACCATATCCATTCAAATGGACCTCCTATACTGTATAACCCCCTAACCATATCCATTCAAATGAGCCTCCTATATGGTAAAATCCCTCTAACCAAATCCATTCAAATGGGCCTCTTATACGGTATAAGACCCTAACCATATCCATTGAAATGGTCATCCTATATGGTATAAGCCTATAATTATATCCATTCAAATTATAATCCTATACGGTATAAGCCCCTATCCATATCCATCCAAATGGACCTCCTATATCGTATAATACCCTAACCAAATGTATTAAAATGGACCTTCTATATGGTATGATACCCTAACCATATCCATTCAAATGGGCCTCCTATATGGTATAAGCCCCTAACCATATCCATTAAAATGTGCCTCCTATAAAATATAATCACTTAACCATATCCACTCAATCGGGAAGCTTCCATTCATAATCCCCAATCACATAATGTCCCCTCAATTGGGCCTCCTCCTTAAGTGTAATACTGAACCCTTCCAAACTATGTAGGATTTGATTCCCAACTAACTGGGATATGTAGGAAGCCTCCCTAAGTTCCAAACTAAGAACCCAACAATCTATCCACTCCACCCACTCCATCCACTTCATTTCTGCTCCTAGTATCATCGGGTGGCTCAATGAGTAAGCCCCACACAAATAAAACCTAGAGAAATCCTCTTATAAATGGAATATTCCATTCATAATCCTCACACCATCCCACACCAATGATTCTTTTCATGGTGTGAGTTTCCTTACAACATGATGTTAAACTGCATGGACCGGTCCTGCCACACGACCTTAAACTGTGGCATCAAACTACTTGGTTTTTTATCTTTGCCTTATAAAAAGCCTATATAGGATTCCACTTTGAGGTTCAATCCCAACCAATGGTAAACCATGGTTCCCCCATCCTAGGGATGCACCCCTCCGATTCACCTCCTAGGGTCTCCAGACCAACCTTTCATGTGTGACATATTCCCTGATAGGGATGCACATTCTCGATCGACTTCCATGTGGTGTCTTTATTAGTCAACTTCATCTCCACAAGATGTTAAACTCATTCCCCAGATTTGTCTCCATAGGAAATTATGATTCATCTCCACAAGAAAAAAAATCATTCCCCCAAACTATCACTATAGTATTTTCAGATCCGTCTACATAGTTCATTAAACTGGTGGCACCGAACAGCTACCCATACTAAACATGGGATTCCGGAGGTTAAAGACTTGAAAGATATGTGAAAATGGAATTAGTTAACTCATTCTAAACATGGTATTTCTGAGGTTAAATCCTTGGAATATATGTCTTTGGTTCAAGATACCTCGTGATTGAAACATGATACCTTGGGTTCTGCACCTAAGATGTCTGCATAAGATTCCCTCTTATGAGAACGAATACAGGTGACCAATGTTCCTAGCATCTAGAAATTATATAAATTCCCAACATGACTACACTCATGAACGATGGTTTCTACCCTGTCAAGACCCATTACAATTTCTAGACAGAAGTAGCTTAATAAATCGACATTAACAAAGAAATGGAACCCAGAATGAGTTCCACAAACATGACTTAACTCTATGAGGGAGACCTAAACTAGGTGAAAAGTTCCCAGGAGGGATCCATGGAAGGAAGAACCAACATCCCATCATCCCATTTTAATCAAGGAGTATACATAATTATTAAAAGTGATGAAATCTTCCCACCTTTGGAAATAGGGAATGTAGGGAAACACAACTACGACGCCAACACGAGTCGACACACGACGGTGGTGCACCTTGGTAAAATCATCGAAAACAAATTTAAAAGATATTTAAAGTGGTTTCAACGATTAATTTATAACTTTTAAAGGTTATTTTAAATAAAAAATATTTTCTAAATGTTTTATTATTTAAAAAGGTGTCTTCAAATCGGAAAGTATATTTTCCCCAAGAAATGTTTTAAAAATATATTTCCAAATTCATTTCTATCTAATATGACATCTGTTGGTGTTACCCATGACTTATTGGGGATATAATCTAAGGATACCATTATTATTATTCTCTAGATGGTTTATGTTTATGATGGCATGGTGTTTATGAATTTTATTTCTTTTTTATGAGTTATGTTATGATAAAATGTTTTTGAAATATATTTCTCTTTATAGGTTATTATATGATGAATTATTTATATTTTTTGTGGAACACATATGTATAGTTTTCATTATGTGATGGGTGGGACCTATATTTACATCCAATGCATTGGGTAAATATTTATATCTCATGATATAGATAGACTGTAATAGGAAGTGAAATCAGTTATGTAAGGGACTTTTTCCACTATGATAGACTTGGAAGTGAACCTCGACTACTATGATGGTTTGGGGAGTGAACCCACTCCACTATGATAGTATTGGAAATGAACCTTAACTACTAAGGAAATGATTTCCTATTATTATGAATCTTCCTAAATTCAATGTATTATGTTATGATCTCATGGATCATGTTATTTCATTATTTTATGACTCAAGTCTTATGAAAATTTATGTTTTATTCCATTACTCATGATTTTGATATTTGATATAAAAGGTATAATTTTCAAATCGTATTTTCATGATCACATACCCTTATTCTGATATTATTATTTCATATGATCATGGTTTGATATCCCCTATGTTTACCCTTATTGAGAATATGAGATCAAAATTTTTTATGTTTCTTTTTCCCAGGTTATGAGGGAAGATGTTAAATGAGTTTTTTCTAGAAGGATTTCACAGTGATGATATTGATAAACTATTGTGAAATAAGAAAATATGGGTATAGTGGGAGATGATGTTGATTTTTATGAACTAGTTTTTTATGAACCCAAGTTGTTAAGAGTTTTTCCTAATTCTATAAAACTCTAAAACTAAAATATAATTGGGAAAAGAGGGTGATTTCTGGTTTTAAAATAACTAGAGTATGTATTGTTTAAGTTTGGGTCCTTAAACTATCCCACATCTACCCCACGATCATTAGGATTTGGGTCAAATTTTCTAGAACATGATGCTCATCTTCACTTGTTGATAGGTGAAGCATTGGGAAACAAAATGAGAAAAACTCTGCTTTATACCTTCCTAGTAAAACTACTATTCAAGGTCATGGTACATCTTCATAATTCTAGGATTTACCACCAAGGGAAGGTTATGGAACTCCATCAGTACCTTCTCACACAATGCGACCAGAACTACTACATGTCCTTGGAAAATGATGGACTGCTCTTGACCATCAAAAAATATATTAGGTGTATCTCCTAAATATATCTAGTCATATATAACTTCACATTAGATATCTCTCAAACAAGCCTCTCTCACATGCTAGAGAAGCATTGGAGTTATCACTATTGAATGGAGATAGGTCACCTCTCTCTCCCCTTCTAGGGTCAATGGTAAAGAGGCCAACTACTCCAATGCATCCTCTACCAATAAAGAATGAGACCTTATATAAAGGGAATATTCCACCATGTTTTCCTTACCCCGATTATAGAACACCTCAATGTCACAGTCCTATAAGAAATCTATCAAATGTATTTATCTCAGGTTGAGTTATCTCTAGGAAAATATATACCTAAGATTATAGTGGTCTGAATAAACCAAAAACCACTTTACTAGAAGATAATGGATCCACATCTTTAGGGATCACATAAATACTACAAGATCTAACTCATTGGTTGAATAGTTCTTTTAATGCAGTCTTAACTTCCTAGACTCATAAGCTATCATCATCCACCTCTTCATTAACATGCACTTGAGACTAGATTCAGAGGGATCTTAAAACACCACATACACAACACCCTCCTTTGGAAGTCTCAAAATAGGATCATTAGTCAACCTCTACATTATCACTTTGAAGGATTTATGATAATGCTCTATCCAAGTGAACAACTTCCCTTTTCATGGAAAGGTAGTCAAATGGTTCACAATCCTGGAAAATCCTACTAGGAACCTATGATAATACCTAGATAAACTGAGAAAACTCCATACATCAGATACACTCTTAGGTGGGTCCTAAGCTATCACTACCTCTATATTTTCTAGGTCCATTACTACAAAATTCTCAGATATTTCATTCCATAGGAAGTGAAACTCACTAATCCATAAATTAAACTTTGAGATCTTACAATATAGTTGATGCTTATAGAGTAAGTCCAAGGACATATTAAAATGATCTATGTGATCCTCCTTTAACGTAGAGTAAATGAGAATTACATTGATAAAGGAAACCAAAAAACAATCCAAGAAAGGATAAAAGATGCAATTCACCCATGAAGATAGCAGGGATATTCATCACACTAAATGGAATTAATAGGAACTCATAATGCCCATATCAACATCAAAATTTAATCATTGGAATGTCTTCCTCATGAAATCACAACTGGTGGTAGTCAAACCTCAGGTCAATCTTCACGAACCATCCCTCACCATTCAACTGGTCTAAGAGGTCATTAATCCTTAGAAAAAGGTACTTTTTCTAAATTTTCAATTGATTCAGGTGATGATAATCAACATACAGTGTCAATATATAATTCAATTTACTAGAGAACAAAACCAAATCCTTTAATGGTGACACACTGGGTCTGATGAAACCCTTCCCCTAAAATTCCTCTAATTAGACCCTTAGATCCCAAGGATTAATAGAGGGCCATCCTATATGCCATAGAAGATATCAGTCTAGTCCTAGGGTGTAATTAAATGCATAATTTGATCTCTTGACATAGAGTTAGTCCCAAAAAATCCTTATGGAAGTGGTCCATGTACTCATCCACTACTATAGAAATCCAGGTATTTAAAGATCCCACTACACCAAGGGCCAAAATTTCCAACTGATGGGATATTAGTTACAAATTCCTGCTCATGAGTTTCACTCACTTTGCTAGTAGGTATTTCTTTCCATTTAAGAGAATCTCATATCATCCACCCATTAACACCTAAATATCCTATGTTGATAGTCTATTTGGGAACACACTATGTATATAAAATCTATGAATAGAATTATGTCATATTAATTCTTTGAAACTACTAAGAGGTTCCATGTGAAACTCTCTTCATTGAGAATCATCTCACACTATAGAAAAATGTGTCAAATATTGGAATCAATTCCCATAGGAATTTCTAGCCAAAACTAACTTGAGAAAGACTACATATAAATATCAAGATCTAAAATAATTTATAGTTCATAATGTATCACTCATATGTCTAAAATCACTACTAATAAAGTATATAAGTTAAAAATTAAACCTCAAACCATCTTATGTACAACTTGATCACATACCAACATAGCCTACAACTGAAAAAATTCTCGACCACTAGATCCCTGAGCATGATGTGGTCCTCCTAGTGGTAGTGGTATAATTAGGTCATAACATTTTCCTCCACCTAAAAATCATCCTCATAGGGCTCCACAAACTCCTTTATCATCACCACCTCTATAGGGTCTTCCCTGACCACCCCTAGGGGAACTCAGATTATGAAACTACCTTTTTTGGAGGTGCATCCACTAACTATCCACCATATATTGTGTGCCAAGTCAGGAAATCAAAATCCAAGTGACCCTACCCATTTCAAACATAACACCATCTTTTCCTTGGATAATTGGATCCTTTTAGAGATCCTTGCACCATTGATCTTTGAGAATGATCATGCTTCTGTGAAGACCTTTTATTCCAAGAACCTAAATATTGATATTTGTTGGGAGTAGAAGATGAATATTCTCCATGATGTATATTAATATCCACATCTACCCAATTATTCTCATATAGGAAGGCATCTATCACGAAGGACCTCTCCAGTACCATAACATAAAAAAGTATGTATAGAGAGACCATGCTAGCTTGAAACCCATGGAGGCCTTGCTCAAACTTCTATGCCCATAAGTATCAATATTGCACAATATTGAGGAATTAGTGTGTGAAGTTGGTGAACCATGATGGATACTCCAAAATAGTCATATCACTCCACTATAACTATATAAGATCCTTGATTCAAACAATGTTCAATGAAAAATGATAATACTCATCCTAGAACAAGTGATCAAACTCTATACATGTGAGAGTAAACCCATCATAGGTCTTAGTAACCAGACCCCGCCAGAACCTTCTAATATATGAAGAAGAATAGTTTCAAGAAAAAATATTTGATCTATTGGGGTCTGCATGAGCTAGAAAACTCAAACCACTAACTCAATACAATCCTCTACTTCATGAGGTTCTAGCACACCGTGAATCCTAAAATTGTCTCTATCAATGAAACTCACACAACACACTCGTTTTTTGTGCATCTTCATATTACATCACTGGAATAATAAGATGATAAACATATAGATAAAAACCAGACTAAACTATTAGAGGTGGGTCCACATGTCTCTTATTGGGTAAAAGCAATGTACTTTTCTTTCCTAGAAAGAACACCTCATGAATAGACCCCAAAACTGAATTAACATTATTAAATTGGTTTTATTCATGACCCTATATCAATATCCTAGATGGATATCATCATAGTTACATCTTAAACATTAAAAAGATAGACCAAAATCATATGAGAATATCTAAATATCTGACTGAAAAAGGACATGAAAGTCAAAGACCCATTCTTATATAATGCATGTACCATTGGTTTCCCTACAACTGGTGTCTCAACATTACAAGTGTAAAAATAGGTTATCAGAGTCCCAGTGTATTGATATGTCATCCATCGCCCCATCACTGAGTTTCCTAGCCTTAAATCCAAACTTGAGACACCTTAACACCATTTTCTTAATTTCTCAAACTAATCCTCACAATACATCCATATCTAAACACCATCCCTAAGATAGACCACTATGATACCATTTTTTCATGACTTGACCTCTGAGGGATATATATGTATTTAATGTAAGAAAAGTGTGACACTCCATGCCCACCTCCCATAGGACTAGGGTAGGAAAATAGTACATAGTAATCATATCTCATAAATTGGAGGCCTTAACCTAATAAACCTGCACACAGACACAACTCCAAGTACAACACAACCATGCCAGATCATATAAAATATAGAAATTCAAGAGGAAAAAATAAATATAACCACATTTAAGAATAAAAAGGATATAAGAATAAAAATATTTCTAAATTATAAAATGGAAAAAATACATTCCCAATGAAAAATAAAGGGAGTCCCAACCTTACACCTAGAGAGGAAGTAAAACCCTACTCCCAAACATCGATACCCACCACTTCTTGTGATCACCATCATTGATTAATACTATGATCCACAAACAAAAGAACTGTTAAAGTCACAATCTAATTTTATATCATATTCATAAGACATGATATGTGTGGTTAAAGACCATGTAGGTTAGAGTGTATACATACTCAGTAGAATATCCCAAAAACCAAAGGGGAAGTAATAGAAATAAGCTATCAGCACATCCCACAAGATCAGGGGGACCTTAAAAAATAGATATAATCATAGTAAGAACCAAATGGAGAGAGAGAGAGATAAGAATCTATCAATCTTCATAGCCAGATAAGGATGATGACTTTATACACTAGTCAAAGATCTAGTGTTGTCCCGATGCTAGTATCCCAACATAACATCAATAGATATATAGTTGGGGATCCACACCCTTCCATATGAAAATCATGGCTAAGGGGGTACCGATCCTAGTAGAGGACTCACACCTCATTTGATCTCACACAAGGGGGAACATACCTATTAGATAGAAGACTAACACCCCAAGTGGTTATGATGGGGGGGGGGGTATCGACCCTATATCTACCAAGGATGTGGAGGAACTATGACCAACATATACATGTCATCATGAAGATTTCCAACCCCTATGTATCTTATGAGATCAAACTTGAGTCTCAACACCATCTAACCATTCTAGAAAGAGATATCCAGTCTCTCCGCCTAGCATCATATCTTTGATGTTGAAAAAAAAGTCACCATCATTTTCTACCTAAAAAACTAATTAGGATAGACTACTTGTGGGTCCAATTTAAAGTTCCAAAAAAGGAGGTAAGATTGGTGGAACATCAATAGAATAATACATGGAATGTATATAGCTGTACACAATGTGTACTCACAAGTCCCCGCATGTTAATGTCCCACTTCCTAACCTAGCATGTGAAAATCCATATACACTTTGTGTCATCCTGGGAACACAATGTGTGGGACCACCCAAGGTCCCATACATGTAAAACCTATACATGGATCAAATATCCATGTAGGGTCACATATAGTGTGGGATAGACATGAAACCGTGTGATATTTAAGTTATACCAAAACCCTATCCACTGTAGAAAAAGTGACTATATAGAATTTGTTCTTTTGGAACACCCGATGTATAATTGGGAATTTATAACTAGGATATCTTCTTCAAAAAAATATTCTTGATCCCATAGTTTATAACTTCAATCTCACCCAAACCTTTATCCAAGTTCCCAATATCAAAGGTAACATCTATGGTAATCAATTTCTATCCTTCGATGATATGAAAAAAAGAATTTCTATTGGCCCATGTGATGTCTGTTATGCCTCCATCACCATATGAGGGTTCAAACCTTCATTGTTACTCTAAAATCCACCATGGAATATCTTTGATTATTCTAAAAATCATCTCTATCATCAAATGAACCAACCAACATGAATTCAGGGTTTGATCACATCTCAAACTAGATTGGATTTCGAATACCATACACACTATAGGTCAATCATGAACATGTTAATAAATAAGAGATAAAGTCATAATAAAAAAGTTAAATCATCTATGACTATATAGAAATTGACCATCAATAATAATCAAAGAAACCCATTAAAATAAAAAAGAATAAATATTTTGAAATGGATATAATCAGGGCTAAGAGAAAAAAATAGATATTTAAATTTATAAGGCCATTCAAATAATGGGGTAAAATCATAAATCTAAGGAATATGGATAATCGAACATGAAAATATGAAATTAATGGGTAATAATCCATAAATAAAGAGCCATACCTCCTTGTTTGAATTCTTTTTGATGAATAATGGATCCTTTATGGTGTTAGTGATGATTCCCAAGAGTTTCATCATTGATAATGAGACCTTCAAAATCCAATCAAAATCCCACTATCCTCATTCATTGACTATCTAAGGTTCTCCCTTGTAGTAAATATATATCCCTTTAAATCTCATAGGGTTAGGTATATAACCCTAGAGAACTTCCATAATAGGGATTATAAAGGATAGAATTAGGTTTATGAAAGGTAAACTAATAAATTATTTTATTTTATTAAATATATTCCAATGATTTCATGTAGACGATAAGTATGATGCATACAAAACATATGTCATTACTAGGTTAAAACCTATACTCTAAAACCAAATGAGGTGTCATATTTCCCATAAGATAATCTGATCATTGAGAAATCCATAATTTACAAAAATATGAACGCGTGTGTTTTACTATATTTAATATTTTTAATATATCAATTCTGGGGTCTAACGACACCCATAACACCACAACACATCCAAATAAAAATCTAAATTAATATATATAAATATCCAAAGGGTCTATACATCAAAACTGAATTCATTACTCGGTGATTAAAAAACCATCACCTGGTGATTATAAAATCATATAACTTTGGTTTTATAACATTCTTACCCAATATTCAGGTTGATAACAAGTTAAGGGAGATTTTAAAGTCTAATATTCAGTATAGATTTATATATTTGAGGAAGATGAATCTCCTAGCATTGATGTTTTTTTCAAAGGGGGAGGTTTTTGAAGAGAAGTGAAGGTAAAGTTGACTAGATAAGTGTTTTATTTTTTTTGGTCATAATTTCAATACATTTATTCAATGTATGAATCAAATTCAAAATTAAATTAATAAAATTTATTTATATGAGGTGAAACTAGTTTTGAAACTTGGAACATCATGAAAGAAGTTTGGAAATGATAAAATAGAGTTTCAGAAAAGGTTTTCTTCTATATAAAGAATCATTTCATGGAGGTTTGTGGTCATGTACAAGGAACTTTATATAATATTAAATTCTAGAGATCCAAAGCTTACGAAACTATAATTTGGGGGATCATTCTGTTATTTATGTTAAGAATATGTTGATGTTATATCTAGTCCTTCATAACATGAAAGCTATGCCATAATAAAAAGCTGGGATTTTTTGCGTTTTCATTATTTTTAGAAGAATAAGTAGTTACAACATGAAATTTAAAAGTCAAATCATAAATTATATGGATGATTAAATCAATTGGCATGAGAAGGTGAAAGATTATATTTTAAAGAAGTGTATTGCCCCATAAAGAATAGATCACACCATAGTGACCATGACATGATAAGTAGGTGTTACTTCAGATTTTTGGTATTTTAGTGATCACACCATAATTATAGAGGTAAAAACATAATATTTAGGGTATCTATGAAGTAGATAAAGGATAAATTCTTTGTATTTCTACGATATATTGATTTTAACAATGATTGTAAAGATCACGTGTAAGATCTTGTCTTTTTCCAGGAATGTTTCTCTCTGAGTTTATTTTTTCATTTAAGCCTTAGTGGTCGAGTCCTGTTTAGAGACATAAATAATTATTGAAGAAAATGACTTAAATATTAGGTATGTATGATTGTTTGAGTTAATAGAGTCTGGGTATAAATGAGACTAAGTGTTAATATGGGTTCTTGGTAGCTTGAGAAACTTTAATGGGGGTTCGGGTTGTTTAAAAGGGAAAATGGGATGTAAAATAAACTGCAGAACATGTACACATCATGTATAGGGATTTCATGTCATGTAATTATTTGTGGGTTTTAATTAAATAAATCTGAGTTGATGAGTTTCTTAGTGAATACCATTAAAAAAGTTTACACAACATGTAACAACATTACATGTTGTGTAAATGCCCGACTTGCTATTTTAGTCATGTTGTGCATATGAATTATGATATGTTTCAGTTATAGATCCTCTTCTATCAACCATAGGACATTATATAGGTTATTTTTGGGTGCCAAATTCCCTTTTGGATGTCTCGTTTTTGTGAGAATTCCCTAGTATGTATTTTTGGCCCTTGTTTCCTCCTTGCCTTCCTTCTTCTCCAACTGTTGTGGTAAATTCATTTTACCAATTACATTGTTGGTTTTAATCTTGATAATTTTAGATCTAGGAACCTCTTTTCAATCATATTCACCTTCTTCCTTATAGATTTGGTCATTATAAGAATTGTTGGATTGTTGGTTAAAGGTAGTGGGTTTAAATATTAACCCTATGGTTTGATTATTTCCAAATTTATGTAATATTATGATCATGCGATTGTTGTGTGCACCCATATTGATTAAATATTTGAATAATATTATTCCTTGAATTCCTTTGGTTTCAAATGGATTTGAATTGGCTATTGGTTTAAAGTATTATTATCATAACATGTGACTGAGGGTGATTTATTGTTATATAATCCTTAAATTATGACTTTTTCTTATTTATATAATCGTTAATCAATTATGAATTGAATTTCAAGTGACATATGAAATAAGAATAATAATTAACATAATTAACCATTGGTAATTGTGATGTGATATTATGATATCCATGATATATGATAGGAATTGTGTTCAATGCTATAATTCTTATATATTGTGCTTTCCCATGGAACTTGAAAACTTATATGTTGTAATGATGTTATTGAGTAGGTTCAGCCTAGTCCATACTATAATTATTATAGAGAGAAGGATATTCCTAGTCCCATGCTATAACGATTATAGGGATTTGACCTAGAATACTATAATGCTTATAGGTATTTGAACTGGATCATTATGACTACCAGGAAAATATGGGTTTTTTGGCATGTTCATAAGACATGTTCAAATATATTCTGATATGGTGCTGAATAAGGTTATATTACCTTGGTTATATGATTGTGGTTGGAATAATTATAACACATTCTCAGAGATATTCTATCATAGAGCTGAATCAGGTTGTTGTATTTATTTAATTGTTGAATTAATTGATACACCTATTTGTCGCTTTATTACATACACTTATTATCACACTGGTTTTGTTTATACATGGAGGTGTCGACCTAATGATTTATACTCACAACCTATTCTGGCCACCATTTAGAACCCGAGTAGATTTTGTGAATATAGGTTTGGATAATGAAAAAGGGACCTTGCTGTTGATTTCTACCTTGTTGTTGGGCTGGAGTTTGGAGATGGGACTGATGTGGGGTTTAGGACCTGGGACATTGAGTCTTTTATTTGGGTCTCCTAGTCATTTTATTTTATTGTTCTAGAATGACATTTAGTTACATTCTAGCATTTCATTACATTATTCCTTTATTATTTATTAGATTATTAAGTTAGATTTTATTGTTGTATTCTGTTATGAGTATACATTGATTATTTTCCCTCTTATTATAAATTTTTATACTTATTTGACAATTCATAACTAAGGACATAGTTTCCTCACTATACTATTCACACCCATGTTGCTAGTTGGTAGCCACTAGCATATGGGGAGGCGCGTCGGAGGTCTCGTAACCAACCCGTTTTCATCCATGCGAGAGAGTGATAGATTGGGGGGCGTTACATCATGCCACAAGGATCATTATCATACCATGATGATTTTTAGAAACAAGAATTCAAATTGTTTGCTGATGTGGACCACCTGGGGCTTCAAAATTTTCTCCAAATGAATACTTTTCCCCCCTGACAATATCAAAGGGTGTTTGGAAGGCCTATATTGATCCTATAACTCAAAATTAAATATTATTTGTTAAAGTGGAGGATACCCACTTAAATTTTAATTTTGAATTTAGATTTGGTGTATAATGGATAAAGATCTCTATTATGAAAGTATAGATAATTATAAGAGAAAGAGAGATATATTGACTGTGTTAAAATGAAATTTATAGAAAATAGAGAAGAAAAATAAGAATAAGAATAAGAAATTGGAAAATCATAATAACGACTTTATGGAAGTATACTTTGAGTGAAGTCTTTCTTATTGTTATATTCTAGATTCTATATCTTTGTTTGTGCAGGAGTATATTACATAGGACGAGAGACACATTGGTCATCACAATTTCAAGGATAATCCCTGTTTGTTTGTTATCCATGATGATTATTTTATAATATCATCATGGGTTTTATTGGATCATTACAAAGATTTAGTAGATCATTTTTATTAGTGGACCTTATAAAAACATTTTATGTCTACATTTACCATGCCTTGGAGTTTTTTTTGGTATGTGCATAATGATATTTTTCATTCATATTAATGGGTTTCGATGATTTTTTAAAGGAGAATCATAAAAGGATGTCAATCTATTAATTCACCCCACCCCCTCTTAGTGAATTCTTAGTATTTGTGTAAATACTTTTTCAAGTGGTATTATAGAATCTAAGTTCCCTTAGAATATGATCAATTACTTCTCATTTGGAGTTATGAAGTTCCATTGTGTTAAAAGTTTTGAGTTTTGAATTTCTATATTGAATATGAATTACATAAATCCATTGAACAGTATAAGGATTAAAACTTTTTATGAGAAGAATTATTATATATGTAAATTTAGGGTTCTACCATACTTATTATTAATTATTATGGATGCTTTGGAGGCTTCTTATGATGTATTTATACCTCATTATAAAGGTGTTTCCATAAAACTCATAAATATAAATAATTTATAGAATGATGTTTATGATCAGAATTCCATCCTATCATCTCTTTTATAAAATAAATTTCTTAAAATTAAATGGATTTTGATAGAAAAAATCAATTAGGATAAATTTTAAAATATTTATGAAGATAATGTAAAATTGAAGTAAGCCATGCTATAGGTTTGTAGATTGAAATAAAGAGATCTCAATATGAATTATGATGAAATGGTGGATGAATTATTCACTAGAGATAATGATGTTATGATCACCATCATAGTTTTTAGTGAGAATTTAAAGGATTATATGGTTTTTAAAAATATACTATGAACCTTTTTAAACAAGTTTATGAAATTATTTTAGTACTTGAATACCATGATCCATATACACTTCTATCATATTATTTTCACAGAATTAAAATTTCTTATGAAATGATGAAAGGTATATTTTTCTAGAATAAGAGTATAACTAATAAGTAAATATCCTTTAAAAATTTAAATAATAAAAGATCTTGAAAGAAATAGTTTTGGAAGAATAGGATTTTGATGAAGAAGAATATGGTGAAATGAAATTTAATAAAATCATGTTATTTAATTCAATAAGTTTTAGAATAGGAAAATGAACGAATCTAGGAAATATTTTACTAAAGTGTTTCAAGAGTGATTTTATTAGAATTTTTTTTATAAAATTTTCTAAATTTAAATGAATAAGAATATTTTTAAGATGAAGATGAAAATCCAAGAAGTTATTATAGGAATAAATATTCAAAATTAAATAAGTAAAATAATTATTCAAATGGGAAAGGTAATATTTTTTCAAGACCAAATAAAATAAATTTCCTATCAAAATTTGAATATGATGATTGTAGTGAGGATGAAAATGAAGTTGATAAAAAATTGTTTGTTACAAAAGTAAATTAGGAAGAGTTTATTAGTGATGAGAGTAATAATACAGGAAGTGAGGAAGAAACAAAAATGGAGTTTATGCTGATGTATAAGATTAAGGAAAATATTTCTATGATTTCAAAATTGGATAATTAGAGTAAGAATATGAAGAAATAAGGTCAACTATCAAGTAATAATGAAACCTTATATACTTGAAATGAGTTTAAACAGATGAATTAAATCAATATATTGAAGATGTTTTTCATTTAATAATGTAATTTAAATGTTTTCATGAGAGATATTGCAAAACAAAAGGAGAAGTATCTTGAAATTAATCAACAAAAATTGACAGAAGAATAGAATAAATTGAAAAAATTAAAATATAATTTGTTTAATTCCATTCATTAATTTATATAAATCTTAAAGAATAATATAATTGAAAAGGTTGATGAAAATATATTTTTTGATAAATTCAAATTAGTGGAAAAGGAGAACAATTATCAGAAATATAGAAATTATGATAATTCTAGATTAAAGAAGAAATATTCTTTAAATGGTGATCCAAAAAAGTTAACAATTATGACTAAAATAAATAATAAAGTGTTTGGAGTCTACTATAATTCTGGTTTATATAAATGATTCAATTTTTATGGTTAGAAGATGGAATAACAACCGAATTTTACCTTTGTACAATAAGAAAATTTCAACGAGAAGTAATAATTTTATAGATATTATTTTTATTATGGAGGATTTAGACACATGTCAAGTATATTTTGGTTAAATTACCAATATCATTATGAAATTAAAGGTTTTAGGTGGTTTATTTTGAGGGGGATTCAACAAACTCAAATAAGAAAAGTTCAAGGGAAATCTTAAAATTTTATATTGAAGGTTGAAAAAAAAATCAATCATTAGAGGAATTTTATAGATAGTTTAACCAATAGGGTCACTATGCTGAATAATATCTCACTATATTACCTTATTAACCAAGTATGAATTATAATTCTTAAAAGACTTAGAATAATAAATATAAAGGAAAAGAGGAGGAATTGATTTATGAATCATCACTCAAAGCATCTCAAATATAAATGTTTATGGATCTTGAATTGTGGATGATCATCACATATGATAGGACATTTAATGATCTTCAAAGATAATGAGGAGTATAAGGATGGATCAGTGAAATTTGGAAATAATGGGTCACTAAATATAAGAGTATTTGGTTCCAAAATCATTGGAGAAGACATGATAAAATTTAAGAACACTTTATTTGTGAATAGGTTGAAACACAACTTATTAAGTGTGTCTCAACGTTGTGATGAAGGAAACAAAGTGACTTTTTTTCTTATGGATGATTTTTTAGTAAAGTGATTGATATATGGATGTGTTTTAATGATATTACAAAAAAACATTATGCAAATTTTTTAAGTTTAGTGATGCTAAAAGTTCATCCTACTAGATCTTAATTGAAGAAAATCAATTATCAAATTGAATACTTGGCCATATTGGTCAAAATAATATAATCAAGAGTAACCAAGAAAACAATGTTCATGATTTTCATATAATAACTATAGAAATAAATTGGACGTGTTTTACATGTTAAAAGAGAAATATTATAACTTATTTGAATAATAAAGTGAAGATTCAAACATCTCATCCATTAGAGTTTATTCATTTATATGTTTATGGGATTACAAGGAAGTAGTATACCAATGGATATAATTATTTCATTTTATTTATTGATTATTTTACTCTTATTACATGTATTATGTTCATGAAGAAAAATCCAAAGTCCTTGAAGATTCTTAAGAGTTTTAAAATATATGTAGAAAAATAGTGTGATTTCTCCTTAAATAAGATATAGATGGACAACATTTATGAATAAAAAAGTGGTAAATATGAAAAATTTCTCGATAATCATGGTATTTATCATTAATTAAGTATACTATATACTCTAAAAAAAGGAGTTTTTAAAAGTAAGAACAATATTTTAGTGGGAATTACTCTCACCATATTTGGGAATCATGATACATATTGATTTTTTTGTAGGTTAGGTGTAAGTACAATAGTCCACATTCAAAATCATTTTTATGCAAAAATACTTTAGAAATTAAGTAATATGATATGTATTATAATAAGTCCTTGATCTTAAAATACTTGATAGTATTTGGTAGACCATGTATTATCAAGGTGAAAGGTGAAAACTTAGGGAAGTTTGAGAAAATAGGAGTTGCTGGTATATTCCTTAGTTATCCTCTAAATGAAATATGATATCATTTTTGTAAAAACAATAGGGAATATTTTTTATAGTACTGATGTGAATGTACATGAAAAATAAAAACAATAAGTCACACATCAAGAATAAAGTTCTAGGTGAAGATAATGAAGCATAATTTATTGAGAAGTTATATGAAGTTATTAAATTTAATGGAAATTTAAAAGAATTGCAAGTTGAAGATGATGAATCATCCATTTTAAATGATTAAGAAAAAACTTTTTTAAATCATTCAAGGATAAGAAAGTAGGTGGAGGTACAAAATATTATAGTATATTAAGGAAAATTAATTCAATCTTGGATAATTTTAGTACAACAACACATGCCTCATTATTTTATCAAGTTGAGACAAGAGATATGAGAAAATATTTTAAGCATCAAGAGTGGGTTGATGCTATCAATGAGGAGTTGGATCATATCAAGAAGAATGATATTTGGGAGTTGGTAACCATGTCAAATGACATTAATGTTACTGGAATAAATTAGGTATTCTGTAACAAGATGAATGAAAAAGGAGACATGATGAGAAAGAATAAAATACTTGTGTGAAAATTATACTCACTAGTAGAAGGAATTGATTTTGATGAAACATTTTCACTATTTTACTTGATTTTTACCTTTATAATTTTTCATCCTATCATCACATAAATATGATACAAGATATTTTAAATGGATTTCAATTCACCTTTCATTAATAGAGAGTTATAAAAGTATATGGGTTAAAGAAATCCCCAAGATCATGGTATTCTAAATTATACAATTTCTTGAAGTTTTCAAAATTCAAGAAGGGATGAGTGGAAAAAAATATGTACATTAAAGAATATAAAAAATGCATCTATAATTGTTACTGTCCATGTAAATAATATAATATTCATTAGAAATTAATAATGTGTTTGTGAGAATTTTATATTAAGGATGAAGAAGTTGTTTTAAATTTCCATTCTTAGAGAGATGAAGTACTTCTTGGGTCTATGAATATATTAATTAATGCATCATATTTTCCTTTCTCAAGAGAATTATATATAGGAAATTCTAGAGAAGTTTGTAATATATGATTATAAATAGTTTTATGCCCCAATTTTATTGGGAACCACACTATAAAAGGATGAAGATAATTTTATTCAAGGGAATTCAAAATATTGATTAGGATCTCACTCTACTTAACAACATCATGACCAGATTTAGTATATGTTGTTGCATTATGTTCTAGATTTCAAAAGTGCACCAAAAGAATAAAATATTGTTTCTACAAATTTGATCCTTAGATAAATCAAAGGTATAGTAAATTATGGGTTGATATAGAAAAAAATGAAAGGACCACTCTCTTTGGGCATGCTGATACAAATTGAGAAAGAAATATGGATGGTAGAATATCAACATCCTGTCAAGTTTTCTTTTTTAGAGAAAGGTGGGTCACATTTCACACAAATACAAAAAGTTTTGTGACCATGAAAATTATATATGTTTTGAGTGGTAGTAATCACATTGAAGAAAACACAAATCCTATATCTATTATATCCAATAGACAGACCTGGTGAGATAATGTTCACTAGGTGAAGATGTTCATCTGGACACTTTAACCTACCCAGTGGAATAGCTTCACAAAGTACTTATCATATAGAAAGTTTTTATGATAATTTATACCTCCTAATATTTGTTCCCTAGAACTAGGAGTAGAAACACTAACATAATCACTATATACAAACATAATGGTCGCACATTCACACAAAACAACAAAAAAATGAAAAAAATGATTTAACATGGTCCATAAAAGGTCCTACATCCAAAAAAAACACTGCAAACATTTTCATTTCAGGAGATATAAGAAATTACAATCTATTAATCACTTCCTCTCCACCTTTTCAGTTTGAAACAACTAATATTAGAAAAATGAACTATTTATATAGTTATCTATAGGACATCAGATAGTGGGGATACCACCTCTTTATCGAAGTCTTCATTTGGTCAACAAGTTTTCACCAACCACCAATCTTTTTAGTAAATATTCCATTTACTTGAGTAAATACTGATAGCCATTTGAATATTTAATTTTAACCACTGATATCTAGTCATTAAGAAAAATACATGTGAGTGGGTATCAACAAGTTTTCTCTACCCATGAATGGGTAACCTTGCTCTGTCAGGTGATCTTTATCTGATCATCCCTTAGTATGATGATCAGGTGTTTTCTAACCTATGTCCAATGGAAGTTTTATATGATAATAAAATTTCTTCCCAAATTCTATGAAACCTCATAGAAGGAAAAATATCCATCCGGTATATCCAATAATCTTAATCTGATTATCTTTATCTAGAAAAATATACCCAAAAAAATCTATCCAAAAATCATTGTCTTCTGAATGCTGAAGAAAAGTTCCACAAATCCAACAATCTCCCACTTGTAAATTTCTTTAGGATTTCCAGTCAACTTCTCCATTCATTCACCAGAACCCTTTTTTCATCCCTTGCATACAATATCCTCCATTACATCAGACCATCTTAGTTCCACTAAGTAATAATGGTGCCTATGAACTTATTCAACTATAAAATTTGTAAAAAATCCAAAAAAACCAATGATCTTATAAAGATTCAAAACTTTATCCTCCACTATACTTTGTATGAAATATTATTTTAGGTCAATATGTTTTATTATCACATGAAAATTAGGTTTTTAGAAAGTTATATGACACTCTTACTTCAAATGAATAACATTCATCTCTTTGATACATTTATGAGTTCATTCAATAAGTGTATCACCCAAATAATCTCTTTCCATACTTCAGTAGTAACAACATACTCAGATTCTATTGTTGATTAAGTTTCTAGTGGTTTTAACTGAGACATCCAACTTATCACTGTTCCACTAAAAGTTAATATAAACCTTGTAGTAATTTTCTTCAAATCCATGTCTCTTGAAAAATCTACATCTACAAATCCATTAAACTGATCATCATCTCTGAAACATAAAGAGGCATCCTACAACCCTTTCAATTATCAAAATAACCATTCCATAAATCTCCAATGATTCCTTCCTATATTTGAAATTAAATAGATAACAAATCCTACTGAAAAAACAATATATGGTCAAGTGGAAACCATTGCATACATCAAACTTACTACAACCAAAGAATAAGAAACCTTTTTCATGTCATGAAATTTTCCATCCATTGATGACTTCTAAGTTTTGGAGTGTTTGAATTATCTTGAGAGGGGGGTTGAGATAGGTTTACAAAGAGTCATTCTAAATCTTTTGATGAATTTTCTTTTTTATTCCTTTCTAGATAAAAATAATGAGCTGAATTTTTATCCCTATCAATTCTCATCCTTAAGATCTTATTATTTTTCTCAATATTATTTATCTCAAACCTTTTTGAGTATTTTATATCATATAAATACCCTTAAATATTTTATTTGGGAGTGATAATTAAAATAACAAGGATACAAATTATTTTAGAGGGTAGAATGTAAAGCCATGATATTTTAGTATTTATTTTTGTTTAATTAAATACTATTTTTAATTTATTATCTCATAGGAAACACCAAAACAAAATAAACCATGATACAATATATTAAGTTAGTTTTTTTAAATATTAAATGAGATAATTATTAATATAGTCATTGGATTTAAAGTTATAAATAAATGTTATTGAATTTTGAAATATATGTAGAAAGAAAAATAAAAGTTATTTTTAACAATAATGCATAAATAAAATTCAATTAGTATAAATAAATAACTAATAAGATCATTTTAGGATTATAAAAAATGTTCATGGTCTAGAAAAAGCTGGACCTATAATTTATTAATAAAAAATAGAAATAAAAAATGTTAGGCATTGTAGGGGTTTTACAAATATACGAGTGGGTAAAACCCCATATATCCTCATAAATATAGAAGAAACAAAAGTCTAGGGTCCAAAAATACCACGTCAAACTCATTTCTATAATATCCCTCTTTGTTAAGGTATCCACAACTTGATTAGTATTCATATAAGCATGTGACATTGTCAAACTATTATGGTTTATGATGTAAAGACATTCAATCCAATGAGATAGTACTTTACAAGGTGCATTCTTGTTTATAGTCCTCAAGCTTGAACTACCAACATAGAGTTAGATTAAACCCATAGAAAGTTCTATTATTGATGAAATTCATATTTTACATCTTTCATGATAGACTATAGTTCCAATTCATAAGCCATTCTAATGTCAATGTAGTGAGAAAAACAACCCTTGATAAATCCATGATGAGTGCAGAAGAAACCACCACACCCTTAGGGACCAGGTGTATCAGAAGTAGCACCATAAAAATTAACCTTGATCCACAAAATGATTTAAGGAATCTGGTCAGTATATTTCATTACAATGGGTCTCTTTTCCTTTCCATTAACTCCAAGTATCCATATATTATTAACCTCAAAAAATAAATTTTCATAGAACCTATTTCAACATGTGAGGCAGTGAATACATATTGGTGAATGGAAAGTATCCCCACATGAGTAGAGAGTTATTGGTTCTAAAAAATTATAATATTTATTACTTTCCAAGGGTGTTCCATTATAGAGGTAGTAGTGGTGAGAAACAAGGTTCCTACCTACTCACTATAGACAACCGAGGTGATGGAGGTGATTAGATCCCCAACCTGATTCCCGATGGTAATTCTATAGCCAAAAATTCTTGGAAAGTATTCCCATAGTTTGGTAATAAAATTATAGTAAAAAAATACATGATTAGGACTTCCCAAATTTTCCATGCATAGGTAAAAATCCAAGGCCATTTGAATCCCGACCCTTTACAACCGATCATGAGTGGGAAACTTGCGTCTCAAAATTTTCTAGAGGTTTAGAAACCTTGTGGTATGGATAGATGAGGAACTAAATTTAATAATCCATGTAGGTCCACAAGAGGTGAATTTATAGTTGAATTTTTAGAATTATCTAGTGTTGAATTGGTCATTTGTTCTTGGATTCCATATGAGAGATTCGTCATCCATGAAATATTATCTTTGTATCTTAAGGGAGATATGTGGGGGAAAATCACATAATTATTGGGATTGTTAGAATTAATACTAGTAATGGAAAGGTGATTTCTATTATGGGGGACAACCAAACTATCTTCTAGTGTTTCTTCAAGCCAATGGGTGGTCGAACAATTGATATTGGATCACATGAAAAATATCCATTTATTGTTGCTTATTAGATCATTGAAGGAGTGCCTGGTTACTAACCATACCGAAGAGGCAAGTTAATAAGAATACAAATTCAATAAATTTGTCTTTAACCTTGTGGATAGAAATTATAAAGAAAGATTATTATAGGTAAGAAGGTTACAGGTGAATTTGGTAAGCATGGAATCATTGAAAGTCTTCATATCTTTAATTCCAAGGCCCCCCGTATTCAGGGGTTTTATAAAATCATTCCACGCAACTATGATGAGATTCCATTTATTCATGGATCTAGTCTATATAAAATTATAAATCATGATTTGAAGATTATTAATAAAACATCTAATATATCTATATAAAGAGTATGAATAGTAAAAATTGGAAGTGATAACTAAGTTAACCAAGAGAACTCTCCTAGTTAGGGACATGGAATTACCTTTACACCTGGAAAGTTGGATGAAAATTATGGAGAAGATGTCTTCAAGATAACAACTTCATAACTTTCCTCCTAATAGAGGTATACCATGGTATGTAAAGGGAAGATCCCCCCTCTTCAGAACAAGAGTCCTTTTAATTATGTTTTACTTTTAATTGAGACACCATTGCTAAATATGATAAAATATATATTCCATCTAATTACTTTGTAGATCCACTTTCTCATAATGACATAATAAAGATTTAATGGTAGACAAGGTTTTTTAGAGGCTTATCAAAGAAGGAGAATATCATCAATATAATGGAGGTAATAGGGCGTGATCATAACTATTTTAGGATTGATAAATTTTTAAATACCAATACTGACAAGTTCATTGATAAATCTACTCATATAGTCTTCAACCATGGTGAAAATAAGGCTATAGAGGAGGCCACCTTTCTCGAAACACCTCATCCATTAGATGAATCCTATGGGAGATCCATTAATGAGGATATAAAGCCTTGAAGTATTAAGTGAATTGTTGATAAATATAATGAAGGTATTAGAGAAACCATATTTCATTAGAAAATCCATGATGAAACCCCATTTTATGGTGTCCAAAGATTTAGAGATGTCAAATTTGAGAGTGAAATTCCTAACCTTTATTTTCTTCCTCATCGGGTTGACACTTTATGAGGCCATGAAAAGATAATTTTGAATGATACTTATAGGTAAAAATACAAACTTATTTGGGGTGATTATGTCTTTGAATAAATTTCCTAATTTGTCCATAATGATTTTGATAATGGTTTTAAGAGTTGTGTTCCTAATTTCAACCAGAATAAAGTCCCTCATATTGATGGAATTCTCTTTGGCGGGTATTAGAGTGATGAATTTGGAGTTAGGAACATAAGGCATGGACACATGATTAAATAATTACCTCACAAAATTAATCACATCATTATAGATGATATCCCAATATAGCATGAATAATTTGTTGGTGAACCCATCAGGACCAGAAATATTGTCAATGTTGAGTGAGAAGAGATATATTTTCACTTCATCTTCAAAAGGGTCCAAGATGAGGACTCAAATTTTGTGTTTATTAATTAATGGTGAGATTTTATCAATCAATATGTGGGTGTTTTCAATCCCATAATCATAATAAAGACTTTGAAAATAATCAACCAATATAGTGGTTATTTCATATTCAGAGGTGGGGAGGGATCCATAAATCCTGGTGAAATTTATCCCCACTACGACTTGTTTCCTTATGTATATGGTGAAAATGTTTAGTGTTCCTGTCACCATATTGAAACCTTATAACATTAAGTTTACTTATGGTCAACATATCCTTTATGATTAGGAGACCATCTAGCTTGGATAGAGATTGTATATCTTCTCAAGAAGGGGTATCATGTGCCTGGTTTAAAATATGGAAGCATTCAAATTTATTTTAAATATATTTAATTTCATAATCCATCCTTTAAAAAGAACGTTTTCTCCACCCCCTCAAGATAAATTTGTTTTCTTTCAGCTTAATGGAATGAAAACGAATGGGGATACAAGGATAAATCATTTTCTAGGATTTTGTCACAATTTAACTATATATTGGGGTGACTATCCATCCATTATTAAACTTTAAAGGAAGGTGGTGTTCTTGGTAGGAACATAAAGATCTTAATTATTAAATTATTATAATATGAATGGTATTTGGGGAGGGTGAAACTAGAAACATTGATGGAAACACCTCTATCATCAACTTGAACTAGGAATCTATTCAGCTTTCTAGCCTTCCTACCATTTAGGCCATATCTATTCCATGTGAATTCAACTTTAGAAATAGGTGCCTAAACTATATTACATTGATGAATATATAGTGATAAATCATGTGAAACCGACCTATTGAAGTGAGATCCAGTTTTCTCCTCAGGTTTTCAAATAGCGTTGAAGTCCCCTAGAATAATCCATTTTTGATCCATATCTATATACATCAATCCAAACTCCCTATATAAATATCTTATATCAATGTATGAATTGGAGGCATAAATGAAGGATACATTAGTAGTAAATCCTTATAGTAATAAAGACACCAAGATACTCTTGGATCATATACTGTATAAGATAAGTAGGATACTATTATGCTTGAGGAAAAAAATATGATTCATTCCAATTATATAATATTTCTATAAAATGAGTTTATATATAATGGAATCCCAAATAAATTCCCCCATATATAAAACATCATTTTCAATTTAGAAAGACCAATTAATGAGTGAGGGGGGCTTGTAGGTCACAATGAATTGTCTATGGGATGTGACCATGGGAGAATTCCCAAGCCCTATACAATTCCATTATAGAATCCTCATTATTTTAGACTTCTACCTCTTATTTGGGTACCTCCCTTCTATTCCATGTTAATATATTCCTTATTTTTTGGACCTTTTCCTTTCTTTTTTCTTTTTATTTTATTGTTTCTTTTCTCAATGGTTTTCAACAACAATTTTCTTGAATTATCCCAATCTGGTTTTTTTCATGAGAGAGAGATTACTCATTATCTTCATCGCAGAAAGCACCACTCAATGGGGTGAATTTTCTATTGGATTTCATGATATCATAGGGGATATCATTAGTAGCATTACTTATAGAATATGTAGAGTGATAAACACGTATAAAGGGGTTCCCATCTCAATTTGAGTGTGTCATTTGGGATGTGTTCCATTTAAGCTATCCTGTTTAGATGAGTGTGTGAACTCTTATACATTAACATCAGGGGAAACCATATTTTCCAAGGACCCATCCGCTTTAGAAATAAAGAAAATAGGGCCTTAATCAATATACATTCTAGATCTGGTTGCATTAGTATGAGTTACTGGATCATAAGACTATCTTTGAAAGAAGGCTTCCCATATGTGAGGGGATTATATAAGCAGTCCTATGCATTCCCATAAAAATTAGTTACTAGAGCTAGGGGACCATAATCCTTCTTAGTTCATAATTGGGGGTCCTTATTTTTTCCCACAAAAGGATTTGATAAAACCACCTTATTCAGAATGTATACCTAATGGATAGTATCATTTATAGGAGCCTACATGGTATTTATACTAGGAGACATCCCATGAGAGAGGGGGAAGAACTCTTGTGCATTCCCATCAGAGGAAATGATAAGTGCCATAGGACCAACATCCTTCTCATTCCAGCATTGGGAGTCCTCCATTGATCCCATAAAAATATTAGTTACATCCACTTGGTTTGTAGTTTGAGCCTCCTCCATGATGCCATCATCCGCGAGAAAAAGGTCCTCTACAAAGAAAATATACTCTTGTTGAGAGTTTAAGGATTTAATAAGTTTTTATACCTAAATTATTCTTATTAAAGAAATAATTTTTTTGTCCAGATCCTTCATAAAAAATTCAGAAGATGATGGTACATGTTAAGGGTGTCCACCTGATTCCCTCATAGGGTTCATTCCCTACTACCTAGACAAAATTGTGATTCCATTGACTCCATAATATAGATCAAAGTTGGAAGGGTGACTTGAAGATATGATTTTTTTTCTTTCCCTTTTCTCTTTAAAAAAGAACATCATCATGTGATATTGTTTTATAGAAGCTTAAATCTTTATCAATGTTTCATTCAATGGAAAGATAATGAAAAATTGAAATTCAAGAAGAATTTGGGCTTTCTCTCATACTATATTTCAGGATTGATACTATCATCTCTAGTTGTTAATATAATCTCCTCACATATTATTTTAGAATTATGTTTCATAAATATTACAAATTTAATATTATAATTTATTTTCATATTTTTAATAAGTATATAAAAATTTGGTAATAAGGTTAATATTTTTAGTCAAAAAAATAAGTTATCGAGGTTTCAAAATGAATTACCTTAGTTAAATTAAATTATGTAAAAACATTAAATTAATGGAAAAGAACTAAAATATCTCAAACCTTATCCTATATTTGTGTGGATGTGAGGTGGATATTCAAAAAATAATCCCCACTCAATTATTTTCCACTATTGGAGCCACTTTATTTTGAATGTGACATTCCATCAATATACAGTTATGAATATTTACAAAAGTGTCACCCCTAACTTATAAAAGGATTCCTTCACCACCCCACTTCTCAACACAAAAAAAGACTTTTAGCTTGACCAAATTCAGTCCAATTACCTTACAAAATATCTCTACCACGTTCTAGAGGCTCGAGTCACACCAAAATACTATTCTAAGAAGGCTTAAAGATTTTTCCTGAGAAGTAAGTTAAAAACTCATGATCACACCCTTTTTATTTATATTATTTTATTCATTATTATAATTACTTCAAATATACTCTTTTCATTCTAAAATAATTATATCAGTATCATAAATATACTAAGATTTTATTATGTTAATGGAATAATCATTTTCTACCATCCTCACAACCATTCAAAAAATGAAAATGTAGCTCGTGCGTACGTTCAAGGTTCCGCCTCCATGAACAAAGTATATAATTTTTCATCGTTGTATCACATGGATGGTAACAATATTTTATTTAATGAATAAATTGTATATTAATTATATTATTAAGATTCTATAAAGATAATTCATGACCTATATTTCTTCCCAAACATTTACTAGAAAAATAAAAACATTTCTCTTTTATATGTGCAGACTATGACCTCAATGGATGACATGTATCGTTTTTCAACAATTACTTACAAGGATGGTCCCTATAATGTATTTAATAAATTAATATTGTTAGACTCCTCATGTGTTAATCATGTTTTAATGATAAAAACTCCTATAATTTTTATAAAGCTTACTAATCTGGTTTAATCTATCTTAAGTGCTATATTTAATGATTGCAAACTATTTTGAGTTTTTGTAATAATTGGATTTCATTTATAAATGATTAAGTCTAATAAATTCTATGAATATAACTATTTATGTTTGTATACAGGTATTTGGCTAAGTCTGAGAAAATGTGAGTCTGCCACCGGTTGTATTTTTCTGGCAGAGGACCCAGACACTGTGACCAGACACCGTGACCAGACACCGTGACCAGCCACCATGACCATCCAAACCCTGTGACCATCCAGTCACCATGACCATCTAGACACCATGATAAAACACCAAATCTATGTTATCGGTTCATGTTCTCTATACAACTATGACATCATAACTGTCTCACTGTTCAAAGGAAAAGTAGAAGACACCGTTTCAGGGAGACACTATTTCATGGAGACGTCATTTCTAGACAGACTGTGACACTATTTCTTAATATGTTTTTTCATTTTTGAATTTAATTTATAATGGTCATATTTAATGTTGTTAAATTCACTGACATAATTAATGTTTCTTTGTAGACATGTCACCTGACAGTACGAGGTACGAGGTGAATAATGCATAAATCCTGTCGGCTCCAACACATGTATTCTAAGAATAAAAAGAACAATGTGGCCAGAAGAACCGCAGGAACGACTGTGGTGATAGTAGTGACAATAGAAAATCTAGTGTGTGTGTGATAACTAAGAAGCACGAGTATTCATGATATGATAACTGACACATGTAAATCGATAATGCTGAAGAACACACGAAGCATACTAAAATCCAAAATTCAAGAACATTTTCTCACCATCAAATCCACGAAGAACACATGCCAAATCTAGCTAACTTGTGATACTCTGTTCTTTTCAAGAGGACTCTATTTTTTCATCTACTTCATCCTAGAAGTCCATAGCTACATAAAATAACACTCAGGGCACTTATAACCTTATATCACCATTTCTGATTTGTTGTGTATTATTTTTATCTTTCGAGCAGTGTGTGAATGTATGTATAAAATCACGTACTGTCCCCTTCATTAAACCGAAGGATATAATATATCCTTTCTCTTACATATTTTTACACTTGGTTATTCCCACAGAAAAGTGTGGAAGAGGTCCCTGTGTGACCTATTAGTTCATACCCACGAAGAACTGTGTAAGAGGTCATGTGACCTGGAAAGTCTTGTGCACTGTTGTTAACCCCGATCCAGGGTCTAGAACAAGTTTATTTATATAAAATACTTGGTGGCAGGTGATCACAAAGTACAGTGGATTAGGTCTTAGCTTGAGACTGAACCGCTTGTTTTATATTCACTGTGCTGTTTAATTTAGTTTTATCGATTCTACTGTATAAGTTAGAAATTAGTAAATTTACTTTGATAGTTAATATTGAAAAGAAGTTATAATTGTTTTTCCTTATTAGAATAGCTTCAAAATTAATGTCAATAACTGATATAAATATTAATGAGAATTAATCAATCTTCTAAGAATTTATTTAAATAGTTAAACTTTCATAACCGTATAACTTTCATCAACTAGGATGTATTTAAATTTATTGGGTAAAACTTTTAAGAATTTTTTTTAAACATAAATTTTTATAGATATTCAATTTACCCCCCTTGAGTAATCTACTCTGACCAACATTTGGAATCAAATACTGTTTATTAAGACTCTATTTTTGACCCTATTCAACTATGATTGTAGTTGTACTTTAAGGATCTATAAATTTATATTAATTCTAAATTTCTAGCTCTTTTAAAGTATTTATTTATTATGGATAACAGATTAGAAGGTGATACAACAAACAGACCACCATTCTTCAATGGAACAAATTATTCTCAATGAAAACTAAAATGAAAATGAATTTAGAATGTATGAGCTTTGAAATCTGGTCTTTAATTATAAATAAATATAAGATTCTTGCAACTGATAGAATCACTTGGGATGAACCTACCAAAACTGCCTAAAATAATAATTGCAAAGCTATGAATTCTTTATACTGCTCTTTAAGAGTTTATGAATTTAATAGAACCTATGCATATAAAACCACCCATGAAATTCGGGATACCTTGTCTGTTTCACATGATAGAACTTCTAGTGTGAAAGAAATGAGACTTAATGATTATACTATTAAATATGATAACTTTAAAATGAAACTTGATGATACTAATTTCTGACATGTATCTCAGGTTCAACGAAATTGTCAACACAATGATTTCTCTTGGAAGAGAAGTCACTACCAAAGAACAAATCTTGAGGATTATCAGACGCCTACCTAATAGATGGAGAGGAACCTATGTTCCTATTAGAGAGTCATGTGAAATCTTCAAGATAACTCTAAAATAACTCAATGGAAAACTGATAATGTATGAGGAGGAGTAGAAGTCAACAAGGAAGAGGAGGATGAATCCAAAAAAAATATGTTGTATTCAAAACCGCCACCTTTAAACACAAAGAGAAAGGGAAGTTGGAAGTTTATGTTGAAAGTTATAGCAGTGAACAATAATCAGATGATAGTGATGAGGAGATGGCTCAATTAGACAGAAGGTTTAAAAGATTTACAAGAAGAAGAAAATTTTCAGAAATCCTAACTTCAAAGGAAGATATGATCAAAAAGGAAGTTGGAAGAAGGAATGGAAAAGAAGTGAAAAGTGTGATGAGATTGTCTGCTATGAATGTAAGTGAAAAGGACATATCAAGGCTGACTATCCCAAGCTCAAGTATAAAAAGAAATATGAGGACAAAGATAGAAAGTATAAAAATAAAATGATAGAAACATAGAGTGATTATGAGGACAGTTCAAGTGACTTATAATCATCACATGATGAACATTATAACAAATCCAATATGTGTTTTATGACAAAAACATCTGAGGTAACACTGAAATCTCTTGTACAAAATTCCTATTATTCTGGAGATGAGAGTGACTATGAAAATATGTCTAATGAAGAAATGTTTGAGTACTGTAATATGCTTTAAGTGACGTGTAATGAAATAAAAGATAGATACAAGTCTTTAAATAAACAACATGCTCTTACCTCAACTGTTAAAACTAAACTCACTGTAGAAAAGGAGAAAAATGCTCAATTACTCAAAGAGAAAAATGAACTAAAACCATCTAATGAGCAATTGAAAAAATATCTTGAAAGTTTTACTAATGGTAAGGATACCTTGGTACAAATGCTAGGTAAAAATATTTCTCCTAAATATAATACTGTAATTGGATTTCAACCTAGTAAAATAAATTTTGGAAGAACTAATTTTGTTTTTAAGTATAGGACATACAACTTTACTCATAGTTCTAGAAAAAATCTAGCTAGTTGAAGTTACGATACACTCTCTACTATTTCACGCTTTTCTGGACCAAATAGAGTTTATTTTTCAAATACATTAGATAATTCTTATAGGAAATCTATGAGGCATATATGGGTTTATAAGGAACTAGTCACTAATATTACTATACCCAAACAAGTATGGGTACCAAAATATGTTTTTATTTGACTATTTTGTAGGAAAGTTTCTTAAAGAGTTCCTATAAAATCTTATGGTACTTGGGCAGTGGGTGTTCAAGACACATGACAAGAGAATATTCATGCTTCAAGAATTTGTTAAAAATTGATGGAGGACATGTCACCTTTGGTGACAATTCCAAAATAAAGATTATTGTCCTTGGCCAAATTAGTAACTCTAACTCAGTTTTGATTTCCATAATACTTTTTTTGATGGATTGAAATATAATCTGCATAGTATTTCACAACTATGTGATTATGGATTTCATGTCAAATTTGAAAATGATGCTTTCCATATTTTTAATTCTAAAAATTAATTAGTGTTTTATACAGTAATAAATGAAAATGTATATTATGTTATCTTACATTATTTAGCTTCTCAAAATGCTTCATGTTTAAGTGTGTTTCACAAAGAGTCTTGGATTTGGCATATGAGACTAGGAATCTGTAACACTCACTCCCTTATAAAGATAACTAGAATAATTTTAGTCAACTACCTACCCAAACATGAGTTTCCAAATGATAAAGTGTGTAATCCTTGTCAAAAAGGAATGAAACACAAAATTTCCTTCAAAACCAAAGAAAGAAGTATCAAATTCTCAACCTCTCGAACTGATTCACATGGATTTTTTTGGACCATCAAGAGTTTCTAGATTAAATGGGAAGCACTATGTTATGTTCTTATAGATGGCTTTTCTAGATATACCTGGGCTTTCTTTTTGGTTCACAAAAGTGAATCCTTCTCTCATTTTTTCAAATATACCAAAATTGTAGAAAATCATAGTGGACTTAGAATCAAATCCTTAAGAAGTGATCATGTCCGTGAGTTTTGAGAATCAAGAGTTTGAATCTTTTTGCTCAAAAAATGGCTATAGTCATAATTTCCCTGCCCCTAGAACATATCAACAAAATGGGGTTGTGGAAAGAAGAAATAGAACCCTACAAGAGATTGTTAGAACCATGCTTAGTGAATATGACTTACCTATTTATTTTTGGGCTAAAGCTATAAATAGAATATGCTATATTGTTAATAGAGTGTTGATTAGACCCATCCTTAAAAGAACTCCATATGAGTTTTGGAAAAATAGAAAACCCAAAGTTAGCTACTTCAAATTATTTTGTTGCAAAGTCTATATCCTTAATACTAAGGAAAATCTTGAAAATTTTGCATCCAATAGTGATGAAGGAATCTTTTTATGATATTAAATCTCTAGTAAAGCCTATAGAGTATTTAATAAAAGAACTATATTAGTGGAAGAATATTTCCATGTTAAATTTGATGAAACAGATCCACAAGATCCTAAAACCACTCTAGAGAACCTGGATGATGATGTATCAAATCTTGACATTAATTCAAAATCCTATAACCATTTTGTGAAGGAATCTGTGAAAACATCTAGTTATGGAAATTATTTAGACTCATGTCACAATGATCCTGAACCTGTTGATGAACCTGAAATCACTAGTCCTTCCTTTTCTAAATCTATTTGAGCTTATAAGAACCATCCTTTAGATGCTGTTGTAGGAGACTTAGACAAAGTAACTCAAACTAGAGATTCTCTTAGAAATTAGGTTGAACATCAAGTCTTCTTATCACAACTAGAACCTAAAGAAATTAATGATGCTATCAATGATGAATTTTGGGTGATGGCTATGTAAGAAGAACTTAATCAGTTTGAAAGGAACAATTTTTGGAAACTTATTGACAGATCCAAAGACACAATCACCACATGCAATAAATGGGTGTTTATAAATAAGGTAGATAAAGCTGGTAATATAGTTAGAAACAAGGATATATTGGTTTCTTAAGGCTATAGTCAAGAAGAAGGAATTGACTATGAAGATACCTTTGCACTAGTAGCTAGACTTGAAGCCATCAGAATTCTACTTGCTTATACTGCACATCTAAATTTAAAACTATATCAAATGGATGTAAAAAGTGAATTTATAAATGGGTATATAGCTAAGGATTTCTTTATTGAGCAACCCATGGTTTTATAAACCCTCATTTTTCAAACCATATTTTTAAATTATCAAAATATTTATATGATTTAAAACAAGCTCTAAGAGATTGGTATGACAGATTAAGTACTTTTATTATTTCCAAAGGTTTTACAAAATGAATAATTGATCCTACCATTTTTATAAAATGAATTTCCATGATGTTTTAGTGGTTCAAATCTATGTATATGACATTATCTTTGGATCTTCAAAAAATTCTTTATGTATTGAATTTTCTAAAATGATGCAAAACGAATTTGAAATGAGTTTAATGGGTGAACTCAAATTATTTCTTGGATTTCAAATCATTAAAAATAATGATGGTACTATATTAAATCAAAGAAAATATACTAGAGATCTTCTAAAACGTTTTGGAATGGATAACACTAAAATTAGTGACACTCCAATGAGTACTACTTGTAAGTTAGATCTTGATGAAGATGGAAAATCTGTTGATCAAATCACTTATAGAGGAATGATTGAAAGATTACTCTACGTAAGTTATAGACGACCTAACATTATGTTTAGTGTGTGTATGTGTGCTTGTTTTCAAGAAAATATTAAGGAGTCTCATTTAAATGCTGTTAAAATAATTTTAAAATACCTCAAGCATACACCTAATCTAGGAATGTTCTATCCTAGAGGACAATCATTTGAGTTAGTGAGATATTATGATGCTGAATTTGGTGGATGTAAGTTAGATAGAAAAAAGAACCTCTAGAACATGTCACTTTTTAGGCAAGTCACTAGGATCATGGTGTAGTAAGAAACATAACTTTGTTGCATTATCTACTGGAGAATCTAAATACATAGTTGCTGGCAGTTGTTATGCACAAATTTTGTGGATGAAACACACATTACAAGATTATGGATATCAATTAAATAATTTACCTATAAATTGTGACAATACAGGTGCTATTAATATCTCAAAAAATCCTGTCTCACACTCTAGGACAAAACATACTAATGTAAGACATCACTTTTTGAGAGATCATTATAAAAAAGGTGAGATCACTTTGGAATTCATTAGAACTAAATATTAGCTTGATGATATATTTACCAAATCATTTAATTTTGAAAGAATATATTACATCATACATGAATTTGGAATGATAAATCTTAAGTAGTAAGTATACTATCTCACATTTTACAGTTTCAAAAGTTACTGTCTTAAGAGTTGTTGTTTCATGTTTACGGTCTAACAATTACTATTTATTAGTTAATATCTGGAACTTACTCTCTCAAACAATATAGTCGCATAGTTTAGAAATCACACTATTACGGTCTCACCGTGAACGCTTGTTATGGTCTCACCGTGAATGCTAGTTATAGTCTCACTGTGGACACTTGTTACGGTCTCACCGTGAATACTTGTTACAGTCTCACCGTGAGAGTTGATTACAGTCTCACTGTAAAGATGCTTTATTGTTTTATTTATACATTATAACCCATATCATGGAAATTCATTGTTTTATTCTTTTTACTTTCCCGCGCTTTAGATCCCACGACGCTTGATATCCCTAAATGATAAAATAAAAGAAGTTTCACTCGTTCTTCACTCGAGCTCTCTTCTTTGAAACCGTAACCCCTCTTTCAACCCTTCTCTCTCTCAAACCCACGGTGAATTCCCAGGATGAAATGCCCATCATCATCAACTCCTAAGAAGCGCAGTTAAAAGAAGAAGTTGAAAATCATACCAAAGATAGCTCCCGAAGGCCCTCTGAATCCGAATATGGTGAATAGAATAGTGGTACCTGAAAATAAGTTATGCCCTAAGTGGATTTTGTCAAGTAAGTATTTGGTGTTAAAAGTGATAAAAGAGAAAGTATGGATGGATTGGTTCACAAAGGATGATTGGCCTATTTACACGATGCTAGTTGCATAGTTTTATCAGTATGTTCAATTCTCTTTTGATTCAGAAGATGGCTATGTTGTGAAATGTTGGATCAATGGTAAAATTTATACCTTTTTTTTGAGGTTTTGGGTTTCATTCCTTAGGATACCTCATGAGGGTATTTGTGAAGACTACCAGAGAGGTCCTCCACCTCCAAGTGAGTTATTTTTTAGAAGAAGCATTGAGAAGTCTAACTAGAAATAAAACAAAGAGGAGAGCTATAGATGTCGAGTTATATGGTATAACCAGACTCTTGTTTAAGTTTTTTCAGAATTTGATTAGCCCCAGAAAAGGTGACTTTGCTATACTCAAGTATCAGGATGTATTTTTGATACATCTCATGAAAAATGGACATAATATCAACCTATTAAAGTATGTTATACACTATATGTGTGAGTTGATCAAAACAACCTCTAAAGAAACCTCTCTATTCTATTCAAGTCTTATCTCAGCTATGCTTCATGCAAAAGGATTGGTTGGACAAGATGAAGAATCCATTACGGATTACGAGTTTTGTCTCTCAAAAGTTACAGTAAAGAGAATAAAAATCAATTAGAATCAATGGAGAAAAGTTTGGGTGCAATATAATGAAAGGGTTTATAAAAAGTTTAATCCAATGGAACACCCTTCAAGACCTAAGGATATTTCTAATCCTAGTTTGGAGCCAAATGAACTTGTTGAGTATTCTGATGAGGAGGAAGAAGAAGTGGATGTTGTACCTCTGGGAGAAAATTTTCTGGTTGAGTAAGACAATGAATCTTCTCCTCAAGTATTATTTGAAAAGGAAGTGCCTGTTCCTCAAGAAGTTGTTGATCTGGAAGAACAATCTGCTTCCAAAGAATAATTTTTTTCTAAGGTAAGTGAAAAGGATGTTGTAGAATAGAATATAGAAAAAGATCTTTATGTTGTATAAGAAACTTCTCTTGAGGAACACCCAGAGGAACAAGTTATTCCTGATGTTATTCAATCTTCTGAAGAGAGAATGGAGCAATAATTTCAGTTGTCTAGAAAGGAAATGGGTGAGGAAATTAGGGATGAAATCATGGAAATAGATCAAGGATCTAAATCTCTTAGTCCTGAGAGAGATGCACCTATTGAGGGGGAGCAGTCCCCCAATCTGGAATCTGTTGAAGTCCCTAATCCGATTGATCCAAGCTTAGTGGATAAATGGTATTAATTCTTGAGTTACTTTGATGCGACTAATTCCCAGGAAGTCTTAGTTAAAGGAATTTATTTGTCTACCATGTTTTATTTGAAACTCGCATCTGCTCCTGAAGTTATCTCTACCAAGGAACCTGAGCCTGTCTCAGTATCTATTCCTAAACCCTTATAAGAACCTCCAAACTTGGTGAATAAAGATGATCTGAAAACATTTGGAGCTACCCTATTAGCTGGAGTTGAAAAAATCATGAATACACAACTTCCTCCTATAAGCAATCTAAGTGAAATAGATGCTTCACTATTGTTGAAAAAGGTCATATGGCAGATTTAACCCAAGATGCTTTATGAGATTCAAGAAGTTCGAGTTGAGAAAAAACAGCTCAGTGATGAAGTAAAACTCTCAGAGGTATGGTTGAAGATATTAATAGAGTAATAACCTCAAGACCAGAACCTGTTTCTTCTCCTATTGAAGATATTGTTAGTCAGACCCCCTAGGAATTAGCCTCACTGATTCAACCTATTCTAACTTCTATAGCTGGGAAGGTAGCTAAAATAAACAAGCAGATTGTTCAAGAGATGCACGAGCTTGTTATTGGTCTTAACAAGTTAACTGATGAGTATAAGGGTTGTCTCCAGAAAGTTCTAAATTAGCAGAAATCCCTTACCTTGGCTATCACTGCTTCTCGTATTTCTGGACAATCATATCAACCTTTTCTAGACAATGATCTGCTCCGAATAGTTGTCAAAGAAGAACTTCAATATATGTTTGGTGGATTTGATAAGGAATATCTATTTGAAATTATCATGAATAGTGACATAGTTCTTTATTTGGTGATAATTCATTCCAAGATTTCCAATGATGATCAACAAGAAATTACTAAGAATGTGGATTTCTAATTCAATCAGATCTTCTCTAAGAATGACATGACTAACCACTTCAAGTAACTTATAGGGAATCTGAGGATTCCTCATGTCACTAAATATTTCAAAACATAATTCCAAAAGCTCAAATATTTCACCCCTTTGTTGGATAAGTTTATGGAGAAAAAGGATGAATTTGATAAATCCATACAGTATGGTGGTGAGATCATTGCCGACTTCATCAAGATTTTGAGGCCTTATCTTCATGTCCAGAGTACTACAATTGTCGCTCCTATAACTGCACCCCTGAGATCTGGTATGCCTACCTTCTCATCCTCTGCCCTTTCCTCCACATATATATCTATCTCTCAAGCTCTAAGTCAGATCAGACCTGTTATCCTTGATCAACAGTTGCCTCAGTCTTCTACTACACCAACCATGGCCCCTTATGTTTTTGAAGGGCTCCCTTTACCTTCTCTGTCTAGTAGTTCACCCCCTTCCTCTACTTCTACCTTTTCTTCTATGGCTTCTTCTTCTGATGCTGATGCAAGGGTAAAGAGAAATCAAGCCAGTGCTGAATAATAGTGACTACTATCTTTTGATGGGGTTGATTTCTCTATTTCTTATTACTTACTATTTTCAATCAAATTTTTTTATCTATCTAATTCATTGTGAACTTTTATTGTCTATTTCTTATTTTACTCATTTTGATAATCCCAAAAGGGGGAGAAATTTGTATTCCTTATGCACATTAGAGAAGATACACATTACCTAAGAATAATTCTCTCACTCACATGATTTGTGATCATAAAAAAGGGGGATATTGTTGGACTCCTCATATGTTAATCATGTTTTAGTGATCACAAATACTATACTTTCTGTAAATCTTTCTAATCCTGTTTAATATATATTAAGTGCTATGTTTAACGAATGTAAACTATTTTGAGTTTGTGTAATAATTGGATTTACTTTATAAATGATTAAGTCTAATCCATTCTATTAATATCACTGTTTAAGTCTGTATACAGATATTTGGCTAAGTCTGAGAAACCGTGAGTCTACCACCGGTTGTGTTTTTCTAGAAAAGGTCCTAGACACCATGAATAGACACCATAACCAGACATAATGACTAGACACTGTGACCAGACACCGTGACCATCCAAACACCGTGACCATCTAGACATCGTGACCATCCAAACACCATGATCATCCAGAAAACATGATCAAACACCTCATCTGTGCTACCGATTCCTGTTCTCTATACAACTATGCCATCATAAATATCTCACCTCTCAAAGGAAAATAAGGAGACACTATTTAAGGAGACACTGTTTCATGGAGACGTTGTTTCCAGACAGACCGTGAAACCATTTCTTAATATGTTTTCTCATTTTTCAATTGTGTTTCTGACGGTCACATTTGAAGTTCTTAAATGCACTGCCATAATTAATATTTCTTTGTAGACATGTCACCTGACAATACGAGGTATGAGGTTCAGAATACATGCTTCATGCCATCTCCAACACATGCATTCTAAGAATAAAAAGAACAATGTGGCCAGAAGAACCATAGAAACGAATTTGGTGACAATAGTGACAAAAGAAAAACAAGTGTGTACACGATAACAAAGAAGCACGAGTATTCATGATAGAAGAACTGACACATGAAACTAGATACTGCTAAAGAACACAGGAAGCATACTCAAATACTATAGTTGAGAACATTTTCTCACTATCAACTCCACGAAGAACACGACCCTGATCTAGCTGACCTACGATACTATGTTTTTTGCAAGAGGACTCGATTTCTGCATCTGTTTCATCATAGAAGTCCAGAGATGCATAAACTAACAATCAAAACACTTCAAACCCTATCTCATCATTTCTGCTCTATTGTGTATTATTTTTATCTTTTGAGCAGTGTGTGTGTATCTGTATAAAAACACACATTGTCTCCAGCATTAAACTAAAGGATACAAGATATCCTTTCTCTTATATCTTTTTACACTTGGTTATTCCCACAGAAAAGTGTGGAAGAGGTCCCTGTGTGACCTGTTAGTTCATACCCATGAAGAACTGTGGAAGAGGTCGTGTGACCTGGATAGTCTTGTGCACTGTTGTTAACCTTGATCCAGGTTGTGGATAAAGTTTATTTATATAAAATGCTTGGTGGTAGGTGATCACCAAGTGGAGTGGATTAGGTCTCAGCTTGAGACTGAACCACCTATTTTATATCCTATATGCTATTTAACTTAGATTTCTCTATTCTACTGTAGAATTCAGAAATCACTAAATTAACTTTGATAGTTAATATTGGAAAGAAGTTATAATTGTTTTTACTTATTTAAATAGCTTCAAAAGTAATGTTAATAAATGAAATTGAGATTAATGAGAATTAATCAATCTTTTGAGAAGTTATTTAAATAGTAAAACTTTGATAACTGTATAACTTTGATTAATTGGGCTGTATTTAAACTTATTGGAGAACCCTTTCAAGCATATTTTTTAAACAACTTTTTTTGTAGATACTCAATTCACCCCCCCTGAGTACTCTAATCCGAGCAAAAAATATAATATATATTAAATAATTATGATTACATAAATATAAATAATTATCTATCTTCCTTTATTTCCAACCATTGAAAAAAATTAAAACGTCACTCATGCGTACGTGCAGACTATCACCTCTATGGATGATGTGTTTCCTTTTTCATCATCACCTTGTGTGGATGATTCTAAAAAATATATTTGATAATAAAAATATGATATTAATGAGTAATATATTTTATTATTATGTTTCTAAAAGGATGGCACAAAAATTAATGATCATGATAAATTAATCTATTGATATCAATAAATTACCCGAAACAAGCTCATCACCGATTTCATATTCCTGAATTATAACTAAAAGTATTGTGGAATGATAATATAAATATATAAATAATTACGATAATTATATTTTAGTAACTTTAATAATGTTTAAATAATTAACATTTATTAAAATAATGGGTTTCTAGGTCTCTACTACAAAACATGCATAATACAATTGAAATTAATAACATTCAATGATGAAAATAAAATTTAACTAGATAATTAATGTATAATTAATGATTATAATTAAAGTTTATTAATGGTAATAGATATTAATAAGGTTTTTAATTAGGCTATTAATCTGGTTATGTTTGTTACAAAGGAGGATAAAGGTATTTTGTGAAAGTTTATAGTTAATGTAAGTATTTTTCTCATCTCGATTCTCTTTCTTTGAGACATATTGTAACATACCGGATCCGGTTGCCACTCAATAGGTGCCCCGAAACCGGTTGGTCACATGATATCAAGAACATTTCCCCAAATGATAGTGGCTGCCGACTAGCAGCGAGGGCCCAGGTCTGATAGTGGGGAAACTATGCCCTCATTTTTCAAAGTGTAGCGCAGCAGAACTAAATATACAAACATACAACAACGGAAGCAGTAAACAATATACAACTGAAGTAAAAGAGAACCAATAGTCATATATAAAGATGAAGCATGTTACTATTTCTATGAAAATAACCAGAACATGAGACACTACAATACAATACAATAAAACTCAAAGTACAATGTACAACCAAACAAAACGAAGCAGAGTAAACAAAACGAAGCAGCATCACAAGCCTAAGCTCGGTCCCATTCTCTCCTACTCCTCTGCTACAATCAAGTACCTGTATAGGGACCCTTTCCTTTATCCATACCTGTAGAAATGTAATATTTTTGGGCCAAAAACATGACCCAAATAGGGTGTGAGAAATAAATCCTAGTAGGAAACCACCAAATGCTCGTTCCCAACTGTCAGTGAGAATGTGCAATAGTAGTGTGCAGTAGTAAATGCAATAAACTAACCAGTACTGAAAAGTAATTAACTTTACTATTCATATTGCCATTTTAATATTCATTTAACCATTCAATTTACTAACATTTTTTTCTCATCATCACCAAGCCCTTAGGCCAATCAGAACCTTTCCCTCATGCTAATATAATAAATCCATGCCCTTAGGCATGCCCTCAAGCTATTGCCCTTAGGATAATATAATAAAACCACACCCACATGCTTTCCCTCAAGCTATCAAAAATTGACTTCAAGCATATGATATATTTCCCTTAGGCACATAATTCATTTCCCTCAGGCATAAAAAGTGTTTCCCTTAGGTGAAATAGAACATTGCCCTCAGGCTAAGCAGTACCTTGCCCTCGGGCTAAACAAACAATGCCCTCAGGCTAAAAAGAACATTGCCCTCAGGCGTAAGTAACCAGGCCGAGTCCAAAGAATAAACAAGCAATTTATATACAATTCCTATCAAGGAAATTCAATACACATTATAATCATGGCATACCCTCGGGTATCCTGGCTAAATGGCTAAACAGAGGAACGCACCCCCGGGGTGGTCTTGGATCCATGCAGTGATCCCAAACAAAATTTATACATATTCATTAAACTACCTATGAAATTATAGGTATTTAATTACACAAGGCCTCATCCATACGACACCCCAAACGTGGGCGTGTAGCATAGTGGTACACAAAACACACAGCAGTTAAAATTTAAATACCAGACCACCTACCTCGATCGTCTCTGATCGGTATACATGAACGATGCCCCCTGAATCATCCAAGAAAGACATAGATATGGGACACAATAATTCCTGTTCAAATGAAAATAACTTCCCTTAGAGGAATAATTGATAAGAACAACACAAGGAGAAGGGAGAACTCACCAGTGCGGTTCCAACATGATCGGCATAAGCGGAAACAGATTCCCAGTGCGTGGTCAGCTGATCTCCGAAGCTCCGATCATCCTCCTGAGCTCCAATGACGTTCTAAGCTTCCTCTGTGAAAATAGAAGGCTACTAACTTTTTTAAGAGAATAAAAACTACATGGAATGTACTCTCAAGTACATGGTGTGTACTTTTCATTTTTTAAACTGTTCCCCTGGCGGCTTCTTTCCACCACGACACTGTTCACCCATCAACATGAGTACACGATGTGTATTCCTATTTACATGGTGTGTACTGTCGCTCTGTTGGCGGCTACTTCCATTGCCTTACAATTCACCTACCGACTGAATACATGACATGTAAATGCCCTATACATGGCGTGCAATCAGTTTTTACACGTTTCATTACTGACAGGCCTATACACCCTGTGTACTCATTCCACACGGCCAAAGTACACGGCGTGTGGAAAAGTACATGGCATGTAGTCAGAAATATTTGGGATTTTCCCCCACATTCCTTATTTTCTCAAAAACACTTAAGGAAAAAGGAAAATAATAAACCCATACCTCAAAAATAAGAACTCGGTTCTTACAAAATTCTCCCCTTAAAGCAATTTGTCCCGAATTTCCCTTCCAAGGGTGGCGAAGATAAATCTTAGAACAACTCTGGACAATAAGCACGTACATCAGTCTCTCGCTCCCAGGTTTCATCCTGCACTTGGCCATGCTGCCATAGCACCCGTATGTGAGGAAATGACTGGCCTCAGAGAACCTTCATGCTCCTACCAACGATATGAATCAGATGCTCCTCAAAGGACACAACGATATGAAGATCAACCTCCTCAGGCTAAAAGATATGAGATGGGTCTGAATGATAACAGCACAACTGAGATACATGGAAGACATCGTGCATGGTCCGGTACCTCTTTGGTAATAGAAATCGATAGGAAACCAGCCAGACTCTCTCCAAAATCTCAAACGACCCCACATACCTTGGTGAAAATTTACCCTGTCTCCTAATCCGCCTGTGTCCCAACCTCGGTGAAACAAGCAAGAAAACCTGATCCCCGACCACGAACTCCAATGGTCATCTGTGGCGATCATCATAAGATTTCTAACGGGACTGTGCGATAGCCATCCACTTATAAATCAAATGGACCTGCTCTAAAGTCTCCTATACGAGACATGGTCCCAGCAAAGCTACCTCACCTACCTCTAACCAACATAAAGGTTATCGGAATGGTCTACAATATAAAACCTTTTAAGGTGCCATCTGAATAGTTTCCTGAAAACTATTATTATAGGCAAACTCAACCAGGGGTATATGATTCTCCCAAGAGCCCCTGAAGTCTAGGACACATGCACGCATCATGTCCTCAAGGACCTGTATCGTATACTCTGACTGGGCATTGGTATGAGGGTGGTAAGTTGTGCTCAGAAGCACCTGTGTACCCAGTTCCCTCTGAAAACTCTTCTAGAAACGAGATGTAAAGTGGGAATCCCTATCTGAAACAATAGAACAAGGGACCCCATGAAGATGCACTATCTCTCGGATATAAAACTTCTCAATCTCATCAACATCGAAGGTCTCCTTGATCAGAAAAAAGTGAGCTACCTTTGTGAGTCTGTCCACAATAACTCACATAACATCATTACCTCAAGGTGACCTCGACAACCCAGTCACGAAGTCCATCATGAAATCATCCCATTTCCACTCCGGAATGGTTAACTGCTATAACAATACGACTGGCCTCTGATGCTCCGCCTTCACTTTCTGACAGGTGGAACATCTCAAAACAAAACCAGCTACGTCCCATTTCATAACCGGCCACCAATACTGACGTCCCAAGTCACGATACATCTTGGTAACTCCGGGATGCACTGCCCAAGATGGAGCATGAAAATACCACATCATCTCCTCGCGTATATCCCCTGGAACCTACACTCATCCATGGAAACAAAATACCTCATCATCGCCTATCATCCATCCAGGAAGAGGGTCCTCACTTGACACCAACTCCCATAGAATGAGGCCTTATAAATCATATTGTTATCTCATCCTCACTCTATCCAGGAGGGTAGAGGTCACAACTAAGGAAGAAAGATAGGTCTACCCCTGACTATTGTGCACCTCTAAACGAATCTCAAAGAACAAAGCCATAAGCTACCACTCACCACTGGCCTCATGAACTGCCCGTATCTGAGTCTTCTTGCTCAGTGCATCATCCACTGCATTACCTTTACCAGGTGTATAGGCAAGATCAAAGTCAAAGGACTGAAGGTATTCGACCCACCTTCGTTGTATCAGGTTCAATTCACACTGGGTAAAGATATATTTGAGACTTTTTTGGTCGGTGAAAACCACAAAACGCACTCCCAAGAGATAATGTATCCAAAAAGGTAACGCATGAAAAACTGCAGCTAACTTGAGATCATGCGTCGGGTAAGTCCTCTCATGTGGCCTCAACTGCCGAGACCCGTACACAACTTCTCGATCGCCCTACATCAACACAGGTCCCAACCTAATACCCGATGCATCACAGTAAACTGTATAGCTCTTCCCTTACTCTTGAAGTATTAGGACTAATGCTAATGTCAACCTTCCCTTCAGCTCTTGAAAGGCTATCTCGCAAGCTTCTGACCAAATGAACTTCACACCCTTCTTAGTCAAACTCATCAATGGAACTGCTATGCAAGAGAAGTCCTATATAAAGTGCCTATAGTAACTAACCATCCCCAAGAAACATCGTATCTCAAACACGTTCTTAGGCTGCTCCCCGGACACTACTTCTCTCACCTTCTCTGGGTCTACTGCAACTCTTGCCTCTGAAAGGATATGACCTAGGAAGTGTATCTGGTCTATCCAAAAGTGACACTTTGAGAGATTATCATACAGAAGATGCTCTCTTAGTGTACTCAGTACGATCTCAAGATGTGTGTCATGGTCGTGTCGAGTGTGCGAGTACACCAAGATGTCATCCATGAAGAATACCACAAAAGAGTTTAGATAATGGTGGAACACATGATTCATCAGAGCCATGAAAACTGCTGGTGCGTTTTTGAGTCTGAACGGCATAACCAAGTACTCGTATAGACCATATCTACTCCAAAAAGCTGTAAGCGGTATATCCGATTGTCTAACGTGTCACTGATGATATCTAGATATCAAGTCAATCTTTGAGAAAAATCGTGCTCTTAGAAGTTGATAAAAAATATCACCAATCCTTGGCAAGGGATATCGGTTCTTAATAGTCAACTGGTTCAACATCCGATAATCCACACAAAGTCTGAGGGTACCATCAGCCTTCTTCGCAAAAAGGACAGGAGAACCCCAAGGAGAAGTACTGGGCTGGATGAAACCCTTTTCCTGTAACTCTTCTAACTGCCTCTTGAGCTCTTGAAACTTAGGTGTGGCCATCCTATAAGGAGGAATGGACACCGGTGATGCTCCTGGAACTAGCTCAATAGATAAATCCACCTCTCACTCTGGAGGTAGACCTGAAAAGTCGTCCGGGAAGACATCCCTCAAATGATCAACTAATGGAGGTAAATCCTTCTGAAAAGTTCCCTGATCATCCAGATATAAACTCACAATCTGGGCCGTTACACCACCTCACCCACGATGCTCAGGTTCAGCTCGGCTTGCCTGGACATCCCATTCACCTTTCTATAGAAACTCTTCGCCCTCTGGTGATGTGAAACTCACCCTGCGACGATAGAAATCTACAAAGGCCCGAAAGGTTATCAACCAATCCATCCCGAGAATCACATCATAAGCTTCCATATCTAAGACATAGAGGTCCCATAGAAAGTTACATCCACCAACCTCTAGGGGGCAGTCACTGCACTGATGCACACCAGTCGTTCTAGTTCCCAATGGAGTGTCTAGCGTCTTAAAATCAGAAGAAGAAGAAACACCGAGCCTAAGGATCTCCACAACAAGAACATATATGAAGCTATGTGTAGCACTCGTATCGAAAAGTACTGAAGATAAAACCGAAGCTACTAGAATAGTACCTCTAACAGTAGAAGTTCCGGGATCCTACTTCTGTTGAGTCTGTTGCATTGCATATGCCTGCCCAGTGTCGCAGCCCTGCGAGAAAGCTTGGACACCCTAAGTTGTCCCGCCCTGCTGCCTCTGAGATCCTGTTGTCTAGATACCACGACCACGTCCACCATCTCTGCCTGCACGCCCTGACGTATTCCAGTATCTTGACTGGTAAGAAGCTGCTAGTCCTGCTCCCGCACGTGGAGTCTGCACAGAACCCTTCTCACTAGACACTGGTAGAAATTCCCTTCAAAAGCACTGTAGATGACCCATCTTGCCGCAAGATCGGTACTCCACTGGGTCTTGGGGACACTGAGGTCACTTGTGCCCCTCTCTACCGCACTGGTAGCAAATAACCGGGAAACCTGAAGTATTCTTCTGGCTAGTACTACCACCATGAGAGAAGTATATCTGTCTCTTCCTCTTACCAGTAGAAATAGTACCAGCAACTGGTGCTGAACTACCCTGTCCCACAACACTAGCTTACAACAGGTTCCGCTCTGTAATCAGTGCCTGGTTCACAATAGCATGCACTGTAGGGAACCTGAAAACATTCACCAGTGATTGTATGTAATAACAAATACCATCCTCAAAGCGTCGAGCCCTTAGCGTCTCATCTCCCACCAGAACAGGTGGAAAATGCTGAAGATCAGTGAATCAGGAAGAATATTCCATCACTAACATAGTGCCCTACTGCAGATTCATGAACTCTCGAGCTCGATCTTCCTGTAGCATCTCAGGAAATAAGAAGTCATAGAAGACTACCTGAAAATCATCCCAAGCCATGTCTCTATGATGCTCTGACTGGGTGGTAACATTGCACCACCTCTTGGTAGAATCACACAACATATAAGTCTCGAGCTTGACCCTCCACCCTGGAGGCATCTAAAGATGCTCAAAAATAGTCTACACTGAATCCAGCCATGAATCTGCAGCCTGAGGTCCACCATCCCCTAAAAACGTAGGTGGATGCTACTACTGGAAGATACGAGTCAGCTCTTCTATAGATGTGGTGGCCTGCGGTGCTCCTTGGAAGTTCTTCATGAACTGCATGAAGCCTTCATGGAACTGCGCCTCCGCGCCTGTGTCTGGTATAATGGCTGGAACCACATCTGGCTCTGCTGGAGGATCCATCACTAGCCCATGGCCTACCTTTTCTGGAGTATACTCATTGCTGATCTCCTAGAGAACAATACGAGGTCGTCTTGGTGGCATGACTCTAGAAGGTCAAAACACAACCCAGATTTAAGTTTATCAAAGACTGAAAACTAGGGGACCAAAAAGGGAACCAGAGGAAGAAAGCATTCAAGATTTTCAAAACAAGACTACACAGCGTGTATATTAACTACATGGCATGTACCTGACTTTTATTCCCCTGCTCGGGTCTTTCTACAATGATTAGGCACCCGACTTTCTTTTGATCGAGCTTACATGGCGTGTATAAAAACTACACGGCATGTACGGTTTAATTTACAACTACCAGTGTCGTTAGTGACACTGATGGCTACTCGGCTGACACTACACGGCGTGTTACACCCGAACACAGCGTGTAAACCACCCTGTTTCCCCAACCACACGTCCAAGTCCACACGGTCTCTCACCAGTCAAGACTACATGGTGTGTCCCACGGGCACATGGTGTGTACTAGGTAGGGTAACACCGACCCTTATTGTTCGTGACATGACCAGGTACATGGGTCAGACTACACGGCGTGTACAACATTGAAACAACATGTTCGAACAAATATTTCCTTCGTCCGTGTTGTTAGTTACACGGGCGGTCTCTGGGTTAACACTACATGGCGTGTACAACCGGTACACGATGTGTTTTCCCAAGCCAAACCACACCTCGTATACCCACCCACACAGCCTATGACACGAGAAGAGACTACACGGTGTGTACTTAGGGTACACGGTGTGTAATTAATTTTTTTTCCTTTTCTTCCCGAATAAAAGATTAAACAACGTGTAATCATAGGCCTACACGGTGTGTATCCCGGGTTTTCTAGACAGTAAGACTCTGAAACTACTCCGGATCCCATAACACACTAAAACAAACACCTAAGTGCCAAATTCTGATCCATGAGGGCCCATACTCCATGCGAATCAAAGTTTGGCATCTTATACATGTTATAAACAAAGTAAACAGCCAATGATCCAACAAATTCCGGTCAATGAGGGCCCATAATCCTCAAGAACCAAAGTTTGGCATTCATTCTACTAGCCTTACATTACAATACCCTATCAAATAGTATGTAGTTATCAAAACAGCTATCACAACAGCATGCTTTTCTAGCACATCATCTATCACAACAACATGCAATTTCTAATGCACCTACATGGCATGGAAACTATGCATGGAAGGTGATTTCTAGCTTGTTCCTAAATGATACATGAGATGGAATACCCTTATCTCATCGGGTTGAAACTAAATAGAACCTATGGATAAAATTATAACAACACACCACAAGTGCATCACCCAACAGTGAAAATTAAATCAATTGTAAAAGTAAAAAATACGAAATATTGCAATACATGAGGTAGACTGGCTTTTCCCTGTACATGGGTTAGCTACTCCCGGGCACAGATTATTACCAAATACCATTTCATTCCTATCCCTGACTATAGTCTCCAAATAGTAAGTCAAAGAAAAGAAATTCCCTTTGATACAACTTTATAACGTCCCGGATCTAGTTTCCACTCAACAGGTGCCCCGAACCTGGTTGGTCACATGACCTCAAGCGCATTTCCCCAAACGCCAGAGGCTGCCGACTAGCAGCGTGGGCCCAGGTCTGATAGTGGGGAAACTATGCCCTCATTTTTCAATGTGTAGTGCAACGGAACTAAATATACAAACGTACAATAGCGGAAGCAGTAAACAATATAAAAATGAAGTAAAAGAGAACCTGCAGTCATATATAAAGATGCAGCATGTCACTAATTCTATGAAAACAACCAGAACAGGAGACACTGCAATACAATACAATACAACTCGAAGTACAAGGTACAACAAAAAAACGAATCAGAGTAAACAAAACGCAGCAGCATCTCAAGCTTAAGCTCAGTCCCATGATCTCCTAATCCTATTCTTCAATCAAGTAATTGTATAGGGACCCTTTCCCTTATCCATACCTATAGAAATGTAATCTGTTTGGGCTGAATACATGACCCAAATAGGGTGTGAGAAATAAATCGCAGTAGGCAACCACTAAAGGCCCGTGCCCAACTGTCAGTGAGAATGTGCAACAGCAGTGTGCAGTAGTAAATGCAATACACTAAGTAGTACTCAAAAGTAACTAACTTTACCAGTCATATTTCCATTTTAATATTAATTTAACCATTCAATTTACTAATATTTTGTGCTCATCAGTACCAAGCCCTCAGGCCAATCAGAACCTTTATCTCAGACTAATATAATAAAACCACGCCCTCAGGCTTACCCTTAGGCAATTTCCCTCTAGATAATATAATAAAACCACACCCTCAGGATTGACCTCAGGCGTACGAGATATTTCTCTCAGGCACATAAGTCATTGCCCTCAGGCATATGAAGTGTTGCCCACAGGAAAAATAGAACATTTCCATCAGGCTAAGCAGTACCTTGCCCTCGGGCTAAACAAACAATGACCTCAGGATAAAAATAACATTTCCCTTAGGAGTAAGTAACCAGTCCAAGAACAAATCATAAAAAAGCAATTTATATACAATTCCTCTGAAGGAAATTCAATACACATTATAATCATGGCATATCCTCGGGTATCCTAGGCAAACGACTAAACAGAGGAACTCACCCCCAGGGTGGTCCTGGATCCAAGAATTGATCCCAAAAAATAGTTATAAATATTCATTAAACTACCTATGCAATTATATGTATTTAATTTTGCAAGGCCTGGGCCATACGACACCCCAAACATGGGCGCGTAGCACAGTGGTACACAAAACACACAACAGTTGGAATTTAAACATCAGACCACCTACCTCGATCATCTCTGATCGGTATACGTGAATGAAGCCTCCTGAATCATCCAAGAAAAAAATTAGATCTTGGATAAAATAATTACCGTTCAAATGAAAATAACTTCCCTTATAAGAAGAATTGGTAAGAACAACACAAGGAGAAGGGAGAACTCACCCGTGCAGTTCCAACGTGATCGGCAAAAGCGGAAACAGATTCCCGGTGTGTGATCAGATGATCTTTGAAGCTTTGTTCATCCTCCCGTGATCCAACGACGTTATAATATTTCTCTGTGAACATAGTATTCTACTGCCCATTTTAATCGAGAAAAAAACAAACTACACAGCGTGTACTTTTCATTTTCTAAACTGTTCCCCTGACGGCTTCTTTCCACCGCAGCACTGTTCACTCGTCGACATGAGTACACGACGTATAAGGCCCTGGCCTTAAACCTTACTTAATATTGAATTAAATGAATAATTCACATTGAGGATCTTTTCATGGTTTAGAGTTTTAGAGAATTAGGACATAACTATTACATCTCAAAAGATTACAAAGTAGACACTTCTACTAAGTTTCCATAAAATAAAAACTCTTAAAAAGAAACATGTATAGTTACATGTTTTAGATAGCATGACTTTCCCTTGATCCAATATTTGACCCTATTCCATATTAAGTCCTGTGAAAAACATTTCAAAAAAACACGGGGTGAGCATAAAAAGCTCAGTAAGGGATACACAAAGAATGAAAACTGTTAGTTTTTCAAAACAACAAGTAAACCATGTATACTTTATCAAAGTAATACTTTTCACCTTTATGAAGTAGTAAAAAACTCTTCACTGAATAAAATATCATTACTTACCCTTTTGTAACCAAAAGATTACCATAAAACCCATATAAAGAACACATAACATATAAAGGTAACTTGGGACATAGACACACTTAAATGGAATAACCATACGGTCGACTTCCACGCATACTTAATGGAATAGCCATATGGCTGACTTCCATACATACTTAATGGAATAGCCATACGACCGACTTCCATACCCAATGCATTGGAGGTTATAACATAACCACCCATCCTGGTATTCACGGCACCACCCGTCATATGGTTTATCATGTAACAACCCATAAAATGTCCAAGTACCATAATTACACATAAAATATTGAAAATATAAACATTTCAATAACAACATTTCATTTGCAATCACAATAAGTAATTCCAAGATATTGAATTAATCAATCCATTTTCAAAAAATCATTTAAAAGAGATTTTTGAATCAAAGTGTCCCATACCACTTTGATGCTTTTAATGGAATTATAATTTTAAAACATTAATGTCCATATAAATAAATACTGAAAACCATTTTGAAAACATGGACATTAAAGATAAAGATTTAGAATAATGAATCTTTAAAACATTTAAAACGATATTTTTGTTAAAGAGTTTTTAACAAAATGAGAGACTCTTGAATACAAATAATTGCGGAATAATATTTAATCCGAACATTATAATACCATGAGAATAAAGGTATTAATAATATAATATGTCAAAGGACAGTATACACACCATATAAGAGTGAATTGGTGCATAACAACAATGAAGTCTCAATGGAAATGTAAATTGAGATGAAATCCATTATAAAGATGGTATCCTTAAATTAAGGATAAATCTATCACATAATTATGTGTGAGAAATATAAATACACCCAATATAAGAGGATATTAAGTGTGAAACAATCAGAGTTCATTCACACATAATCTTGGAAAAACAAAACCAATGACATAGGTATTTAACTCAATGAAATGAGATTGAGTTATGATTTCCCATACAAGTTCGTAAGAATTTATCAATGAGATTATTATGTGTAGAAATAGTATATCCACACAAAGGTTTGTGGAAATTACAACATAGATATTACATACATAATCTTGGCATAATAAAATCAAGAAGTAGAGGTTTAACCCAAATAATTGAAAGTGGGTTAAGAAGTTCCCTTACAGAAATCTGACAGCCTAACAGCGTCACTTTAAAATTTAGAAAATGAGTTGATGAGAGAGAAAATGGTATCTCATCACTTGGACATAAAAGTTACATAAATAATGATATAGAAGAACATATCCCAACATAATATTATGTGAATTAAAAGACATAACAAAATAAGTCTTTTAAAAATAGGAGGGTGAAAGGTCCCCTTACCGAGTTGGGTAACTTTCGAAACGTACACCCCATGGAAGAAGGGTCATACCATGAAGATGTAAATACCCATAAATGAAATTATACTACACAAAGTGTATAATAATGGGCAGTACATACACCACTCAAAGGAAATAGTGGCAAATGTAGCATAAATGTCACAGGAATAAAAGTGAGATGAAAAACCCCTTACGAAAACTCGACAGCCTAACGGCACCACTTAAAACATCCAATAATGGATTTATGAGATCAAATAGGGTCTATCATAATATGAACATAAAAATTAAAGTATGAGGAATATAAAATAACATCCCCAAACATAATAAAGATGAGATTAAAAGAAATGACATAAAAGAGAGTGCTTAATAAGAAAGAGAGAGGTAGGATCCCTTACCTCGTATCCGACTTGACTCGATCGTTCTTTAATCTCCTGAATAATAAACTTGAGTTAATTTATACTTGATTAAGAACATTTTTAAAGTTAATTATTCCTTTTATATCACTTATTACCATGTTATTCACATTATGTAATCATTTAAGTTAATAACGGTCGTTTTGTCGATACTTGGTACTTGAGTCAAAAATAAACTCTTTATAATCACAAGTTTGTTAATGGGGAAAAATATCCATTATATACAGAATTATATTAATTATTTAGATATCATATATATAATATATATCCATTATATATATGCATTTATAATATTACATAACATTTAGAGGTAATAAATGAAATGCACCGTTCATGGAGACGGTAAGCCGTACGTACGCATGAACGCTACTTCCATTTCTATTTCATATTTAATGGAATTAAAACATAATGATACATAACAGTATTATAATTAAATTATGGTATCATATATAATATCATTAAATATATCCTTTATACGTACCACATATGGTATTAACGAATCAAATCACTTTGAGGGGGCGGTAGTCCGCACTTCCTAAAATGAAGATATCGTGTTTGCCCATAATGGAAACCATAAAGGTATGCCATAAATGAAAAATACATAAGCTTAAGGAAAAAATAAACATATTATATATCATATATAAATATAGTGACATCTTAATGTCCACCTTTGAAGGTGTTAAAATAATATTGAACAATCATCGTTTCGTGAGGCTGAAATTCACCATCCACAGAAACAGTATCTTCTTTAACCATTAGATGTAGGTGTGTGTAAGTGTAGCTAGAATACTTCTTATAAAAACATTATAGTATATGGAATATACTTTTGTTGTTACAAAATAAATGAATAAAAAGCGTTTAGTGGGTTGGAGAAGCAAAATAAAACAAAAGAGCACAAGTGAAGACGTTACCTTAAAATCGGGTAACTCCCTTTGGTTTGAACCAAAAGGGTTTCTTGAAGAGCTTAATGCCTAAGGTAAGGCTTCTATGATGAGGAGAGGGATGTTTAGAGACAAAATGATCAGATATTGGACGAGACAAAGGCTTGAGAGGTGTGGGTAAGGTGGTATAGCTGGGGGCCGTTTATAAGAGGAGAGGAGGGGCACTCTTGGAAAAGTATAAAATGTTACTTTATTTTCAAATGAGTTTCAGATTTTAAAGGTCCCACATTGATTTATTTCGAGGATAAGGTGATAATAGTTCTAAATCCACCCATCCAATAGGTTTTTGACATGTTTAGGTCTTATATGTTACATTATCTTTTCATTTTATTTAAATCGTTAAATAATGAGGTAATTGCTGCATCATCATGATGTCATAAATAATTTAATTTATTTAATGTCTAAAAATTATTAAAAAAATACTATGATGTATGAACTATTTTTATCTTTCCAATGACTATTTATAGTAAAAAATATGACTTATATAACCCCATGTAATTTTTTTTAGTAAAACAATACATGTTTGTGTCATTTTTACTTTTACTTTAAATAAAAGGCATTAATGTCATTATCTTACCCAAGTGGCTCAATGGGGTCCCAAAAATCGACCCATGGGTTGTCTTGGTCGGCCATGACTCATACAATAGGTTTAGGACAAGTGTCAAGATATTTTCATTTTATTATAATATCATTTTTACCTTAAATCACACTAATTACCTTTAATCACGATTAATAAAACTTAAAAGTTACTTTTCATCAAAAATTATTTTCATCCCATTGAACCACATTTTACTTAATAATGAAAATAATTTATATTGGTTTTTTGAAATTAAAATCCCAGAAGTGATAAAGTTCCATTTAAACGAAAAATCAGTTTTTGTAACTACCACTTTGTGGATTCACTATTCATAAAAAAATTAAGGTTTTTCAGAAAAATACCAAAAATTCACCCTAAGATATATTTGATATTCCGAATTCAAAAATGATCTCTATTTTAACAAATTCATAACATAGAAGTTGCATTAATTAATTTTATAATTAAATCTCGCTGTCAAATCAAATTGCGTGTTTTTAAGAAACAATATCTATCAAAACATTGACACTCGTTCATGTCCAATCTCAAAGTGATATTAATTCCAATGACCAACATTGGATTAAATGGTAATGATATATTCTAATTTAAATTTAAAACAAATTTAAAAGATAATCTAATTATATAAATAAATTATATTAAAAAGATGTTTTGAATTAAAATACAACACTTTTCACTATTCATTAAAAAATGAACATTATCAGAAAAATACCAGAAATTTATCCAAAGTAAATTTCAATGTCCCAATAATAAAGAATAAGTTTATTTTGACAAATATAGATTATAAAATTTTCAAAAGTTAGATTTAAAAATGGTTCTCCATCAAAAGGCGGTAAAACAATCTTTTAAAAATATTAGAGTATTCCATGCTTAAGATTGGATTTATTCTCATTTTAAGCCTCTAAAACACTATATAATTCATAAATAGACATAGATAAGAATATATATTATTCATTACTTACTTGGGATGTTACACGACGTGTATTCCTGTTTATACGGTGTGTACTATCGCTCCGCTGACGGCTACTTCCACAACCTTACTGTTCACCTGTCGACTGAATACATGACGTGTAAATGACCTATACACGGCGTGTAGTCAGTTTTTACACATTTCATTTCCGACAGGCCTACATGCCCTATGTACTCATTCCACATGGCTAAAGTACATGGTGTGTGGAAAAGTACACGACGTGTAGTCATAAATTATTGGGATTTTTCCCCACTTTCCTTATTTTCTCAAAAACGCTTAAGGAAAAAGGAAAAGAAGAAACTCATACCTCAAAAATAAGAACCAGGTTCCTACACATATGCCATATTTACCACTTATTTTATTTTGTGTGGTATAAATAATTACCAATGGATTATTTTTATCATAACATTTATGAAATTAAATTTATTTAAAAATACATCACAATTTCACTTTTTCAGGAGTTGTTCTATTTAAGTATTACTCAAGTTGTAAGGGGTTTTCATGACCCAACTTATTTTCTTGAGTCATAATTATTCCTCTTTTAATATAGTTTTAAAATATTTCTTTCTTATTCACTATTATGATATTATATTTTTTCCACATTATATTTTATATAATTACATTTTCACAATAAATTCATGTTCTTTGATAGATTTAATTCTTTATAAAATTTGATGATGTTAATAATAATTCCCATCCTCTTCAAATGATTTATTTTTCTTCTATATCCATTTCACTCTTCCTACCAATGTTATTATTTTTTAATATTTAAATAAAAATATTATTTATCCATAGTGATCTTGAAATTTATCATTACCAATTTTCAAATGTAATATTTATCACTCTTTCTACAACGTGGGTCTGAATAAAGGTGTTTTTGATACTGAAAATGCATTTTTTACTTTCACGATAATATATTTTATTTTCCACTATAAATTTACTTTGTAAAATATTTTTGTCTTTTTCAAGGATTATTCTTTTTTGGAATTTTGTAATTAAATAATGTTTTAAAAAAGTCTTTATGATAACTTTTCAAAAATGATCTTTTTGAAAGTGACTTATAACATTGTCTATTTATGAAAATGTTAAGAAAATTTTTCTAAATACCTTTTAAAAAGTTTCACTTCCATATTAATCTTTATTTCAGAAGGATATATCTCCTATAAAGTTATGTTTTATGAATCATCCTATGAATTCTATTTGGGTCAATGAAAGTATTGGTATCGACTGATGTACTTTTGATATCATGTTATACGATACCATTTGGAAATGATATGAAGCAATTTTTATTTCCTTGGGTTTTCATAATATTATGAATGATTTATATCTTATTATTCACATATATATGGATTTTGAAGAGTGGGGTTCTATTTAACCATTCAATATATTGGTAAAGTTTATATCTCATGAGCTGAAAAGGGAATATGAGAGGATATCCCAAGCCCAAGGGTACACAAGTAGTGAGCCCAATACTAAGGGTGCATATGTGGAAATCCCAAGAAAAAAAGGTTACATAGGTGATAATCCCAAGATTGATAAGGTAAACATGTTGTTATTCCAATAATAATAATTTTATACATGGATTGGTTTTCATTTGAACATATCCATAATGTTATGATTACTTATCCTTATTATTAACCTATATTTCTTTGCTATATTGCTATGTTATGCTCCATGGAATGTGATTATTATCTCATGTTCCCATAGTTTTATTCCATGGTATATGTTTGATCATTTGAGTTTACATGTCCTTATATTATATGGATAAATATTATTAGATCATTTTTAATAAGATATTCATCCCTTGCTCATATTTATCACATGCTTATGATCTAAACCTTTTGATGAATCATTGATAAGTTTTTCCCTTATCAAGAATTTGATTTCACCAATTTATTATGTTTTCCATTCCATAGGTAATAAAGATGGGAATAACTGTGTAGATTTATATAAGGGTAACTAGTATTGTGAGATAATAGATAAATGTTCACAAGTGTTGTAAAATAATTTATTTATGTAGCTAATCCCCAAATACCCTAAACCTAAATGTTCTTAAGATTGTGGGAGGTTATTGTGATATGTACTATTAATGTAAAATATATGCAAGTTTCAGATTGAGTCATCTCACTTGGCATCGAAGAAAATTTATAAAGAATGTGATTTTAACATCAGATCTAGAAGTGTGGGTTAGGGGTTTCTTAGTTGATATTAAAGTGGGGTTTAGTTATTTTAATGGATTAATTTATTTTTTTTATTTGGACTAGAGAATATTAGTGAAACCTTACGGATAAGCATACATTTTGGAAAACATCCTATAATTTTGGTAAAATATAGTGTGTGGTTTACTAGAAATATCACCCCATATATGAATACAAACAAGCGGATATTGTATTTGGAATAGATGAACCTATGGTTAATAACCCTAGAAAAGGTTTTCTTGATTTTCACTCAGTGCACAACAAGTGAACCCAACTGCACACAAAGTTTGACACTCTTAGATGATATGACTTTATGTTAAATATAATATTTAGAAACCATTATAAATTATTTAAAAGGAACTTATGTATGTTATGTGTAACTAGTAGGTCATAGAACATAATGGAAAAATGATTATATATAACATAGGTTTAACTGAAGGAGTTATAGGTTGGTCCCACTATATCATAGTTGGACCAAAAATATCATAAGTTGAAATAAAGGTGTTATAGGGGAAGATATATTTTTATTGAGTTTTAATATTAATATAATAATTTTATTTTATTTTATTGCATATTATCATTTTGGTTTTAGTAATTTATTAGAAAATTGACCATTAAAATAAAGCAGTGAAATTTATGTTTCTAGAAACACATAAGACTTATAGATAACTAAGGATCCATATTTGAAAAAAAATGGCTAAGAATCTCAACATATTCCTATTATTTTGGAAAATATGAGTTTTATAGTCTTTCAAAATATGGTGAGGCTAAAATATCATTATATGTTATATCTTGATTGAGTATTGTCTATATTATAGATACCCTTAACTATTTAATTAGAAAATGATAATTAAAATTATGAGGATGTAATTTATTTAATGTGGTAGAATGTGAAATGTTAATATTTTCAAATATATTTTCCTTTGATTAAATTCTATTTTTATTATCTTCCTTCGTATGACACACCAAACAAAAAAGAACTATGACAAATTTTATTCAGATAAAATTTCAAATATTAAATGTGATTATTAAAAATATATCCATTGAATTGGAAGGTATGAATAGAAGTATCTAAATTATAAAATATATAAAAATTGAAAAAAAAAATTCATTTTTAACACTAATTCATTGATAAAATTCAATTAGTATAACTAAATAACTAATAAGATAATTTTATTATTAAAAAATTACTTTTCTAAAATTACTATTTTATGTTCTATGAATTTTTATTTTAAAAAACTATATATATTTTGGTTAAATAATGAAAAATATATTTTTATATGAATAACATTTTAATACTAATTTAATTATTAATTGATAAGAAATATGAATAAGAATAATTAATATCTAAGCAATTATTTTCCTATAAAAATAGTTTTCATAATATTTTATATTTCTATTTAAAATTTAAATTACTATATTTTAGTATTTCAATTATAAAAAATGGAACTCATTTTTTGGATTAATCTTGATAATATTATATTAGGATAATTTTTGGGGACTTTTTTGGAAAGATTGATTTTATGTGAATAATAAAAAAAACTATTTTTACAACTAACATGATTTTTATGACATCATTAGGAAATAAGCATGTCATGAAATTTGGAGAAACATTTTTTATGATAAAATATTTATTTAATAATTAAAATTATACATTTTAAAAAATATATTTTTTACTTTGTAACACTGATTGACATTTTGGAATCTAATTTGTTTCTAAACGATATTTTTATGCATTATACACTTAATATTTTGGAATATTTTTTTTTCACTTTTAGAAATTTAACATAATAAAATGGTTTTAAAATTTTTAATTAGAATAAAAAATTGGTTAATAAGGTTAATTTCAATTTTATTCATAAAAATAATCCATCGAGGTTAAAAAATGAGTTATTTTGGTAAAAGTAAATTATGAAAAAAATTTAAATTAAGGGGAAATTAAATAAAATATATAAAAAATTAATTCATATTTATGTGTAAAATAGGTGGATAAATAATAATCCTCACCTTTACTTTATTTTTCACTATTTTTACCACTTTCCTTTGAAGGTGACATTCCATTAATTTAATTTTTTGAATATTTAAAAAAGTGACACCCCTCTCACCTATGAAAGGATCCCTTAACCACCACACTTCTATACACACCACAAGCCTGTTAGATCAAAATAATTCCATACAAAACCCTTTCTAAATATATATCCCAAGTTATATTGGTGTATTAATCACCAAAATACTGTTATAAGCAGGTTCCAAGTTTTTTCTTGAGGAGTAAGGTAAAAACTTCTAATCAATACCTTTTTATTTATATAAATTTATTTATTATTTTGATTCCCCAAAATATATTATATCCATGATGAAATAAATAAATAGGTATCATAATTTTAATAAAATGTTATTAAGTTAATGGAATAATTATTTTCTACTTTGCTCATAACTATTCGAAAAATGAAAATGATGCTTGTGTGTACGTGTGAACTACCACCTCCATGAACAACACATTTCATTTTTCATAACTAACTCACTTGGATGGTTATAATAATGTATTTAATGAATAAATATTATATTTACAACATAATTATGATTCTTTAAATATAAATCGTGATCTACTTACCTTCCATTACATTCACTAGAAAAATCAAAATATAATTCATGTGTATGTGCAGACTATCACTTCCCTAGATGAAATGTTTCATTTTTAATCATCGCTTTACATGGATGGTTCTATGAATTTATTAAATATATAAATATTATATATATAAAATAATTTTTATTCTATAAAGATAACTAATTTTCTACCTTCCTTTATTTTCATCCATTGAAAAAAATGAAAACATTGCTCGTGCATACATACAAACTACCACCTCCATGAATGATGTGTTTAATTTTTCATTATCACCTTGAATAGATGATTCTAAAAAATACATTTGATTAATTTATATGATATTAAAGATTAATATTTTTAATTAATATGGTTCTAAAATAATGATTAAAAATTTATTTATCATTATAAATTAATCCATTGATATCATTAAATTACCTGAAAAAGGATCATAAAAGATTTCATCTTCAAAAATCATAAGTAAAACCCTCATGGAATGATAATTCAACTTTATAAATATCTTGTAAATAGATTTTTTGGGACCCCTATGATCCAACACAATTAATTTTACAACCTAATAAAAAATTTTAGGTGAATGTGTAATCATTTCAGGGAAAAAATCATAATATGGTGCATGCATCGTTATATTAGTTTCATTGGCATTTGAATTATGTGTCTTATTTTGGTTTCCAAAATTATGTTTTTTTGTATTTTATTTTTTAATAATTTGTAGTTATATGTATAAAATATTTACATTATTTTATGGTGAAGTAAAATGGAAATTTTCCAGAATTTACAATTTAAATAAACCATTATTGATTAATGAATATGTTATTTCCATGCTTGATACAACATATTTTCCCTTAAATTGACTTCTATTGTAATTTTTAAAATGAATAGCTAGTAAAATTCCAGGATGTATAGAATTGGTAAAAAATCATGTTTAACTATTTCTTAATTTATATTGTCAAAAACTACTAAGAACCTTTCAAAATCAAGTTTCACTTAATATATTCCATGTGGTTAAGCTAAAATAATTACATTAGAAACATGTTTTAGTAATTTTTGGATTTTGATAACTCTAATTTTATAGGTATTTTAATCATTAATTTTATTGATTTTTTATTCTTTACCTTTTTATGTTGTTTTATTTATTTTATGGAAGAAAAATGATTATCTTGGAGTTTAAAGGAGTTTTGGTAATTTTTGTTGGAAAGTAGGGGAATCTGGCCAAGAACCATGAAATTTCGTAAATGTTAATTTCTTCCATAGGGTTTCTTATAAAATTAATAAGATTATATATGGATATGAAATAAAAAATTACATACTAGGGGATTCATATATAATATATGGAGGATAACTAGAATTTGGTTAAGCCTTTAGACCTTCATATGTAAGATAATAATTCAAAGAGAAAACAATATAGTCAAATCCTAACCTATCACCACCAGAGCCTGGACAACCACGATGATATAGAAGAAAGAATATTTTAGGATAGTGATTTTGTAAAAGTTTCATGATAAGATTAGTGTTGTCCAGTATAAATCAAGTGGAGTAGGGCCAATCATGGTGCAACACTCAATGAGTATCAGTCGCCGTATTGTGGGGATGCACCATAAGAGTTCAACGAGCTACCATGAAGTGCTCGATATTATATATGCACAACTAAATAAATTGAATAATGGTGTAGGATTAAATAAAAGTAGGACACTATTAAAGTAATGAAGACTATGTCAAATTCATGAAATGTCGCCATTCGACTCATCATCTGCATGATAGGGTTCACATAGTTCTTCTACACCACGAATCCTACATGTGTGTAGGGTAAGGGTGATACTCAAGATCATTGTGTATAATGAAGAATAAATCATTCCATTTTATGATGAATTTCATGAGAATATACTAAGTTTTAGGGGACTTGCTTTCACTATTTCCAGTAATGAAGCACTATGACAACATCTATATGCATAGAGGTTTCAGATCTTCCATGGAAGTGTTTCCATCAAGCCTATACCATTAGTAGAACATAACACTCAAGGATACATGATATATAAGAACTGAATGTTACATGGAGGTGTTTTTAAAGCCTAAATACTTGAATATATTGATACGTAAGTTCATGTTTCACCACATAGGATGTTTGTTTTGTCTTAACTATAGTATTTTCACTGAAACCTCTACATGTACATGTGATACAAAGGTTAGAATAGAAATGTCACACTACTAAGGGTGTCATTTGTTCCATGGAAACATGTCATGAGAAATAATATATATTCATAGGTTCCAACACCATAATATATTTTATATTCCACAATAAGAATAGTAGAGAAGCTACTGTTCATTTTCAAGATACCATCCTTTTGAGTTTTAGACTTGGTGTAGTTTCATCATGATGTTTTTGGATGTTCCAAAACCTCTACATTCACGTGGAGTGCATGATGATTGCATGGAACTATTTCACCATGAAGAATGTTATCCGTGTCATGGATACCTATAGTAAAGATGCATAGGATTTATGGAGAAGTGGATAAGATGGATGTGACATGATATTCTTGATTATGCCATTGAGGAATAAGAATTTGTAGCATCACAAGATTTTGATTTTAGGAGCTTCATACAATATCACTAGCTCTATTTTGCATCCATATTTTATGAGGAAGAAAAATATTCCAACTGCGACCAAGATAAATAGAGGAAAGTAAATCAGGAAATGATATTTGAAAAGGATTTTTGAGATCTATGTTTACAAGGCTTTACATGCCACAATAATCATTGTTTCACTATGGTAGTACTCAGTAATGTAGAATATTAAGCTAAGGTTTTATAAAATATAAACTCCTTACTCTATTGTATTTTTTTCATGATGGAATTAATCCAATTCAACAAAATTACCAAATGATAATTCTTATATTTTAGGAATCTCTCAGTATTTTTTCATGAGAGAAGTTTGAATCGGGATTGGAAGTATTTGAAGGATAGATTTTTCCAACCCAATGGAAGAAATCAAGAGTGGAAGAAGCATCAATAAAAGGATCATCCACTAGGGGTTGTAGAGTAGGGAATTGATGATCACTATTATCTTTCAATGATGATCATTGAGAGTTATGTATTTATGAAATTTGTTTTATTATTTTCATTTCATTGTGAAATCGTGGGATTTTTATATAGGATGTTTAATCACAATTCAAGTATATTTTACATTATTTATAAATACCATTATTTTAGTTGTTAGTTATATCCCCTCTTATATGATATTTTTTTTCACTTGTGATTGGAGAACTATAATGAACCATAAATTTTATGGTTCACTATTTATGAGGAAGTTATATTTTTTTCCCAGAGTAGGGGACGTTTTAAGAATTAGGACTTGGATCCAAAATTAAACATATGAAACATATTTGGGATAATTTCTTGGAAATTAATTAGGGTCCAAGAGATGTTTGGAGTTATTAGGTGAATGTTAATATAACACCCATAAAAGTTACTATAAAAGACTAACATGTTTTATGGCATGATTAGCATGAAACACTGAGCTTGAAGTGAATTGTGATATATTATAAAAATATTATTATAATATTGAAATTGAATTTATAGGTATCAATATGAGTAACTATATTATGTAATATATTTATAAGGGTCTTAATCAATAAAAAATTCTTGATTAATGCTTATGAAATAAGAACTGAAAATTTAGTGAAGTTATTTTATGCTTAAAAAATGAATTTTATCATTTTTTTTCATTTTGTGTATCAAAATTATCATTAATTTATACTAATTTTGGAAATTTTATTTTATAAAATAAGTTTTTTTCGAAATCATCATATAAAAATTAACTTAGGGTAAAATCTTTGGATTTTTCTGAAATGATCACTTTTAATGAATAATCAAAATATCATTTTTTTCAAATACTCTCATTTATTTTAATTAAATCATATAATTTAAAAGTTACATTATATTTTTGTATTTGAATTTAAAGTGACATGTGATCATTTTTATCTAATTTAATGTAATTAATTCTATTTGAATAAGAAATATTCATGATCTTGATATATATTAATTTGTATGCTTAAGAAAACATTTTTCTGAAAACTATTTTTCGTTTCATTTTATGCATTTATATTAAAATTTATTTATTTAAATTATAGAGATTTAATATCTAAAAATATATAAAATATTTATAATCATGGGGTTCTAATTTGGTAAATAGGTCCCTTTTATTTTTTATCATTATTAATAGTAACAATGGTAAATATTTTTCACCTTGGTATGGTTAAAATGGATAAACCACGATTGAAACCAAGAGATAAGCTCTCAAAATAAACCAAAAACTTTCCTAAATTTCATTGAATTATAATATTAATTATATAATCATCCAAAATCTAAAATATGATTTTTTTACATTTAAATTTGATTATGACCTATATAATATATCAAGTAAAGAAAAATATAAAATTCCACCCTCTTGCTCTTAAATATATCTTATATGTTAAAATAGGAATAAAAATAAGTTGTGAATGAATATTGAAAGGTATTTTGAGATTAATAAAATTATTTTAATTATATAAATTTATTTATAATTTTGAGTTATTATACAATTACCTTAAATGCTTATGTAATGCTGACATAGTGCTTGTGCAAGTAGTTGAAAAGTAAAAGTAAATGATTATAAAAATGTAAAAAGTAATATTTTTTGAATTAATAATTGTTTAACCAGAATTGTATGGTTCATAATAATTTATAATTTATGGTTAAGAATTTCATATTCGAATTAATTTGTTATATCAATGTCTTTAAATTCAAATTAAATGAATAATTCAAATAATGACATTAATGATATTTTATAAAAATTAGTATTTTATTAAATTATTTAAAAGTCATGAAAATATTTCAATAAGACAGGTATGATGATAAATGGTAAAAAAATTCATCTCTTTTACATTCATGAGAAATTTTTTAACTTATAAGTTAAATTATAACCCATTAATATTGAAAAAGATGTTACCATGGTTAAAGTTATAAATAATTAACAATGGGGTTAAACCAAAAGATAAACCTTAAAATACCACTTAAACCTATTGAATTTTTTTTGAAGTTATTTAAAACATATCATATATTATATTTTAAATTATTTCTAAATGTTTCTACTTTCACATGAAAATAAATTTATTATATTTAAATCTTTTTTGTAATTTGAAGTGTTTCATCTTCCACACTTATAAAAGGAAACCCCTATTTTACTTTCTTTATATCCCTTTGAGCCATATAATTTAACCAACCAATGAAAAATTATCTTATAAAATACCCTATTAAAGAATTATAGTTATATTATTCTTAAAATACCATCCCAAGGGTCCTTAATAAAGGACCTAAAAGAGGCTGACCAAAGGAGATGTAATTGTCATACCCGACCTATTTCAATTTATTTCTTCTTAGACTTCCTCTAAATCCATGATATTAATTGTAAATTAATAACTTAATTTAATAAATTTACTTAAATTTTATTATTATTTTGGAACCAACATTATTCACCCTCTTTTCCATTGAATGGGAAGTTATTGTATCGCTTGTGTGTGTGTGTGGACTATCACCTCTACATTGTGATACAATTCATTTTCCATAACCATTTTTCATGGATATTTATTATGATGGGTTTAAAGTAAATATATTATATTTATTACATAATTATTATTATGTTATTATAATATCATACATACCTTATTACCTTTAAACCCATTGGAAAAATGATAATGTCACTCGTGTATACATGTAACTACCACTTCTACAAAGCGATGTGGTTTATTTTTTTATGTATTAATTTAGTGATAATAAGAATATATTTAATGTATATTTATATTATTTATGATATAATTATGATTATTTAATGATAAAATAACATTTTCCTTTACATTCATCTTTTCATTAGAAAATAAAAACAGTGTTCATGCGTATGTATATCCTACCGTCTCCATAAACGGTGGAAAATATATTTTTTCGATATATATAAATTTTATAGATAAATATAAATATACATACATATATACATACATACATACATACATACATACATACATAAATATATATATAATGAATAAATATTATAATTATTTCCTTATTTATATTCTAAATATGATTAAACCATGGCCAAAGTTCAAGTAACGAAACCATCAAACCGAATCATGCATGGAAAACAGACCTGTTTTCACCAAGATGTTCTTTTTAATAAAGAAATTATTAATAAAAATTTAATTTTAAATTATAAAGGAACAGTAAATAGTAATTTATTCATGAATATAGTTCTAGAATATATGTATAAGAAATGAATATTTATTATACTAGAGGTTTGAATTCATACACAATAAGACAATACTTGAGGTAAGGGTATTTCTCATCTCACATGAATTTATGTGATACATATGACATATTCAAAACTTGTTTCCATTTTTGTGTGTGTGTGTATATAATAATCATGAATTTATTTTATGACTATTCTCAATAAAATTATGGGTATTTAAAAGTCCATATAAGTCTCTATCTTTCATGAGGATTATATTTAGAGATTACCAAAGAGGTCAGAGTTATTCGTCTCAATATTGTTTCATCGAGGCTTGTTTGGTGTTATGCAAATATTTATGTCTATGTGGTTTTTATACAACCAATTTTATATTTTATATCATTAAAATACTTATTTTTATGATATTTAATGTTTTATTTGAGGCTATTATATCATGGGACTTATGATTCAAAATTTACCAAAGTTGTAATGGTTTTATTTTAAAATCACTATTATTTTCCAAGATTATTTGTGATTAATTTTATGATGATGAAATTATAGGTCTATATCAATAAAATCATGAATTTTATTCTACTTTTTTAATTTCTATATATTACATGTTTTCATTTCAATTTTCTCTCTTTAAGAACTCAAGAGACTGAAAGAATTATTTTAAGGAAACCTGATTTTATTTTTCTCTTTAATCAATAATAATTTTTCTTCCATATTCTTGTTTTATAAAATTGTATTCAAGAAAGTTTTATAATATTATCCTATGATTATTTAACTTAATTTTTATATATTATTTATTTATATAAAATGGTTTAAAAATTATTCTTCTTGTCATTTTTGAAATGTGGTTCCTTTTACTTTTTACTAAAAATATAAAAGGAATCTTTATTTTAATTCCCATGACACGAAATTAATTTCCCACTTTCATAAATGCTAAAATATTTGAAGTTTACTTTACATTTTTCCATGGTTATTTTTAAATAATTTTTCCCCATAATATTTTTGAATTTTTTATATTTTAAAGAAGTGATTTCAAAATAAAATGGTAATTTTCATCCAGAAATATTCTAGTAATATTTTAAAGGAATTTTCATCTAAGATGACATCATTTGATGCTACTTATGATTTACTGATGATATGATCCAATGGTAATATCCTTATTTTTCTCTGGATGGTTTATGATTATGATGGTGATTTTTTATGAGACTTATTTATTTTCCATGGGTTTTGTTATGATGAAATGACGAAATGTTTATGAAACCTGTTTCTTTTCCATGGGATATGATATATGATAAATGTTTTATGATCTTGTGAATATGTAATATGAATTATGATCATCTGATGGGTGGTCCCAGAATTATATATTTGTCTAATTAATTGGTTAAATATGGATATATCATGAGATAATAATTATAGAAATGGGGATTGAACCCAGTTCAGTAAGGGATTATTTTCATTATGATAGTCTTGGGAGTAAACCTTGACTGATATGATGGTTTGGGGAGTGAAACAAATACACTGTATCAACCTTGTTAATGAGAGTTTAATACTATGGAAATTAATTTATATTCTTATATGTGTGCCACAAAATTATGTTTTCTGTCAATGTTTTTGTCTCATGGATATTGTGATTTGATTCCTTTATGATTCATGTCTTATGAACAACTAAGATTTATTACATGATTCAAGATTATGATATATGATTTGCTGGGTAAGGATTTTCAAATGTTAAGATCATATTCTCATACCCTTATGATCATGTTATATTTAATTGATCATTGATATCTCCCTTGTTTATCCTTACTGATCATATGATCTCACCCTTTCTTATGTTTCCTTTTCCTATGTTATGAAGAAAGTTTTTAAGTAGGGTTTTTCTAAGAAGAGTACTATGTGTGAAGATCTTTGTGTAAGATATTGAATATATTTCATGAAATAAGAATATTATGTATATACTATCCAAATACACTATACCTTTATTGTCTTTGGTCATGTATTTGTAAAATATATTAAATATTAATTTCTTAAGAAGCAATATATCTATATAAAATGTATGGGTCATTATAATCGGAGCAGTGGTTAGGGAGTCACATTTGATGAAATATTATAACTGTAGTAAGTCATACTGTGACCCACATTTTACATTATAATGAGATTTTATAGAGGGTTTCCTCAAAGTGGGGTCATGAGGTACAATATCATGATTGGGATCATGGTTCATTATTCCATGAAGGAAAATGTGGCTACACCAATAAGGAAACTTGTGCCTTGTCTAAAGAGAGGCACATCATGATACAACCATAGGGGTCAATCCATGACTAGTTTTGGCCAAGTTTTGATCCTTATACCATAGAAAAGAATGGTTGTGGACCATTGGGGATACGCTATGATGAAGGTTGACTGAGGTATGACCCCTCTTCTAGAGTGTCCATGCCATGAACCATAGGGGTTGCACCATGACCCAGTCAGGCGAGGGTTGCATTGTGCCATGAATCTCTTGGTCATGTTGCAACTGACCCACTTGGCCATTTTTTTAGTGAGGTAAGACCCATCATTTTGGGTTTAACCCCATTATGTTTTAGTTCAAGAGTTGAACATGGGTGGTATAATTTGATAAAATCTATTCCCCTATATTCCTTCCATAAATCTCCTCTTCCAAGGGGGTTTTTGGTGATTCTGTGGAGATTCTAGGTGAGTTATTACCCTATTTACTTGTGTTTTTTATTCCCCTTTAATAGCCCTAGATTTTGGTTCCATTTAGGATAATGTTTTGGTGATGATTTCACTAGATCAAGTGAACTCATCTCAATTAAATGGGGATTTTTCTTTTCATGGATAGAGGGGGAATCTAGAATATGAATTCTTGAGGTTTCAATCACTTTTAGTGGCTTGATGATTCCTGGTTAGTTTGTTAATGATTATTAATATTTTTATTAAGTTATAAAATCAATTATAAATTAATATACTTAATTATTTTGGTGTTTTAGAGTGATATGGGATCTTGGGAGTTGATGTGAGCTTAGATGAGGCATGGACGGGCTTGGTGAAGAATGTGTGGAGCATGAAATGGGTGGTAAATCCTAGGAAATATCTATGATACAAAATCTTATATCTATTTATACAATATTTATTTCTTAATGCATATTTTGTATGACCAGGTAGAAGGGATAGGGATTTTGAGTTCACAATAGAAGGAGATAAGTTGGATTCAAGCCTCCTATGCTTGGGTTAAGTGATTATTATCACCTGGGTGAATTGGGATCATCCTATGACTAGGTCTTCAAGGGAGTATATTTTAGGAGAGTTGGTGGGAGACCTCAAGTAGGACTTGGGATGTGTGATGAGACATGGGTAGAAATGTTTGATTGTCCTAGGTCTAGGTACACAAACATGAGAGGATTAGGCTAGGTGGGATGTGAGATATATACCAAAATATCATGATTTGTAAGGAGAACCCTCCTGAGGATGGATTCAAATTTGGTATTTTTCATTTGTGGGGTAAGTTCTCCAATGATTGAAAGGGTTTTGTAGAGAGGGTTTTTCTTCAAGTGATAAGTTTGAGAGATCTTATGAGAGCGATGTATGATGGTACTTGAGTGAGGGATGTGTAGCAAGGATTGGACCGACCTCTTGAGGTCTAGGTCGAGTATTGACTACGTGCTATGAGGTCATCAAGGGGTGATGCGTTTGAGATTGTATTTAAGAGATGATACAATTTTGGAGGACCATAGTGGATACCCTTATGGGTGATATAATAAGACAGGAAGATTTAAAATTTTGTGTTAGGACGATCCAGATTGTATGAATATATTATCATAAAAGGATGGATAAATGACAAGGTACTTCAGTGCATGGGGATAGGTACTGAGTGACTAAATCCCATGTGATGAGTTTTTGATATTATAGGATGAGCTATGTTCCCTTCATATTGTTTTTGTCTTGTGATTTTGATATGTGATGAACCATGTTATGAGTGATGACATATCTTGAGGCCTAGCCTCAGCTTGAGTGATAAGGTAGAGGTTTTTATATGATATTACACCAAACTTTAGTGATAAGGTAGATTTTAGATAATATCTCACCTTGAGTGGTAAGGTGATGTATGAAACCTACCTTGAGTTGGAAGGTAAAGGTTAAAATGTGATGTCAATAATTACCTTGAGTTTTAAGGTAGTGTCTATGGAAGGGTTCTTATGTTGATTAAGAAGGTATGGTTAACCACATTCTGATTGAGACTAAATTGGTTGATAGATGTTGGTTCTTGGGATAGAGGGCTTATATGTTGGTCCTAACCTTGAATGATAATGTACTAGTCAAGACTTGATGGATGACCTCCCTGGAGTGATACATGACTATCCATGACATGGATATGATACCCTACCCTACACATTTAGGCAGTGATTGTGGACTTAAAGATTCCATAAACCATGTATTCATGTACGATCTAGGATACAATTCAATGTTATAAGGTGAGTAGATTCCAATTTAAGACAAAGTATGTATAATAAAATGTCATGGTGGATTGGTTATCCCATTATGACATGATGCACATAAATTAATGATGTCCTGGTTAGCACATTACGATCTAAGGTGCTTGTATGAGGATTCTTATTTATTTCCATGTGCATACACTTATTTGATGGCGTATATTAGGGGAACTTTGTGAGGCCCTAATGATATTTATTTATCATACACAGAAATAGTACTCTGGTGCATGTTCAAATCATATATATGATTTATAGGCTAGAGCATGGGTTGTGCAGTGGACCAAGCTAGAGAATCTCAATGGGTATTGGAGATTGTAATTTAGGTGAGGATCTAGGATAGAAGTAGTTCCTATTGTTTATTTTGCTTTTATTATTTATTTTTTATATGTGATCAGTGTAGTGGGTGATCAATTAATTTATAACTAAATGATTCAGCATGGTACATTTTGTTATATCATTATTTTTTATTGATTTATATCTACTCTGATGATTTTTCATCGTATATGATTTTTAGTTATTTATGATATCTTATTTATTTTGATTAAAGATCATAGACTCCATAATGTATGATTTAGGCCTTCACTATTAGTCATCAGCATGTGATATATGGGAAGGTGTTCCTGAGGCATTGTGGTACCCTAGTCAGGGCACTATTAAGTGGCCTCCAGATGGGGTATCATAAAGGGGTATCAGGACATATTTTTCTTGTCTTACTATTTAAGGATATTATAGATGTGGAATAGAGGCATGTCATATCTTATGATATACCACATGATGTTTCATTACAAATACCTTTTTCATTTGAAAGTACAGGTTACCAAGGGTATGAGATTGCTCTTATTGGTTTTCACTCTTATGGTAGAGATGTTTATTAAATGTGTTGCATTTACCAAATATTTTTATTTTTATAGTTTTACTCTTGTATCATAGTGTAAAAAGGTATATAATGCATCATATTCAACACATATGATTAATGTGACACATGTGTACTGGTGTGTGATTTATTTCACCAATGGCCAGGGGATTGGTTATTTATATTACAACAACAACTTATATGCTGTTTTTTCATATAATATTTTGGTGTCAGTGTACTCAGAAAAACCATTGTATTTTTTTGGTGGAAGGTCATTTTGATCCAAATATAGGAAATTCTCCAATGGTGGTTATACAACCTCTTCATGTAAGGGATGAATAGTAACCCTTGGTGGGTCGATAAATTCATTAGATGCCTTAGTGATTGAAACCTTATCTGTGAATGAGAATATGAAGTTATTATATAAATAATAACCTATATAGAGTTTTCCCATATAGAATCTTGGTGAAATTATACTTAAAAAAACTATCAGGTACCCTTGAGTGGGTTGATGAAAGGAATGTGGAATTCCTTGTGTTTGAGATGAGAAGAACTCCATGTACTTATGGTATTTAAGATGGTTTTGAGAGGGCATGATTGGTTGGATCTCTAACCTTATGGATCAAGTTGCTATATGGTCATTTCTTGGACGGGAAGAGTAAGAACTCATATATTCATTTCAGGTATGGATCATGATTTACGGTGTTTTTGTGGAAAAAGGAATACTTTATAAATTTTTTGAGTGCACTCCATGTACTCCTGAGTACACGCCATGTACTCCTGAGTACATGCCCTGTACCCGATTGTTGCAGGTAGCCATGTACTGGTCATGTAATGGCAGAGTACATGGACATGTGGACCGCCAAAATAAGGGGTCAATTGAGGCATGTACATGGTGTGTACATTAAATGAACATGCCATGTACTTTTATTTTTAATTGAGATATCAGACTTGGGTCATGTCTAACCCTCTTTTTCATCTTCTTCTGGTCGTGTCTCATGAAGGAGCGTACAAAATCAACAAATATTCTCCAAGCCACCGATCCGTCATATATTCTTTGAATTAAACACCATCGGTTGTGTTGAAATCACCTCAGTGAGTTATTGGTTCTTCCTGAATCTCTCATCCCGATTTCTTATCTCTCAAGTTATTCATGGTTGAACTTATTTGATGTTTTTATATATCTATAGCGTTCTAAGACAATTTAAGGGATTAAGTTCAAGATTGTTCCTCATACAATGTCGAGGTAGGTGGTTTGTTTCCTTTTGGAGTTTTTATTTGAGTTATATATGCCTAAGTGCCAATTACCCATTATTCAGGTATTTTGTGTTAAGGAATTGAACCCTGTTATCAAATGCCTTAGATTTATAGATAGATTAAGGGTTTTTGTTGATATATTATGCTAAATTTCATGTTTAGGAGACACCCCATGGGTGATTTTCCTTGTTTTAATGTTTATGAATGTTCGATTGAGGTTTCCTATAAAGTGGAATTTATTTCCTTGCCTTACATGTTAGGTTAGAATTTATTGCTTATTAGTTCTTGTCAAATGTTTGTATTATGCATTTTAGCTTCTTATCCTTGTATTAGTTGATATTACTTTGGGTTTATGGATATCTTTTGTGTACGATTGTATTACACAGGGATGTGAGAACCTGGTGTAGTTAGACCATAGTGGGAATTGACTTTGAGGGCTTCCCCAGAGTGTCTATTATATTTACATCGTGAGACCATAGGGGGGATTGATGGTGAGTTATCCCTAAAAATGTCTACAGTATACCGTTATGAGAACACATGGGGAATGGAAGTTGAGTGCTTCCTTAGAGAGTCTGTAGTTTATTATTAAAATAGCACAGGGGGAATTGAAAGTAATTGATTCCTTAGAGAGTATGTAGTTTATTATTAAAATAGCATAGGGGGAATTGAAAGTGATTGATTCCTCAGAGATTATTTGTTTTTGTGAGACCAAAGGGGTTAGACTGTGTGATATTTCCCAGAGGGTCATTATATCTTTACTGAATTGATGATATGTTAAACCAGAGGGGTTAGACTGTGAGAACATTCCTAGAGGGTTTCTTGTGAATGATTGATTGATTATGAAGAGCCTGCCAATCCAAATCACAAGCTTGGACTCGATCTTACATGATTGTTAGATGGTATTCTGAGACATTTTTTTTATTTTACATAGGGGATACACAACTTAGGATAGGTACTGATATTTCATTATTCAATGGTTTAAATAATTAATAAATGTAAATGAATGTAATTGGAAACTATAGGATTTTTTAATTTTAAGTAATTACTTTTTTATTTCTTCATTTATCATGTTTCATGATATATATATTCACTGACACATAGGAACATATATTTTGGTGGTTGCCTACTAGGATTTGTTTCACACCCTGTTTGGGTCATAATTTTGGGCCCAAATAGATTATATGGTTATAGGTATAGATAAGGAAAAGTTCCCTTCTATATCAGTTATTTGATGGTTGTTAGAGATGGAGATCATAGGACCAAGCTGAGGCTTGTGATGCTGTTGTAGTTATTTACTGTTTTTAGTAATTTGGTTTTAGTTTTGTATTTCTAGGGTTGTGACTTGTTTGGATGATTTCCTAGATACTTGTGACATGAATAATTATTTATATATATATATATGATGTAATTGTTTATACTTTCATTCTTCCATTGTTTACTTTGTTGTATGGTATTAGTGCTTTCACTATTGTTTATTATTGTTATTCTGCTGTGATTATCTGCCAATGAGGTCATAGTTTCTCCACTATCATACCCAAGGACCTCACTGCTAGTCGGTAGCCTATGGAGTTTGGGGAAATGCACTTGAGGCCATGTGACCAACCAGGTACGGGGCACCTTTGGGCAGCACCTAAAACTAGGACGTTACAAAGTTGTATCATATTCTAAGAGGCCCAGTTCTATGGGAGAGTGTGTTAGGTGAGGACCCTACTCCTGGGTGGGCCATAGGTGAGGATGCGATCTTGCACTTTCTTGGACACTTATGAGTGTCAGAAGACATACACAAGGAGATGATGTAGGATTTTCATTCCTCCACATGGGAAGTTCATCCTGGTGTCACTAAGATGTATCGAGATTTACAAAGTCAGTATTAGTGTCTAGGTATGAAGCGAGATGATGCTGAATTTGTTATGATACGTTCCACCTGTTAGCAGGTGAAGGTGGAGCATCAGTGACTGACATGTCATTTACAGTAGTTACCCATTCCCCAGTGGAAGTGGAATGATGTCGCGATGGATTTTGTGATGGGTTTACCATGGTTGCCATGAGCGAGTGATGCGGTATAGGTTGTTATTGATAGACTTATAAAGGTTTCATATTTCTTTCCAATTAAGGAAACCTTCAGTGTTGATGGTCTTGGAAGGTTGTACATCCAATATATTGTATGGTTACATGGGGCTACACACTCTATCATTTTATATAGGGATGGTTGTTTTACTTCTCGTGTCTGGCAGGGACTACAGAGGGATTTAGGTACCCAGGTACTTCTGAGTATGACTTACCATCCCTAGACAGATGGCCAGTCCGAGTGCACGATTAATGTGATGTAGGACATTATTTGAGCATGCATCATGGATTTTGGTGTTCTTGAGAGAGACACATAAACCTACTAGATTTTTCCTACAATAACATCTTCCAAGTGATGATTCAAATGACACCTTATGAGGCTTTGTACGGTAGGCCATGCTGATCACCCCTATGTTGGATGGAGGTAGAAGAGGTAACTATGCTGGGACCTCGCCTTGTACAGGATACCATTGAAAAGGTGGAGTTGATTCAAAAGAGGCTTGATACTACACAGACTCGCCAGAAATCTTATGATGATCGACGGAGATGACCTTTGGAGTTCGAGGTTAGAGACCTGGTTTTCTTGCATGTCACACCAATTTTGGGACACAAGATGATTAAGAGTTAAATAATTCTTTCACTGAGATATGTTGGGCCATTTTAGATTTTGGAGAGACTCAGTCCAGTTTCCTATCAGTTGCAGCTACCTTAGAGGTATCAGGATATGCATGAAGTCTTCCATGTTTCACAACTATAACGTTACTTTTCAGACCCGTCTCACATTTTTCAACCTGAGGAGGTTGAGTTGGAGGTGGATTCATCCTTCAAGGAACACCCTATATAGATTATGGATCAAAACAGAAAGGTTCTCTATGACTGGTCTATTCTTCAAGTATGGGTGCTATGGCAGCATGGGTGAGTATAGGACGAGACTTGAGAGAGGGAGTCCAACATTTGATCATAGTGGCCAGAGTTGTTTGATGTTTCTCCTTCACCACACTTAGAAGGGAAATTCGAAGATAAAACTTTTGAGTGGGGGATGTTTTTATGAACCCAGATCTTCATTTTAGGTAGGGATCTTGATTTACGATGTTTTTTAGGAAAAAGAATATTTTATAAATTTTTTGAGTACACGCCCTGTACTCATGAGTACACGTCGTGTACTAGGTTTCCATAGGTAGCCATGTACTATCCATGTAATGACTGAGTATATGGATATGTGGACCACTTAAAGCAGGGTTCATTTGAGGCATGTACATGGCGTGTATATTAAATGAACACACCATGTACTTTTCTTTTAAATAGAGATATCAGACTGGGGTTGCGTCTAACCCTCGTTTTCATCTTCTCCTTTTGGTATCTCGTGAAGGAGCGTACTAAATCGCCGAATCTTCTCAAACCCACCGATCCACCATCCGTTCTCCGAATCAAACACCATAAATTGAATTGGAATTTCCTTAGCGAGTTATTGGTTCGTCTTGAATCTATCTTCCCGATTTCTCATCTCTCTCGAGTTATTCAAGGTTGAATATTTTTGATGTTTTTGTAGATATATGATGTTCTAGGATGATTCAAGGGCCAAATTTTTAGAGTGATCCTTTTACAACATCAAGGTATGTGGTTTTTTGCCTTTCATAGTTTTTATTCGAGTTATATATGCCTAAGTGCTGATTACCCATGATTTGGGTATTTCATGTTAAGGAATTGAACCCTTTTATCATCTTCCTTAGATTTATTGATACATTAAAGGGTTTCATTGATATATTATGATAAATTTCATGTCAAGGGGACACCCTATGGGTGATTTTATTTATTTGAATATTTATGACCATTTGGTCTAGGTTTCCTATAAGGCAGACATTGTTTCCTTTCCTTGCATGTTAGGTTGAAATTTATTGCTTATTGTGGCTTGTTAAATGTTTGTGTTATGCATTGTATATGCTTATACTTGTACTAGTTGAGATTACTTTGGAATAATGGATATTGTTTTTGTATGATATTATTACACAAGGTTGTGAGAACTTGGTATAGTTAGACCATAAGGGGAATTGACGTTGAGGGATTCCCCAGAGTGTCTGTTGTACTTACATTGTGAGACCATAGAGAGGATTGATGGTGAGTGATCACTCAGAGGGTCTATAGTATTCCATTATGAGACCACATGGGGAATTTAAGTTGAGTTCTTCTTCAAGGAGCATGTAGTTTATTGTTAAAAGACCATAGGGGGAATTGACGGTGAGTGATTCCTCAGAGAGCCTTTTTTTTGTGAGACTAAAGGGGTTAGACTGTGTGATCTTTCCCAGAGGTTTGTTATATCTTTACTGAATTGATGATATATTGAACCAGAGGGGTTAGACTATGATAAATTTCCTAGAGGGTTTCTTGTGAACGATCGATTGATTGTGACAAGCCTGCCAAACCAAAGCACAAGATTGGAATCATTCTTACTGGATTGTTAAATGGTCTTCTGAGAAATCTGTTTTTCTTTTACATAGGGGATACAAAGATTAGTCTAGATCCTAGGATATCATTATTCAATGGTTTTAATAATTAATAAATATAAATGAATGTATTTGTAAACTATAGGATTGTATACTTTTGAGTACTTCTTTATTTATTTATTCATTTTTCAAATTTCCTACTATATATAAGCACTGAAATTTACGAATAGATCTTTTGGTGGTTGCCTAATGGGAGTCATCACACACCCTATTTGGGTCATGATTTTGGGAAAAAACAGATTATATGGTTTCAGGTATAGATAAGGGAAAGAACCCTTCTACATTAGCTACTTGATTGTTGTTGGAGCTGGAGAGTATGGGACCAAGCTGAGTCTTGTGATGTTGTTGGAGTTATTTACTATTTTTAGTACTTTGGTTTTAGTGTTTTATTTCCAGTATTGTTACTTGTTTTGTGGATTTACTATATACTTGTGACATACATCATTATTTATATATATATATGCTGTAGTTTTTTATACTTTCAGTCTTTCACTGTTTACTTTTTTGTATGGTATTACTACTTATGCTATTTTTTATTATTGTTATTCCACTATGTTTCTATGCCAATGAGGGCATTATTTCCCCACTATCACACCCAAGTCCCTCGCTGCTAGTCAGTAGCCTCTGGAGTTTGGTGAAATGTGCTTGAGGCCATGTGGCCAACTGGATACAGGGAACCTTTGGGCGACACCCGGAACCAGGATGTTATAGGAAGAGTGTGGGTAGACACTCATGGTTTTGGAATGATTTCTGAGTGACGGGTGATAATGTTGTAGGAAATGTAATTAGTGAGATTCCTTAGGACAATTAGAAGTAAATATTTGAGGATTCTTCAGTTAGATAGTATTTACATGGTGAGAAACATAATCTCTGGTTTAGGAATATGAGCATAAATTTAATGGGATGTGACTCGTGGAAGCATGATTTGGGTGATATGGTATGGTTTTATGATGGTGTGAATCCATTTATTTAGGGTGAGATTGAGTAGAATTATGGTTAAGAACCTATGAGAGGTTTTATGGAGAACCAATCAACATGGGGAAAAGATGAGTGAGTATGGGTGAATCTTTTAGAAAAAATACTTAGTTTGAAAAGGGGAGTGTGTACTGGTTACACATGATGCCTATTTGGTTTATGGATCAACGAGTAGTTGTGTGAAGGTCAAGGACCATTGGAATTAGTGAGATACCTAAGATCTTATTGGCCTAAGGTTTTTGTAAGGATCAAAAGTGTTATCTCTGTGGTAAAATGGTAACATCAAGGATGGATTAAAGTTTTGTGGTGTGGTCAATCAAGGATGGTCCTTGACACGGGTTATTAGTGATGTGTGTTCTTGAGGATCAGTGTAAGAAGATCTATATATTAGGGGTTCACCATTGATGATTTGAGGGTTCAACCCTTATTTTTGGAGAATTCCAGAAGATGTGAAGGATGAAATTCTTGGTAAGATTAGAATTGGTGGTGCATTTTTTTTATATTGGAACTTTCTTATTAGTATATAATCCATATAAAATCATTTCATTTGAAAATATATGGATGGGGGATATGGTGACCTTGTGTTTTAGGTCATTGGGGTGATGATGAGGATACACCTGTGGTGGGGAGCATTAAATGGATCAGGGTTGGATGACCATCATGTTGAAAGTGTTATGAATGTGGTCTGACTAACTGATGGAAAATTGAGGTGAAACTAAGACTAAACTATGTGATTGTATTTGACTATGTTTGGTTCCTTGGTAAATACTAGATTTGGAATTCATATGTAGTGGTATATGGAGTCCAAGGGATGACAACATGCTCTAAATGGGGTTGGAATTGTCCAAATGTGAGTAGGATTGGGGGTTCACTAGTTCTCATGGATATGGAATGATGTCTAGTGTGGGTGGTTTGTGATCAAACTATGTAATTTACTTGAGAATTAGCCTTTTAATTTAGTGTGGGTGTTTGGATGATCTCAGGATTCCTTCAGAATTTTAGGCATCATGATTGGGTAGTGCAATGATGTGTCAGTGGGTGCGGCCATGAATTTTTATAAAAGGATTTCTAGAGGAAGACTAATCATTGTTTTTGTTTGGAATTGGGTATGGTGTGGTGGAAACCACTCTAAGGGTTTCATTATGCCACTATAAGTGTGTTCATGATAGGATATTTCTATAGTGGGGAGCATTGTGATGTGGAATTAACCTTTATGAGTGGAGTTTAATGATGGGGATCATTATAATCCTTAGGATGATCTGATTGCTAATATTTTATTATCTCAGGAGAGAGGGGATCGTTTGACTTTTCATCTCATCATTTGAAATGATGATGAGTGAGTGGAGCAACTTATGTTGAATAATGTACTATGGTGTTTGGAGTTGTGAATTGAAAGTAAGTCCAACATTTAAGGATGAAACAAGGATATATGGAGGTGAATTGAAGACTGTAATAAGTCAAGTTTAATTGATGAAGGAATACCATGAATTCTCAAGGATAATATGTTTCATGGTGGGGATTTTATAATGAACTGTAAATTTTAAAGGTCATTGTTTCTAAGGAAGTTTGAATTTTTTGTTCCAAAGTATGGGATGTTTCAAGAATTGTGACTCAGATCTTGAATTTAAGGGTTATAACATCTTTGGGAGATGTTATGGGCATGGATGATGGCTAATGTGATGTTTTGTGTGGTTGGGTGAATTTTTTAGTAGGTTTTAGGTTGACCCCTTTATTGAAATGTTACAATTATTCTAGGTTTCACTACAATTACCTTCTATGGATGGTTTCATTATGATGGGGATGCCAGGTACCACATCATGAGAGGGAGTGTGTGGAATCACATTGTGGAGGAAAATCCGGTTAGACTATGAAGGGGGATTGGGAATTTCCTAGAAAGAGTCGTATCACACCGTAAACATATGGGTTGTTTCATGATGACTGTTTTCATAGGGTTGAGCCCACTGCCATGGTAATTTATGACCGGGACACATCCAAGATTCACCATGATGAAGGTAGGCTGAGGGATTGGCCCTCTACATGGGTGGTCATACTACAACTCATATGGGCCATGGTACAACCTGGTTAGGTGAGGGGGTGTCATGTTGTGACACTCCTTATCGCATCGTGATCAACTCACTATGCCATTTTTCTTAATGAGGGATGACCCATCATTTTTGGGTCACCCCCAAATGTTTTAAATTAAGTGGAATGCATGAATAAGTTCTCATTAGCACTTGTGTGAATTTGGATCAACTTTTTACTTGGTTTCTTGGGGCATAAATGATGAAAGAGTTTTATGAGATACCTTGGGTATGTCTTTGGGTGTGATATGAGATGTGGGCAGCCTAGGTTTATTTTACTAGATTTATTCAGGCAGGAATGAGTTACTTAGGCCTAGTGGGATGAGTAAGATAGTCAGAAATCTCATGCTTGGTAAGGAGAACCCTCTTGATGGTGGATGTAGAGTTGATATACACAATGGGTGGGATAAGTTCTTCGGGGATTTACAAGGTGTGAAAGATAGGGGTTTTATCCAAGTGATAATATCGAGAGATCTTTCAAGAATGATGTTTGACGGTACTCAAGTGAGGTTTGTGAAGTGAGGATAGTACCAACATCCTAAGGATTATATTGGGAAGAGCCTGTTGGTTATGAGGTTACTAATAGGCGATGCATTTGATATGGTACCAATGAGTTGATGCGAGTCTAGATGAACCTAATGGATTCTCTTATGGGGAAGATTATAATTCCATAGGATATGACATGTTGTGTTGGATGGATGAAAAGGTAAATCGAGGAATGGGGATTGGTGTTGAGTGATGAGAACCCTGGTGTTGAGTTGGTGAGATTTTGGGATGGGATTCTATCCATGCTTTCTATTGTATATGTGTTCTTGTAATAGGTGATGGACTATGTCATGAGTGATTATAGATCCTAAGGCTTGATGTCACCTTGAGTGATAAGGTGTTCGAAGAACCCTACCTTGAATGATAAGGTAGAGTTTAGGATTTGATATCGAACCTACCTTGAGTGATAAGTTAGAGTCTAGATAATGGACCACCATAAGGGATTAGGCATTAGATGAACCCTACTTTAAGTGATAAGTTATATGTTGAATTGTGATGTCCAGCCTTACTTTGTGTGATAAGGTAGAGGCTGCAGAATGGTCATTTCCTTGAGTAATATGGTAAGGTCAACCATTTTTTGAGTGATAGAACATGTATTGATGTATATTGGGTCCTAATATAGACGATTTGGACAAGAGGCCTTACCTTTAATGATAAGGTAGTGGTCAATAATTTATGTAAAACATCCATTGAGTGATAAGGGATGGTCCTAGACATAGATATGGGACCCTACTCTACACCTTTAGCCATTGGTCAAGAACATAGAGATGACCCACCTTGAGTATTTGTGTATGGAGTGCGATAAAATTCAAAAAAATGAGGTGAATGGATTTCTTATTAGGCAGACATAAGTACTATTGGGTGTTGCAGTGATCTGTTTAGTATATTATGATCTTATGCACATGGATTCATGTCCTTATAGTTAGCACAAAATGTTCTGAGGAACTTATGTTCACATGCTTATTTATTTTCTTCATGTAAAAATGTATATAATAGTTTTTATTAGGGTAACTTGGTGATACCCCATTAATATGTATTCATGGACACTTTAGTTCATGAGAAAATGTTATGTCTACTTTATAGGTCAAAGCATAGGATGTATAGTAGATTGGGATGGGGTATCTTGATGGGTATTAGATATATCTATTGAGGTGAGACTTGGGAATCATAGTAGATCCTATTGTGTTGTTTGGTTTTTAAGTTTTTCTATTTTATATGTGATCCTTATAGTGGGAGATCAATTTATAAATGACTATATTCTCCCACAAGGTACGTTTTATTATATCATTGCTTATTTAATTATACGCAATGTGATGATTGTTCATTGTGTATGATGTTTTTTTTCCATTATTTTATTTACTTTGATTGAAGTCCATAGTCTTCACAATATATTATTTAATCCCCCATTTTTAGTCAATAACCTCTGGAATATAAGGATGTGTTCCTGAGGCCTTATGGAACCTTTTTCTAGGAACTGGAAACTGGCCTCTAGGTGGGGGATCACACGAACAATCAACTTTGAGTGGATAGACTCATATAGATGATTGTAATTACTTGAAGAGGGTGTGTATGTATTATTCTTTAAACTCTTATTTTTTATTGAGTTTTTATAATAAACTTGTATTTTATTGATCCGAAAAAAAAGCATATCCCCTAATCACATAGAAATAGTGGTAGTGATTAGGGGATAAACCTTAATGTGATAAAGGGTAGTGGGAGAGTGAGAGATGACCTTAAGTATGCCTTTTACTTTGAGATATAACCTAATGTATCCAAATCCTACTAGGTTAACATGACCAATGAAATGAAATAGGCTTAGGTAGTTTTAGTTTTTTTGACCAAGTTGATCTAATTACTTCAAGGAGCCGCACAACTATTAATTAAATTTATCTCGTGAATGGAGTTGAGTTTTTTTGAATAAAGAAATAATATCCTTATACAATGATTCATCTTTATTAATTCCCATTATCAAATTTTAATTCACTAATAATTAACCCACCAAAGTAGTTCAATCTAGATTAGTTTATTTTAAAATTCATAAAATGATTGTAAAGATTTAACAATTGGATTGAAGAACTTAATTGGGATTATTATTTTCTCATGTGATCTAACACACACTTTAAATTTACTAATATTTCATTTCTAATGTTTTTATTATATGTGTTACCATAAAATTACAATTTAAATCATTCATGTTTTAGGAATTTATTGAAATATTGTATTTTGGTCATTTTTTATATAGTTGTTGGTAGATAACACGCATATTTTTTGATAACCCATTAAAGTTAGAAAATTTTAAATGAATGAACCCATTTCTTTCTTTTTGTAGAAAGATTTATGCTTTTATATATTATAATATTTATGTGTCACACATTGAAATGAAAAAACCCTACCATGTGTAGTTTGTTGAAATATTAAACAAAATTTTCAAAATTAAATAGAAACTAGAAATGATTATGTGGCATAAAAATGTTAAAATGTGGATTATTAATTTAAGAAGCATGTCTAAAGTTGGAGTATGTTTGTGAGATTTTTTATGAAAGAACTATTATGTATTTCCTCAATAATGATTGTGTTGTGGGTAGGTTTCACCAAAAATATATAATTAAAAGTAAGACACACTTTATAAAATAATAAATCATGTTTCATTGGTGAGAAAATGTTTAAAGAATTTTTAGTTTAATAATGCAAAGAATGATTAATGATAAAAAATCATTTATTGTTTTCGGTTCACAATCCAAAAAGCATGTTTAATTAATATTATTAAATTCCAAAGTTTGGTGATTTCCTGGATATGAAATTTAATGAAATTTGAATATTGTTTTTTTGTGCTATTTGATTATTATTTCTTCAAAGTGATAATATGTTTTATTGATAACATTTTTTAAAACCTAAATTGACACTCTAAAAGTTTTTGAACATAAATTATTCCTATAATAAAATTTATAGATGGATTTTCTATGATATTTTTTTAAAATATATGTAAAGTGGTTATTGTATTATAGATGGAATTAATGGGGATGTTTCTTAGTGGGGTATGGATATGTTTTTGGTATGATAAATGTGGTGGATGAAGATGGATTGGTTTTGGGTGTATGATTTTTGTAGTGGTTGGATGGTGGAATGATGATAAGAGGAATAATGTTGTGGATTTGTGAAATGTTATACATATGATATTTCTAGGAAGGATAATATAGGGGTTTATATGCTTTCCTATGAAATATTTGTTTCCTTTACAATGTTAACATTGTTTTTTTTGGATTATTCTCACTTTATTATTATTTGATTTAAATATATATCATAAAAAAATTCAAGAGATTATGAATGAGAAGGAGAAAGTGGGCTCTTGAGATAGAGAATTGGTTATGTTTTAATAACTTGAAGTACCAAAGTTTAATAGCGGGGTATCTATCCTTTTGACTGAGGACCGGTTATAAGATATTGAAGATTCCTTTGAGTTAGTGAAGAATCTGGATAGATTCCGAGTTTTTTTGGTGGTTATATTGAAGGTAGTGGGTGATAAAGCATGGAAATAGATCCCGTAGAAGCAGTTTCTATTTTTGAGTTTGTTGACTTCATTCTTATCATTTATTTTCAAATCATAATACAGTTTATAGTGAGTTTGATTTAACTTGGAGCTTTTTGTTTATTTTTTTTGTTCCAAAAATATAACTTCATATGATTTACCATATGATGAACTTATTTAATATACCCTTATTCCATTATATTGATAATCCATGTTAAACATCATCCATAAGAATTTTCCAATTTATAATCGTGTGTAGAGTTGAACTCATTAGAAGACATAGTATTCATCAAAAGATAAAGTGTTTTGTTTGATGTAGTTTCAAAACATTCCCATTGATCTCATAATTTTACCATTTAATTTTGTTACAAAATCATTTATAAATATGATTTAGTCTTCAAGGAGTGAATGATAAAAAATCATTATTGAGCATACTTGTAGTTGTTTTGAAGTTTATGTAATATCAGTGATTTGAGTGGTTCCAATTTTAATATTTTCTGTCTGTGAGTATTTCTAAGATCCAGTGATTTGTGAGGATTTATTATAAGGAATTTATCTTTTCCCATGTAAATTTTTCATTTTATATATTGTTACCCAAGCCTTTTACACATAATATTATATTATTTTTAACATAAATATCCATTAATAAAATATAAGGATTGTGAGTCCTAGTTTCTTTGGAATACTAGGTTCATATTACATCACATGAAACTTAACCATGAAAGCCTCAAATTATTTTTGATAAATAGATCCTAAATCCATTTGACCTCCTAAAATTTCATAGGTTAACCTAGGGAATACAAAAAAAGGGTGAGCTAAAAAGACTAGTAAGAAAATAAAAATGAAAAGGAAACGTAACAAGTGAGTCAAAGGAATAACATGCTATCATAAAAGTGGAGTTACATGATCAATACCATAGAAGCATAACATAAATAACTCAATATCATAAGATCATGGGTCGCAATAATGTGGTAGAAACATATAAATTGACATAAAAATGAGTCAAGGCTAAATAAATAGACAATATCACATGGTGGAAAAAGTCCAATAATGGATTATTTTCACTCCATAATCACATACATGATGTTCCATGTGACTCAAATCATTACCCAATGCATTGGAGTAATATCTAAGTGCATCCATCATATAGTATATATCAAGATCACCCAACGCTATCCGAGTGCTCCCATCAAGGAATTTTTATGGATTGTGTGTCCCGAAAGAGGAAATAAATCATAATTTATAACATAAGAATTACCCATAGAAAGAGAATGGATTGCATAATCTTCTCTCATATCATAATCAGATTAAATTTCATAATAAAGTCATTTAAGATATTAATAATTCATGTTTCTCCCCATAAAAGTAAGTTAGAGTGATAAAGGTATATATTTTGGAGACATATATATGGTATTTAGAATCATTACATTAAAGGGTGTTGTTGTTGATGAATAAAAATAATATTAAAAAAAACTTCTTGAGGAAAATCACTTTTCCACTTTGAAAATAACTTTTGAAAAAATTAATTTTAAAAAAATTAATGGAAATAATTTTATTTGAAAATAAACATGGAAACTTATAATGTAAAAATCAAGGAAAATAATGGTTATGACATCATGAAATACCATTAATGATGTACATGCTAAAACAAATATTCCTTTCAAATATTCGATAAAAAGTAAAGAAGTAACTTATTTATAAAATGAAAAAAAGATTCCTTTTAAACAATTTTTTTAAAAGTAAATAAGGGTAAAAATTACTTTTAAAAATTAGAGTAATATTAGAAACATTTTTTTAAAACTCTTTAATTACAACATAGACATGACAGAGAAATGGTTTTCGACCGAAGAGAGAAATAAAGTTATTTTTTTAACAAAATATTTTCTCAATATTTTTAAGTACAAAAGAGAAGAAAATGGTAATATTATAAGAAAATTTCATTAATAACCAGATGAGAATAAAATTTAAGGTTTTTATTAGGGAGTGATAAATTAATTTACAATAATGGAAATCCAAGAATAAAAAATCCTGATTAAATGAGACTGAAACATAAACCCTAACCGATTTGGTAACATTTGAATCATAACTATCATGAATGATTTAAATTAAGTTTAACTTAAAATATCATAAGTATGAAGGATTCATGATATAATATGTAAATAGGTAGTATATACACTATTAAAAAGTAATTAGGTTGATTAAAAAACATGTGTCCCAAAGAAGGATGTTTTGAGATGAAACCCTTTCCTCGAGCACGAATCATCACATTTATTATATATAATCATAAATAATAAACTTATTTTAATTATAAAATTTCTTAAGAAAACCTTTCAATTTTATTATTCCATTTATTTAATTTATTTCCATGTCATATTCAATTACTTAACCAATTAATTTTACATCAGATGTTTTAAAGATAAACAACTCATATGTCCAAAATCTATTTGGTAAGTTGAATAAGGTAAAATATATAATTATTTAATCATCTAAAGAATTATAATAAATAAATAATTATCATTTTTATACATAAATTATACTTTTAAAACCAACCATTAAATATGTTTATGAAAAATTAAGTATGTTGCAATCATGGAGACGACCGACCATATGTACACATGAGTAACATTTCCATTTTTTGATGATCATGATCAAAATAATTTAAGTGTGATTTTATATTCTAGGAAGATAATTATATTATAAATATAATATTATTTATTTAAATACTCTTATATATACAATCTATGTGATGTGGTAATAAAAATCAGTCACATCGCTTTGCAGGGTAGCAATCTGCCGTACACACAAACAAAATTATCATTTAATCAATAGATGGTAAGGTAAGAAAGTATATTTTATATTTATTTAAGAAATTTAGTAATATGTCTTTAATAAGAAATATAAATATCAAATTAACACTTATTATATTCAATGTAAAGCATAAGTGAAAAATGAATCACATTGCTTCGTGAGGCAGTAGTCCACCGCACACACGACCAACATTATCCTATTCCCTAGGGAATGGAAATTAAGAAGTAGTATGTGATATTATAATTGAATAAGTATAATTATATCATAAATTCCATATATAAACATTAAATTTATCATTATATTCATTCATGATAAGTGTTTATGGAAAACAAATTACGCAGGTTCGCGGGACGATAGTCCGCCACACACACGATCAACAGTTTCATTTCCCATTTGAGGGAGGAGGAGATGGTATAGATAACTTCCTTAAAAAAATAATTATATAGAAGATATTGAGGTTATTATATAACCATGTTATAATAATATTTTATGGAGGTGGAAGAAGAAATAAAATAAGATGCTCGGTTAAGAATATTACCTCTTCTTTGAATCACCCTTTTAAAGTTATAACTAAATATTTCCTAAATTGTATTTCTGATAAAAAAAAAGATTATAGGTTTATGGTATGTAATTAAGGAAGTTATTTAGGTAGGTTTTTTCAGAAAAAATGGTTTTTAATGGTGGATAGGAGAGGATAGAGGGTGACATTTTATAAGTTGGAGAGATGACACACTAGAAATTTTTGAAAAGAAATAATCAAACCCACATTTCTTACATGAAAAAAGGATAAAAAAATGTACCATTTTAAAACCATATAATATATAAAGTCAAAATAGGACCATAATGGAAATAGAAATGTTTTGGGTCATTTTTAACCCATATCAATTTTTCTTAACCCTTATAAACCAGTTATTACCTAAACTGCATTAATTAACTTTGACTATTTTTACTATTAATTATAGTAAAAATTTAAATTTAACTTATTGGAAAAAATATATTATCACATTTTAAAATATTAAATCCATTTTTTCAAATTCAATTCACAAAATATCCATAATTCAATTTAAAATTAAATCCACAGACGCATCTAAAAACTAGTTTTCAAAAGAAAATAATTCAAAAGTTTAAAAATTTGTTTTATAAAAACTAAAAAATAATTTGATTAAAATTACCAAAATTAGTAAAATTTTAATATAATTGAGCTAAAATTACTTTAAAACTAATTTTAAATATAATTTTTCTTTTTATATATTTCAAATGAAAATGATCTTTTCAATAAATTTCAATATTTTTCACTATACATCAAGAAATAAATATTTTCATAAAATTCTCCAAAATTCACCCAAAGATAATTTTAAAATGTATATTTAAAAAATTAAGTTTATTTTTTCAAATAAATTTGATGAAATTTATAAAACATAATTTTAAAAAATGTACACAAAGCGAGATAAAATCGCCTTTTCAAAAATAATTTTATTTGAATATAATTATTTTTATTTCAAAAGGTTATTATTTTATTTGTAATTAATAAAAAAAATTAATTTATTTTATAAAATTTTAAACCATTCAATTTTTATAATTTATTTAGTCCCATTCATACCCACTAATTTGACTTATAGGTTATAACATTTTTTTATATTATCGTTCATTTAGACTCGAGATTACGTTTTCTGCACGCTGTCAAAGAGATTGAGTCTATTTAAAAATAAATATATCATAATTTTTTTAGGTGTTAAATTATATTATAATATTGGTGTTTCATGTCATATACGTTATCAGACATGGTGTTCCTCTTTTAAAATATTGTAGTGTAACATTATACCCCCTTAAATAACTACATCATCACAATTTAATCTTGATCTCAATAATCAAGGGTTTGACATTTGAAAATACACTTATTAAATTCCCAAAACATAAGAAGGGTTAATAAATATAACTATGGATAAGATATAAATGGAAGTATGAAGGTCATATAGAGTAATATATTACTAGGTTTCCAATTGGAAAAAATTGGTGGGAAGTGAGGATATGAGCATGGATGAACAGTATAAATAATTATGGACTGTTATAGAGATCATAGATCACAAGAAATTGAATGATCAAGGGAATGTTAAGGACCTAAAAACCATAAGTCATTGATGATATTAAATTCCATTGATTAATCAGATATTAAAGTAATTGTATAATATTTTTATTTCAAGATCCTTTTCCCATAGTTGAGAAATTCTTTTACAATATAGTCTAAGAAAAAAAATATACTTACTTGATAAGTACAATTTCACCCTTTAACAATTTTATACCAAAATATAATATTTTCCTCCAAATTATGAGTATTATAGATGAATTTTTCATGCTTTAATCACTAAAATAAACCTCTAATAAAACTTATAATTCATAAAATAATAAAAATATATTCCTCTAATATTTACTAAAACCAAAATGGTTAACACAAGTTTTCCCACAAAATAAATTAATCTTTAATAACTCAATATTAACTCAAAAAGTATAACTTAATCCATTCCATAAGTTTATATCCATAAAAACCTTTAGCTTATATCTCTAAAAAAATAATATCATTCATCCCAAATAATCGTTTATGTTAAACCTGAAGGTTATATATACTTCTACCCAACAAAATTCCTCTTGAAATACCATTAATCACCTAAAAAATATTTGATCAACTTAATATTTATTCATCAAATAATTTAAGTAAAAAAGATTTCATACTGGCCAGTATATAAAATAGGATAGTGGTAGGGATGCACCCTTATCACCCTTCAGTTATGGGTTCAATCCCTACGACCTTACCAAATACGATGAGTTGTCACCCAACTTATGGGCTTTAATTTTTTATACTAATATGGAAAAAGAAATGTTATAATCGTATTCATAATTCACGTTTATCTTATAAAATTACCAAGAATATGATGAAAATCCTCTAAAATAATATTATTCATCAAATCACTTTTTATAAACTATAAGGTTTGTTATCCATCTAGTTCTTTTCCACAAAACCAAATAATTTTACCTTACTATACTTACCTAAAAAAAATACATATTAGTGATTATCTCTTAATAAATCATGTGATTTTATATAAAATATTTCCTTACCATTAAATCACCTTTCAAATTCATTAATACCATTCAACATATTCTTCAAAATACTTAATTAAAACTATTTCAGAACAATCATTAGAAGTTTCATGATTCTTATAACCAGAATACCATTAAAAACACCACGACAACATGATTATAGGATTACAAAACCTAAATAGTTCGATAATTACTCTCTAATGATTTTTAAAACATAGTCCCTTAATAAATAATCCTTGTATTTTGTAATTGACTTAGATAACAACCAAATTTCCCATACATAAGACATAAAATTCTTTAGCAATTCGTTGCTCTGTGCCCTTTATTCCCACATAGAAAAAATCTTCCCCTATATTTGATATATTCTTCTAGGTTCTTATTACAAAATTCTTAACATTTATAAAATTTAATATTGTTTCCTTTTTCCATATTTAACTCTTTAACTTCCATGAGATGCTATCCTTATCTTATTTGATGTGTTTGAAAATTCAATGATGTTTTAATTGTTAATCATAATCCCATATAGCTCATTTAGCATAATAATAATATGTATAACTACCATTACCATTAGGTTATGCATCTAATTATGAAAATCATTACATTTTCCATAATATTGGTCATTGGAATGATTTCTCATATTTTCTACTATTAATTAAAAGAAGAAAAACAAGGTGTGAATACATTAAATAATTAACGTATAAAGGTAAACATAAAAACTTGGGGGGAATAACATATAAATTATAAGTATATCTTGACTTATGTTTCTCTAGGTTTCAATATTGATTATCCATAGTGATGTTTCCTATTAGGTTTTCTAACCTAATAATGTGTTTAAGTCCTTTATAATGGTTCTAAAAGAGTTTGTAAATTTCTAAATGGTACGCTTGATTCAAAAAGATTGTATAAACATCTATGATTACAGGTGGATCATAAATATGAACAAAATATGGATGATCCCATCAATATATAACTTGATATGGAAGTTTTCTCTTAATAAACTTCTTATGGATTCTAATCTATAAAGGATTGGGATTTCTTTGTGCTCAAAGTGTATACTCTATCATCAGCCTCGGGAGGATGTGAATCATCTTTTCTTGTGCTGTAAAATAGTATCAACCTTGTGGAAGTCTATTCTCAAATATGTTTTATCTTCAATTATTAGATACTCTTTGGGAATCCAATTTGTCCCAGAAAATAACTATTCTATTTTGGGTGACCTGTGTTGAGTTACTTCACACTATTTGGCATGAAAAGAATAATGTTTTTAATAACTGGGCATGATTTAGTATTGGAACTCCCATTGAAAGTATTAGTGATGCTGTTTTGGTTGTTAGTAAACTGAATATAAAAAATTGTAGTAACTTAGTTAGATACATTATGATACTCAAGATATTCAACATTCTGGGCAACTATACTTCTCCTCGTGGAACAATTGAAGTGTTCAGGATGCCACCATTTTCTGGATGGATGAAGTGTAATACTGATGGAGGATCAAGAGGAAATCTAGGGAAATCAGGATTTGGGGTTATTTTCAAAGATCAAATAGGGGATGTCGTGGATTTTATTTATAGCCCATGTGATCCTAGAACTGCTCTTAAATTGGATATAATGGGCTTACTCAAGTCAATTGAACTTTTACATAAAAGATATTGGAGAAAAATATGGATCGAATGTGATTCCACTGTGGTTTTCCAAGATATAAGAGATGGAAAACTTCATCTATCCTAGAGGATGACAGTAAAATGGAAAAATTTTCTTGAAAAACACACCACCATGAGCTATATCATTACTCAAACCTTCTGAGAGGACAACTATATTTATTATGGCCTGGCCAATAGGGGATAACTGAAGTGAGGTGCATCCAATCGAATACTCTACCTGGTGACATGATTGCACTTATTATTAGAGATCAATGTAACATTCCTTCATTTAGACTATCATAACCTTATTTATTATAATTTTAGATCCTCTAATCTCATTTTTCTAAAAAAATGTTCCAGGTAATTCTCAAGTCAATCATGACATGACTTTTTTTGGAGTTATTACCCATATAAAAAATTATGCTAGTACCATGTCCACTTATAGTATTCATAAAGGGATTTAATTTCTCAGAAACCACTAGTTCTATACTGCACCAAGATTGCATGATATTTTTATACACTTAGTCTTATCCTCAGACTTATACATTGGTTTTTCACTAAATGTTTCTCATCATAGTTTTCAAAGGTTAAATAAATATTTCCATTGATACCAATTATAGAAAACCTAGACTTTTACACATAATATTAAAATATTTTTAAAATAAATATCAATTAATACAACATAAGGATAATAAGTATTAATGTCTTTGGAAGGATATGATGATATTACGTCATATAGAACTAAAACATGAAATCCTAAATTTATTGTACATAATGAGATCTTAAATCCATTTGAGATCCTAAAATTTCATAGGATAACCTGGGGAATACATCCTGGATGGGGTGAGCTAAAAATACTAGTATGGGAATAATCATAAGAAGGAAACATAACATGTGATTCAAAGGTATAACGTGATATCATAAAAAATAAGGAACATGATTAATCATATGAAATTATAACATAAATAATGTGGTATGATAAGTTCATGAATCATAGGAATGTGGGAAAAAATATAACATGACATAAACATGAGTTGTGGTCAACTGCCTAGAAAATATCACATGGTGTAAAAAGTCCCATAATGGATTTTTTTACTCTATAATCCCATAAATGATGTATCATGAGACTAAAAAAATTACCCAATGCATTAGAGTGCTATCTGGGTGCACCCACCATATAATCTATATTAGGATCACTCAATGCTATCTAGGAACACCCATTATAACACGTTCATGATTTATGTGTTCCATAAAAATGAAATCAATCATAAGGTATAAAATAATAATTACCCATGGAAAGAGAATGGGTTGCATAATATTATCTCATATCATAATCAAAAGAAATTTCCCAATCAAGAAATTTGAGAGATAAGCATAATGCATGTATTAAATTCTCAAAGTAAGTGAGATTGAGGAAGGTATATATCTAAGAGACACATATATAGAATCTATAATAATTCCATTAATTTTTTTTTCATTGATGAATAAAGATACTCTTAAAAAATAATTCTTGAGGAAAATAACCATTCCAATTCAAAAATAAATTTTAAAAAAAATATAATTTAAGAAATTATATAGAAATAATTTTATTTGAAAATAATCTTGTAAAATTATAAAGTAATATTCAATTAAAATAACTTTCATGATGGTGTAAAATAATATTCATGTTGTACATGTTAAAACAAAGATTCCTTTCACATTTTCGGTAAAAATTCAAGAAGTACCTCATTTGGAAAAAGAAAAGAAGATTCATTTTAAACCATTTTTTAAAAATTCAAAAGGGTAAAAATTAATTTAAAAAATCATATAATAATATTAAAAACATTTTATAAATAACTTTAATGAAATCGTGGACATGTAAGAGAATAGGTTTTCAATCGAAGAGAGAAATAAAGTCAATTTTCATTAAAATCATCTTCTCATTATTTTTAAGTACCGAAGAGAGGAAAATTGTAATATTACATGAAAATATCATGAATAACCATATGAGAATAAAATTTTATGGTTTTATTTGGAAATTATCAATTAATTCCCAATAATTTGAAATAAAATCTAAACAATCCTGATTAACATGAAATTGAAACATTAACCATTACAACTTTGGTAACATTTGAATTTTAACTCCCATGAATTAAGTAAATGAATTATAACATAAAATATCAGGAATTATGAAGGATTAATGATATAACATATAGAGGGTCAATATATACACCATTTAAAATAAATTAGGTGCATAAAATAACATTTGTCCCAAAGAGATAAGTTTTGAGACAAAACCTTTACCTTGATCCCAAATCATCACGTGTGTTCCTTATACTCCATAATAATAAAATTATGTTAATTATTTAATTTAATAAAACCATTTTTCAATTTTATTAAATTTTTAGTTTATTTTTTACCATTTCATATTCTACTACTTTACCAATTAATTTTACATTGGATGTTTTAATGATAAAGAACTCATATGTCCACAATCAATTTGGTAAGTTGATTAAAGTCAAAGGTATTATTATTTAATCATACCCAGAATGGTAATAATTAAATAATTATAAATTTTAAACATAAATTATACTATTAAAACCATCCACAAAAAATGGTTATGAAAAATTGTTGGGCAAAAATCCATCAAGGCATCATTGAAGTATTTTTGAGGTGATTGTGTTTGTTGACAAAGTCAAAATCGATGTTGTGATTGTTGACAATGCAAATCATGATATAAAAATTTGTTGACAAAGTGGATTTCATGGTGGAATGTCGAGTTCAAGAGCTGCGGTCAACGATCCATGTTTGATTCAAGAACGTCGATAAAGGAATGGATGATATGGAGGTGGTATAAAAAGAACATATACAATGTGGCGCCATTTTCCAGTGTTTGCCAAATTTTTGGGCCTAAAAATCGAAAAATGAAGAAAAGTGTTTTTGGAAAAGGGACTTACGCGCTGAGGCCTTGTAGGATAGGAAAATTGTGCACCATATGCTTTTGAAGATCAGATCATCAAAATATGGAAAAGGGATAAAGATCGCGCAAGTATTGGGTTGGTCGCGCAGGTGACTTGCGCGCCGAGAAAGGACTTGCGCGCCGGTGACTAGGAAATTTAGAAACTTGTGCGCTTGTTGTTTTTCAAGATTAGAAGATCAAAATATGGAAAAGGATAGGGGGTCCTACAGGTATTTGGTTTGGTCGCACAAGTGTCTAGGAGGAGAGAAGACTTGCGCGCCGAAACTTGCGTGCCAAGGGGTGACTTGCGCGTCATCACGCATGGTGGTCAAGTTGCCTATAAATACTAGACCACCCCTCCTCATTTCTCAACGGAGTTCAAAACATTGAAGATTCAGAGCTCCCGTCACGCAGGTGTGGTGGTCGTGCAAGTGGTGGTGAGTCGCGCAAGTGGGACTTGCATGCCTGTGTTGGAAGTTGCACGCCAAGTGTTAGTTGCGCGTCTGAGGTGGTTTAGGTAAGGAAGGAAGTGATTCGCGCAGGTTTGGAGTTGTATAATCTTGTGTCGCGCAAGTGGTTGAGTAGGACTTGGGCGCTAGTTGTGACTTGCGCGCTGATACTTGTGCGCCGGATTAGACATGCGCGCCAAGTAAGGTTGTTTTTTCCAGTAGTGTTTTCGGGCTGTGTGGAAGCTGGAAGTTTGCCCAATACCTTTGGTGAAAAAAGAGATTCATCTACGAGTGAAATTTTGACTTCAATAGAGCATCTACATACAGAGGAAGATTCATTCTTTCATGAAAATGAAGAGTCTTACATGTCTATAAACTGTGAGTGGATCCTTCTAGAGCAGTGAGAAAAGGAAGAGGAAGAAGGTGATCCTCTCCACCGGCAGTGAGCTAGAGAGAGAGAGACAGTGAGTGACCCTTGGGAAAGCAGTGAGCTGACCCTAAATTTTGTAAAGGCAGTGAGCCTGAGAATAAAATTGATCTATCCCGAACCTTTGTATCCATATCTAGTGAAGAATAGTGGAATTTGGTACGACCAGCAACTTGTTGGCATATGCTCCTTGGATGTAGCCCAGTGAGGGTGAACCATGTAAAAATCTCTGTGTCTGCCTGCTTACTTCCCTGTACTACATTTAAAGCTTTATCATCAGATAAAAAAGAAAATAAGTGATCATAATAAACACACAAGTGCAAACAAAGTGACCCTTGTAATAAAGAGGTCAAAATCTAGTGGGGCAGAAAGAACTTTGAAAAAGAATATCCATACCCTGATTCACCCCCCCCCCTCTCAGGGTATATAGTCCACCATTGGTCCTAACAATTGGTATCCGAGGGAAGGTTGAAATTTGTTATTCTCTCAATGGAGGCCACTAATCATAAAGGTATTCCGATCTTCGATGGATATAATTTTCAGTTATGGAAGAATCAAATGCAATACTATTTCTGATCTTTGGGAAAGGATGTGTTTTCAGCTGCTATGCATGGTATCACAGCTGATATTAATAGTGGTGCATTATCAGAAGATGAGCATAGAGAGTTGGATGCTGATGCCAAAGAAATCAATGTCTTAGGGGGATCCCTTTCCAATCCCATCTATACTAAGGTGATGTCATGAAAAATGTCACATGACATGTGGGGAAAAATTTTGAATATATATGAAGGAGATACAAAGGTCAGAGAGGCAAAGATGCAAGTGCTGTGGAATAAGTATAAAGATTTGAAGATGAACCCGAATGAGTCTGTTGATGCATTCTTTGACAGGGTAAATATTGTTGTGGAAGATATACGATGACTTGGTGAAGTCATTGAAGACATAAATATCTTAAAGCGCATCTTGAGGAAGCTTCCACCTCGGTTCAATCCGAAAGTTTCAGTACTAGAGGATAAACATCCCAAGGAGCTGACATTGGACAATTTTCACAGTACCTTGGTTTCATATGAGATGAGGAATGATGATAACGAGGGCGTGGAAAAGTGGAAATCCAAAGATTGGAATTTAAGGCCATGAAAAACCTCACCATTGAAGATTCTCAGGAAGAAGAAGAGACAGATGAGGTGATGTCATTCCTTTCTTCAAATCTGCAAAGAGGAAAAGGAAAGTTTAAAGGGAAACTTCCACTAGCGTGCTTTTGATGTGGAAAGGTTGGTCATCTTGCGGCAAGGTGCCCCAAAAAGTTTCAAGATAACGATAATGATGATGACAAAGTCAAAATTCCCAAGAAGAAGTCTTCAACATTTGTGAAAGGGAAGAAACAATTCAAGAGAAATTTCTTCAAGAAGAATAATCTTCTTTCACAAGAAATAGACAGTTTAGATGAGTCTGAGGATGAAGAGGTTGAAGAGTTTGAAAATTTTAAAGATCATGGACAAAATGCAATGGTGGCTGTTGTCGGTAGTGCTAAAGAAAAGGAAGAAACCGACGCTGATGAAGAAGAAGAATAAATTGAAGGTAGAGTTGACATGGAAGCTGAATTATAAGAAGCTCTTGAAGAGATAGATATTTGGAGAGAAAAAAAATAAAGATAACAAGGTGGTACATGATGCCAAACTCTACATGTAACAGCAGGAAGATGAGAAGTTAGAGCTTGTAAAAGAAATAGAAAACCTTAAGTCTTCAAGGCCAGAGAGCACAAAAAAGGTTGATGAGCATAAGCTCAAGATTGAAGAACAGAAAAGGGAGATCGATGTCTTGAACAAAAAATTGAAAGATCATGTCAAGCGTATCGAAGAGCTTGAAGATGAGGTTGTCGGTCTGCGGAGAAAAGTTGAAGACCAGGAAAAGACTTTGATTCCTAACACATTCCTGGGAAGGCAGGTTATTACAAAGACTGAAAAGATGAAAGAGGAGACTAGTAGTTCAGCAGGGAAGAAGTAGTAATTGAGCTCAGAAGTTATGGCTATTTCAGGGCTTAATCAGAAAACAAATCTGTGACAATTGCGGTCAGACCGCAAGCACCTGTCCCGAAATTGAAGGTTGATTTGGGCACAAAGAAAAATCAGAATATTCAAAGATCCCAAAGGGAAAATCGTAGTGCTGATGTAACACAAAGTAATGCACCTTACATCAGGTGTTATTTTTGTGGGAAGATGGTACATTCATAGTATGTGTGTTCCATAGCCAAGAGATATAGAAGGGAACAAGAATAGAGGTGGAAGCCAAACAGAGAACAGTTTTCCAGAACATATTTCGAAGGACACTGTTTTTAGTGTGGATGATTTGGGCACATGGCTAGGTACTACACTTTGACCATTCAGAGAAATGTGCCAAAGAAAAATCAAAATGTACGCATGCAGTAGATCAATAAACCAACAGGTGAGTTAAAAAGGCAGAATAGATTTACGGCTCTGCAAGATGATGCTGGTCCATCATACTCTGATAAAGAACAGAAGTCTCAATCTATGCCGAGTGTGAAGGCAAAATTATGGAATAAGAATAAGAAAGAAGAAAAGGCAGTAGTTGCAGAAATTTCCCTTAAAGCTTCAGATCGTTCAGGAATATGGATCCTTGACAGTGGTTTCACATCCCATATGGCAGGAAATAAGGATCTCATTATGGACATAAAATATGACAAAGAAAGAGTTTTCAAGTTTGGGAATGATGAAGGGATGAAGATTGTTGGTTCCGGAAAGACCAAATTTGGGGGAAAAGAAATGAGACATGCTGATGTCTTGGTAGTAGAGGGGATTAGTCAAAACTTACTCAGTGTCATTCAATTATGTGACTCTGGGCACTCTATCTGATTTACCAAGAAGATATGTGTTGTGAAAGAAAAAGATGGAGCAGTTGTTCTACAAGGAAAAAGGACAAAGGAAAATCTTTACCTTGTAAGTGGTGAAGAAGATATGCACCTTTTATCCAGAGAGGAAGAAAACCAGTTGTGGCATAAGCGACTTGGTCACCTATGTCAACCATCCATGGAAGATTTGGTAAAATGTGATGTTGCTAGAGACCTTCCCAAAATTCCATGTGATCATACTCATACATGCAATGCTTGTCAACAAGGGAAGATCATCAGAAAGACATATAGGCCAAAGGAACAAAAATCAACCAGAGTGCTTGAATTGGTGCATGCTGATGTATGTGGACCTGTCTCACCATGAGCCATAAATGGGAAAAGTTACTATGTCCTTTTCATTGATGATTATAGCAGAATGGCTTGGGTATTTTTCATTACCCATAAGATAGAGGTGTTCAGTTGTATCAAGCAGTATAGGAGGGAATCATAAAGGATGCTTGGGCATAAAATTTTAAAGTTTCATTTAGATAACGGTACATAATTCACAAATAGTCAAGTGGAATACTATCTTGAGAAACACGGGATAAGGCATAAAGTTTCATCAGTGAGAACTCCCCAACAGAATGGAGTTGTTTAAAAAAGAAATCAGATCATCAAGAACATGACTAGAACAATGCTTATTGAAAAGGAACTACTAGAGAAATTTTGGAAGGAAGTAGTTTTGACATCGGTCTACATTTCGAACAGGTCTCTGTTGTGTCCGAAGCAAGGAAAGACGCCGTATGAAATGTGGTATGGAAAGAATTCAACGTTGAAATACTTTCGAATCTTTGGAAGTAAGTGTTTCATTCTAAACAAAGAAAATCACAGGAAGTTTGAGTCACAAGGAGATGAGGGGATATTCCTTGGCTACTCCGGGAAAAGAAAAGCATATAAATGTTTCAAAAAAAGGCTGGGAAAAATTGTTGAGAGCAATGATGTCACTATAGTTGAAAATGAACTGAATACTCAATGACCTAGTGAACAATTCCTGGATGAAAGTGATGATGAGGCAAGCAACATAGGGGGAGTAGAAGTGGAAGAGGTTGACTCAGAAGAAGATACTGATGATGAACAAGAAAGTGTCAAGTTTGTGTCTGCAAGGAAGCCAAGGAGTCGAGATGAAATTGATAGGCAGAATATCATTGGTGATCAGACAACTCCAGTTCAGACTCAAAGAATGAAGTCCTTATAGTGAACATCATTTTTATATCAGGTGGATCCAAAATGTTTTTCCGATGCAGCTGAAGACGAAAACTGGGTTCAGGCTATGAATGAAGAGCTTGATCAGATTAAGAAGAACCAGACATGGGAGATGGTTTCTAGGCCAGAAAACAAGAATGTCATTGGGACTAAATGGGTCTATCGCAACAAGATGAATGAATATGGCATAGTTATTTGGAACAAATCACGACTAGTGTGTAAGGGATACTCCCAGATAGAGGGGATAGATTTTGATGAGACGTTTGCACCAGTTGCAAGGCTAGAGACAATCAGACTATTTTTGCCCATAGCAGTGCAAAGAAAGTTCAAAGTTTTCCAGATGGATGTCAAATCCAAATTCTTGAATGGTGTTCTGGAAGAGGAGGTGTATATTGAGCAGCCAGATGGTTTTCTCATTCATGAGGATGAGAACAAAGTTTGTAGGCTGGAGAAGGCATTGTATGGGCTGAAATAAGCACCAAGGGGATGGTACTCACGACTTGATCAGTACTTGAAGAAGCATGGTTTCCAGCATGGAGGAGTTGATTACAATCTCTATTTTAGCAATGACAGTAATCAAAGAATTATGGTGCTAGTGTATTTCTATGACATAATTTTTGGCGGATTAGATGAAGCTCAGTGCATACATTTTTTTTGGAATTCATGAAAAATGAGTTTGAAATGTCAATGATTGGAGAGCTAATGTTTTTTATTGGTCTACAGGTGATACAAGGAAGCAATGAAACATTCATTTCTTAATCCAAATATGACAAGGAGGTTTTAAGAAGGTTGGGCATGGAGAATTCCAAGGAGATGAAAACTCCGGTTGCTACCTAGATGAAATTATCAAAAGATGACGATGGAAAGGCAGTTAATATCATAGAATACAGGAAAATTATTGGAATTTTGTTGTACTTGACCGCGAAAAGGCTTGATATTGTTTTCAACACATGCCAAGCATCAAGATATCAGAGTAAACCCAAGGAAAGCCACATGCTTGCAGTGAAGATAATACTTCGGTATATCCAGGGCACAGTGGATTTTGGCTTGACATATACTGATAAATCTTAGACAGAGTTATTGGGATATACTGATGTAGACTGGGCCGGTTCAGTAGATGATAGAAAATCAACATCAGGTGGTGCATTCTATCTCGGTGGATTGTGTATTTCGTGGCTTAGCAAGAAGAAAGATTTCATTCCATTGAGCATCGCAGATGCTAAATATATTGCGGCCACTCAAGCATGCACACAATTATTGTGGATGAAGCAGCAGATTGAAGATATGGGAGTTGAAGTAAAGTATCTGATCGGAATCTAGTGTGATAACTCAAGTGCTATAAATATTAGAAAAAATCCCATCCATCACTCAAGGACAAAGAACAATGAGATAAAGTATCATTTTATCAAGGAGAAAGTTGAGCAGGGAATTGTGAAGTTGGAGTATGTGCCTACAGAGCTATAGGTTGCAGACATTCTGAAAAGGGCCTTACCCAAGGAATCATTTGAAAGGCATCGACTGGCTCTGGGAGTTCAGTCGATTCCCCGCACTTGAAATAGTGTGGATGTGGAACCACCCCCTCCCCGAGGTATGATGTGTATCTTTCCCTAATGTACTGATATGTGTTCTCTACTCTGTTACAGACTACAAAGGAGTGACCTTTGGGTTCGTTGACAAATGGGGAGAAAATAGTGATTGTTCAAGGGGGAGACAGTGTGGCAATTTGATAAATCATGAATGATATGGGGAGAAGTTTACAGGTGGAGCATCGAGATAGGGGGAGAGCAATGAGAAAGGGGGAACATATTAAATTTGACGATGCTAGAAGTGATCGATCAAAGAATAGATATCACGACAGATGAGGATCGTGATAAAAGAAAACGAGAGATGTTGGAATGTGGTAAGAATATTTCCAAAAATTAGTATCAATTTGGTAAAAATTGGCATCAGTTTGGTGTCAATATTGGATGTTAGAGATGAAGTGATTCAGTGATGAACTTTTCATTTACTCTTGTTTCTCACGCCGATCTTTTGTCATGTAGGCTTAGAGTATGTGTTGAGTAAATCCTTGATCGCTATCAGAATCGAAAAAGGCGAATGGTGGATAAATAATTAAAGATGCATCTTGTTATGGAAGATTTGTCAACAAACCCAAATGGGGAGATTGTTGGGAAAAAATCCCTCAAGTCATCATTGAAGTATTTTTAAGGTGATTTCATTTGTTGACAAAGTGAACATTTGTGTTGTGATTGTTGACAATGCAGATCATGATATACAAATTTGTTGACAAAGGGGATTTCATGGTGGAATGTCGAGTTCAAGAGCTGTGGTCAACGATCCATGTTTTATTCAAGAACGTCGACAATGGAATGGATGATTTGGAGGTGGTATAAAAAGAACAGATACAAGGTGGAACCATTTTCCATTGTTTGCCAAATTTTTGGGCCTGAAAGTCGACAAATGAAGAGAAGTGTTTTTGGAAAAGGGACTTTTGCACTGAGGCCTTGGAGGATAGGAAACTTGCACTCCATATGTTTTTGAAGATCAGATTATCAAAATATGGATAAGGGATAAAGATCGTGCAAGTATTGAGTTGGTCGCGCAGGTGACTTGCGCGCCGAGAAAGGACTTGTGCACCGGTGCCTAGGAGATTTGGAAACTTGCACACCTATTGTTTTTCAAGATCATAGGATCAAAATATTTCAAAGGAAAGAGGGTCTCATAGGTATTTGGTTTGGTCGCAGAAGTGTCTAGGAGGACAGAAGACTTGCACGCCGAAAATTGCATGCCAAGGGGTGACTTGCACGCCGTCGTGCAGGGTGGTCAAATTACCTATAAATACTAGACCACCCCTCATAATTTCTCAACAGAGTTAAAAAAATTTAAGATTCAGAGCTCCCGTCGCGCAGGTGTGGTGGTAGCACAAGTCGTGGTGAGTCGCGCAAGTGGGACTTGCGCTCCAGTGTTGGAAGTTGCGCGCCAAGTGTTAGTTGCGCGTCTGAGGTGGTTTAGGTGAGGAAGAAAGTGAGTCACGCAGGTTTGGTGTTGCAGAAGTTTGTGTCGCACAAGTGGTTGAGGAGGACTTGTGTTCCAGTTGTGACTTGCGTTCCGTATTAGACTTGTGTGCCAAGGTTGTTTTTCCAATAGTTTTTTTCGGGTTGTGTGGAAGCTGGATGTTTGCCCGATACCTTCGGTGCAAAAAGAGATTCATCTACGGGTGAAAGTTGGACTTCAATAGAGCATCTACATATAGAGGAAGAAGCATTCCTTCATGAAAATGAAGAGTCCTACATGTCTATAAACTGTGAGTGGATCCTTTCCAGAGCAGTGAGCAAAGGAAGAGGAAGAAGGTGATACTCTCCACTGGTAGTGAGCCAGAGAGAGAGAGACAGGGAGTGACCCTTGGGAAAGCAGTGAGCTGACCCTAAATTTTTTAAAGGCAGTGAGCCTGGGAATAGAAGTGATCTATCCCAAACCTTTGTATCCACATCTAGTGAAGAATATTGGAATTCGGTACGACCAGAAACTTGTCGGGGTATGCACCTTGGACGTAGCCCAGTGAGGGTGAACCAAGTAAAAATATCTATGTTTACCTGCTTACTTCCCTGCACTGCATTTAAAGCTTCATCATCAGATAAAGAAGAAAATAATTGATCATAATAAACACACAAGTATAAAAAAAGTGACCCTTGTAATAAAGAGGTCAAGATCAAGTGGGGCATAATGAACTTTGAAAAAGAATATCCATACCCCGATTCACCCCCCTCTCAGGGTATATAGGACACTATTGGTCCTAACAAAAATGATCTACTTTACAATCATGGAGATGATAGTTCATACGTACACATGAGTAACGTTAAATTTTGTTTATGATTATGTCAGAAAAAGGAAATTTTTATTTTATATTTATAGGATTATAATTAAATAATAAATAAAATATTATTTCTTAAAATACCCCTACATATACCATCCATGTGACACGGTAATAAAAATGAATTATATTGCTTCACAAGGTGGTAGTTCACCATACACACGAATGCCATTATCATTTATTCAATATATGGTAAGGTAAGAAATTATATAATATATTTATTTTAAATAATTATTAACATTTCATGAATATAAAATATAAACATTAAATTTATCGTTATTATATTTCATGTAAACAGTAAGTGAAAAATGAATCACATCGCTTCACGAGGTGGTATTCCACCATACAGACGATCAATGTTATCGTATTCCCTATAGAATAAAAAATAAGAAGTAATTTTTGATATTATAATTACATAAGTATAATTATATCACAATTTTTATATATAACATTAAACAAATTATTATATCATACTGTGACAAGTGGTTATGAAAAATTAATGAAATCAATTCTCAAGGTGGTATTCCACTGTAGACACGATCAATATTTTTATTTTCCATTTGAGGGAGGAGGAGATGGTTGTATTTAATTCTCATAACACAAAAAATAATAGTATATATAATATATTGATGTTATTATATTATAATGTTTTAATAATATTTTAATGTGGTGGAAGAAGAAATACAATATGATGCTCGGTTAAGAATGTCACCTCTTCTTTGGACCACCTCTTTAGGATTATACATAAAACATTACTAGATTATATTTATGATCAAACAAAGACCTATATAATTAGGTTATAGAAGTAATAAATTTATTTGGTCTCATATTGGCTCAAATGATGGTTTTTGGAAGTGTGGACATGAGATGAGAGGGGTGGCCCTTTATAAGTGGGAAAGAAGACACACTTGAAATTTTTGAAAAGAAAGAATCACACCAACATTTTTCAGATGAAAAGGGATAAAAAAATGTACAATTTTCAAAATTTAGAGGATATAAAGTAAAAATATGACCATAAAATAGAAATTATACATGTTTGTTCCATTTTTTACCATTTTTATTTTAGTATAACCCCTTATAAACTTGTTTTACCTTAACAACAATAATTAATTTTTTATTATTTTTACTATTTTTTATGATCAAAAAATAAGTTTAACATATCAGATAATATAAATTTTTATGATTCCAAATACTTAATACATTTTTAACAATTAAATTTATAGAATTTGTATAATTAAATTTAAAATTAAACCTGTAGATGTGTTAAAAAATGGGTTTTCCAAAGAAAAACTTTCAAAAGTATAAAATGTTTTTATATTATAACTCAATATCAAATTGATTAAAATGAATTAAATTATTAAAATTTAATATAATTTAACTAATTTTACTTCAAAAATAATTTTAAATATCATTTATCTGTGTAGTTAATTCAAATGAAAATGTAGTTTTCAATAAAAATCAGTATTTTTCACTATTCATAAAAAATTTAATCTTTTTAAAAAATTCTCTAAAAATAACCCAATTATAATTATAATATTAAGATTTAAAATTTGAGCTTATTTTTACAAATAAATTTTCTAAAAGTGGTAAATATTAATTTTAAATATTTTCACAAAGCGTGAGGAAACCCCCTTTTAGAAAAAAACTATTTTTTTAGAAAAAAAATTATTTTTCTTCATAATTATTCATATTTTATTTATAAACAATATATAAAAATTGAATTTGTATTATACAAGTTTAAACCATGTTACTTTCATAATTTATTTTTTCCTATTCATACCCTCTAATTTAACGGCTAAGTTATAACAATATTCTATATTAAAATTCATTTAGACTTAGGTTTGCGTATTCCACAGGCTATCGAAGAGATTGAATTTATTTAAAAAGAAATATATCATAATGTTTTGGGGTGTTAAATTATCTTATAATCTTTTTGGTTCTTATCATATATTCTATCCAACATGATGTTCCTCTTTTAAAATATCAAGGTGTTACATTATACCCCTTAAATAAATTATATACTTGAAATGTAATCCTGAACATAGAAATAAAGGGTTTGACATTTGAAAATAACCTTATTGAAATACCACATCACAATAGGGGTTAATAAAACTTAATATTTATAATAGATAAAGGTTATTACTAAGGCCACTTATAATAATACATTACTAGGTTTCAAAGTAGAAAAACATTGGTGGGAAGTAAAGATATGGACATAGAAGAAACAATTAATTAATTATGGAGAGTGATAGAGATCATTTATCTAAAGAAATTTAATGGTAAAGAGAATGTTAAACCATAAATTTTTAATGAGATAAAAGACAATTGATTCATCTATTATGAAGGTAGTTGTATCACATTTTTGTTTCAAAATCCTTTTACTAGATTTGGGGTATTATTTTTTTTATCTAGACTAATAATAAAGGAAATATACTTACTTGATAAGTATAATTTAATAATTTAACCAGTTTAGACCATAATATCATATTTTACTCCAAATGATGAGTATTCAATATGAATTTTTCATGCCCAAAGCACTAAAATAAATTTCTAATGGATCATATAATCTATAAAATAATAAAAAGATATTACTCAAATATTTACTAAAACAAAAATAGTCAGCACAAGTTTTACCATATAATACATTAATCCCTAATACCTCAATACCAACTCCAATAGTTCAACATAATCTATTCCATAAGAATATGTCATTAAAAACCTTCATATTAAATCACAAAAAATGTAACAATATTCATCCCAAATAATCATTTATATTAAACATCAAGGTTATATATTCTTATACACAATAAAATGTCTCTTAAAATATCATTATTTACCTCAAAAATATTTGATCAACATAATATTTATTTATCAAATAATTTCTATAAAAACAATTTCATACTAACCAACACATCACATATTACCGTGGTAGGCACTACACCCTTATTGCCCTTTGGTTTTGGGTTTAGGCCCCACAACCTTATGGGATGTGATGAGTTTTCACCTGGAATACGAGTTTTTTTCTATTACCATTTAAAAAAATGTGATAATAATATTCATAATTAACCTTGATATTATAAATTTCCCAAGAATACGATGAACATCCTAAAAAATAACATTAGTGATCAAATCACTTTTTTAAACCTCTAAGTTTTTCTATCCAACTCATTCCTTTCCATAAAAAAATAATTTTAATTGACTCTAGTAACCTCAAAATCAAGTACATGTTAGAGATTATATTTTCCTAAATAAATTGTTTTTCCAAAAAATTTCAATTTACCATTAAATAAACTTTTTAGTTCATTAGTACCATTCACAATATTCTTGAAAATCCTTAAAGAAAACTATTAAAGTCCTTATAAGTTTTATGATCCTTATAACTAGAATACCATTAAAAACACCTCTACAATATCATTATAAAATTACAAAACCTATGCACTTTAATCATTAAAATTCAATGATTTTCATAACATATGACCTTATGAAATAATCCTTGTATTATGGCACTGATTTGGATAGTGAACAAGTTTTTCATATACAAGACATCGAATTTCTTTGAAATTCATTACTATATACCATTCATTTATATATAGAAAACACATTACCCTCTATTCGAGATATTATTTTTGGTTCTTATACCCACATTATTGAGATTAGGAAATTTAATCTTCTTTCCTTTTCCATCTTTAACAATTTAAATTTCAGGAGATTCCATCCTTCTTTTATTTTATGAGTTTTGAAATATAACTATATTTCAGTTGATAATCCTAATTTGAGATAGATCATTTGGAATGATAAGAAGATATCTAACTAACATTCACATTAGTCTAGGCATATAACTAGGAAATTAATTACATTTCCTGTAACACTGCTTTTTGGAACGATTTCTCATATTTTCCACCATTAACTAAAATAAGAAAAATAAGATGAGATCAAATTAACTAATAAATGTTAAAAAGTTAAAATTAAAAATTGGGGGGGGGGGGGGTGACTTATAAATAATAAATATATCATGGCTTATGTGTCTCTAGGTTTTAATCTAGATTATCCATTTTAATGTTTCCTATTAGGTGTTCCAACCTACAATTTTTTTTTCAAATCCTTAGTAATGGTTCATAATGAGTTTATGAATTTCCCAAACATATCCCTTGGAAGTGTCAAACTAGGTGTGTAGTAAGGACCATGGTCATGTACCGGATAATGCTCGAGTCAATCCCAATGTGCCTTTTTTAGAGTTATTACCCCTTGGTGCATATGTTTTAGAACAACCACCAGCTCTATAATTCACCAAGATTACATGATATTTTTTATAAATTGTTTTATCCCTAGATTTATCCCTAGAGATATCATTAATGTTCTCTCATCCATGTTTCCAAAGTTTAACTAAATATTTCCTTTGATACTAACTTTAGAAATCCAATCCTTTTACAAATAATATTACATTATTTTTAACATAAATATCCATTAATAAAATATAAGGATTGCGATTCATAGTGTGTTTGGAAGACTAGGTTCATATTTCATCATAGGTAACTAAAACATGCCACCATTAATTCATTGTCCATAATGAACTACTAAATCTATATGGGCTATTAAAAATATATAGGATAAATTAGAGAATATATAGAGAATGGGGTGAGATAAAAATTACAATAATGGAATAAACATGATAAAAAAACATAACATGTGAGTCAAAGGTATAACATGATATCATAAAAGATAAGGCATATGAGTAATCACAAGGAAGCATAAAATAAATAACATGGTATCATAAGATCATGAAATCGTAGTAAAGTGGAAGAAACATATAACATGACATAAATAATATTCAAGTCAAACATCCTAGACAATATCACATTGTGTACAAATTCCAATAAGGGATTAGGTTTACTCTCTAATCCCATACATGATTCCTCGTGAGAATAAAATGTTACCCAATGTATTAGAAAGCTATCTGGGCACACACATTGTATAAGATATATCAGTCTCAACCAAAACTATATGGTAACACCCATTATAACATGTTAATGATTTATATGTTCTTTAAAAATGAAATAAATCATATGGAACAATACAATAATTACCTATTGAAGGAGAATGAGTTACATAATCTTGTCTCATATCATAATCAAGAGAAATTTCATAACAAAGTAATTTAATATATAAACATAAGGCATGTATTACCCCATAAAATTAAGGGTGAGTGAAAAAGGTCTATATGTACGAGAAATATATATAGTATTAATAAGCATTCTATTTAAGGCTGTTGTCATTTATGAACTTATATTCTTTTTTTTAAATCTTTCTTGAGGAAAATATTCTTTCAACTTTGAAAATCACTTTGGAAAAACTAAAATTTAATTTTTTTGTATAATTACATTTCTTTGAAAATAAACTGGTAAAATTATAATGGAATATTCACATAAAGTAATATACATTATGGCAGATAATAATTTTCATGTTATACAGGTTGAAACAAAGATTCCTCTCATGTTTTTGGTAAAGAGTAAATAAGTACTTCATTCAGAAAGTAAAAAGAATATTACTTTTAAACCGTTTTTTAAAAATTAAACAAGGGTAAAAACTTATTTAAACAATCATTGAATAATATTAAAAACATTTTTTTCAAAAACACTTTATATAATACATGTTCTTGGATGAGAAATGGATTTTGACTGAAGAGAGAAGTAAAAGTAAATTTTTGTTAAAAACATTTTTTCAATATTTTTAAGTAAAAAAGAGAGTATAATGGTACTATTATATGAAAAGTTAATGAATAAATATATGAGAATAAAATTTAAGTATTTTTTATGAAATGATCAATTAATTTCCAAAAATGGAGATTAAAACATAAATAATCAAGATTAAAATGAGATTGAAACATAAACCCTTACATATTTGTAACTTTTAAATAATAACTCTCATGAATGAAGTAAATAAATAAGAAGTATAAATATCATGAATTATGAAGGATTCCTGATATAATATGTAAAGGGATAATATATAAACCTTTTAAAAGAAATTAGGTGAATAAAAGAACATGTGTCCCAAAGAAAGAAGTTTTGAGATGAAACCATTACCTAGAGCCTGAATCATCATGTTCATTCCTTATCTTCTTGAAGAATAAATTTATGTTAATTATTTAATTAATTAATAACATTTTTAATGTTTATTATTAATTTTATTTTTTCCATGTCATATTCAATTACATAACCAATTAACTTTACATCGAACGTTTTAAATATAAATGACTCATATGTCTAAAATAAATGTGGTAAGTTGAAAACATGTTAAATATATTATTATTTAGTAATATAAATAATGGTAACAATAGAATAATGATCATTTTTATACTTAAATTACACTTTTAAAACAAACCGTGAAATATGGTTATGAAAAATGATCCACCTCACAATCATGGAGATGTTAGGTCATACATACGCAAAGTAATGATTCCATTTTTGAAAAATCATAATGGAAAGAAGGTAAGTATTATTTTTTATTTTTTTGATAATAATTCTATAATAAATATCATATTATTTCTTTAAATACCCTTACATATACCATCCATATTATGTACTAATAAAAATGAATCGCATCGCTTTGTGAGGTTGTAGTCCGCTATACACACGAACAATGTTATCATTTATTCAATGGATGGTAAGGTAAAAAATTATATGATATATATATTTTAAAAAATGATTAATATTTAATTAAGATAAAATATAAAAATTAAATTAATCCTTATTACCTTACATGTAATGTGTAAGAGAAAAATGAATCACATAGTTTTGTGAGGTGGTAGTCCATCACACACATGTGCGATGTAAGCACCTTTTATATGGAATGAAAAGTAAGAAGTAAAAAGTGATATTATAATTAAATAAGTTTAATTATATCATATATTTCATATATAAAAATTAAATACATCATTATTTTCATATGTGAGAAGCAGTGATGGAAAACGAATTACATCGGTTCACGAGACTGTAATCCGCCGTACACACTATCAATGATTTCATTTCCCACTTAAGGGAGGAGGATATGGGTTTAAGTCATGAAATTAACATAAAAAATATAATTATTAGTAATATATTTTTGTTATTACATCATAATGGTTTAATAATATTTTAAATAGGTGGAAGAAGAAATAAAATAATATGCTCAAATAAGAATGTTACCTCTAATCCGGACCACCTCTTTAGGATTATATCTAAATCCTAACTATATTTGAATTATGATAAAAAATGATTCTATGATGAGTTAAGGGAATTAATAAATTTATTTAGTCAGGTATTTTCTGAACTATTTGTTTTTGGATGTTTCGAGAGGAGAGCAAATGGGGTGACCTTTTATAAGTGGGGGAGAGGACACACTTGGAGTTTTTGAAAAGAAAGATATAGAACAACATTTTTCACATGAAAAAAGGATCCAAAATGTATCATTTTAGAACCATATATGATATAAGGAATACATATTACTATAAAATAAGAATTATACATGTTATTGGTCATTTTTTAATTTCGTAATTTTAGTTTACTCCCTGGTAAACCCGTTTTAACCTTAACCATTGTAATTAATTTTTACTTTTTTTACTATTTATTATAGTAAAACATTAAGTTGAAATTGTTGGATAATATAAATTATATTTATTTCAAATATTAAATTCATTTTTCCAAAATTCAACTCACATAATTTGAATAATTCAATTTAAAATTAAACCCACATATGCCTTAAAAACGACTTCTCCAAAGAAAAAATTTCAAAAGTTTAAAAAGTTTTTATATAATAATTAAATATTAAATTCATTAAAATTACCTAAATTATATAAATTTTAATATAATTTAACTAATTTTATTTTAAAACAATACAAAATATAATTTAACTTTTTATATACTTTAAATGAAAATGTAGTTTTAAATAAAAATCATTATTTTTTACTATTATTCTAAAAATTAATCTTTTCAAAAAACTATAAACAATTCACCCAAATATAATTTTTATATGTAAATTTAAAAATTAATTTTTATTTTTCCAAATAATGTTTCTAAATATGGTAAAAATTAATTTTAAAATACGTGCTAAAAGCGTGATGAAACTTCCTTTTAGAAAAATACTGTTTTTTAGAAAATACTTATTTTTCTTCCAAAATCAATCTTATTTTATTTATAATGAATAGACATCCATTTAATTTATTTTATACATATGAAAACCATTTAATTTTAATAATTTATTTAGTCATATTCATAATCGCTAGTTTAATGACTAGGTTATAACTAAATTCTATATTAAGGTTCATTTAGACTCGAGATTGCGTGTTTTGAAAGCCATAAAAAATATTGAATTTACTTAAAAAAATGTATCATAATGTTTTGGGGTGTTAAATTCTATTCAAATATTGGTGTTGTGTTTCATATAAATTATCAAACATGATGTTCCACTTCTAAAATCTCAGGTTCTTATAGTACGATCATATGTGATTGAGGAGGTTTAGGGGAAATAACCTATGCCTTCTCTGATCGAGGAGATCGACGAGCTTTTGAGGTGTGGAATATGTTACTTTTGGTTGGTTTATAGTCAAATAAGACGAGGGGATTTGAATTTCTACTGTTTTTGATATTTAAGAGGTTTCTAGGGATAGAGACACTTGTGTCCGACAATTCATTCAAAGAGGTTCTAGGTTTGGAACATGACACATTTCTTATGAAACCCTAACCCAGAAGCCACACTACTGATACCCCAAATTGGTTCACCACATGGCCTCAAGTGCACCTCCTCACATGATATAAGTTTCTAAAAATAGTGATATCCTATGAAAATACTGTGGGGAGAATATTCCCTAATATTAGAGTAGAATATCTATAGAAATAAAATAAAATATAGAAAATATATATAAGAATCAAAATCAAGGAAAGTGATAATAAATAAATACATCTGAAAGATACAATAATAATTAAGTTTACTATACATACTATATCCCCCATGTGTGGATCATACACAAGTAGTAAAAATGAGATAAAATAAAACTATTGAAAAAAACCCATCTCCAGCTAGTCTTGAGTTCTGCCCAGTCCCATCATCCATCTCTAACCTAGTTAGATAATGAATAAATCATCATGACCTACATTGAAACATATCCTTATGAAAAATAATAGTTTTTACTTAGGTAACATAGTTCCATGGTTTCCTGAGCATGGTATGAATATAACTCAGTAGGATTCTATAAAAGTTGTTCCTAAAATAACCAGTCTGATAAGTTGTACATGTAGAGGTGCTATAAATAAACAGTTTAGTAGTTTTAAAATAATTTATAAAAACTTAAAAACAACAACTGATTCCCCAGTTTCACGATGACACCAAATATGGGTTTTACCATTTTCAATCTCTAGGTCTGTGACCATGATTAGCAATACCTACTTCAACTAGTTTTGGGGAATCTCTAAGAATTTCTTGTTGACTGTGCCAACTATAAATAGCCACATCGTATCATGGAGTTCATCCTAACATTCCTAGTATAAATCATCACATGGAATTAAGGAGATCATCCTAGAATTCATATAGAATCTGATTTATCATCCATGTATTCCTTGTCATTATTCATCACTCAGAATCTAGATAATTATTCTAGCATTCTAAGGGAATCTAAGAACTCGTCATGATATTCCCAATAACAAAGGAATCATACTACTCTAGTAACTCCACATAGACTTTGAAGGTAATTATCAGTTACATGGAATCCAAGTGCTCATCCTAGTATTCCTCATCATTGAGGAATCATACAGAATTTAGGTGATCATATCGACATTCCCAAGTAGTAAATGTGATATTAAATCCAATAATCTCATCTAATCATTCATAATAATCAATAATAATTTTACATATTTTATCAATTAACTATTAATTTAATTTAATTCTTATTTGGCCCAAGTCCACCACTTTACCATATTTCCAAGGGTTAGATTAAATACACATAACGCCACTTATCATATAGTAGGTTCATCTCAATTAAGATTTTGAGTTTACCAATTAACTTTTCAACTAACCATGCTCATTAAAATTATTATAACCCAAGACCTTATATAATATTAATCACTATATAATAAACATTTACCACTTTCCCAATGAATCTATTCTATTTATCATATCAGGGGTCATCTAATTTCTTAAATAGTATTCTATAAATTATGAAATAATGAACCCATTCTGCTAAATCCATTCAATTACACAAGCCTCAAATTAAAGTGTCACACTTTCCATTACACTCAATCTATTTCCAATTTAATGGTCAATTCATTTTCAGTTTACCACCAATGATTCAAATTCTCGAAACTTCTACCATTTAAAAATACCATTGAAATGCCACTTCCACATTCCAACGATGCTCTTAACAAGGTTTCCAGCTTTCCACACCCAATCAAACATGAGGAAATTAATTAATCATTAGAACCTACCCTCATCACTTAAAATTAAATAGGTATGGATACATAACTCCCATCCATGCAAAATCCAAAGATAATCCAACCTTTCCAAGAAAATTCAGACATGATTAATTAAATTCACTCATCACTTCCAATATGATATACTAGATGTGGTTTTAAACTCACCACATCCATTTCCATATGAAAATTCAATTCGATCCATCCTTGGCTGACTTTTCTAAAAAATGTCCATATCGAATAGTTGATGTGTCACCAACATACCTAACCAAAATGCGTTTACACTTAGAGAAATCCTAATATCACCCAAGTATTCTCACTGTAGTCCATGTTTGACCCTTAGTGAGTTTCCATAGTAAGATTCTAGAATCATAAAAACTAACATCATGACCTACTGTACACTAACACATTTTTGATACAACAACTCTTGGATTTCCGCAAAACCACTATGATCCCGAAACCAATGCTTGGCCTCGATCCACCATCACCCTTGACTTATTAATTGGAATTCCATTAGGAATATAAGTACACACATAATTTGTTCCTCTATGGGTCTTTGATGCCACATAGACCATCCCATGACCATTTCCACATGCCTATGACCCTTTGGTCATAAGGGTCCCATGCCTCTCTTCACCAGATCATGGGCTAAATGGATTTGGAATAATGAGAGGGTATTACATTTTCCATTGGTACTGAGCATGTGCACCTACACATGGACATGCTAGCTGAACAACCATGAAAAGGAATAGAGTTGATCACGATGCAGATGCTAAGGAGGGTCAGTTTCAAGTAGTCATAGTCTGTATGATTTCCTTAAGACCTACGGGTCCTGTAATGCCTTCAAGCATACAGTAAATATAATTTCCAAGACTACGAGCCTTGTAAGGGTTCCCCCTCATCCCTTGAAAGGGGGTTATCAAAATCAATAAAAAAGGAAGGCCTTCGGGCCATTCAGATCGTCATTTAACTTGATAATATCTCAACTCCCACATCTAATTCTATATTCAACAACAAATATAAAGGTTTTATATAGCGAACCCTCTCTCAGTTAAGTGAAAAAATAAAACACCAATTTCCACCCATCCTCATATCCTAATAATGGTACCCATAACATTCTCCAAATTTTGTCCCATAACGAGGACCTTATACTCGAAAGGCTGATAGTTCACTCCCCTCCAAATGAATTATATTGTACCACTCCATGAGCAGAACTTCAGATCCAAATGAACACAACATGTGACACTCTTTTGGCTATTCTCAATGCATTCATCGAACCCTGATGCCTCTGTCTGGGTTGAACCAAAGTTTCTATTCCACCACACTATTATTTATCTACAATGTCACCTTTCAATACAAGGATATATCAAAAAAATTCCAAGTTTATGGTAATGTTTACTCATAAGCATCTAATTAACCCCTGACCAACTCACTCCGTGAGACTCATCAATCGAAACCAACCACCGCCTCTTGACTCTCTGCAGAGAATAAATGAAATAATTTTTATGGCGATAGTACCACCACCACACCACTCAACATTAACAATTAAGACTCAAATTATTTTCCCTAGATCACTAAATATCTACTTTACGGATTTCAATACAGATCGGCCTCATGAAAATCCTCTGTGTACCACTTTATCTCATTGAAAATAAGTGGGTTCTTGCGCTTGAGACACTTGATTTCATAACCCAACAACATCACACATCTCCAACATGTTCCTACCACCTCGATTACATTGAAACCTCAAGGTTACTCATTCCCCTATGACCACTCCCCAAATCCAAATTAAGATCTCACGAGTCATGAATTACCATAAATAGGCTTAAGAGACCATTTAATCATTAAACCTTATCTTCAAGGTCTCTATTCTCATCGAACATGAGGCATCCTTAATGTTTTCATACAAAAAGCTTCTCATTTTTTACTTGTGAAGTATAACTAATGAACTAACATTAAACTATGAGTCTTTCCAAGAATAAAAGCATTAATACACACTTCAACATCCCTAGAACCATTAACCCAAGGTCAAAACTAATTATATCATCGAACAACATCATATCGCAATGTTAGACAGCCGAATGAACCTTCCCTTCTAAATCAACAATAAAATCTAAAATAAGAAATCAAGTTTATTTCCACAGAAATTAAACCAAGGAATGAACATTAATTTGATCAAAACCCCTATAGAACAACACATGCATCGATTCCATATGTTGAAGCATCTATCCACACATCACACTATAAAAAATAGCTTCAACCCACAAAGAAAAATACATACTATAGTTCTCACACACATAAATACACACCCATTAAAATGGAACAATTATCCAAGACACTCGATATAGGGTCCAAAAAAACCAAAAGGGTAATAAACCCAATAAGGTCACATAACCCACTATATTAGGTGACATCTAATGACCTCAAGGTCATAGCCCAACTAAAATAATAATAGCAAACTCCCCACTATTTATCACAGCTAGACATATCAAGGTCTCACAACCCATAACTAATGGTATCAACACTAGGGAACTCTCACATTCCAAACTATCCATACACAAGGTCAATAAAAAACATAAGGGATACTCATCATCAAAACCTCTAAATGAATTATCACCTCTTAATTCACTTTATTTAATCATTACCTTTTTTAAAACCGAAGGTTTTAAATTTTAAAATATTTTACTACATATAATTTTAATATTCTAAAAATTTATTAGATTTAAAATTCCATGGTTTGGTTAGATAAAATTCAGTTCACAAGATATAAGGGGAAAACCTTTTAAGTTTCTTACCGAACAAATTATTTAACAAAAACATATATTTATAACCCATTTATACCTACCTATAAACTAGAAGTCACCAGAGGACTTGGTCAAGTAAAATTACACCATACATTTATATGTAAACCATATAAATTCTTGTGAAAAATTTAAATACCAAACAATCTCAATCATCAAAACCATAAATAAATATAAATGAATAGTAGAAATAAGCTATAGTCAACAAAAAAAATACCATTGCATGTGAATCCCAATCAGTTAGAAATCATAAGAAACTTGTATATGACATATAAATCCTATTCAACTAACATGGTACATGAACACACACACCCTCTCTTGCTATACACGCCCAAGATATAATAATAACATAAATAAATAAAAACACACCGAAGAAAACCACTTAAGGTGGAAATTAGCCAACTGTAAATGAAAAAAATAAGAACAACATTTTCCCATTCCTAGAAACCCAATTTTTTCCCTTTACATGGGGATGATTCACCCATGCATGAGTTAATTATCAAGATCTGACACATCCTAGTCTCTTGTCTGCCATACCCAAATGGTAAGAAAAATAGAAGCCTATAATACTAATTTGTGAAACCCCAATCTGGAAGCCACTTGACTTGTGCCCTAGGCTAGTTCTCTACATGACCTCAAGTATGCCTCCCCATACACCAGAGGCTATCGAAAAGTGGTGAGGGCCTATAAAAACACCATGAGGAGACTATGAACTCATATCAGAGTATAATCATATTATAAATAAAATAAAGAAGATAAAATCTAGATAATAATAAAAATCAAGGAATGTGATGATAAATAAATACCATCAAAATATGAAATAATAAATGAGTATACCATACATACTAGATACCTCATGTGTGGTTTATAAACAAGTGGTAAAAATGATATAAAATAAAACTAGGGCTAACAGCACATACCCAACTAGATCTGAGTCCTTCCCAGTCACATTATCTAACTCTAACCTAGACAACCAAAGAAACAATCATGTAGACACCGAAAAAGTCCGTAACTCCTAGAGGAAGTTCCGAACGGAGGAAGCGAAGTCATATTCAGACTTAGAGGCCTGGTCTGGAGGACCTGGTAGTGGTGCGCGAAATTAAAGGGTACTCACGCGAAAAAATGTTGTTCGTGCGAAGGGCTCCCGAGATTCGTGAAAAGGAACTGGCGCGGCGCACAATTTTGCGCGCCCGATTCTGCGTGGGGAAGCCTTGTGCACCGACGGGCCCTGGCACGGAAGATTTCACACGCCGCCCTGTTTCTGTGAGGACAGATGCCTATAAATAGAAGGTGACCCCAACCGTTTCGGGGTTGAGGAATTCAGACCAGCTCCCGTGCAGGCAATTCAGACTCTCGTGCGCGCAAGATGTCTTCCAGGTAATCCACCTTTTCGTGCAACCTTGCCCTGGGGTTCACCTTTGCGTGTAACCCCACCAGCTTAAGTGAATTTTCCAACTCCTCCGGGTTCTTCCTTTGTGCGCAATCCTTGCCCCTTGCACACAATCCCCTTCCTTTGTGTGCAATCCCTCTATTAGGTTTTTCCATACCTTAGGGATCGGCCCGTGCCCCCCGCATGCAATCCAAGTCCTTTGCGCACAATCCTCTATCCGCGCACAATCCTCTGACCCAATTGCGCGCAATCCCGGTGTTTTGCACGCAAAACTTTCCTTTGCGAGCAAAACCGAGGACCCCTCACCTTAACACCCCCGGGTGCTTCTCTGCATCGGCGCCCGATGTCTTCCATACCGGGAATGCACGCCATGCATCATTTTCCCGTACGGCCTTCCAGGCTCGTATGAAGTAACCTCAAGGTCCCTTGGGCAGTGTTTCCCGATGCGTTTCTTTGCCTTATGCTTCTTCGCATAGGCACGCTAAAGGCTATTGCTTCTTCGCATAGCCACGCTAACGTGGACCCCTCAATGGTTCGCCCTGCGACCCCCCTTCACTACGGCCTTGCCGATGCCTTCCCCCCCACAAGGTGTAGAGGGTGCTGGGCATGTAAGCCCTAGGGGTGTGGAGCGAACCCACATTGTCCAAGCTGTATGACGTTAAACTGTCAGGCACCTCGTCCTCAACACATGACATTAAACTGTGGTCCGACCCTGTGCCTTGCAAGCAGGGTCCCCCTGGCTCAGACATTCTTTACGCCTCTCGTCTCCACGAGAATGGAATCTTCCTTACATGGAATGAGATCCTCCTCTTGGAGTGGCGTTTGTCCACGGGGGAAGGGCCGCCTCAGAGCGTAAGCCCCTAGCCTCTCTTGTGGAAGGTTGCACCCATGAACCTTCGTAATTCCCCACTACCAAGGCCAATGGAGTCCATCTCCCACTATGCCTTGTCGCACCACGGGCCTCCATCTTGGAGTAAGTCCCAACACTAAGGGCTACTAACCACGCATAAGCCCCTGTTTCCTCTTTGGGCCGCTCAAATCGTAAGCCCCTTTCTGCTTCTCACGGACGCACCCTTTGCGACGTGATCGTCTGGTCCCTGCTGGCTCTTGTTTCTCACACCAAGCATGAATCACATGGTCCTAGAGCGAGCATCGACCATGACAACCACCGTTATGGCCCCCCTCAGAGCGTAAGCCCCATCCCAGCAAACTACGTGGACTTTGACTCCCTATTACGGGGATACGTAGGAAGCCTCCATGAGGTTCAATCCCATCACCCAGTTGTTCCGACTTCTTTACGTCGGTTTTCCAACACCATGAGCCGCCTCAGAGCGTAACCCCATACAACCATGGGCCGCCTCAGAGCGTAAGCCCCATCCACCATTGCCACTCCATAGCGGCACATGGTCCGACTCAGAGCATAAGCCCCATACCACATGGGCCGCCTCAGAGCGTAAGCCCCATACCACATGGGCCGCCTCAGAGCCTAAGCCCCATACCACATGGGCCGCCTCAGATCGTAAGCCCCATACCACTATGGGCCGCCTCAGAGCGTAAGCCCCATACCACATGGGCCGCCTCAGAGCATAAGCCCCATACCACATGGGCCGCCTTAGAGCATAAGCCCCATACCACACGGGCAGCACCCTTGCGTAAGCCCCATCCACCATTGTCTCTCCATAGCGGCACACATGCAGCACCCTTACATAAGCCCCATACCATCCCGAACTACGTGGACTTTGATTCTCTGCCATGGGGATACATAGGAAGCCTCCATGAGGTTCAAGTCCCTCCGCACTCCATTACCCATCCTAATCCTTACCCGGGCCACCACATCCTAGTGGGATCATGCCACCTCATTCCACTCCAAAGTATCCGGGAAGCCGCCCACACGCTGGCCCCAATATCGGTGTTCCATCCTAGGGGGTCCTTCAATCTGATCCACTTTTCAATGTTTCGATCAGTCCGATCCGTCTCCGCAAGACGTTAAACTTGTGGCATAACCCGTGTTAAACATGGGAAGCTGAGGAAAACATCAAATGGCACACAATTCCCTGCATGCGATGTGTGATGCCTCAGGCTTCTGCACCCTCGAGAAGCCCTATAATAAGGGATAGAAAATAGACATGCCAATCCCCAGCGTCAAGGCGCACCAACGACACCTCAGCGTGACCATTATCCTCACTGAAGGTTGCTGCCCCGACCAGCCCCTTGGAGCGTCTCGACAGAAGCAATGTAATTAACTGGCATCCATGCAGATATGGCATCGGGAACAAGCTTCGTGAACCCGTCTTAAATCTACGAGGGAGACCCATACTAGGTGAAAATCTCCGAGGAGGAATCCACGGAAGGAAGAACCGACATCCCATCATCCCGGTTTCGATCAAGGAGCAAACGTCCCTGAACAAGGAACAGATGCCGCCCACCTTTGGAAAGCGGGAATGCGGGGAAACAAGCCGCGCGCCATCCCATGTGTGAAGGACGCGCGCGCCCTGGTGTAAAAGCATCGGAAATAGAAAATGGTGAACCCGACGTGAAGCTCTTCTCCTCAATATAGGGACTCGTAGCATTCGGGGTGTCAGAAGATTAGCATGTCACCAGGTCCGGGCACCTAGTGCCGGGACGAGAAACCTGCCAGGGGTTTAGGTAGTCAGGATGTTGAGCACTCTGTTCTGCGACGTCGTCAGCATGGATCCCTCTCACTGACCATAGAAGACGGAATGACGCTGGGCTATTGGTTATCGATTTCTTTTCCTATTAGCGCTAATGGGTTCATATCCCTACTTCCAGGAATCAGATCGCTGCATCCGGAGCTCGATCGCCACCTACCCACCGGCGTAGGGGTAGGGGAAGTACCGACGCGGCCACCCCGCATGGTCCCGCCTTATCCACAGCTCCTCCAGCTCCAATTGCCGCCACTTCCAGGCGCTCACGCCCCCTCTCCCCGTCAGAGATCATCCAAAAAAGGGTGATCAATGACCTGGTTCATAGGTATGAGGAGGAAGGGGTCATCCCCACTAAAGACATGGACCATTTGGATCTAGAGGCAGCTGCGCCTCACCACCATCGGTGCCCCCGAGGGACGCGTAGGGAGCCGCTGCTCCCCACTCTGATGTTCAACCATTTCGAGAGCCTATCCCCAGAACGCATTGACACCGCCCTCCCCTACGCCAATGAGGTGGGGGATGTCCGGGTTCGCCCGATCGGAGACCCGTCCTAGGGGTTCATGGCAAGAGCCCCTGCCAGGCTGCGTCGACGCCGCCGCCCGATTCCTCGGGCCGTGGGGCAGGCAATCTCCATGCCCGCACCACCGGCTCCAACCCACCTAACCCGACACCAGTGTCGGGCACGAGTGGAAGAGAATGCCCGCCCTGGGGCACCAACATCAGCAACCATTGTGGCCCGAGCCACTACTAACCCCTGTTATCAGACCCCCGCACACGTTGAGCAGGGGAAGTCACATGCCCGACCTGGATCGAGGCCCCGACCGCCCCGCAGGCAGGTTGGGTTGACTCTCCCAGTCACTGGCGTAGACAATGGCCACCGCGGACCAAGTTGCGGTAGGGCCATCTAGCGTGAAGGCCCACTCCGTGCCGCCGATCTGGAAAGCAGAATGCCTCTCCATGACTGCTATTCTCCGGGTATGGATTTTTCCAACACTCGCTGCACTGGGTACGGGGTCACATCCCCTACCGCTGGCCACAGGTATGGAGCCGTTGTATATCTGGTCACTCGCCCACATGAGGGTCCTCTCCATGTCCCTTTCGATATCTGTCCTGGTGCTCCTCGCACCCCGGCCTCCAGTCCTCCCGGCCCTAGCACTATTGAAGCCAGAGGACTCCGAGACTGAAATCAGCCTTGCCCTGAGGAGCCACCCTGGGGCTGGAAGGCGGGACAACATCACCACAATAGATATGCCAGGGAATTCCTGACAGAAATCAGACCAGTCCGTTTCTCAGACTCTGAGGCGGAGTATGACTCAGCGATGGAACCTTCCCCCTATTGGACGGAGAGTGATGGCAAGGGGGGGGGGGAGAATTTCCTTTTAAAAAATAATTAACAATTTAAAATCAAAGTTAAAAGTGTAGTGGAAATAAAGGAGGCAAGACACAAAACTTGATAACGGAGTTCGGCTTAAACCAAAGCCTACGTCTCCGCTCCTAACTCAACCGTTGAGAGATTTACTACCGCTTGCTTTTTAATGGTTTTATCAAGAAACCCACTAGACTTTAAGGTAGTCTAGAACCTATTACAGCTTGCTTTTAATGGTTGAGCAAGAACCCACTAGCCTTCTTACAGGTGAAGGCTAGCTCACCTATGACTCAAGCCTTTTAAAGGGAAGGCTTGACTAACCTCTTCACACCTTGAAGGTGGTGTGAAAACCCAAAGAAGAGAGGATGAGAGAAAGAGAGGGGTTTGTAGGCACAAACCCAAATTGATGCTCAAAATAATAAAATAATAAAAACCGTAATGTGGAGAAGTCTTGGGAGCCAATGGATTGATGAGGTTGATGAAGAGCGCTCCCAAGCTTCTATGGTGGTGCTCCTTGATTGTGGAAGTGAGTTGGGGCAATTGAGGTTCCTTGAAAGAATCCGCCGGAGGTTCGCCAAGTGATCGTAAAATGTTCCCGTGGGCTACCGTATATTTCCGGGGCTTCCTAGTCCTTTATTTATAGAGGGGGAACCCTCATATGGCCTTTGGAGGTCTTCGGAGCCGTTGGAGAGGCCTTCGGAGCCGTTGGGAGTCAAGTGGACAAGCCTGGTCAAAGCCCAACGGCTAGTTTGACTGGCTCCACCGGCGGACCGGTGCAGTGCCACCGGTTGGCCGGTGCTTTGAAAAAGGGAGAGGGCTCGGGCTCAGGCACCACCGGCTGGCCGGTGAGGAGGCCACCGGTTGGCCAGTGCTGAGGCAGTAGTAGACCCATTCTGTCTGGGTTCCACCGGCTGGCCGGTGGTGGGACACCGGTTGGCTGGTGGTCTGGACAGAAGGATGCCTTCTGTCCAGGCTCCATCGGCTGGCCAGTGGTCATCCACCGGTTGGCCGGTGGGACCGAAATCAGTCCACTTTGGCTTCTTGCTTTCTTGGCCCAATTCCTTGGCAACCTGAAATCATGCCTATCATCCAAAAACACTTAAAACAAGATTAGATAAATAAGAGAGTGATTGTGATCATGAAAATTAAACCACGAGGGGTACGAGAGGTACAAAAATCTCCCCCTATTTTGATGACCACAATCACCAAAACAAACAATGTAAAAAAGAAATGAAAGACATGCTTTAAATAATAAATTGAAAAGTAAAGCAAAGCATGAGAAAAATATTTGTCCCCCAATCAACCAAGAATTTCTCCCCCTTTGTGATTATCAAAATAGCACGCGGCATAAAACTTGATTGAGGGAAAGGATTGAAAAACAAGATAGAGATTTTAAACCAATTGAATTTTTTGAAATTTGAATTGAAAGTTTTGAAATTGAAAGTTTTGAATTGATGGTTTTGAATTGAAAGTTTTGAATTGAAAGTTTTGAATTTTAAAGTTTTGAATTGAAAGTTTGGAAATGAAAGTTTTGAAAATAAAGCAAAAAGGCTTAAACGATCCTAACTCCCCCTAAATAAAAACAACAAATCACCGGGGAGAGGTTTTTGAAACCGAGACAAATTTTGGTCCGGTGAGACTCACTAAAAGGGATTTTTCAATCCATACTTGTCTAGTGGCGGGTCTTCTCCTATGAAATTCGTCGTTAAAGAAAAAAGTTTTGGGCCTTCTATACCGGGCATTTTTGCAATCGCACTCATAAATTAAGTGCCCGAGTTTTTTGCAATAGTTACAAAATTTAAATTGGGAGCTCCCCCTTACAAAAATAGTTGGAGCACGGGAAGAGGAAGCTTGCTTGGAATAGCCAAGACCTTGGGTGGTTCTAGATATGCGTTGGGAACCATGTAATTTGGTCAAATTTTTTTTCACCTTGGGTGAACTTGGCAAGAGATTCCCTTAAATCCTTGATTGTTGATTCCATAGAATCAACATCGGGAAGGTTTTGGACCTTGAGGGAAAACTCTTCCTTCTCTTTGAGAAGTTGTTCCTTTTCGGAAGAAAGTTTTTTGAAATTCTTTTTTAAAGAAACAAATTTGGAAGAAAGTTCGTGAAAACCTTCCTCCAATTGATCTCTAGCATGTTGGAGATCCTCATAAGATAAATGATTGAAAGAATTTGAAGAACATGGGGAAGAGGAGTCGGAAGAGGTTACCTCATGAAATGCCATTAGGCATTTTTTACCGTTGTCACTTGAGGAGGAGGAGGATGAGGAGCTATCACTCCATGTGGCCTTGAATGCCTTCTTCTTTTCCTTTTGCTTGGCCTTTTTCTTGTTGAGTGGACAATCGGTCTTGTAATGGCCTTTCTTGCCACACTTGTAAAAAGTTACCTCGGGCTCGGATTTTTCGTTGGGTTGAGCCTTGCGGGATTTCTTTTTCTTGTGCTTCTTCATGAATTTGTGCATTTTGCGGGCAAGATTCTCCATTTCTAAATCGCCGCTTGAAGAGGAAGACGACGAGGAGGAGGAGCTTTCTTCTTGTTGAATTTTGAAGGCGATGTTCTTTGGAACTTTGATCGGTTTGCCTTCCTTTTCAGCTTGCCTCCTCATGGTGATCTCGTAGGTCATGAGGGATCCGATGAGCTCTTCGAACGGCATGTTCTTGATGTCTTTTGCTTCTTGGATTGCCGTGACTTTCGGTGCCCGTGAGCTTGGTAGGATCCAAAGGATCTTCTTGACCATCGTTTCTGCAGACACATCATCACCAAGGGACTTTCTCCCATTGCAAACATCTGTAAAACGTGTAAACATTTCAGAAATTGATTCGTGTGGGTGCATGGTGAAGCTTTCAAAATCTTGGCGATACATGTCCAATCGAGTATCCTTGACTTTGTTGGTCCCCTCATGGGTAACCTCCAAAAGTTTCCAGATTTCATGAGATGAGGTGCAAGTGGAAACTCGATTGAACTCTTTACGATCAAGGCCGCAATGAAGAGCGTTCATGGATTTTCCATCAAGCTCGAAATTTTTAATATCGGCTTGAGTCCATTTGGATTCATCGGGAGAAGAAAGAGAATAACCATGCATGAAAATTTTATAAATAGGATAACTTATACTTCTAAGAAAAGTAGTCATGCGGGTTTTCCAATAGGTATAGTCGGTTCCATCAAAGAATGGATCACGACCCAAAGAATAGCCTTCGAGGGCGAAAGAAGTTGAAGCCATCACAAAGGATCTTGAATTTGAAACCGGTTAGGGTATTACTCAAATTTTCCTCTGATACCAATTATTGGACGGAGAGTGATTGCAAAGGGGGGGGGGGAGAATTGCCTTTTAAAAAATAATTAACAATTTAAAATCAAAGTTAAAAGTGCAGCGGAAATAAAGGAGGCAAGAAACAAAACTTGATAACGGAGTTCGGCTTAAACCAAAGCCTACGTCTCCGCTCCCAACTCAAACGTTGAGAGATTTACTACCGCTTGCTTTTTAATGGTTTTAGCAAGAAACCCACTAGACTTTAAGGTAGTCTAGAACCTATTACAGCTTGCTTTTAATGGTTGAGCAAGAACCCACTAGCCTTCTTACAGGTGAAGGCTAGCTCACCTATGACTCAAGCCTTTTAAAGGGAAGGCTTGACTAACCTCTTCACACCTTGAAGGTGGTGTGAAAACCCAAAGAAGAGAGGATGAGAGAAAGAGAGGGGTTTGTAGGCACAAACCCAAATTGATGCTCAAAATAATAAAATAATAAAAACCGTAATGTGGAGAAGTCTTGGGCGCCAATGGATTGATGAGGTTGATGAAGAGTGCTCCCAAGCATCTATGGTGGTGCTCCTTGATTGTGGAAGTGAGTTGGGGCAATTGAGGTTCCTTGAAAGAATCCGCCGGAGGTTCGCCAAGTGATCGTAAAATGTTCTCGTGGGCTACCGTATATTTCCGGGGCTTCCTAGTCCTTTATTTATAGAGGGGGAACCCTCATATGGCCTTTGGAGGTCTTCGGAGCCGTTGGAGAGGCCTTCGGAGCCGTTGGGAGTCAAGTGGACAAGCCTGGTCAAAGCCCAACGGCTAGTTTGACTGGCTCCACCGGCTGACTGGTGCAGTGCCACCGGTTGGCCGGTGCTTTGAAAAAGGGAGAGGGCTCGGGCTCAGGCACCACCGGCTGTCCGGTGAGGAGGCCACCGGTTGGCCGGTGCTGAAGCAGTAGCAGACCCATTCTGTCTGGGTTCCACTGGCTGGCCGTTGGTGGGACACCGGTTGGCCGGTGGTCTGGACAGAAGGATGCCTTCTGTCCAGGCTCCATCGGCTGGCCGGTGGTCATCCACCGGTTGGCCGGTGGGACTGAAATCAGTCCACTTTGGCTTCTTTCTTTCTTGGCCCAATTCCTTGGCAACCTGAAATCATTCCTATCATCCAAAAACACATAAAACAATATTATATAAATAAGAGAGTGATTGTGATCATGAAAATTAAACCACGAGGGGTACGAGAGGTACAACACCCCCCAACCCTTTGAGTCGAGGGCAGGGATGGGGACCTGGTGCGTCAGTCTCGTACTCCACGAATGCGATAACCGCATGATTCCCATCTCCTTCCGAAGGTATATCCAGGAGGACGAGGACCTGGCGTACCCCCAGGGGTCAAACCCGCAGTTACCACCGGCCTCCCCGGAAGCACCTTCCACATCATTCAGAGAGGGTGGGGAGCTTTTCTGGGGATCGAAGGAAGATTAGTGTCATAACACACCCTCGTCAAGTACCGACACTGTGATAGGAGGCTTGTTTCCCAACCCATCCTATCGCGACATGGCGGCCAGGGAACTGCAGCACTTAGAGGGAGACTTAGGGATCGACGACCAATCAACCTGTTTGCCGTATTCTCCGCCGGCCAGCCCACCGACCCCACGGCCTACCTCGGTGCCGCTACCAGTTCCCCTACCATTCTCAGTTGATGCACAGGGTCAGCAAGGGCCAGATCATGAACCAGAATCATGGAGCTTCTGGATCGTCCTCGCAGCGGGCCACTTCCCCGAGAAGTTTTGGTCAATTACAGGGTCAGATTTTGATATACCAGAGTCGCTCACCCCAGGAGAGTTTGAATGTTTCCACCAGACTCTCCAGGTGACTCACTCCCGTCTTCGCTATCAGCGAGCGCCTTATCCTAGGAGTCAAGAACATCTCGAGGATATCGGTGAGGAATGCCATCGGGTCGACCTAGTCGTGCTCCCCGCGGTTCGGCACCCCGAGTCACTTGGCCACCACAGGGCCCTCCAGCAAAAATGCATCCAGAGTTTTCAAGTACTCCGCAAATTTATCAAGGAGGACACCCCCCACACGCACGCCTGTGGATGGGGTCAGTACACTGCCCTTCTTTTCCGCGCGATTCTCCGACAGCTTGACTCACTGGGCGACTCTGAAGGAATGCCACCAAGGGCAGTGGCAGTCAACATGGTCGACCTATCGGGAGAGGGGAATGGTTTGGAACTCCTTGAAGGGGACTCACCCCCTAAGTAAAAGCCACTACTGGAACCATTTGGGAGGATTACTTGCCAACAGAGGAATATCCTAGGTCTCCCCACACCCACCGCGGCATTAACGTTGAGCCAAAACGTCGGCAAGGGTAAAGAGCACATCGGGGATGTCAAGATTACCGACCATCTGCCTCATTGAAGAAGGCAGAGGAAGATCCCGAGAAGTCCACACTGCTCCAACAGCTTGCTGAGTAGAAGAGGTTGGTTGATGAGCTCTTGGCCAAATGCGTTGCAGAGCGGCGGCCTGACTACGGTGATCCTAGTCCAGGACAGCGGGGGTAGGAGCAACTACCCCATGATGAGATTCTCCTGGGAAACCGCGATCATGCCGTGTTCTCCGACAGAGGAGAGGATGAAGCTCATGGAAAGAGGCCATGATACATTTCTTCGAAACCTCCTGAGTGGCATGATCACCCAAGGGACCCTACTCGGTCCCCTCCTACTGCCCTGAGAGTCGCTCTGCCAGCCGCCCCGCGAGTTGCTGAGCTTGACTACCGGATTGAAGAGCCCGACAATGCGCTTGTGGTTAGGGATCCCTATCAGGACAGGAACCTGCATTCAGACGATCTGATGGAAGTGCTCATCTCCCGCTTGGAGGCTTGGGAAACTCGGCAGGTGGCAATCCCACTGGACGACAAGCCATACCCAGCATGGGTGGATGACATGCCGACCCCACCAGGATTTGGGAACCCCACTTTCTCCCCCTTTAACGAGACTATAGAACTTCCAAAACACTTGGCCCACTTCAACTCTAGGTTTGGGCCTATGTTAGGGACTCTGGCGCAGCAGGAGGCCCCCAAGCTCCGTTGCTTCGTTCAGACACTGGAAGGACCAACATTCGTCTAGTACATCCAGCTCCCTATCAGATCTGTGACTAGCTGGGAGGACCTTCGCAGGTAATTCCTATACCATTTCAGTTCCAAAACCCAGAAGATGAATATCACAGACCTCTTCAGGTGCAAACAAAGGCCCAAAGAGCGAGTCGCAGACTTCGTCGCCCGGTGGAAGGGGCTCACATACTCCCTTGACATGCCACTAACTCAGGATCAATTAATGACAATGTGCATAGGGAATGTCAAGGCATAGCTGGTTTCTTCTCTGATCACTCAGAATTACCCCGGAGGGTTCCGTGACTTCTCATACAAGGCTCAGCGCCTCGAAGAAGCCCTGAAACAGGCCAGTCAGGCATGCCCGCTGTCTCTTGTAATCCCTGCAAGGAGAGACGCCAGAGTCGAGCCCGCTGTTGTGGCCCAGATAGAGGCCCCCAGGCAGCTAGAGTTTCTACCAGTGAGGCTAGCTCCGCAGCCCCATACAGGTCCACCCCCACGAGCGTAGCCTCCGGCCCAGCAGAGACCACCTCAAAATCGGCAGGCGCCTCTGCGTAACGCACCGCCACCACCTAGGCAAGATAATCAGGCTCCTCCTCCTCGGCATGCTCCTCCGAACCCTCATCAAGGCCAGCCTCCTAGAGCCCCCTTTCCAGACAGAAGGAATCATTCATACTCATTTGGCGAGGCTGAGGTCCCTGGTTATTTCTGTAGTGCTCTGGAGTAGAGAATAGTGCGACTGCCTGAGTGCTGGAAGCTAGAAGAGGCGCGTCTCACTGATCACCCTAACTACTACCCTTATCACCGGACCTAGGGGCACACCATCCATCAATGCTACGTGTTCAAGGACTGGCTCCAAGACCAGATTGACCCCAATATAGTCAGGTCGGGGCCAACCCCAGTGTAAGTAGCAGGTGTCTTTATGAGACCAGAGGGAGGGCCTGTCATGCCTCCAATCGCAGAGCGACCTCCTGTAAGCAGAAGCTCACGTTTGGCCCAAAAGTATGATGTTCTGAAGCACCTGGACCGCATTCTAGCAAGGATTTCTATCCTTGAGGCTATTCTCCTGTTGTCTGAAATGCGTGAGGTGCTCGTCGAGGCCCTAGGGATCCCCCTCTATTTTGAGATGGAGGTAGCGGTTGTAGAAGCCTTCTATGCTGAGGCGATTGAGAACGCCAAATATCAGGCGATTATCTCTTTCTCTGGTGAAGATGAAGACCCACCCATATAGGGGAACATTCTCCCACTGTACATCACCGTCTAGTTCAATGGCATGGAAGTCCGACGTTGTCTTTTCAACACGGGTTCTGGGATTAATCTAATACCAACTCGGACGCTGCGGAAGTTGGGGTTGTCTGAGGATGATTTAACTCCCTCTGACCTTAGGATCTAGGGGTTTGACAGGACCGAGTAAACTCCACTCGGCAAGATTCACTTGAAGACCCAGTTCGATGGCCTAGTTGCCAACACCAAATTCATGGTTGTCTCTCAGGACACCACCTACAACGCATTGATGGGTAGGTCGTGGCTTCACCTTCACGCAGCAGTCCCCTCATTGTATCACCAGTGCCTCAAATACTCCCTTAATGGTCGAGTAGGCATGATCCAAGGTGATGAATCTCCTTTTTCCTCTTCTGAATCCCATTATCTGGACGCCGAATATTACAAGATCAAGGAAAAGCAGGTTCTGGTAGGTGAGGTTGAGCCCGCCACTGTCATAAGTGATCCCTGGGCAGGTTTGGATGACACTTATGTCTTCCCAATCCATCAGTTAGAGGCCACAACCCCCGACATGGGTTAGTGATTTGTTTTTTTGGGCAATAGAGGAAGGAATATTCTCGGGTCCAGGTGGCGACGGGAAATCACCTCCTACTCCTACACCAACCAGGCTCAGGTGATCCCCGAGCCTCCTACCCCTGTACGATATCGGGATGTTAGGGTCATGGAAATGGAAGAACATCATACGTGTCTCTTCTGCCGGGCCAGAATTGACTGACTCAAGCCGACGTGCCACTACTGCTTTGATGTCATAAAGCATGGCCCCTTGGTCCAAAGGCCAGATGGGATTGGATCAACCGCCTTTGTCGCTATGGTCTTTATAGTGCATGAGTCTCCTAACGTGACGACCACTGCCGCCCAAGCCAGCACCAGCTTCCCACCAGGGCCTGGAAGCCCTGAAACGGCTCCCCCTGTGGACAATAGCTCCACAAGTGTAGAAGAGGACATGGAAGATGCACCCCCTGCCTTTGAGGAGAGCGTCTCCACCACAGTCGATGAGTTAGTGCAGGTGAACCTCGGTAGCGAGACGGACCTGAGACCCACATTGGTCAGCGCCGCTATTCCCCCCGAAGAGTGGAAACAGTACGTAGACTTTCTTTGACAGCACCGTGATGTGTTCTCTTGGAGTTACGACAAGATTACAGGACTAGATCCTTAGGTATCCATCCACCGCCTTGGCCTTCCGACAAACCATCGCCGGGTTTTAGCAGCCTCCCAGAAAGATGCACCCTTCTCACGGTGCCATGGATGCGGCTGAAGTTGATAAGCTCATCAAAGTCAACTTCATCAAATAAGTTCAGTACCCCTGGTGGCTAGCCAACATTGTGTCGGCCAAGAAGAAGAATGGACAGATCGGGGTCTGTATCGACTTCCGCGACCTCAATCACCACTGTCTGAAGGATGATTTTCCCCTTCCAATGACAGAGTGGTTGATTGATTCCACGGCCGGGTTCCAAGCCCTCTCCTTCATGGATTGGTATTTTAGGTACAACCAGATTCGGATGGCCCCTGATGATGAAGAGTTCACTGCCTTCAGGCCCCCACCAAGTCATTTTTTGCTACCAGGTTATGCCCTTCGGCATGAAAAATGTAGGTTCCACCTATCAACGGGCTATTCATCGCATATTCAAGACAATTCTCGGGATGCTGGTGGAGTTCTACGTGGATGAACTGGTGGTTAAATCTCACCAGCGCCAGGACCATCTCAAAGACCTTGAGAAAGTGTTCATATTCCTTCTTTCTCGCCACCTGAAGATAAACCCGTTGAAATGCGCCTTTGGGGTCACCTCCAGAAAGTTTCTTGGCTTCGTTGTCAGATACCGAGTAATCGAGATCGACCCAGAGAAGATCAAGACCATCATGTCACATACATGACTTATTTTGAAGTTAAATTTCATTTATTTTCCATTCATTCTTTTTTTGGAGGGTTTCCAAAGGTTTTATGGAGGAATAGATGAGTTTTTATGAATTGGGCCAAACCGTGAGCCCAATTCCAGAATTAAAAATAATTTTTTTTTTCTTTTATAACCTTTTCATTTTTTAATATTTTTCACCCATTCCAATTCCTAAATGGTCTCCTCTGACCTATTAACACCATAATTTAAATTTGGAGCCTTTATAAATCCATAATCATAGAGGATTTGGGTTTTTATTTAAGAATTGGGCCAACCCAAAAGTCCATTTTCCAGTTTTAAATTGTTTCTTTAATGTTTTAATATCTTACTAAATATAATGGATTTTTCGGTGATTCCACCTCCCTCTCGACCCTAAGAAACCCAGGCGCGCTACCATTGTCTTTCCCCCATCCTTGGAGCTATTTCAATCGTGAATTAGCGCTGAACTGCATATGGTGTCTCAAATAGGCCAGAATTGAAGAGGTAACTTCATCCCTTCTTAACTCTCTCAATTATTTCTCTTTTTCCTCCATTCTAGTTCCTAAATTACCTCCTAAATCTTGTTCTAACAACCCCTAAATTTTGGCTATTTTGAATTTTAGAAACTATTGTTTTTGGAGTGATTAATTCAGGATACTTCAAGTGAGTGAGTCCATTTCTTTCCTCTTTCAAAATGATTAGGGTTTCTTCCATAATTCTTGAATTATAAAAATTCCAGAAGTTAGGTTTCATGCCTAGGATCTAAATTACAATATTTTGGGTGAAATATTGAGGTTTTAGGTTTCTTTTAAGTTTCTTGAGGTGCGGCGGTCGTGCGGTTGATGTTTCGGCCCAATATTAGAGGGTTTCGACACATTCGGTAGGTGATTCCGTGGGTAACCATTTAATGATGAGTTAGTTTGCTTGATTAAATAATTTTTCATGTTCCTTATATGCTGTCAATTATGCGAAAACCATTTTTGGTAGCAATAGTAAAGCATTTGGTATTAAAGTTACATTTTTGTTTGAAGTGTGTATTTTTTCAAATGTATTTCATGTGTTATCTCTTGTGGTTGTTTTGTAAAACGTGGAAGTGATTTATTAGTTGCTGAACGAGGCTTAAAATTTTGGTTTGGTAATGATATAGTGTCATTTAGGCATAAAATGGAGGGTCTTTGAATGGGTTTTATGTGTGTAACCTTGTTATACTCCTTGAAAGTGTTTTATGGATATGTGTGTTCTCATGGGTATCATTTGCGATATTGTTCAAGGTGATTATATAACATTTTAAAGTGGATTATTACATGTTTATTGGGATGCCAATTCGGTTTTGGTAGGATATTGGTGTGATTTTGGCTTAAAAATAGGTTTTTGAAATGGGTTTTGTGTGCAAGACCTATTTACACCACTTGGGTTCTTTTTATGAAAATAGTAAATGTTTTAGTTGGTTAAACAAAGTGGGAAAAAGGTTCATATGTACTATTTGGTATGTATGTTCACATATTATGGGGTTTTTAAAGGTGAAGTGATGTTTTAAGATGTCAAATATTTTTAGAATGTTTTGTAAATTTCTAAAATGTTTTATTAAATTGTGATGTTGGAGCGAAACTTATTTGCTGGCTGTTTCGTGTAAGTTTAATGATAAAATGATTTTGAAGGTAAAAAGGGTGTTATGTAACAAGTGAGTGGGCTGTTATTAGATTTTTAATATATTGGAATGGTTTTATAAAAATGTTTAATGAATTTGTGCAAGTGTTAATGAAATGTGAAAAGTGTTGTGGGCTATTTTGGTGTGTGTCGGATTTCAAAATCAATTTGAATGATGAGTGGATTTTTATGACTTGTGTTGTATACATGTGGGATGTTTGGTGAATTTATGATATGAAAATGATATTTTCTTGTGAATATTATATTCATTGACTTGTTGAACTTGTTTGAGCACAAAGGGAAAACCCGGGTATCTAGGTGGGTGGACGTGTACTAGTATGCTAGTGAATCTGTGGGGTTTGACCACAGTTTCACTTAGCAAGATTGAAGATTACAACTCTAAATAAATTATGATTATGATGATTGGGGACCACTAGCTTATGGGTATGTACCCTACTAGTGGCTCATGCACGAGAACAGAAATTTTTGATGGTTACTCTCACCGAGGTACGAGGTACCTGGGACCCACAACTAGCTAGTGTCTATGGGTTATTTCCCATTGCTTGTGCTCACTAGATATTTTGTGCTTATCGTCAGCATACGATATGAGTGGCTGGAAAATTAAGTAGCCTAGGTATTTATTTTAAAAGTGTTTGTTCTTTAAATTATCCCACTTGAAAACTGATTTTTTTTAAGTTGCATCTTTTAGAAATTGTAACGAGAAATTACATGTTTTTGAAAACTTGCATGCTTTTCATCTTTGAATGTTTATCGCATGGAATCTCTTAGTGGTGGTATCCTACTGGGCATTGGCTCACATGCTACTTACACCTTTGGGTGTAAGTAGACTTGGTTAATTTTGTTGTCGTAGGTTGGGTACAATTTTTTTGTTCCAGTGGTTCGGGTTTCTAGACGGTCCTTGGTTGTGAAGTATTATGGAGGTAGCTTGAGGGCATTGCCCCATACCATGAGGGTTCTTGGGCTATTTCATTTTGATTTTGTAACTTTGGTATAGTCTTTTTGAGTTGTTTTAAGCTATCTAATTAAGATCTGAATTTTTGTAAAAGATTGTTTGGTTGGAAAATCTAGATTCGTTTTATTGGATTCTTTTGTTGTTTTAAGTTTATAAACTCGGGTAAATCGTTCCGAATTCTCATTTTATGATACCCGGGCACTTGTGCCAGCCCGTGGGTATCGGTAATGCCCTTCGGGCCTTGTCACGAACCAAATTTTGTAAAACGTGGAAGTGATTTATTAGTTGTTGAACGAGGCTGCCAATTTTGGTTGGGTAATGATATAGTGTCATGTAGGACTAAAATGGAGGGTCTTTGAACGGGTTTTATGTGTGTAACCTTGTTATACTCCTTGAAAGTGTTTTATAGATTTGTGTGTTCTCATGGGTATCTTTTGCGATATTGTTCAAGGTGATTATATAACATTTGAAAGTGGATTATTACATGTTTATTGGGATGCCAATTCTATTTTGGTAGGATATTGGTGTGATTTTGGCTTAAAAATAGGTTTTTGAAATGGGTTTTGTGTGCAAGACATATTTACACCACTTGGGTTCTTTTTATGAAAATAGTAAATGTTTTAGTTGGCTAAACAAAGTGGGAAAAGGGTACATATGTACTATTTGGTATGTGTGTTCACATATTATGGGGTTTTTAAAGGTGAAGTGATGTTTTAAGATGTCAAATATTTTTAGAATGTTTTGTAAATTTCTGAAATGTTTTATTAAATTGTGATGTTGGAGAAAAACTTGTTTGCGGTCTGTTTCGTGTAAGTTAAATGATAAAATGATTTTGAAGGTAAAATGGTGTTATGTAACAAGTGAGTGGGATGTTATGAGATTTTTAATATATTGGAATGGTTTTATAAAATTGTTTAATGAATTTGTGGAAGTGTTAAAGAAATGTGAAAAGTGTTGTGGGCTATTTTGGTGTGAGTCGGATTTCAAAATCAATTTGAATGAAAAGTGGACTTTTGTGACTTGTGTTGTATACATGTGGGTTTTTTGGTGAATTTATGATATGGAAATGATATTTTCTTGTGAATATTATATTCATTGACTTGTTGAACTTGTTTGAGCACAAAGGGAAAACCCGGGTGTCTAGGTGGGTGGACGTGTACTAGTATGCTAGTGAATCTGTGGGGTTTAACCTCAGTTTCACATAGCAAGATTGACAATTAAAACTCTAACTAAATTATGATGATGATGATTGGGGACCACTAGGTTATGGGTATATACCCTACTAGTGGCTCGTGCACGAGAACATATATTTGTGATGGTTACTCTCACCGTGATACGAGGTACCTGGGACCCACAACTAGCTAGTGCCTAGGGGTTATTTCTCATTGCTTGTGATCACTAGATATTTTGTGCTTATCGTCCGCATACAGTATGAGTGGCTGGAAAATTCAGTAGCCTTGGTATTTATTTTAAAAGTGTTTATTCTTGAAATTATCCCACTTGAAAACTGATTTTTTTAAGTTTCATCTTTTAGAAATTGTAACTAGAAATTACATGTTTTTGAATACTTGCATGCTTTTCATCTTTGAATGTTCATCGCATGGAATCTCTTAGTGGTGGTATCCTACTGGGAATTGGCTCACACCCTACTTACACCTTTGGGTGTAAGTATACTTGGTTAATTTTGTTGTCGCAGTTTGGGTACACTTTTTTTTATTCCAGTGGTTCGGGTTTCTAGCAGGTCCTTGGTGGTGAAGTCTTATGGAGGTAGCTTGAGGGCATTGCCCCATACCATGAGGGTTCTTGGGCTGTTTCATTTTGGTTTTGTACCTTTGGAATAGTCTTTTTGAGTTGTTTTAAGCTGTCTAATTCAGTTCTGAATTTTTGTAAAAGATTGTTTGGTTTGAAAAATCCAGATTCATTTTATTGAATTCTTTTGTTGTTTTAAGTTTATAAACTCAGGTAAATTATTCCCAATTCTCATTTTATGATATTCGGGAACTTGTGCCAACCTGTGTGGATCGGGAACGCCCTTCGGGTCTTGTCCCAGTCCAGGGTTGGCACTGGTTTCAGTGGTGACCAGATTTGGTTCGTGACAAAATGGTATCAGAGCCAGGTTCGCTCTCTTTGGGGTAATGTTATTTGGGGAACAATCAGGATAATCTGGAGTTACGATTTTTGGGACTTTGAATTTGAGTTATGAGTAGTGTGTCTGATCACCACACCTCATTATGGGATTCATGTTTCTAGGGTAATTCGGGACCTTTCAGAGTCCTTTGGTTTTCTTGGTTTAATAATGATTAGGGGAAATGAAAAGAGAGTTGGGTTAATGGTCTCAGTAAGCTCGTAGGGCCTGGCAAGCCATGTGGAGCTGGGGATATTCCCAAGAACACTCTCTGTGACAGTGAAGTGATTGGAATATGGCCACCAAACATATGTCCAAGTCACCCATTGAAACTAGTTTCCTCTCTCATTGTCTTGTGTTCTTTAGTTTTGAAATCTTGGAACTTTGGTTTTAAAGTGACTTGGTTTTAAGAAGTGTAAAGTTTTTGTGAAATTATTTTCAAATAAATATGGAATGGTTTTATTTATTAAATATTGGAACTGAATATTCAGAATTATTTTGAAATGGAAAATGGTGTGCTTTCACCTCTTCTGAAAGCAGAAACTATACTGAAGTTGGTTTTGAAAAAGTGTTTCCAATAGAGTTTTCTAAACTATCATAGGGTGTTTTATTGGGATGAGAAGTTATGAAATTGATGTGAATAACATGAAATTGAGTACTTGTTTAAATGGTTGTGTCTTTATGAAAATTTTAGTAATATTTGAATTGGGATTTGGATCTCTTGGTTAGTAGTTTTGAGAAAAAAGATGTGTTGGTTGACCGTTTTGGGTTTTGAAAAGTGGAAAGAATCTTTGTTTTAACCTTTGGTATTTCCGTGAGTGACCACATGCATTGGGTTATATGGGATGATGGATGGTTGATGGCATGACTGGATGAGTTCCGGGACGGATATGAGGAGGGTGCTCGGTGTGGCACAAAAAAATGCATGTGTGAGGCCCATGGGGTACCATTGGTGGATACACTTACTGCTAAACCGTTTGTTTCCAAAGAATTAGTTTTAAAGAAAAACATGATGTCTTGATGAATAGTTTTTTATGGTTTGTATTATGGGTTTTTGAAAATGTTGATATTGTGGGATGTTTTGAGTCCAAGAACCCCTTCTGTTTGAATTGTGTTTTGGGTTTGTGTTTGGTCGGTAAGCTGTGTTGTAGGGAAGGTTAGTGGTCTCTTTTGTAAAATTTTTTGGGATGCATTTATGGTGGTTCCCTTCATGTGTTTGGAGCTGATTTATGGCCTGTTTTGACCAATGGACCAGATTGGTTGGGTCCTTGGGTTCTCTCATTGGATAAGGTACGCCCCCATTAAAGGTTAATGCATAACTGAAGCGCAACCCAGATTGTTTATCCATTGGAAAATCCTCTAGTTGATCAATATAAGGAATCTTTTTCTTGAGCTTTTTAGATTGAGTATACACCATTTCCTTTATTGGTTTTGTGTGTCCTCTTGTAGTGGGAGATTGATCATGGATGGTTGACAGTGACCTTATCCTTTTAAGTTTCCTAATTTTTCGAAGGTGGAAGTGTTCTGGGGTTGTTAGCATGGATGAGTATTTGGATAGTGTCTAAGAGGAACTCTCGGTCCTTCATAGTCTCTTCAAAGAAGGATTTCATGTTAAACTACCAGTGTGGGAAATCTGGTCATGAGAGGATATTGTGGCCACTTTCTAGAATTATGTGTTGTTTGGGGATGTTGTACAAGTTCCCTCTCTATGTATTGTTTATATCAGTCGCAATGATCATGTTCGGCGACACCTAGTTATGTCATGTGCTCGATTGATCGTAAAGGTGAAAGTTGGGCAATCATTTGAGAGTCTCTATTATGTTGGGAGAATGTCTCCCTTGTAAAAACATAAAAATATTCCATTTTAGAGGAAGGTGAGTATAAGTGTTCTTTAAATCTATTGTTTCTCACCCGAACAGAAAAGGTGTGGTGTGTGTACATCTTCTAAGCCCTTGTTTCAGTGAAATATCAAGTTAGGGCAAAGTGAGTTTGGAATGTGTTATGTCTTGGAAAAACTTATCGGGGATTGCGGTGTAGTTTTTGTTTGCAACGAAAGAAGAATTATCATTCAGGGGGTTTCCAAAGCCTAACTATGAGGCTGAAGATTCTTCAATCATTTGAGCTCCAGCCATAGGTCTCGGAGAGAAGCTGGCTCGTAGTCAGGGGAAATCACAAGGTCATTTAAACCCTTATGCAAAGTCCTATCCTCGGTAGGAAAGATAAGAAGAGTTTAAACCTATGGTGTCATCATCTTTCTTCTGTTGTTCATGTTCGGTGGAAATAGGTGGAGGGCCTTATACCCATGTCATCGCCCAATGTTATTCCCTCCCCCTTTGGTTTCCATTGAGTCTTTAGAGAAAGGTATGAAGTTTGGCTAGACAGGTTGACCACATGGTTTGCACTTGGTTAGTAGTGACCATGCCCCAAAAAAAACCATGTAGATAGAAGAATCCCCACTTTTAGTTCATGGTTTTCGAAACCGTGCAGACTAACCATGTGGTCATCCCAACACTTTATATTTTGGGGTCTTTCTGTACCGGCCCATGCTGGTCGATTAAGATGGTCGATTCTTATGGTGGGGAGCCTATTTTTTTCCCCCGTACCAATAACTTAGACTTATCCATGGTCATGGACTGATGGTAGGTAGTCTTGTTCATTTCTATCAAGCTACTTAAATCTTCCTTCGGTAACTATTGAGAATGGAGAGTGCCCAATGGTTTAGTTATAGCAAGGTAAGTGTAACCTTGATCGATGTCGTTGTTCATTTGGGTGAATTGCTTGAGTCTTGTTCAGATAGTGTTTGAGGAGTTTTCCTTTGGGATAAAGCCTGAATGTGATTGATTGTTTCAGGAAAGTAGTGTACGTTTTTTTTTGAAGTATTCCGTCCTTAATTGATCATTGGAGGTGTTTTGGCCTTTGGGGGCGAAACCTGGCAAGGGAGTACATCCAGGTTTATCAGTTGGGGTTGGTTTTCATATCTGGACTTTCGGTAGCTTTATGGGGATGGAAAGTTTTCATGGTAGAGAGAATTGTCACGTACATGACTTATTTTGAAGTTAAATTTCAATTATTTTCCATTCATTCTTTGTTTTGGAGGGTTTCCAAAGGTTTAATGGAGGAATATATGAGTTTTTATGAATTGGGCCAAACCGTGAGCCCAATTCCGGATTTCAAAATAAATTTTGTTTCTTTTATAACATTTTAATTTTTTAATATTTTTCTCCCATTCCAATTCCTAAATGGTCTCCTCTGACCTATTAACACCAAAATTTAAATTTGGAGCCTTTATAAATCCATAATAATGGAGGATTTGGGTTTTTATTTAAGAATTGGGCCAACCCGAAAGTCCATTTTCCAGTTTTAAATTGTTTCGTTAATTTTTTAATATCTTATTAAATATAATGGATTTGTCAGTGATTCCACCTCTCTCCCGACCCTATGAAACCCAGGCGTGCTGCCATTGCCTTTCCCCCCTCCTTGGAGCTCTTTGAAATCTAGAATTAGGGCTGAACTTCATATGGTGTCTCAAATCGGCCAGAATTGAAGAGGTAACTTCATCCCTTCTTAACTCTCTCAATTATTTCTCTTTTCCCTCCATTCCAGTTCCTAAATTACCTCCTGAATCTTGTTAGAACAACCCCTAATTTTTGGCTGTTTTCAATTTCCGAAACTATTGTTTTTGGAGTGATTAATTCAGGATACTTCAAGTAAGTGAGTCCATTTCTTTCCTCTTTCAAATTGCTTAGGGTTTCTTCCCTAATTCTTGAATTATAAAAATTCCAGAAGTTAGGGTTCATGCCTAGAATCTAAATTACTTTATTTTGGGTGAAATATTAAGGTTTTAGGTTTCTTTTAACTTTCTTGAGGTGCGGCGGTCGTGTGGTTGATGTTTCGGCCCAATATTTGAGGGTTTCGACACATTCAGTAGGTGATTCTGTGGGTAACCATTTAATGATGAGTTAGTTTGATTTATTAAATATTTTTTCATTTTCCTTATATGCTGTTAATTATGAGAAAACCATTTTTGGTAGCAATAGTAAAGCATTTTGTATTAAAGTTAGATTTTTGTTTGAAGTGTGTATTTTTTCAAATGTATTTCATGTGTTATCTCTTGTGGTAGTTTTGTAAAACGTGGAAGTGATTTATTAGTTGTTGAAAGGGGATGCCAATTTTGGTTGGGTAATGATATAGTGTCTTGTAGGCCTAAAATGGAGGGTATTTGAATGTGTTTTATGTGTGTAACCTTGTTATACTCCTTGAAAGTGTTTTATGGATTTTTGTGTTCTCATGGGTATCATTTGCGATATTGTTCAAGGTGATTATATAACATTTGAAAGTGGATTATTACATGTTTATTGGGATGCCAATTCTGTTTTGGTAGGATATTGGTGTGATTTTGGCTTAAAAATAGGTTTTTTAAATGGGTTTTGTGTGCAAGACATATTTACACCACTTGAGTTCTTTTTATGAAAATATTAAATGTTTTAGCTGGTTAAATAAAGTGGGAAAAGGGTTCATATGTACTGTTTGGTATGTGTGATAAAATATTATGGGGTTTTTAAAGGTGAAGTGATGTTTTAAGAGGTCAAATATTTTTAGAATGTTTTGTAAATTTCTGAAATGTTTAATTAAATTGTGATGTTGGAGGGAAACTTGTTTGCGGGCTGTTTCGTGTAAGTTTAATGATAAAATGATTTTGAAGGTAAAAAGGGTGTTATGTAACAATTGAGTGGGCAGTTATGAATGTTTTAATATATTGGAATGGTTTTATAAAATTGTTTAATGAATTTGTGGAAGTGTTAAAAAAATGTGAAAAGTGTTGTGGGATATTTTGGTGTGAGTCAGATTTCAAAATCAATTTGAATGATGAGTGGACTTTTTTGACTTGTGTTGTATACAACTGGGATGTTTGGAGAATTTATGATATGGAAATGATATTTTCTTGTGAATATTATATTCATTTACTTGTTGAACTTGTTTGAGCACAAAGGGAAAACCCGTGTATCTAGGTGGGTGGACGTGTACTAGTATGCTAGTGAATCCGTGGGGTTTGACCTCAGTTTCACTTAGCAATATTGAAGATTACAACTCTAAATAAATTATGATTATCATGATTGGGGACCAGTAGGTTATGGGTATGTACCCTACTAGTGGCTCGTGCACGAGAACAGATATTTGTGATGGTTACTCTCACCGAGGTACGAGGTACCTGGGACCCACAACTAGCCAGTGCCTAGGGGTTATTTCCCGTTGCTTGTGATCACTAGATATTTTGTGCTTATCGTCATCATACAGTATGAGTGTATGGAAAATTCAGTAGCCTTGGTATTTATTTTAAAAGTGTTTATTCTTTAAATTATCCCACTTGAAAACTGATTTTTTTAAGTTGCATCTTTTAGAAATTGTAACTAGAAATTACATGTTTTTGAAAACTTTCATGCTTTTCATCTTTGAATGTTTATCGCATGGAATCTCTTAGTGGTGGTATCCTAATAGGAATTGGATCACACCCTACTTACACATTTGGGTGTAAGTAGACTTGGTTAATTTTGTTGTCATAGATTGGGTACAATTTTTTTTGTTCCAGTGGTTCGGGTTTCTAGAAGGTCCTTGGTGGTGAAGTCTTATGTAGGTAGCTTGAGGGTGTTTCCCCATACCATGAGGGTTCTTGGGCTGTTTCATTTTGATTTTTTAACTTTGATATAGTCTTTTTGAGTTGTTTTAAACTATCTAATTCAGTTCTGAATTTTTGTAAAAGATTGTTTGGTTTGAAAAATCCAGATTCGTTTTATTGGATTCTTTTGTTATTTTATGTTTATAAACTTGGGTAAATCAATCCCAATTCTCATTTTATGATACCCGGGCACTTGTGCTAGCCTGTGGGGATCGGGAATGCCCTTCGGGCCTTATCACGAACCAAATTTTGTAAAACGTGGAAGTGATTTATTAGTTGTTGAACGAGGATTCCAATTTTGGTTGGGTAATGATATAGTGTCATGTAGGACTAAAATGGAGGGTCTTTGAATGGGTTTTATGTGTGTAACCTTGTTATACTCCTTGAAAGTGTTTTATGTATTTGTGTGTTCTCATGGGTATCTTTTGCGATATTTTTCAAGGTGATTATATAACATTTGAAAGAGGATTATTACATGTTTATTGGGATGCCAATTCTGTTTTGGTAGGATATTGGTGTGATTTTGTCTTAAAAATAGTTTTTTGAAATGGGTTTTGTGTGCAAGACATATTTACACCACTTGTGTTCTTTTTATGAAAATAGTAAATGTTTTAGTTGGTTAAAAAAAGTGGGAAAGGGGTGCATATGTACTGTTTGGTATGTGTGTTCACATATTATGGGGTTTTAAAGGTGAAGTGATGTTTTAAGATGTCAAATATTTTTAAAATGTTTTGTAAATTTCTGAAATGTTTTATTAAATTGTGATGTTGGAGCGAAACTTGTTTGCGGGCTGTTTCGTGTAAGTTTAATGAAAAAATGATTTTGAAGGTAAAAAGGGTTTTTATGTAACAAGTGAGTGGGATGTTATGAGAGTTTTAATATATTGGAATGGTTTTATAAAATTGTTTAATGAATTTGTGGAAGTGTTAAAGAAATTTGAAAAGTGTTGTGGGCTATTTTGGTGTGAGTCGGATTTCAAAATCAATTTGAATGCAAAGTGGACTTTTGTGACTTGTGTTGTATACATGTGGGCTGTTTGGTGAATTTATGATATGAAAATGATATTTTCTTGTGAATATTATATTCATTGACTTATTGAACTTGTTTGAGCACAAAGGGAAAACCCGGGTATCTAGGTGGGTGGACGTGTACTAGTATGCTAGTGAATCCGTGGGGTTTGACCTCAGTTTCACTTAGAAAGATTGATGATTACAACTATAACTAAATTATGATGATGATGATTGGGGACCACTAGGTTATGGGTATATACCCTACTAGTGGCTCGTGCACGATAACAAATATTTGTGATGGTTACTCTCACCGTGATACGAGGTACCTGGGACCCACAACTAGCTAGTGCCTAGGGGTTATTTCTCATTGCTTATGCTCACTAGATATTTTTTTCTTATCGTCAGCATACAATATGAGTGGCTGGAAAATTCAGTAGCCTTGGTATTTATTTTAAAAGTGTTTATTCTTTAAATTATCCCACTTGAAAACTGATTTTTTTTAAGTTGCATCTTTTAGAAATCGTAACTAGAAATTACATGTTTTTGAAAACTTACATGCTTTTCATATTTGAATTTTTATCGCATGGAATCTTTTAGTGGTGGTATCCTACTGGGCATTGGCTCACACCCTACTTACACCTTTGGATGTAAGTATACTTGGTTAATTTTGTTGTCGCAGGTTGGGTACAATTGTTTTTGTTCCAGTGGTTCGGGTTTCTAGCAGGTCCTTGGTGGTGAAGTCTTATGGAGGTAGCTTGAGGGCGTTTCCCCATACCATGAGGGTTCTTGGGCTGTTTAATTTTGGTTTTGTACCTTTGGTAGTCTTTTTGAGCTGTTTTAAGCTATCTAATTCAATTATGAATTTTTGTAAAATATTGTTTGGTTTGAAAAATCCAGATTCGTTTTATTGGATTCTTTTGTTGTTTTAAGTTTATAAAATCGGGTATATCATTCCCAATTCTCATTTTATGATATCCGGGAACTTGTGCCCGCCTGTGTGGATCAGGAACGCCCTTCGGGCCTTATCACGGGAAAGGTTTGGCACTGGTTTCGGTGGTGACCAGATTTGGTTCGTGACAAAATGGTATCAGAGCTAGGTTCGCTCTCTTTGGGTCATATTATTTGGGGAACAATCAGGATAATCTGGAGTTGCGATTTTTAGGACTTTGAATTTCAGTTATGAGTAGTGTGTCTGATCACCACACCTCATTATGGGATTCATGTTTCCAGGGGAATTCAGGACCTTTTGGAGTCCTTTGGTTTTCTTGGTTTAATAATGATTAGGGGAAATGAAAAGAGAGTTGGGTTAATGGTCTCAGTAAGCTCGCAGGGCCTGGAAAGCCATGTGGAGCTGGGGATATTCCCAAGAACACTCTCTGTGACAGTGAAGTGATTGGAATATGGTCGCCAACCATATTTCCAAGTCACCCACTGAAACTAGTTTCCTCTCTCATTGTCTTGTGTTCTGTAGTTTTGAAATCATGGAACTTTGGTTTTAAAGTGACTTGGTTTTAAGAAGTGTAAAGTTTTTGTGAAATTATTTTCAAATAAATATGTAATGGTTTGATTTATGAAATATTGGCACTGAATATTCAGAATTATTTTGAAATGAAAAATGGTGTGCTTACACCTCTTTTGAAAGCAGAAACTATACTGTAGTTGGTTTTGAAAATGTGTTTCCAATAGAGTTTTCTAAACTATCATAGGGTGTTTTATTGGGATGAGATGTTATGAAATTGATGTGAATAACATGAAATTGAGTTCTTGTATAAATGGTTGTGTCTTTATGAAAATTTTAGTAATATTTGAATTGGGATTTGGATCTCTTGGTTAGCAGTTTTGAGAAAAAAGATGTGTTGGTTAACCGTTTTGGGTTTTGAAAAGCGGAAAGAATCTTTGTTTTAACCTTTGGTATTTCCGTGAGTGACCACATGCATGGGGTTATATGGGATGATGGATGGTTGATGGCACGATTGGATGAGTTCCGGGACGGTTATGAGGAGGGTGCCCGGTGTGGCACAAAAAAATGCATGTGTGAGGCCCATGGGGTACCATTGGTGGATACACTTACTGCTAAACCGTTTGTTTTCAAAGAATTGGTTTTAAAGAAAAACATGATGTCTTGATGAATAGTTTTGTATGGTTTGTATTATGGGTTTTTGAAAATGTTGATGTTGTGGGATGTTTTGAGTCCAAGAACCCCTTCTGTTTGAACTATGTTTTGGGTTTGTGTTTGGTCGGTAAGCTATGTTGTAGGGACGGTTAGTGGTCTCTTTTGAAATTTTTTTTGGGATGAATTTATGGTGGTTCCCTTCATGTGTTTGGAGCTGGTTTATGGCTTGTTTTGACCAATGGACCAAATTTGTTGGGTCCTTGGGTTCTCTCATTGGATAAGGTACGCCCCCATTAAAGGTTAATGCATAACTGAAGCACAACCCAGATTGTTTATCCATTGGAAAATCCTCCAGTTGATCAATATAAGGAATCTTTTTCTTGAGCTTTTTAGATTGAGTATACATCCTTTCCTTTATTGGTTTTGTGTGTCCTCTTGTAGTGGGAGATTGATCATGGATGGTTGAAAGTGACCTTAGCCTCTTAAGTTTCCTAATTTTTCGACGGTGTAAGTGTTCTGGGGTTGTTAGCATGGATGAGTATTTGGATAGTGTCTAAGAGGAACTCTCGGTCCTTCATAGTCTCTTAGAAGAAGGATTTCATGTTAAACTACCAGTGTGGGAAATCTCGTCATGAGAGGATACTGTGGCCACTTTCTAGAATTATGTGTTGTTTGGGGATGTTGTACAAGTTCCCTCTCTATGCATTGTTTATATCAGTCGCAATGATCATGTTCGGTGACACCTAGTTATGTCATGTGCTCGATTGATCGTAAAGGTGAAAGTTGGGCAATCATCTGAGAGTCTCTATTATGTTGGGAGAATGTCTCCCTTGAAAAAACATTAAAATATTCCATTTTAGAGGAAGGTGAGTATAAGTGTTCTTTACTTCTATTGTTTCTCACCCGAACAAACAAGGTGTGGTGTGTGTACATCTTTTAAGCCCTTGTTTCAGAGAAATATTGAGTTAGGGTAAAGTGAGTTTGGAATGTGTTATGTCTTGGAAAAACTTATCGGGGATTACGTTGTAGTTGTTGTTTGCAACGAAAGAAGAATTATCATTCAGGGGGTTTCTAAATCCTAACTACGAGGCCGAAGATGCTTCAATCATTTGAGCTCCAGCCATAGGTATCGGAGAGAAGCTGGCTCGTAGTCAGGGGAAATCACAAGGTCATTTAAACCCTTGTGCAAAGTCCTATCCTCAGTATGAAAGATAAGAAGAGTTTAAACCTATGGTGTCATCATCTTTCTTCTGTTGTTCATGTTCGGTGGAAATAGGTGGAGGCCCTTGTACCCATGTCATCGCCCAATGTTATTCCCTCCCCCTTTGGTTTCCATTGAGTCTTTAGAGAAATGTATGAAGTTTGGCTAGACAGGTTGACCACACGGTTTGCACTTGGTTAGTAGTGACCATGCCCCAAAAAACACCATGTAGATAGAAGAATCCCCACTGTTAGTTCATGGTTTTCCAAACTGTGTTGACTAACCATGTGGTCATCCCAACACTTTATATTTTTGGTTCTTTCTGTACCGGCCCATGCTGGTCGATTAAGATGGTTGGTTCTTATGGTGGGGAGGCTATTTTGTTCCCCCATACCAATAACTTAGACTTATCCATGGTCATGTATTGATGGTAGGTAGTCTCGTTCAGATCTATCAAGCTACTTAAATCTTCCTTGGGTAACTATTGAGAATGGAGAGTGCCCAATGGTTTAGTTATAGCAAGGTAAGTGTAACCTTGTTCGATGCAGTTGTTCGTTTGGGTGAATTGCTTGAGTCTTGTTCAGATAGTGTTTGAGGAGTTTTCCTTTGGGATAAATCTTGAATGTGATTGATTGTTTCAGGAAAGTGGTGTACGTTTTTTTTTGAAGTATTCCTTCATTAATTGATCATTGGAGGTGTTTTGGCCTTTGGGGGCGAAACCTGGCAAGGGAGTACATCCTGGTTTATCAGTTGGGTTTGGTTTTCATATCTGGACTTTCTGTAGCTTTATGGGGATGAAATGTTTTCATGGTAGAGAGAATTGTCACGTATATGACTTATTTTGAAGTAAAATTTCATTTATTTTCCATTCATTCTTTGTTTTGGAGGGTTTCCAAAGGTTTGATGGAGGAATAGATGAGTTTTTATGAATTGGGCCAAACCGTGAGCCCAATTCCAGATTTAAAAATAATTTTTTTTCTTTTATAACCTTTTCATTTTTTAATATTTTTCACCCATTCCAATTCCTAAATGTTCTCCTCTGACCTATTAACACCAAAATTTAAATTTGGAGCCTTTATAAATCCATAATAATGGAGGATTTGGGTTTTTATTTAAGAATTGGGCCAACCCGAAAGTCCATTTTCCAGTTTTAAATTGTTTCTTTAATTTTTTAATATCTTATTAAATATAACAGATTTTTCGGTGATTCCACCTCCCTCTCGACCCTAAGAAACCCAGGCGCGCTACCATTGCATTTACCCCCTCCTTGGAGCTCTTTGAAATCTAGAATTATGTCTGATCTTCATATGGTGTCTCAAATCAGCCAGAATTGAAGAGGTAACTTCATCCCTTATTAACTCTCTCAATTATTTCTCTTTTCCCTCCATTCTAGTTCCTAAATTACCTCCTAAATCTTGTTCGAACAACCCCTAAATTTTGGCTGTTTTCAATTTCCGAAACTATTGTTTTTGGAGTGATTAATTCAGGATACTTCAAGTAAGTGAGTCCATTTCTTTCCTCTTTCAAATTTCCTAGGGTTTCTTCCCTAATTCTTGAATTATAAAAAATCCAGAAGTTAGGGTTCATTCCTAGGATCTAAATTACTGTATTTTGGGTGAAATATTGAGGTTTTAGGTTTCCTTTAACTTTATTGAGGTGCGGCGGTCGTGCGGTTGATGTTTCTCCCCAATATTTGAGGGTTTCGACACATTCGGTAGGTGATTCCGTGGGTAACCATTTAATGATGAGTTAGTTTGATTGATCAAATAATTTTTCATGTTTCTTATATGCTGTTAATTATGCTAAAACCATTTTTGGTAGCAATAGTAAATAATTTGGTATTAAAGTTACATTTTTGTTTGAAGTGTGTATTTTTTCAAATGTATTTCATGTGTTATCTCTTGTGGTAGTTTTGTAAAACGTGGAAGTAATTTATTAGTTGTTGAATGAGGTTGAAAATTTTGGTTGGGTAATGATATAGTGTCATGTAGGCCTAAAATGGAGGGTCTTTGAATGGGTTTTATGTTTGTAACCTTGTTATACTCCTTGAAAGTTTTTTATGGATTTGTGTGTTCTCATGGGTATCTTTTGCGATATTGTTCAAGGTGATTATATAACATTTGAAAGTGTATTATTACATGTTTATTGGGATGAAAATTCTATTTTGGTAGGATATTGGTGTGAATTTGTCTTAAAAATAGGTTTTTGAAATGGGTTTTGTGTGAAAGACATATTTACACCACTTGGGTTCTTTTTATGAAAATAGTAAATGTTTTAGTTTGTTAAACAAAGTGGGAAAAGGGTGAATATGTACTGTTTGGTATATGTGTTCACATATTATTGGATTTTAAAGGTGAAGTTATGTTTTATGATGTCAAATATTTTTAGAATGTTTTGTAAATTTCTAAAATGTTTTATTAAATTGTGATGTCAGAGCGAAACTTGTTTGCGGGCTGTTTCATGTAAGTTTAATGATAAAATGATTTTGAAGGTAAAAAGGGTGTTATGTAACAATTGAGTGTGCTTTTATGAGAGTTTTAATATATTGGAATGGTTTTATAAAATTGTTTAATGAATTTGTGGAAGTGTTAAAGAAATGTCAAAAATGTTGTGGGCAATTTTGGTGTGAGTCGGATTTCAAAATCAATTTGAATGAAAAGTGGACTTTTGTGACTTGTGTTGTATACATGTGGGCTGTTTGGTGAATTTATGATGTGGAAATTATATTTTATTGTGAATATTATATTCATTGACTTGTTGAACTTGTTTGAGCACAAAGGAAAAACCCGGGTATCTAGGTCGGTGGACGTGTACTAGTATGCTAGTGAATCCGTGGGGTTTGACCTCAGTTTCACTTAGCAAGATTGACGATTACAACTATAACTAAATTATGATGATGATTATTGGGGACCACTAGGTTATGGGTATGTACCCTACTAGTGGATAGTGCATGAGAACAGATATTTGTGATGGTTACTGTCACCGAGATACGAGGTACCTGAGACCCACAACTAGCTAGTGCCTAGGGGTTATTTCCCATTGCTTATGCTCACTAGATATTTTGTGCTTACCATCATCATACGGTATGAGTGGTTGGAAAATTCAGTAGCCTTGGTATTTATTTTTTAAATTATCCCACTTGAAAACTGATATTTTTTAAGTGGCATCTTTTAGAAATTGTAACCAGAAATTACATGTTTTTGAAAACTTGCATGATTTTCATCTTTGAATGTTTATCACATGGAATCTCTTAGTGGTGGTATCCTACTGGGCATTGGATCACACCCTACTTACACCTTTGTGTGTAAGTAGACTTGGTTAATTTTGTTGTCGCAGGTTGGGTACAATTTTTTTTGTTCCAGTGGTTCAGGTTTCTAGCAGGTCCTTGGTGGTGAAGTCTTATGGAGGTAGCTTGAGGGCGTTTCCCCATACCATGAGGGTTATTGGGCTGTTTAATTTTGGTTTTGTACCTTTGGTATAGTCTTTTTGACTTGTTTTAAGCTATCTAATTCAATTCTGAATTTTTGTAAAAGATTGTTTGGTTTGAAAAATCCAGATTCGTTTTATTGGATTCTTTTGTTGTTTTAAGTTTATAAACTCGGGTAAATCGTTCCCATTTCTCATTTTATGATACCCGGGCACTTGTGCCAGCCCATGGGGATCGGGAACGCCCTTCGGGCCTTATCACGGGCCAGGTTTGGCACTGGTTTCGGTGGTGACCAGATTTGGTTCGTGACACATCAACCGGATGCCTCCCCCAAGTAATATTCGGGAGCTCAGAGGCCTACAAGGCCACTTAGCCTATATACGCCGATTCATTGCGAATATGGCCGGTAAGTGTAAGTACTTTTCCTGGATCATGAAGAAAGGTGCCGCCTATGAATGGGATGAAGAGTGTCAGATCACCTTTGAGGAAATCAAGCAATATCTGCTCCAACCTCCGGTCCTGATGCCACCCGTTTCCAGAAAGCTACTGGTCCTTTACGTGACCGCCCTGGAATGATCCCTCAGCGCACTTCTCGCCTATAAGAACAACGAGGGAACATAGAATCGCCTCTACTACCTCAGCAGCATGCTCCTTGATACAGAAATTAGATATTCTCCCATCGAGAAGAGTTTCATGGTGCTTGTATTTGCCGTGTAGAAATTGTGGCACTACTTGCAACACCACGAGGTATAGCTGGTCTCTTGGTTAGACCCGTTGAAATACATCCTGAATTGAACTATGTTGAATGGACGACTGGCATGCTGGGTAGTGATCCTCTAGCAGTTCGTCATCAGTTTCGTACCTCAGAAGGCTATCAAAGGACAGGCGTTGGAAGACTTCTTAGCTGCCCACCCAACCTCTGCGGATCAGCCACTGGATCTAGGCTTTCCTGATGAGGTAATCCTATCAGTCGACCATGCCATCCCATGCTGGCAGATGCACTTTGACGATGCTTACCAAAGCCCCACCGGTAGAAGGCTCAATGATCCTAGGCTCAACAGAGTGGGACTGGGTGTCATCTTCATCACCCCAGAGCAAGTCGTTCTGTCGTATTCATTTCTGTTGTTAGAAGGATTCACCAACAATGAGGCAGAATATCACGCCCTCATCACTGGCCTCGAGCTGGATCTCGATATTGACGTGCCCCATCTACATGTGAAAGGGGACTCCGAGCTAGTCATCAAGCAGGTCAACGGTGACTATGTTGTCAGAAATCCATAACTCATTCCATTGCTGGAGTGCACCCTCCGTCTAATGGCTAAGTTCCCTTCTCAACCGGAGGTCGTCATATTCCCCAGTCGCAGAATAGTCGAGCAGATGCTTTGGCCAGCCTGGCCGCGTCGCTCGTAGAGCCCGAGCAGAACAACCTGATTATTCACATGGCACACCGGAGGGTCACTGCTCCCGTTATCCCAGAGGATGATCGTGGCCCGCGGGTGAACCACCTTACCACTGGTTCCCCTACGTCAGTATCCTCAGGGAATTCAGATGCGGTAATCAAAATGGTTCCTGGATAGAGGACGCCCTTGGTTGAATATCTCCAACATGACAATCTTCCATCAGACCGAGCCGAGAGCGAGCAAATCTGACGCCACGCACTGCAGTTTACCCTTCAGAGCGTTCCCATCCTTGAGCGGGTCCTTTACAGACGCGGATTTGATGGTGTTCTCCTCCGTTGACTTTAAGGTGCCGACATCCCTCAAGTCATGCAAGAAGTACATGCTGGTTCCTGTGGCGCCCATCAGGCCGGGTTGAAGTTGTCTCACCAAATTCAAAGGCTGGGGTACTTTTGGCCCTCCATGATCTATGACTGCATCGAGTTTTCCAAGAGGTGTCACACGTGCCATGTTCATGCTAACTTCGTGCATCGGTCACCAGATCCTCTCCACACTACCAAGTATTCTTGTCCCTTTGTAGTCTGGGGATTTGATGTCATAGGACCTTACCCGCCTGTGACGGCCCGCTAGTGCTGGTTCATTGGGACCGCTACAGATTTCTTTTCTAAGTGGGAAGAGGCAATTCCGCTCAAGGAAGTCAAAGCTCATTCTATTGATGACTTCATGATCTCCAACATCATCTATCGATTTGGAGTACCTTAGGCTATCCTCACGGATAACGGAACCAACTTCTGAGCAGCCGAGCTGAAGAAACTGTACACTAAGTACAACATTCGCTCTAACCATACCTCCCGCTATCACGCGCAGGTGAATGGACCGAACGAGGCTTTTAACAAAACCCTCTCTAACATTCTGTAAAAAAATGGTTGGTCAGAACAAGAAAAGTTGGCTGAAAAAGCTCCCCAATGCTCTCTGGTATTATCGGACGACGACTCGCAATTCCACATAGGTGACTCCGTATTCCCTAGTGTACGGAGCTGAGGCCGTCCTGCCCATTGAGATTCAGTTTCCCTAATTGCGCATGGCGGTCTACAACCAGCAAGTGCCAGATAGAGTTGTCGAAGTCCGCCTAGCATAATTGGAAGTACTGGATGAGAATAGGCTTTGCGCTTTACATAACTTGGAAAGGCATCAGAGCAGGATGGCTCGAGCTTTCAACAAGAAGGTTCGCCTTCGTTCTTTCCTGCAAGGTGACCTGGTGCTGGATCTCAGAGTGCCAATGATTCCTGGCAGAAAACCACCCAAATTGGAGCCCAAATGGGATGGGCCTTTCATCGTCCATAAGGTCTATCCCAATGGCATGTATTCCCTGGTGACTATGGATGGTGAGGGTGTCACTCCTCCCACCAACGCCAGGTTCCTCAAATGTCATTTTTCCTGAGACCCTTGGGTCCGAGTTCTAAGACCTAAAACTAAGATCCTTTCAGGGTCTCGCATGACTCGAAACTGCACTCGGTCCTGCATGACCTTAAACTACACTTGGCCCCACATCTGAGGCCCCTTGGGTCCGAGTTTTAAGACCTAAAACTAAGATCCTTTCGGGGTCCCGTATGACCCTAAACTACACCCGGTCCTGCACGACCTTATACTACACTTAGCCTCACATATGAGGCCCCTTGGGTCCGAGTTCTAAGACCTAAAACTAAGATCCTTTAGGGGTCCCGCATGACCCTAAACTACACCCGGTCCTGCATGAACTTAAAATAAACTTGTCCCCACATCTGAGGCCCCTTGAGTCCGAGTTCTAAGACTTAAAACTAAGATCCTTTCGGGGTCCCGCATGACCCTAAACTGCACTCGGTACTGAACGACCTTAAACTACACTTGGCCCCACATCTGAGGCCCCTTGGGTCCGAGTTCTAAGACCTTAAACTAAGACACTTATGGTCTAGCATGACCCTAAACTGAATGCCCGTACTCACTGCAAGACGCTAAACTGAAGGATGGTTAGGCATCCCTGACTGAGGCCCAGCCTCGGGCCCCTTGGATTTCTCGGGCCTCTCAGCCCCAGCCTTCACTCAGAGCGTGCAGTGCGGTGTAGGATCATGTCTTAATTCACGGTGGGTTATCCGTCGCTCCATGCGCACCCCCTGGAAGGAATACCTCTTATCATCCTACATGACATTAAACTGTGCTTTAAGAACTACGTGCGGCTTGATTCCCATCCTTATGGGATACGTAGGACCGCCTGGACACCTAGATTTCAGGTCCAGTCCCATATCTTAAAAGATCCCATGATCTCCTGGTCACCTCGGTCTTGGCCTGTCCCCCCCCCCCCACGGGGGGATATATAGGTGTGGTATATGGTTTTTTTGGCACTACGCTCCCTTCCCCCGAGAATCCGCCATCTTTTGGCCACTCTCAGACTGAGCCCTTTGACCCTTTCCAGTGGTCTGCTAATGTGTTTAGAGCACTCTGGTCTTGGCCCTGGAGTGTCAGATTCAACTTAGACAAGTTTTTGTCCACTAGTCAAGCTTCATACTCCCCTTCATTCGGGCCCCCGATATCTTCCGTACCCGGAGGGAACCCCAAAAATGGTCTGGATACAACGCCTAAGGGCTCTCCTACCATCACAGGCCAACACCCCCGAGGGTTTCAGGCAAAAAATTGATACAAATACCGCGTTGTGAATATGGATAGCGGTTGATGCTCATTTGTTTTCCCCTATCTCTAGGCTAACACGACAAGATGTTGTGTTGCGAACATGGTCAGCAGTAATCCTCAGTCGTCACGCCGGCTCCTTCGGGCCCTGAATGTTGGTTGAATGATTCACATTAAGTTCCACCCCACCTTGTCAAGGTGGAATCTTGACACTCCTTGCACTAGCTTTCAGTTCACCTCCACACGTTAGACGGACAAAGCTGCGTTACGGTGTTTCTTGGGGATCCCGCGATCCGAGCGCTAAGATTAGTGGCTTAGGTATTCTCTAGGATCCACACATATCTTGACCCTCATCCCCACGGGATACGAGGAGTCGCCCAGGAATTGTGTCCTAGGCCCAGCTTAGCTGGAAGCTAGCCTCTCTTGCCCCCTGATTGTTGGACCCTCGTATGCCCCTTGGCCCGAGACCCCTCTCCCGGAATCGCCCGCGGTGACGATATGAGGATATTCCCTCATCCACACCGGGTACGCCTCACCACGTCATGCGTATTCCCCAGGTCCAAGCCATATGACCTTAAACTGTTCTTTCTGGTCCCACCACATGACCATAAACTGTGATGATATCATCCTGGCCGCATGAAGAAAAATGGCACTGCATTGTCGTGACCTCCCCATAGGGGACATCACGTCGAGTATTGGTCAAATACCATACCATTTTTCAATTCCTGTTACAACTTGATTATTGTGAAGATGCCAGGAATTTCTTCCCTAGGCCGGTCTCTCCACAAAAAGAAAAACCATTCACCTTCAAGGAAAAACAAGATATATCAAATGCCGCTTATTTTGGTGCGAGGGCTTGACCCGCAAGCCTCCCCCGTCCTCTACGCAGGTGCCATGTTGTGCCACACCACCTCTCAAGAACTATGTATGGCTTGATTCTCATCCTTATGAGATATGTAGAAGTTCCTGGGTACTTCCTCATAGGCCCAGCCTAACTTCCGTGTTCAGTCCCGCGACCTAAACACTTTTCTAAGGAATGAATGGTAAGTAGGACCCCGTCCTAATTCACGTTGGGTTTATTTGGTCACTTTACTGTGTGCCTCCTTCCCTTCATACTGATCCTTGGTCTGAGCTCTAAGACCATAAACTAATATCTCTTAAGAAATACATCTGGTTTGATTCTCATCCTTATGAGATATATAGGAACGCCCAGACCTCCTGTCTTTGGGTCTAGCATGAGTTCGGCTAGTCTATCTATTCGATCCCACTTTCGGGACCCCGACCATGGGACTATGTGGCATAGTGCGGGATCATGTCCTCATTCACGTTGGGTTTGCGTCGACTGCACCCCGCGCACCCCGTTCTAAGAATTAGCCTTCTCGTCTTATCGTCCTACACGACGTTAAACTGTGCTTCTAGAACTATGTGTTTCTTGATTCTCATCCTTATGAGATACGTATGAACGCCTGGACATTTCGTATTGGGTCCAGCCCCAGGGATTACCAAATCCCGCCCCCCCTTACTGTCGGCCCCTCGGCCTGACTTCTTGGGGAGTGGTGTAATCGCAACATCTACCCTGGATAAGTTTGGGATGCACCATAGTAATGTTGGGAAGTGACAGTTCTCTCACTAGAGAGGTCCTGTCTGAAAATTGGGATGATCCGTGACCAGATTAGTGTGTTTTCTTAATGTGCCTCCGCCACGGTGGCGCAATTTTGGGAGTCTTGGATTCTGTTTGAACAAACCACCACTCAACTTTCCATGTTTCTCGTGCCCATTTATTCGGATCTTCACCTTCTATCATGTTTGATGGGACCCCCTAATAGTATGGATGATAGAATTTGGTCCGACTACTGCCACAATATAGATGATAGACCTTTGGTCTGCCTATTGTAGAAATATGGATGATTGACCCATAGTCCGCCTGCTGTCCTGGGCCAACTTCCCGAAGGACTGGTCATGTTTGATGGGACCCCCTAATAGTATGGATGATAGACTTTGGTCTGCCTATTGTAGCAATATGGATGATAGACCTATAGTCCGCCTGCTGTCCTGGGCCAACGTTCCGGAAGACTGATCGGCGATATTTGAGTTAGGCCCCGTGTTTCGAACATGGTCAGCAGTCAGCCCTCATTTATTGTCTCCATTTCAGGCCAATGCGATATGGATGCTACGTTTCCGCTATGGTTAACAATTATCGTCCATCGTCGCACCCCATAGTGTTCCGAATTCGGGTAACGTGATTCACCTTTTCCATCTCCCTATGTTCGGATGGATTTCAATGCCCCTGTCATTGCCCTGCTTGTGTGTCAGAGCACATTGTGAAGGTGATATATCAATCAGTATGAGGTCTTCTCCTCAGAAATCCAGGCCCAATTTCGGATGCCTGAAGCCTGGTTAACGCCCCATAGTTGGGTGAAATGACAACACGAGCATCCTTTATTTCTCACATTGGGTGCGACCCACTGGATCTTAGGGGTGAGTTGTTATTCATTTCAAAATTATGGTGATCATACTAAACCAAGGGTATAGATAAATAGATTGGTCCATACATTGGGTCAAAATTTTGAGCAGTGAAAGCAAAAAAGTTCATGAGATGACCAAAATAGAGTCCTTAAAGATCAGCGTGCTGGATTAATATTTCCATTGATGTTATCCTTTGGCTGGTAGCCTCCAGTACTGCTTCTCGCTCTTTGAAGACTCTCTCTTCATCATCAGCCGCAGAGCATAGCTCGCCAACCTTAGCTTGTGCCTGCGCCCGCTCAGTTTGAAGAACGGTCATTTGGTGACTCGCCTCCATCAATTGCTCTTGGGTGTCATCCATTTGGTCCGTCAGTTGCTCAACGAGCTCAGAGCACGTTGCAATGAAGACCTCCTTCTCTTCCGCCTACCCTTCAAGGTGTCGGACCTCCTGTTCCTCCCTCAGAAACGCTTGGGAGCTCGCCGATCTTTCCCGACACTGGGCAACGTTGGTGCGCCAGCTGATCTCGCGTATCTTATCGGACATGTAATCACGAACCTTCAGATGAAGGCTCTGAGCGTCAGCACCTCCGGCGCACAGGAAGCGCATCCAGGTCTAGATTGATCCCATCCGCCTCAGCCAATCCGACTGGGGCTGCCTAAGAAAGTGTTGGATACACTTCCACCCTTTGCGCCGTGTCATCTGGCTCTCCTCGGCCGCTTCTGAGTCTGAGTCATCTATCTCCTCAGGATCAGCAGGTCGATACGTAGGAAAGGCAACCAGTAGGTCAGCAGCAAGATCTGCCTTAGGGATGTCTTCATGAGGAATAGGATCCTCGACGTCCGAGGGACCTTCCTCTCTCGCCCTGATAGTAACAGTGCCTCCGTCAGCTTTTGGCCTCGCCCTAAGGACAGCGCCGCTGATGTCCACCACCCCCTGCTTACCAATTTTCGGGGCTGACTCAGTGTGGGAAGTATGTTCTGGACGAGGTGGTATGTCCGCCACTGGTCCGCTCATGGATGGCCCGGGCTTAGCTGCCCGACGAGCCTCCAATGTTGAGATCACTGCGCAAGGCGCACCCTGATTAGTTGAGATCTTTTGATAGCAAGCACCAGTAGTGAAGCATGGGACTTACAGGGACTCAGGGTGTCGGCCTCCAGTGTTCTGGCCACTACAGGAGCTGCTATGACAGGAGACCCCTATGCGCTTTTCAATTCAATGATGGGCGTCGGAGCCCCATCCTGTCCCGCCGGTTCCTCTCCTCCATCCTCTGTTGGGGATGCTTGATCAACACCTAGGTGCTCCTGAGTGAGATAGAGAGATTAGTTAGAAATTGCAGAGGAGAATGGACGAAGAAGGAAAATGAATGAAGATAGAGACAGACCTCGAGTATCTTGGTTATGTCACGATCAGAGCCGAAAATCTCGCCGCTCTCCTGGAGACTCCCTTGGTAGGTTTCCCCCTGCAACCCCTCACCTTCGGGTTCTCCTTCTCAGCCTTCATCTTCTCCTTCACCTTCATCTTCTCATGTTTCCTCCTCTCCCTCTGACTCCTCGTCACTGTCGCCTTCTCCCGGAGACATCACTTCCAGATCATGCTCTTGGCCGATCATCACTTTCACTAGGAAAGGTAGCTCCACACGCCGACCCCTTTGGTGTGCGTATGTGTCCATGGCCATCAGATAGGCATACCGTCAATGGAAGTTCACTCTGTCGGTAACTCGAATGAGCCCAACCTTTGGAAGATAGATCCCATTCTGCATTATCTTCTTCCAGACGGCTTCAATGCTCAGTGATTATTGTAGGGTCATCCAGGCCGACCACAGTGCCGAGAAAATTGCATCTTGGGAAGGTTCGAGCAGGTATCTTATCTGCTTCCTGGGCAGTTTCCTGGCCGCCTCGTGTGACCCTCCTATGGGAAATGAGGTCGCGACGACACCGTGTGATGTCCCCGCTGCTGAAGTCCCGGCCTGCGCAGGCCTCACTGCCTGATGCTCCCATGGTTCCCCCTTCCAGCGGCACCTTACCTGATCCCCCGTCGCCCGGTTTCCACACGGGTAGTATTGAGTTGCCGGACTCGCTTGCGTATAATCCCCTCAGGGTACGCAATAGTCCAGTGTTCGGCATACTCAGTTGATAAGACAACGTCGACCTTGGTGGGAGGAAGGGTAATGACGTCGCCGGAGCCAAAAGTGGTGAACATCAACCACATCTGGCGCAAGACGCATGGATTCTTCTCCTCCTAGACAGCCGTGAATACCTTCTTCGACATTCTTTGGAGGCACCCGAATTGCCTGGCGAATCGGGATGGAACGTAAGGATCACAAATCACCTTCCCGTCAATCCGATCCATGAGCACCCCACCCTGGATGCTATGAAAATACTGCTACTGCTGTAGTGAGCCTCACCCATTGTCCACCACCTGGCCGACCAGGGTAGGGAATGAGATGAAGTTGAAATTGGTGTGATTACCGATTCAGATCCTTATGCCCTCCTCATTGAGCGTCATCGGTGCCACCCCTGCGATGTTCAGAAGAGATGGTCGTAGGCCATTTCCCGGAGGACAGATGGCGTTCGGGAAAGTATACACACCGAGATGAGCCGCCACCCAGCCATGAAAGATCTGGAAGGGGCCAAATACCCTTTGAGGCGACCCCCCCCCGTGAGATGCATCCCAGAATGGCATACAGCTTGGCCAGAATGGGGACCCCTATGTTGAACCTTTTATTGGAGGCCATGGTGCCCGCCATCACCGGTGTTGCTAGACGAACGCCCATCCTCATTTCCTGCACCGGCAGGAGCCACCCGCTCCGGAAGGCGGCAATGAACCCGGCATACCAGACGTTTGGGTCCTGGGCCTCAATGATGTGGTAGCCCCATGATTGGTATTTCCCCGCCTCCAGGGTCCTCCAGTACGACCCATCCTTGCTCCTCTGAGCCGTGGTTGGGCACCGTTTACCTAGTCCCAGCATCTTGATCGCCGGGTCCTTCTCTAGGAACTGGATGAACCAGCCCTTGTAGGCAATGTCCTTTAGGAAGTCCTTGACCCCCAGTCTCTCTTTGGCTTGATCCAGAAGGTGCCACGTCAGCATGGTGGTCTGTGACCTGTCTTTCCAGGTGTTCTTTGGAGGAACGAACTCGTCATATTGTTATCCCTCCAGTGGGATACCTCCGATGCAGTGAACGCCCCAAAGGATGATGCCAACTTCCCCATGGTGAAGGTGGAATGTGTTAGTATCAGGGGACCACCTGGTGAATAGCTCCGACCCGAGCTCAGGGTGATGGAGGAAGTGGAATTGCGACGTCCATACCGCCTCGAACAGGCCAATATGCTGCAGCTCAGCCCCAAAATGGTCCCAAGTATGGCGAACCCAGAACACCCAGGCCCACTCACTGGTAAAGTTGCCCTCGGACCGCAGGTCCCAATCTTTCGGCCAGCCCTTAGTGTCATTCGTGATACTCTGACGGAATGTGCTTGCGTAGAGGGATGGAGAATCCTCTATGGTAGGATCATCCCCGGTAATGGTCCTGGTCCTCAGGTTCATGACATATACGTCCATGTGCCTGGTTTCTTTGGTAGGATGGCCATTGTTAGTGAAGTTTTAGCGAGGAAGCTCATCCTCCCGGGTCACCCATGAATGCGGTGTGTCCACCTCGAAGCCCGGCAGAGGAACCTCCTCCAGGATGCCAAAATTCTAGAGCGGGAGGTTGTTAGACAGAGGATACTCCTTCTGGGCTGGGTTTAGTAGGTTGAACAAGGTTAGGTTGTTGGAAACGACCACCTTGGTGCCATAAACCTCCTCATTCACCGCCATTTCGGCTCTACAAGCGGCAGCTTCACCCTCATCAACTTGGTTTTCAACCATCTCAAATATTTCTGGAGTTGCACGAAATCAGGATGAAGTGCGTGGAATCAGAGAGAGTTTCGTGAAATCTGATGCTACGGTGTGAAATCCAGGAGTTGGGAGCGCAATCAGCACACTAGGTGCGTAAATAAGGCTGAAATTCGAAGGGAATCGCACGTTGCCAAATCATTTTTGCGCACAGCCGCAGAAGCAATTTCGTGCCCGAGAGAGTTGAGCCTATCCCGTGAAAAAACTTGAGTACGGAATGCAGGACCCAGCACCCCTTTTTATAGGCCAGGCCAGGGTTCTGCGCCATGCAGAAAGAGAATTCCATGCTGATCCGGAGTTTTGTGCATCCATCGGGAGTTTGTGCGCAAAATTCCCAGGAGATGCACCGCTTCACGTTTCGGCATTTCCCTCGGAATCCTATCGTTGTGACTTCTCGCCGATCCAATTCCGAGGGGGGGCATTTGTAGACACCGAAAAAGTCTGTAACTCCTAGAGGAAGTTCCGAGCGGAGGTAGAGAAGTCATATTCAGACTCAGAGGCCTGTTCCGGAGGACCTGGACGTGGTGCGTGAAATTCAAGGGTACTCGCACGAAAAAATGTTGTTCGCGCGAAGGGCTCCCGGGATTCGCGAAAAAAAACTGGCGCGGCGTGCAATTTTGCGCGCCCGGTTCCGCGCGGGGAAGCCTTGTGCACTGACGGGCCCTGACGTGGAATATTTCGCCCACTTCCCTATTTCTTTGATGGTGAATGCCTATAAATAGAAGGCGACCCAAACCGTTTCAGGGATGAGGAATTCAGACCAGCTCCCGTGTGCGCAATTCTGACTCCCGCGTACGTAAGATGTCTTCCAAGAATTCACCTTTTCATGCAACCTTGACCTGGGGTTCACCATTGCGCTTAACCCCACTGGCTTAAGTGAATTTTCCAACTCCTTCAGGTTCTTCCTTTGCGCGAACTCCTTGCCTTTTGCGCGCAATCCCCTTCCTTTGCGCACAATCCCTCTATTTGGTTTTTCCATACCTTAGGGATCGTCCCGTGACCTCCGCGCGCAATCCAATTCTTTTACGCGCAATCCCCTATCCACGCGCAATCCTCTGACCCAATTGCGCGCCATCCTGGTGTTTTGCACGCAAAACTTCCCTTTGCGCGCAAAACCCAGGACCCCTCACCTTGACGCCCCCTGGTGCCTCTCTGCATCGTCGCCCGATGTCTTCCATACCGGGCATGCACGCTATGCGTCGTTTTCCCGTACGACCTTCTAGGCTCGTACAAAGTAACCTCAAGGTCCCTTGGGCAGTGTTTCCCATTGTGTTTCTTTTCCTTATGCTTCTTCACATAAGCACACTAACGACTATTTCTTCTTCGCATAGCCACGCTAACGTGGACCCCTCGATGGTTCTCCCTGCGGCCCCCCTTAACTACGGCCTTGTCGATGCCTTCGCTCCCACAAGGGGTAGAGGGTGGTGGGAATGTAAGCCCTAGGGCTGTGGAGCGAACCCACCTCATCTGAGCTGCAGGACGTTAAATTTCCAAGAACGTCGTCCTCAACATATGATGCTAAACTGTGGTCCGACCCCGTACCTCATACGCAGGGTCCCCCCAGCTCGGACATTCTTTACACCTCTCATCTCCACGGGAATGGAATCTTCCTTAAATGGAATTGGATCCTCCTCTTGGAGTGGCATTTTTCCATGGGGGAAGGGATACCTCAGGGCGTAAGCCCTTAGCCTCTCTTGCGGAAGGTTGCACCCATGCACCTTCGTACTTCCCCACTGCCAAGGCCAGTGGAGTCCCTCTCCCACTGTGCCTTGTCGCACCACGGGTCTCCATCTTAGAGTAAGTCCCAGCACTAAGGGCAGCTAACCACGCATAAGCCCCTGTTTCCTCTTTGGGCCACTCAACGCGTAATCCCCTTTCCGCTTCTCACAGATGCGCCCTTTGCGATGTGATTGTCTAGTCCCTGCTGCCTCTTGTTTCTCACACCGAGCATGACTCACGTGGGTTTAGAGAGATCATCGACCATGAGAACAACCATTATGGGCCGCCTCAGAGCGTAATCCCCATCCTAATGAACTACATATTCCCTATCATGGGGATACGTAGGAAGCCTCCATGAGGTTCAAGCCCATCACCCGGTCGTTCCGACTTCTTCACGTCGGTTCACCAACACCATGGGCCGACTCAGAGCCTAAGCCCCATACCACCATGGGCCACCTCTGAGCATAAGCCCCATCCACCATTGCCACTCCATAGCGGAACATGGGCCGCCTCAGAGCGTAAGCCCCATACCACATGGGCTGCCTCAGAGCTTAATCCCCATACCACATGGGTCGCCTTAGAGCATAATCCCCATACCACATGGGTTGCCTCAGAGCGTAATCCCCATACCACCATGTGCCACCTCAGAGCGTAAGCCCCATCCACCATTGTCACTCCATAGCGGCACATGGGCCACCTTAGAGCATAATCCCCATACCACATGAGCCGCCTCCGAGAGTAAGCCCCATACCACATGGGCCGGCTCAGAGCGTAAGCCCCATACCACATGGGCCGCCTCAGAGCGTAAGCCCCATACCACATGGGCCACCTCAGAGCGTAAGCCCCATACCACCATGGGATGCCTCAGAGGGTAAGCCCCATACCACATGGGCCGCCTCAAAGCGTAAGCCCCATACCACATGGGCCGCCTTAGAGCGTAAGCCCCATACCACACGAGAATCACCCTTGCGTAAGTCCCATCCACCATTGTCGCTCCATAGAGGCACACGGGAAACACCCTTACGTAAGCCCCATACCATCCCGAACTATGTGGACTTTGATTCACTACCATGGGGATACGTAGGAAGCCTCCATGAGGTTCAAGTCCCTCTGCACTCCATTTCCCATCCTGATCATTACCCGGGCCACCACATCCCGGTGGGATCATGCTACCTCATTTCACTCCAAAGTATCCGGGAAGCCGCCCATGTGCTGGCCCCAATATCGGTGTTCCCCCCTAGGGGGGTCCTTCAATCTGATCCACTTTCTGTGTTCCGATCAGTCCGATCCGTCTCCGCAAGATGTTAAACTCGTGACATACCCTGTGTTAAACATGTGAAGCTGAGGAAAACCTCAGATGGCACACAATTCCCCGCGTTCGATGTGGGATTCCTTGGGCTTCCAAGACCTCAAGAAGCCCTATAATAAGGGACAGAAAACAGACATGCCAATCCCCAGCATCAAGGCGCGCCAACAACACCCCAGCAAGACCATTCTCCTCACCAAAGGTTGTGGCCCCGACCAAACCCCTTGGAATGTCTCGACGGAAGTAGTGTAATTAACTGGCACCCATACAGATATGGCACCGGGAATGAGATTTACGATCCCGTCTTAAATCTACGAGGGAGACCCGGACTAGGTGACGAGCTCCGAGGAGGAATCCACGGAAGGAAGAACTGACATCTCATCATCCCAGTTTCGATCAAGGAGAAAATTTTCTTGAACAAGGAATAGATGGCGCCCGCCTTTGGAAAGCGGGAATGCGGGGAAACAAGCCGTGCCTCATCCCATGCGTGATGGACGCACGCACCCCAGCATAAAAGAGTCAGAAACAAATCATCAGGACCTTCCCTGAAACCCGTCCTTGTGACAAATAATAGTGCCTACTCTTGTACCCAAGTTCCATTGTAGCCCGATAAGGTTGTGAGTATAATTTTTTAGACCATTACCAATAGTTTCCCTATAATAACTAGTACTATAATAATTGCATGTTGATGTGAAATAAATAAACAATTTAACTTTATTAAAATAATTTATATAAAAATCTAAACAACCACCGATTCATTAGGTTTATGATCACACTCGAGATTGGTTATACCATTTTCTATCCCTAGGTTCATGAACATGATCAACCATAACTAATTTATCTATTTCCAGTGTTTCTCTAAGCACGTCTCTATGAAATTTCTAACCATAAATTTACACATCAAATCCAGACATTCATCCTAAAATTTCCAATATAAATTATCACATGGAATCCAAATGCTCATCCTTGAATTACCATGAAATTCAATCCCACATCCTAGTATTCCCATTCATTAGTCATCACTCAGAATCCATATGGTCATCCTATAATTCTAGTAGAATCTCTCATATTGATATTTTTAATCATCATGGCACCATGTGAATCTAGGCACTCAACTTGAGTATCCCAAGTCGTCATCAGTCACATGGAATCTAATATTTCATCCCAATATTCACAATATTTGATGAATAAAATAAAATCGATGCACTCATTCTAACATCCCCAAGTAAAACATGTGAAATTGAATCCAAGAAACTCATCTTGATATTCCCCATCACCGAGCATCATTTTAAGCATTTTATCAATTAAAGATTCATTTCATTTAATTCTCATTTGGCCTATAGCCACCACTTTACTATATTTCCAAGGCATAGATTAAATTCACATAACACCAATTATCATACACTAGGTTCATCTCAATTAAGAATTAGAGATTACCAATTTAATTTTACACTAACCAATCCCGTTATGTTTTTTATAACCCAAGACATTATATAATCTAAATCCCTATATAATAAATATTTATCACTTTCCCAGGTTATTCATTCTCTTTATCATATAAAGGGTCATCTAACCAATTAAATTTAATTTTGTAAATTTTATAATAACCAAACCATTTTTATAAACACATTCCATTACACAAGCCTCCCTTTATAGTGTTACACATCCCGTTACACTAGGTCCATTTCCAATTTAAAGGTCATTCCAAATTCATTTTTCAATGGTTGTGATATTCCATTTCCCAGTCATCAATACAAATAGATTTACCACATTAACCAAATAACACATGATTATGATTTAAATAACATAAATCCTCTCATGGTTATTTCCCCTAATAAGCCCAATTTTAATTATCATTTCCTATAGTCTAAGATATAATAGATAATCATTTAAACTAGGGAAACTCCAAATAAAAAAAATTTAATTCCAAATTTGAAACAAGAAAAGTGAAGAAAACTTAATAGACTATGCACACACTCAAAACCGAGGAAGAATATGAGTTAAATTAAAAGGGATCACCAACCCTTACCTCGTAGGAGTCTATAAATCTGGTATTAGCCTATTGTTCAAGATAAAATGGCAGATATTGAAGAACATGACAAATTCCTTGAAAGTAAGTCATAACCCACATAAACACCAGAAGATATTTTGATTGAAAGATTAAACAAAAAAAGGTTAGATGAGTGTTAGAATCACTAATAAATTTCGAATTAGATATATGGACGGATATTTAGACCATAGATGGATGACGTCAACCATGGAAGATAGGATAGGAAGGAAGGGTCCTCTTATATAGCTGTTGGATTAAAATAAGAGGAGAAAGGGTGGGTTGGGGGGTAAATAAAATTAAAATAACAATGGAAAAATTGTATTTTTACCAATTTTTAATGGTCACATGGTTTGGTCACATGGTTATCCAAATATTATGACAAATGTGCTACCTCCACTGGCCAAGACCAGACACCACACACAATTATGGTACAAAATTTCATAGACCATACACCAATTGCATGGAACTCTTATACAACTATATAGACATTCAAATAGTTTCTTAAGACCCATCACATGGTTTTAAAAACAATGAATATGATCATTTCAGGCTATATGGTTGGGGTGCGTGGTTAACACTAATTGTGAACTCACTATGATCCCTAGTTTGTAACTCTAAAAACCTGAAATCTAAACCATGAACCCCTGAGACACTCCAAAGATCTTGGACACCCTATAAAACTTCATTTTATGTACAAATTGGTTATTTTTAGGTGTAAAATCCCTCATGTTTCCATTTTAACTCTCAGTTTAAAAACTATCCCATCCACTTGTTTGAAAATCCAAACTTTCCTCAAATTCCAAGCACTTATACATAACTTAAGACTTACATTCTGATTTCTAAACTATCAAAGAATTTATAATGAGACTTTGATACCTTGATTTAGGTTATCGGTCCACCCACCTCTTTGGTTTAAAATCTAATAATTAATTTGATTGGAATTTTTTTGGTTGTAATATCCATTAGGGGTTTTTGGATTGTTATCCAGAACTCCACACACTGATTTTACATGTCTTTATTTGGTTTAATTTGTGTTGTATTATTGTTTTAATTTGGGAGTTATTAAATTCCAATTATTTAATTTTTACCATAGTTTATATTTATACTCTGATATTAATTGGAACTTCTATAGTCAGATTAACTGAAAATTTATGTAGGTGTTAAATTATGGTTCATATTTAAACTATATTTCACCCCTCTTGTTTTTTAACATCCTTTATGATACATGACAACATTTATTATTATATCCTAACTATACAAAATACTATAAATTTATATCTAATAAGGTATATATGTTTTATATTTTATTTATGATTTTATCAGAGTTTGTATTTTACTTTTATTTATAAGAACTTGTACAAGTTTCTTTACACTAATAGTGTTTTAGAGGAAATATTTTTTATATGTAAGTTATTATTCTAGTTGGGAGAATTGAGAATATTAATCCAAATAAATGAATATATTTGATAGAAATTATTAAGAATATTTGTGTAATCTTATGGAGACTTAGGTGATAAATATTTGTGTTGAGAACAATCTCATTATTATTAAAAATTTTAAGATTCTTGATATGGAAGTTTCTAGTATTACCTACAATTAAACACTTGAATTTCAACATAAGTACCCTATGTGAAATAAATTACTATGTGTTATTGAAATGAATATTCATAATCAAGTTTCTTCATTCCAAACATTATGTAGAATTTGGAAGAAGTTATAAGTCGATCACTTCATAATTTCGAAGGTTCTAGAGAAAAAAAGTGATAGCTAAGATAAGAATATTAATGTTTCAACTACCTATTATGATAATATGATAAAAAATGCATAAGTGGTTTATGAAATTTGAAAACAGTATACAATCACTTATGGAGAAAGAACCATTAGATGATCAACTTATGAATAAGATCATCAATATATTACTAGTATAATTAGAGAAAAAACTTATAATGATTAAAAATACAAAACATATCACACAGATGATCCTGGATGATTTAATTATAACTCTCATGAAATATGAAAGCATAAATAAAAGAGAGGATTAAAAATAAAGGAAGAATAAGGGTGCTTATTTTTCTTCAATTTTTGGAGTTTTTACTTCTAAAGCTAAAACTAGAAATCCATGTATATCAATAATAATCTCTAAGAAATATTCATATGATAATGATTTGGAAACTATAGATAGTGAACTTGCGAAAATGGAAATAAGAATGTTTAAAAATAAAAATTTCTAGAGAAATTACTAGAATGAAAAAAGGGATATAATTGAAAAGTATAAAAATAAAGAGTCTTCAAAAAATATATTCTATAAATGTAAGAAACTAGGGAATATCATACCCAACTACCATATATTTAAAAGGAAATATAAAGAATATAAAATAAAATAAAATAAGGGAAAGTGTTCTAGCCTACCTATGGAACCTAGAGCACCAATGAAGATATATCATCTTATGATAGTAGTGACTCTTATAGTGGAAATATCTAGATTATTATTGGATTCTATGATAAATCCTCTTATTCTCCTCTAAAAAAATTTCATATGGGAAATATGTATATAAACAATCTTTTCTATCTATCTTTGAGAAATGAATTTTTATTTTCATCGGACAATAAATCAAAGTAAGATGTGAGGATATATTTCTTCAGACCAATGATGAAATGAAATATTATGATGTAGAGTTTGAATATATATATCAAAATCTTTAGAAGATTTAGAAAAACTCAAAGATTATGTTTTTGAAAAGAAGGATAAACTTGAAAAGTATACCAGTGAGCCATAGAATTTTAAAAATAAGGTTTTTAAGTTGAAATATAATATTTAAAAAAAACTTTTTATATTAAGGTGAATATAAAATCCATTAATAAAATAGAGGGTAAAGTTTGTATTGTGAAATATAAATATGATGTTGAAGGTCGAAATAAATTGATAAAAAATTTCCCAACCAGAAGGATATCATTTAACATGTTATATAAATAGCTGAGAATTAATGGAAAAACTTTTGGACTAGGTAGTAAAGCAAGCATAAGTGGACTTTATTAGTTGAATTACATTTTCCTTATATTTTAATTGTTCTATATGAGGTTCCAAATCAGATTTGAAACCCTAGAACTATGCTCTTGGATTTATTTCTATAAAAACATATTTAACATATTCACCTTGATACCATCTGTAAAAGCCTAGATATAAACATCCTTAATTAAAAAATCAAAAAATATTATTGTATCTTTTATATCCAAAGGATCATTTTAGTTTTGGAACATTAGAGAATTATAGAAGAACATGAACTAATAAATCCCAATTATTTCATAACTAGTGGATATTTTTTCATTATATATGAAATCTATTTATTCTATAATGATTCTAAAGAATCTCTCATTAATTCATTCACATGTGCTATAATTATAATCATTTCATGTGTAATAATTATTTTCATGACCTGGGGAAATAGAAATATAAAAATGGGGGAGAAAAAATGCTCAATAAGGTAAAATATACAACTAAGGGAACCATGTAATAAACATGAAATAAATATTATGGTAGGAATAAGTTAAAAACTAAATTCATAATCAACTTCAAACTGATACCATTATATATACATGAAAATAAATGAAAACATGGATATGAATAATACTGATCTCATACCCATGGAATTCATGATGCAATACATCCAAAATATGATATCAAGGCCTTATTCCAAGACATTATCCTGTTGTCGGTACATGTATATAGAAAAATCCAACCTCTTATGCCTCATGATACCCATTGATGCATTGAGGGGATATAAAATTTTAGGACCCAACAATCAATTTTTTAAGTTCAATTCATTCACTATAAGTGTCAATAAGAATATTCATAGTATTCCCAAAGGAACCTCTCACTGAATAAAGAAAATGGCTATCCATATAATGAAAAATACAAAATTCAAAAAGGTCAATGATTTCACGCACAAAATATGTATGCATGTGGTAATGCATGAAAAACCTTTTAATCATCATATATGGATTTTCTGGGGAAAGGATATTAGCATCGATATGGTAAAAGACGACGATCAATATATAATGGTGAAGGCATCCAGTTATGATGATTCTTGTTTCTGTTCTTTTGTGTATTTGAGCTATGATGCGCAAAGGAGATAGCTACTGTGGCATGATCATAACATGTTTGATCCAGAAGACTCTCCCTGGTTTGTTAGTGGTGATTTTAACATCATTTCTGACCTGGAGGAGAAGCCCGGCAGGGGTGCCTTTCCTCATGGTGCCAATATCGACTTCTCCCATTTCATGGCTGGTAAGTGAATTATGGACTTGGGATACTGTGAGGATCATTTCACATGGTTTAATAACCAAAAAGTCAGTAGACGATGATGGAGCCATATGGATCGGTGCTTGGAAAATTCACATGCCATTAACAAGTACTCTGAGGCTAAGTTCGACCATCTGGTATGCGGTGTGTCTTATCATTCTACCTTGTTAGTTTTTTTGAATGTAAGGCATGAGAGGAGTAACTATTTTATATTCTTGGATTACTAGGACAACATACCTGATTTTCATCAAATCGTGTGTGCCGTTTGGAACGAACCAGCTCCGGGACGTTCCTGGGTTTCTATTCAAAACAAATTAAGGCAACTCAAACTCAAAATTCACTCATGGGAGAAAGGGATTTCACCCAGTGACAATGGTTTGAAAATCATTATACAAGAATTGGAAAGGCTGGAGTGTAGTCTGGAGGATGTATGGGATGAAATAATTTTTGAAGAGTTTTCTAACAAGAAAACTTTACTTACAGAACTTATTCTTAAAAAGGAACGTGTTGCAAGGGAAAGATTCAGGGTGAAATGGATTCATGAAGGCGACAAGAACACAACCTTTTTTCATGAATTCATAAAAGAGAGAAGTTGAAAGTTTAACCCCAACATCAGGTTGGAGGATGGATCCCACTCAAATGACAGGTATGTGGTTGGTAGTAGCACTCTGTCTTTCTTTCAAAACCTACTTTCGGGTCCTAGCCAGGCCATGGAGAATAGTTATCCCACATGATCTTTAGAGATGTTCAAGGTGATTCAAAGACAGTTATCTAGTGATGACAATGCTTCCTTTGAGGCCATACCTGAGTAGGAAGAGGTGCTCTAGGCTATGTCAAATCTCAACTCGGACAGTGCCCCTGGCCCTAATGGATTTCCTGTCTCTTTTTACAGGGGATCTTGGGAGGTGGTGAAGGCGGATATTGTCGCAGCCATTCGGGACTTCTTACATGGTGGTACTCTTTCCAAGATCGCAAGTTCCACTACACTGGTTCTATTTCCTAAGATCAAAGATCCATCCTCAATCTCCCATTATAGGCTAGTGGGTATGTGCAATGTTTCCTATAAGATTATTTCCACCATTATCAATTCGAGGCTCTCCAAACATACTCCGCGGTGGCTATCGTTAGAGCAGCATGGTTTTTTGGAAGGCCGGTAAATTCAAGGTGCTATTGATTTGGAACATGATATGATTATAGATATCAACATCAAGACACATGGTTTAAACATGTCTATCAAATTGGATATGGAAAAGGCTTATGATATAATTGAATGAGGTTTTATTAATAGGGTTATCTCCGTCATGGGATTATCGGTTTGGGCTACTGATATTCTGTTTAGATTCTTGAGTTATCCATAGTTGGAAGTATCCTTTATGGGTAAGTTCCACGACATATTCAAGTCCACTCGGGGGCTCAGACAAGGTGACCCCATATCCCCAACAATTTTCATTATCATGCAAGACACTCATATCTGTATCCTCAACTAGAAGGTAATCTCTGGGAAAATACTTTAATTTCATAGGAAAATGAATCTACTCACAATATATCATCTAATGTTTGCGGAGGAATATTTGATTTTCACTAATGATAATAGGTGATTAGTTCGTGATATAATCAATGTCCTAGATGAATACTATTCCTGGCCTGGTGATCAACAAAACCAAGAGTATTGTATAAAACTCCCACAAATGTGGGTCAAGTCAGATTTCCCTCTTGTGCAGTGATCTGAACATGCATAAGTTATCCTTTCCCTTAGATTATTTAGGCACACCTATTTCTCCAGGGATAAATTTCATTAATGATTTTGATCACATTATCAATAATATTGAGAACCTAGTACTTAACTGAAATAACCATTTCCATTCATTTTGAGGATGTATTACCCTGATAAATAGTTTCCTTTCAAGTATCCCTATCCATGCTCTTTCTTCCATCAAGGTGCCGAAGGGGGTCATTGTGTCCATTTATAAAATTCAATCAAGTTTTACATGGGATGATTTTTCTAAAGTCAAACACCACTGGACTTCTTGGAAAAGGATGGCGAGACTGGTCATTCAAGGACGAATCAATGTTAGGAACCTTTTTAGATACCCTACACTGCATGCAAGTGAAATTTCTTGTGAGGTTGTGTAAGAACATATTATGTGGGGTAAGGTTATGTCTTAAATCGACAAAGAGAATAATGATAAGGGAGAGCCCATGATTCCCCTTTATGGTCCATGTTATTAACTCTGGTTTCGGCTCTTCGTCAGCACTCTGGGTAAATTGTGGGTGAGGGAAATATTATCTTTTGGTATCATAATTGGGTGGGATCCATGATTGGATTCCTAGGATGCCCTGTTACTCGGATTACTTTCAAGGAGGACATCATGCATCCAACCTTTCTTCATACGGTCTTAGATGTAGAATAACAACGAGTTTTTTATCTCAGTAGCATCAAATATGATTCGGATCGTTGTGTGTTCACTCCTTTGGCTTTAGGGCTCTTCACCATAAGGGATTTTCACAGAACTGCTATCCAACAGAAGCAGATTGATAGGTAGAATAATGTAGTGTGGTGCATCATAATTCCAACTAAGTATAATTTTTAACCTGGAGAATAAGGAACCAGGCTGTTGCTACAGATGAAAGGATCAAGCATTTGGGTGTAAATATTTCCTCAAAATTATACTGTTGCACTCTCTATTAGGAAGAGAATATGAACCACTTATTTTTTGAGAGTGAATGGGCATAAAAAGTATGGAGTTTCCATGGGGTGGTTCTCATGCCATATTGTCTGGATATTATGGAGGGCACCTTTATGGAACATTGGTTTTACGACACTAACATTATTGTAGTGGAAAGAATAGCTAGAGTGATTATCCTGAATGCATCTTGTTTCTGTATCTGGCAGGATAGAAACAAGGCTAGGTATGAAGGATTTCCTACCTTTACAAGAGATATCATTGGTAGAATAAAATCTTTTCTCATGGATGTGGTTAGTGGTATCAATAACTGGTGTGAGGAGCCTTCTTTACGATGTTTGTAGGGCAGTACATCACTGAATACTTATTGTAATGGAGGTGTTAGTGGGTAGTGGGTGCGGTGGAACCCCCAGTTTATGGATCCAAGATTAATGATGATGGTTCGTGTAAAGAAGGGAACATCCGTTGGGGAGGAGTCGTTCGGGGTCACAGGTGCAACGTCCTTTTGGATTTCTCTTCATATTATGGCCTAGGAATTATTGGATCTGAATCTACAGATAATACACAAGAGGGGGGTGAATTTTGTCTCTTGTAATTTTCCGATAACTTTTTTCTTGAACGAGTTCTATCCTTTATAATTTATCAGATTTGATCATGCAACGAAATAAGTAAAATCAAGAACACAAAGATGTATAAGGGTTCGGGGAACAGAAGGCCCCTATTCCACTCCACCAACACTCAACTACATGATCTTGATGATTTTCACTATCTGGTCCTCTTTTCCACAGACCGGTTCACAACTGAGTACAGGTAGTTGACACCTTTACAATCCAAGTCAAAACAAAGCTTTCTGGTACAAACAAAAACCTACACAGCCTAGAACGAGAAGCTGGTTACTCAAGAATAAAAATAATTTCAGAAAGAAATTTCCAGCTGATCTTCACAATTGCAACAGAATGCAATTGACATCAGATGGATCGAAGTCTCTAAAAATATTGATCTTCAAGATGAAGCAGTTCTGAGTTGTTCCAGTTGCAGTAGATATAGAGATATAGTTCACAACTTCAGCAGTAGTATATCCACAGTAGATATTTGATGTAGAATAGGTGAATCTTCTATCAAGTTATTACTTCTTGAAAGAATAGAGCTTTGACGATCCTTTTGAATCAACAGATCAATCGTGAATAGTTTCAATCTCTGTTTTCCCCCTTTTTCAATAATAGATCGATCACATCCTCATGTACCTGGTGTTTCAGAGAGAACATATATAATAAAACATATATTCTACACATTTAGATCCACAAAAGTCGCCTTCTGATTCGTGATATTCAAAAATTTGAATTTTTAGAGAAGTTGTAACTTCCCTTAAGACTCGGCATAAAAATCTCCTTTTAATTTGATCTTAAATCCATTAATAAAACGACTTTGAATCAGTCAAAGTCGTAATTTAAAAATGACTTTAAATCCGGCTTGAAATCCACCCAGAAATCAGCTTACTGATCGTTGCACATATATATCGTCTGTCAAAATTTCTGACGCCAAATGTAAGGTTGATGACGTGGCCTCCAAACATAGGGTTAATAACATAGCCTTCAAACGTAAGGTTAACAACGTAAGGTTGAACACAAACGTAGGGTTGAAAACGTAAGGTTGAATACAAACATAGGTTTGATCATCCATACTTTTTCTTCAACACTCAAACGTATGGTAAAAAATCCATACTTTTACTTGATCCATACTTTTCCAAGAAGGTATTGTTGTTTACAAAAGTAAGGTTGATGAACCATACTTTTGAGAAACAAACGTAACTTTTAGAATTTACGTACGGTTCTCCTTCCATACTTTTCTGATAGCCAAAATGTAGGGTTCCTTCCTAACGTAAGGTTCTTCTTCCATACTTTGCTGAAAACGTATGGTTGTTTAACCATACCTTTCTCTTATCTCAAAAAGTATACACACTTTTCATCCTTACGCTACGTTTATCCACGTAGGGTATGAACAGTGATTCCAGAACACGCTCAAGCATATTCCACGCTATATTCATCTATGTAAGATGTGAACAGTGATTCTAGAATGCACTAAAGCAGATTCCGCGTATGTAATAAATTCTCATTTTTTCAAGAGTAAAATAAATTAATAAATTCCTGCAAAATACTAAATAAAATCATTAGAAAATAACTAAGGGTATTTGTGAGCATCAAAATTATCATAAAGAGACAGAGTATTATTTTCAATAATCCCCCCCTTTAAATAACATTAACATGTATTGTTGAAAACAATACTTTTCTCAACAATCTCCCCCTTTTTGATGACCACAAAACCCATAAAATAATTAACATTATTTAAACACAATTAACTTTCAAAATGCGTTATAAAGTTTTAAATAAAAACTTCTCCACCAAAAAGATAATTATAAATTCAAATTTCTCATTTAATTCTCTCCTTCAACAAAATGAATTCTCCCCCTAAATAAAATGTATGTTTTGATGTTGCGTTTATCCAAATTCTCCCCCCTTTTGTGATATAAAAAAGAATGAAAAATCATGAATTTTAACACTTTTAATATTGAACTGAATTGTTATTAAATGCAATTATGAACTGTTTATCAATAATTAAATCTGGAGTACTGGCATATTAAAAATAAAGTCAGTAAAACAAATAAATAAAGAAACAAATAAACAGTGAAGAAAATTTTCATTCAAAAACAGTAGTATATACATGACAATGATATACAAAGGAATCAAGGTTTAGGTAAGCTAGGAAACAAGGTTTATCTCCTCTAGATTGTAGACTTGATTTCTGTAAACTGTTCCCGAAGTCTCTTCATCATCCCATCTTCAAGCTTGATAATGAGCTCCCTGTTATCTTGAGTCATATGAATATCCTCAATTAAATTGACTCTGAAAAACTCATGCATCCTTTCCTCTTTTTCAAAAAACACTAACAGCTTCACGGATAACTGATCTAATAGAATTCTGATCGATGGCTCACTAGATGTCAGTTGATCCACTAAGAACTTCTGATTGTCCAACAACACTGACAAAGGAGAACTGTTACATTGAAGATCTTGTATCCTGTCATTCATGTTGCTCAACGTAGCTGTGATAGCCTGAAACCTTCTGATTAAATCCGGTGAAGTACCTGATCCACTAATAGCATTATTTGCAACTGATGCAAATTGGTTCTCTATAAAAAACATCAGATCTGATAAATCTGACGTCATAAAATTTTTAGATTTTAATTGTGTAATTGCATTAAGCATATCTTCTTTAAAAATTTCAACTTATTTCCTTGAAACTGTACAATCATTCAGTTTTTGAAACTTTAAATATTCTAAATCTAAGGCATTTATTAGAGAAACATTCTCAGATTCCAACTGAGATACCTTTCTGTACAGTTCTTCAACTTTTTCTTTTCTTGAATCAGATGCACCTTGTGCTTGATTCACATTCTCAGGTTGATGCAGCGGTACCAAAGGCAATGATTCAGCATCAGATTTCTCTTTTTCTTTGTCCTGAGAAGGTTGGTCCACATATTTTTCCTTAGATTTTTCAAACTCCTCCACAGAAAAATCCTCTTGAAGTACCTCTGTTTGAGCTTCAGAAGCATGCTAATCACATTCATCTGCATATTTTTCTTCCACTGTAATTTCAATTACAATATTTTCAGAAGTTTCTTGAGGTCTGGACACTTCTTCACCAGGCACTTTCTCCATCTCTTGTTCCTGTTGAAGTGCAACTTCAACATCAGCTACAATTTGTTCCTGATTTTTCCTTTGAGTTTCTTCTTGAGCTCCTGATTCCTCTACTAGAGCTGTTCTCTCAGTAACATCTTCCATGGTCTTATCAACAACATCTTCCCTTACAAAATAATAAGAAAATAAAGCTTCTGTTGTAGTTTCCAAAGTAGGGGAAGTGACTTCCTCATTTACTGGTATCTTTCTTTTTAATTGAAGTCCCTCCTGAGTTCTGTCTTCCTCAACATCTTCCACTTCAAAATGAATTCTTCTTGCTATATTGCGGACTCTGGATTCAGCTTTTCCCTCATTGGACTTATCAGGTTGAGCCCGAGCACTCTTTGAGTCTTCCTCAGCTCCTACTGGAAAAAGTTTTCCTTTAATACTGCTCCAGAAATATCCAACTTTCCTCAAAGTTCCAGCATTAAACATATTACTATGATGACAGTTAACTCTAGAATCCACTAATCTTACCATGTCTTTATTAAACAACAGTTTAGAAATAAATCTACCAAAAGGGTAGAAATTCATCCTGGCCTCACTTTAACAGCAGTAACTGAGATACCTTATCATGTATCTTGGAAAGTTTATCTTAATATCACTTAACATAAGGAAAATTATATACATATCAGGGTATAAAATCTTCTCCATCTCTTCCATCTTTAGAGCTATTCCAGTCTGAATGAATTTGACCAAAATCTTCTGATCAGGCTCCAAATCCTGGACAAAAATTTTCTTTATTGTCTTGGTACCAAAAAGAAAAGACATGATGTCTTCGGATTTATGCACAGAATCTGCTATATTCTTCAAGTCGAAATGAAAAACTCCCTCATGAGGGCATTTGAGAATCTGACTAATCTCTACTAAAGAGATTAAGAAATCCATATCCTCTATTTTAGCCATCATACTGTCCTCTTTATCTCCCAGACTAAACTGTACAGATTTGAAGAAGTATTTAAGTTATACTTCATACAAAAATTCCATATTTTCACTGTTGAACATCTGTTCAAGATTCTGAAATGACAGCACTTGCTTCAATAATAGATTTGTCTGAAATAACCAGTCGAGATCGATTACCTTGCCCTGTAAGATTTTTCTTCCCTCTGTGTGTTGTCTCTTGGAATTTCTTGGCTCGACCTCACTGGCTCTTTTATTCTTTACCATTTCTGCAAGAGTCTCTGAAGGTTTGAAGGTTAGGTTTTCAGAGGTTTGAAGGTTAGGGTTTATGAGAGAAAGTGCAATTTTCAGATTTCGAAAGGGTTTCGATAGAAGTGAAAGGGTTTAGAAGTCGAAAAGGCTCTGACAACCTTGATTCCCGTGTAATCACTAATCATTACATATATTTAAAAACAAATAAATTTTTCATAATACAAAAGAAATAAAAACTTAAACAGTATTCAAAAAAATTTACATAAATAAATAAAAGTAAATAAAAATAAAAATTATTTAAAATTAAATAAACCTAGCTCCCCCTTAATAAAATCAAACCTTGCAGTGGGAAGTGGTTTAGTAAAAATATCTGCTAATTGAATTTCAGTATTTATAAATTATAAAAGTATATCCTTTTTAATAACATGATCTCTTAAAAAGTGATTCCTTATATCGATGTTCTTAGTTCTAGAATGACTAATAGGATTTTTTGAAATATTAATTGCACTAGTATTATCACATAAAATAGGTGTATTATTAAGATTCAATCCAAAGTTCATAAGAGTATTTTTCATCCACAACACTTGTGCACAACAACTACCAGCAGAAACATATTCTGCCTTAGCTGTTGACAGGGAAACTAAATGTTGTTTCTTACTAGACTATGATAATAGGGAATTTCCTAAAAAGTGACATGTACCTGATGTACTTTTTCTATCTAATCTACAACTTCCAAAGTCAGCATCTGAATATGAAATCAAATTAAAATCATAAGTTTTAGGATAAAAAAGATATTGAAAAACAGTTCCTTTTAAATATCTAAAATTTCTCTTAACAACAATTAGATGGGATTCTTTAGGATTTGATTGAAATTTAGTACAAATATATACTAAATACATTATATCTGGTCTTCTAGTAGTAAGATATAACAATCTACCAATCATACCTCTATATAACTTGTTGTCAAATGATTTCCCAGTTTCATCCAAATCAAGTTTTATATTAGTACACACAGGATTTGTAAATGGATTACTTTTTTCAAGACCAAATTTCTTTAGTAAATCAGTAATGTATTTTCTTTGATTTAAAACATTTCCAAAATATTTTTGAAAAATTTGAAGACCCAAAAAGAAATTTAATTCTACCATCATAATCATTTAAAATTATTCTTGCATTAATTTTGAAAATTCATGACAAAGAGTTTTATTAGTTGATCCAAATATTACATCATCAACATAAATTTGAACCAATAAAACATTATTTTTCACAGTTTTCTTAAATAGTGTTGGGTCTTCCATTCCAACAGTAAAATCATTTTTCAAAAGAAAAGAACTTAATATTTTATACCAAGCTCTAGGTGCTTATTTAAGGCCATAAAGATCTTTAGTAAGTTTAAAAACAGAATCAGGTTTTTGAGAGTTTTCAAAACCAGGAGGTTTCTCAACATAAACTTCCTCCATTAAATAACCATTTAAAAAGGCAGATTTAACATCCATCTGAAATAATTTAAAATTCATATATGATCCATAGGCTAAAAGGATTCTAATGGATTATAACCTAGCTATACGTGAAAAAGTCTCATCATAATCTATTCCTTCTTCTTGATTATATCCTTTAGCTACTAGTCTTGATTTATTTCTATTTATTGTGCCTTGGTCATCTTGTTTATTTCTAAAGACCCATTTCGTTCCTATTACAGGATAATTCTTAGGACTTTCCACTAATTCCCAAATTTATTTCTTTTAAACTGGTTTAATTCATCTTGCATTTCTATTACCCAGCTTTCATCATCTAAATCTTCTTCTATAGTCTTGGGTTCTTATTGAGATAGGAAGACAGATAATTCCACTAGGTTTCCTAAGTTTCTTCAAGTTTGAACACCAGTTTCTAGGTTACCTATTATAGTTTCTAAAGGATGATTCTTTAGGGTTCTAGACTATCAAGGTAATATATTTAAAGGTTCTTCAGTATCATGTTCCTCTGAACTGGACTGAATTTCTTTTATATCATTTTCAAAATCATTCTTTAAATTCTCAAGTCTCATGTTATCATTATAGTCAAGTTCATCCATTTTTTCTGTCCTTTTCTCAAAGGGATCAGATTCATAAAATTTCACATGAACTGATTCTTCAACAATACTTGACTTCTTATTATAAACTCTATAAGCTTTGGAGGTAGCAGAATATCCTAAGAAAATACCTTCATAAAATTTTGGATCAAACTTACCAAGATTATCCTTGGTGTTTAAGATATAAACCTTGCATCTAAAAACATTAAAGTAATTTACTTTTGGTTTTATGTTATTCCATAGTTCATATGGTGTCTTTTTCAAAATAGGTCTAATTAAAACTCTATTAATTATATAACAAGCTGTATTCATAGCTTCTTCCCAGAAATATATAGGTAGGCTATATTCATTTAACATAGTTTTAGCCATTTCTTGAATAATTCTATTTCTTCTTTCTACAATCCCATTTTGTTGAGGTGTTCTTAGTGTAGAGAAGGTGTGTTTAATAACCATATTTGAGCAAAAGGAATTAAATTACAGATTCTAAAATTCTCCACCATGATCACTTCTCAATGAGATTATATTGAACCCTTTTTCATTTTGAACAGATTTGCAGAAACTTTCAAATAAAGTAAAAGCTTCATTTTTAAATTTCAAGAAGAAAATCCATGTAAATATTGAATATTCATAAACTAAAACATATACATATAATTTACCAGCCAAACTTTCTACTCTTTAAGGTCCAAACAAATCCATATGAATAAGTTCTAAAGGTTTAGATGTAGCAACCATATTAACAGATTTGAAGGATGATTTGTGTTCCTTGCCAAGTTGACATGCATCACAAAATCTGTCACTTTCAAATTTGAGACAAGGTAAATTAGAAACTAAATGTTTCTTAGATAACTTATGTAAAAAATATACATTTCAATGACCAAGTATTCTATGCCATATCCAGGATTCACTTAATTTAGCAGTCAAGCAGTTTACTTGTTGTTTACACAAGGAATTTAAATCCAAAGTATAGACATTTTCAGTTCTCGGTGCTTTAAATTTAAACAGTTTATCTTTAGAAATAGTACAACAATTTTTAGTAAAATCAACAGTATATCCATCATAAAAAATTTGAGAGATACTTATCAGATTGTGTTTTATTCCTTGTACATAAAGTACTTTGTTGATTGAGACTGTCTTTGGATCTCCAACAGTTCCAATGCCAATGATTTTTCCTTTGGAATTATCACTAAATGTGACATGTCCTCCTTCCTTTTGAGTGAGTGAAGAAAAATTCAATGAGTTTCCACTCATATGTCTTGAGCAGCCACTATCCATGTACCATATATCTTTTCTTCTCTGGTGACCTACTACCTGCAAATACATTCAAACAAATTGCTTTGATACCCATATTTTGTTGGGTCCAGGAGTGTTAGATAGCAATGATCTGGGTATCCAGATTTGCTTTGTTCTTTTAAAATTATCTGAATCATATAATTCTTTTGAAACATAGGCTTTCTTAATACCACAAATTTGAGGTTGTCTTAAGAAACAGTTTTTAGCTACATGCCCCTTTATCCCACAAAAATTACAATTAATTTTTTTAGAGCTAGGAACAAAATAATTTTTATATAGCTTTGGTTTTTCTCCTTTACTGCCAATTCCAAATCTCTCCTTTTTAATGATAGTTTTCCCAAGAATTTCATTTAATTAATTCTCTCCTTTTGTAAAAACCAATGCATCCTGTCTGTAAGATTCTACTTCATCCTGCAGTGTTTTTATTCTTGATTCAAAATTAATATAGTTAGTGTTAATCGAATTGTATTTATCAGTTAATTTTTTATGTTGTTCTAGCATTGTATATCTTTCATCTAAAATGGATTTATGTATATTTTTTAGTGACTTATGTTTCTTAAATAGTGAGTCATATTTTTCTTCAAGCATATTACAGTAAGCTACAAGTTTTTCATTTGTGTAGCTTGATTCATAATTTGATTCAGAGGAGTAATATGAGTGTAACTCATCAGTTTATGCCATGAAACACATTTTTGCCTTTAGATTGACTTATTCTTTCTCTGATCTTGATTAAGAAGAGCTACTCGAGTCTTCAGATACACTCTAAGTGGCTTTCATAGCTTTCTTGTCTTTCTGATCAAAGTCATTTCTTTTGAAGAATTTCTTCTTCTTTGCATCCTTCAATTGTGGGAAATCTGGTCTAATATGTCCCATATTTTTGCATTCATAACATCTTAATTCCTTATTATCTCCCTTAAAGGTTTTTTTGAATCCTCTTTTCTTGCTGTAGAATTTTCTAAATTTTCTAGCTAGTTGAGACAGTTCTTCATCTGATTTGGATGAGTCAGAGCTTTCTGATTTAGCTTTGACTTCTTTGCTCTTCATGTTTCTATTCTTTTGTTGTTAAGTTACCTTCAAGGCAGTATCTTCTCTTTTGATAAGCACTTTATGTTCATTAGACTCATCTTTTATTTCAGTATCATACATCATCAGTGTACCAATCAGCTCTCTCATAGTTAGATCTTTGACAGGTGTTGATTGTCTGATTGTAGCAGAAATACCATTCCATCGAGTAGAAAGTACTCTCAGTAATTTTAATGCCTGATCAGCCTGCTTGATAGGTTTTCCTAGAGAATTTATGTTATTTACAATTTCTGTCAATCTCCCATTCATTTGGGTAATGCTCTCACCTTCAACCATTCTAAAAGTATCAAATTTCAGTTTTCCAGTTGCCTATCTCATTTACCTCACATTGTCTCTTCCTTCATCTGCCACAACTATTGTTTTCCACATCTCATATACTGTCGGGCACTGAGATACTCTGTTAAATTCATCTAGTCCTAGACCACAGATAATTGCATTCATAGCCTTCGAGTTCATATCATACTCTTCTTCTATAGCAGCACTCCATGTCTCATGATTTTCAGGAATTTCATAAGGAGTCGGAATATTTGAATAGACTCTATATCTGAGTTTTTTCAGATATATTATCATGCGCAATTTCCAGAAACCATAGTTGTCTCCATTAAAATATGGTGATCTGACCATCGACATCCCTTCTCTTCTATCAATCATGATGCTCTGTTGAATAATCCTTAAATGCTTCTAGCTTTCTAAGGCTCTATCAAAAGCTCCTCCTCCGATACCAATTGTTGGATCTGAATCTACAGATTATACACAAGAGGGGGGTGAATTGTGTCTTTTGCAATTTTTCGATAACTCTTTTCTTGAACGAGTTCTGTCCTTTATACTTTATCAGATTTGATCGTGCAGCGGAATAAGTAAAATCAAGAACACAAAGATGTATAGTGGTTCGGGGAACAGAAGACCCCTAGTCCACTCCACCAACGCTCAACTCCATGAGCTTGATGATTTTCACTATCTGGTCCTCTTTTCCACAGACCGGTTCACAACTGAGTACAGGCAGTTGAAACCCTTAAAATCCAAGGGAAAAAAATCCATTTGGTTCAAACACGAACCTACATAGCTTAGAACGAGAAGCTGGTTACTCAAGAATAAAAATAATTTCAGAAATAAATTTCCAGTTGATCTTCACAATTGCAACAGAATGAAATTGACCGGAGATGGATCGAAATATCTAAAAATATTGATCTTCAAGACAAAGCAGTTCTAAGTTGATCCAATTGCAGTAGATATAGAGATATAGTTCACAACTTCAGCAGTATTAGATCCACAGTAGATATTCGATTTAGAACAGGTGAATCTTCTATCAAGTTCCTACTTCTTGAAAGAACAGATCTTTGACGCTCCTTTTGAATCAGCAGATCAATCATGAATAGTTTCAATCTTTATTTTCCACCCTTTTCAATAATAGATCTATCACATCCTCATGTACCTAGTGTTTCAGAGAGAACATATATAATAAAGCATATCTTTTGCACATTTAGATCCATAAAAGTCGCCTTCTGATTTGCGATATTCAAAAATTTTAATTTACAGAGAAGTAGTAACTTCCCTTAAGACTCGGCATAAAAATATCCTTTTAATTCGATCTTAAATCCATTAATAAAATAGATTTGAATCAGTCAAAGTCGTAATTTAAAAAAGACTTTAAATCCGTCTTGAAATCCGCCCAGAAATCAACTTACTGATCGTTGCACATAAATATCGTCTGTCAAAATTTCCGACGCCAAATGTAAGGTTGATGACGTGGCCTCCAAACGTAGGGTTAATAACATAGCCTTCAAACGTAAGGTTAACAACGTAAGGTTGAACACAAACGTAGGGTTGACAACGTAAGGTTGAATACAAACGTAGGGTTGATCATCCATACTTTTTCTTCAACACTCAAACGTATGGTAAAGGATCCATAATTTTACTTGATCCATACTTTTCCAAGAATGTATGGTTGTTTACAAAAGTAAGTTTGATGAACCATACTTTTGAGAAACAAACGTAACGTTTAGAATTTACGTACGGTTATCCTTCCATACTTTTCTGATAGCCAAAACGTAGGGTAGTTCCTAACGTAAGGTTCTTCTTCCATACTTTGCTGAAAATGTACGGTTGTTTAACCATACTTTTCTCTTATCTCAAAAAGTATACACGCTTTTCATCCTTACGCTACGTTTATCCACGTAGGGTATGAACAGTGATTCCAGAACGCACTAAAGCAGATTCCGTGCTATATTCATCTATGTAAGATGTGAACAATGATTCCAGAATGCGCTAAAGTAGATTCCGCGTAAGTATTAAATTCTCGTTTTTTCAAGAGTAAAATAAATTAATAAATTCCTGCAAAATACAAAATAAAATCATTAGAAAGTAACTAAGGGTATTTGTGAGCATCAAAATTTTCATAAATTGACAGAGTATTATTTTCAATAATCTCCCCCTTTAAATAACATTAACATGTATTATTGAAAACAATACTTCGCTCAATAGGCATGTCAATCCAGGCAGAAGCTAAAGCGATGCCTACAGAACTATAATTATGTGAGAAGGAGAATATGCTTCTTTCTCAGGTTGAGACTGATTCCAAGATCATCCGTGACTCCTTGCAAGACAAAGGTACCACTCCATGGGTAATAATATATTCCATTTGGAGATGAAAAAATCTTTTTGATAATAATACTAAGGTAACCCATACTTGGGAGGAGGGAAATAGGGTGGCCGACCACCTTGCATCTTTGGATGTTGTAGATCATGGTATTAGTGTCACTTGATTTTCCAGCTGCTTCTTTTGAAACCTGAAGGGGTGAACTTGATTAGAGGTGACACTCTTAGCCTCCATTTTTTTTACTGCCCTAGGTCTGGTGTTTTTTCTCCAATCTTTGAATGTTGGAACTCTTTGCTTACTTATATAAAAATTTACCTTTGATGAACATGATCATAGCCATCTAAAAAAAGATGGTGGATGTTTTCGAAAGAACATACCTTAAGAAGTGAGGAATATTTGTTAAAGGTTTGATGTGTTAGGAATGTATATCCCAAAAAAAAAGATAAAATAACACATAATATAATACAATGGAATAATTTACCCAACTTATATGAAATATGTTTAGAGTATAATCATAACTCAAAGAAAAAAAACCATGTTACCAAAAAGTCATCACTATTAGGGAAACACCTAAATCAAAATCCACTTGAATAAGTGAACATGATTTGGTTAGTAAATCCTATTAAATAAAAGTATTATGATAAAATTATATCTATGGTATGTGAATACACCATTAAAAAAACATGGTTTACAGAATGTAATATGTCTTAAACAATCAAAATTGAGACTATGAAAACCTTTACGACTTTAGAAACTTTTGAATTAGAACCACTTGAAAGAGTGGATTTTAATTAAACTTCAAATAAAATTATTAAAATATAATTCATGGTATTTTATCTCCAATATATAGTGTATACACTATATAAATGAAAATAGGGTCATAATACCAAACATGTCTCAAGAGATGAATTTGAGACGAAAACCCTTTCCTCTTGTCTTCACTTCCACAAATGTACTTTAACATCCTATATAAAAAAATGGATATATTAATAAATAAATTAATAAATTTAATCATATCCATTTTCATTCACACTCTTCATAAATAGTCATTCTCTAATTTAATTCTTCTGATTTTCTATATTAGGTGTTTATATTTTTGATTGTTTATACTAGTTTCATAATAGAGATGTATGTATTATTTATTCTTAAAAAGTTAATCATTAATAGGAAATTAAATTTAATATTAGGGATGATTTATAATAATTTTGGAAGTTTTAAATTCCAATCATGAGTTTTTTAGTCTTTATATTTTGAGAAGAAATCTATAATAAAAATATTTCAGTGATACTCATCGATCGAAGGATGTTTTTGTAATTAATGAATAAAATATTCATATAAAATATCCAAAATAAAAAAAATCAATATTTACATATATTTATATTATATAATTACTATACTTATGTTATCATAGCAATTCATGATATAAATTCATAGTATTTTTCAAGTAGGTGGTTAAATTGGCCTAAATATGAACCTATCCTGATTTAATGAATGATTATAAGGTGGTTTTGTTGTAATATCATCATACTAGAAGAATAAATATCTGATCTAGTTTTATTAGTGAGTTAAATAAAAATTTAATGGAATTATAAGAATAATAAGTAATGTATATGAAAATATTACAGAATTTGAATAAAATATTACATTCTTAGTATACTTATTTTAAATGATAAAGTTCATAATGAAAATTTGTTGATCATAACATTAATAGGATATAATTTTTTTCATAATTAAACATTAATGATATCATAAAAATAATATTCCATAGTTAAATACATTATAGGAACCATCAATGATGGGTGGTGGTGAAAAATGAATTTCATCACACATGTTGGAGGTAGCCCGCATATACACATGCATGACGATTTGTTTTCTTAATGGATGGGATAGATGAATAGATGATGATAATAAAATTAATATAATAACATTATACTTTAAAAATTATATTAATATCATTAAATTAGTGTATGAAGAATACATTTTAAAGAAGGTAAGTAAGAATAAAAGCTAAATAATTGATAATACTCATGTTGGGGATTTTAATTTTCCTTGGAAGTATCCATGGAAATGAATGCCTTATGAAAAATAGTTGTGAAAAGAAGATTTTGAACATGTGAGAGGGTTATATTAGGATAAAGTTTTAGAGTTTCAAGGAGAAATATGAAGGTAAGGTGAGTCTTGAAGTGGTGGAGATGTTACTCTTTTATAAGTGGGGAGAAGGGTATTTTGGAGAGCAATCCTTACATTTTAAAAAAGGTAATGTTACTATTCAAGTAGCAAAATAAAAAAATCTAACAAATATGTGGAGAGAGTGAGTGTGGATTGAAAGACACCTAAACACTCCTTTTTAGAAAAAATTTAGTGTTTTATAGTTTTTTTAACTTTTAGCTTTTATGCTAATTTACTTTTACCTTGGTAATTAACTCATAAACTTAGTAATTACTTTTAATTACAAATATTGAGGTTGAAAATTTTACCTAATTTCATTCTTATGATTTCAAATCTGAAAATAATTTTATAAAATAAAATTTAAAATGGCATAGAAAGTTAATTTTAAAATAAATATACTTAATCACATAAAAATAGTTTTTAGAAAAATAAATTTATTTATGATTTAAATTTACATATAAGGTAAAATTATCTTTGATATAAATTTTAATAAAATAAATTTATTTATTATAAAACAAAAAAGCATATGTGGATTTCAAGGCTATCCAAAACTAAGTATCCCTTGAATATACATGATTCAAAGAAAAAACGAAAAAACATTTTTTTATTAAAGTAACATTTCTAATTAGTTTTAAAAATATTGGACATAGTATTTATATGTCTAAATAATATTTTAAAATTCATATTATCATTCCTTAATTTTATATTTGATTACTTAAAATGTTTTTAATCTTCTAGGATATTCTTACATAATGATAAGATCAAAAAAATTATAACATTCGTAAACACCATATTTTTCAACTAAAAATCAATCTTTATGGAAAAAAAATTATATAAAGAAAATATTTTTGTTATAAATAAAAAATTATTTCCATATTTTAAAATTAAAATTATTACATTTTTAAATTCAATTTTTGAATAAAATAATAAAATATAAAGGAAAAACAATTTTATTGGAAATTGAAATTTTCAAATATTAACTGTTATTATTCTAATTTTATATAATTTACTAACTAAATTATTGTTAATAAATTATTAATATAAAACATAATATATCATAAATAATATGTTTCTTGAAATAAAAATTCATATTTTATTAAAAATATATTTTTAGAAAAACAATTTTCTAAATAATAAATGACCTTATTAGTAATTTGATAAACTAATTAAATTTATTTATATTAAAAGTAGTATCTATTTTATTTATACATATATTTTATAAATTATTTACTCCTATTAATTCCCAATAATTCAATTTTTTTAATAGTCATACTTAAACATTTATATTTTATATAAATATATTAGTGTTTCTTTTAAGAATAGCGGCACTTGTGGAGAAAGATATCAAACACATTGAGTTGTTGAATAGTAATCATATATTAGGATATTATGGTTTTAAATTCTCCCCCTTAAATAAATTGCACCAATGTAATATTAATTATCACTTATTAATAAAATTATTCAATGGTATCTAAAAGATTGATATAACTGAAGATATATTATCAAATGAGGCGTCTACCTTAATATCTTGGGTATAACTAAATTTTTTTTTTCATATATCATGTTAACTGTTTTTTTCTATATTTCCTTATTTTATACACATAAAAAGAATTTTGGTTTATTGAAGACATTTACCTAAGTGCGTCTTCCCACATTTTTGACATGAAGGATATTTAATCTTTTTTCCTTAACCATATTTTACAAATGAATTAATATCATATTCTGTATTTATATTATTTGTTTAGTTTGGGATTTCAACTATTTTCATATTGATAATTAGATTTATAGATAGTTTTTTTGAAATAATGTCAATATTTCTCACTCCCAACCTTATCCCGTTAGGTGGTTCATTGTGATATTTTACGCTTTATCCATGACATCCATTATTGATATGGTTATTTTAGTCTTTAAACATTACTAAAACCAAAATAGAAAACATAAATTATGACCATTGTAAGATAATTATCATAAATAACCATAAGAGAATTTTACTACACGATGTCTCACATTATAACACTATCATGTTATCCTATATCTCTTAAAACTCAACTTGTATCAGACACAGGGTAGAAGCCTGGTTTTTCTCTAAGGTAAAAAACCTTTTAATTTCAGTTTAATTTATTAGTTTTTTCCTAATATGAATTATTAAATTTTTAATTAATGTTTTTGGATCATTTATGGCCTATTTGGAGCCTAGAGCCCCATGTTTTAGGGAAAACAGGTGGGCCACATAGTTATTTTAAATTATGTTTCTTAATCTAGAAAGTTTGATTAAAACATAGAGGGTGATCTAGTGCACACTCAGGGAGCACATATTTTGTTATAAACATGTAGCCGAGGATGCACAACCATTAGAAAACTTTAGGTCTTTTTATAGAGGTGTTTTCCATGGGCTACACACAGTTAGTCTAACCTTGTTCTTATCTTTTGTGAGTGGGTGCCTTGGATAGTCCCTGTTATATGGTTGGCACACATTTTATACAACCATGTGGAAAAACCATGGGACCACTTAAAGTGAGGTGAATTTAAGGTTTTTCACTTACACCCTTATATTTTTAATCTCTATTTCCTCCTCCCTCTAATGTACAACACCCCCCTCTCACGTTGAAGCTAATACCATGTCTATGATTGGATTTGAGATTAATTATTCATATAATTTCTAAATTAAGTTCCTTCTATTGCATTGGATCCCCATTGGTTTGTTCTTTAATCCAATTCTTTCTTTTACTAATTTATCTCATTGTATTTGGTGCTATTTTCGTGTGAGGTAATATGCCCCATTTTTAGGACACTTGTATATTGTTCCATTTTCTTCTGATTTAATTCAAACGAAGGTCCAATACTGTATGAGTGTTTGTGTAATTCAACAATGTATAAGGTAGATAAATTTTCTATCAAGTCTCATTGATTTATAATAGTCTCCATTGTTCTGTGTGCTGGTTTCACCCATGCTTTGACCCTAAAATCAATTTTAATTAAATTATTATTTTTAATTTGGGAGTTAAATGCCCTATTAAAACATATTATTATGGTTTGAGGTCAAGGACCTCAACTTGATCCATCCCCTTGGGTGTACCATGCATATTCTTATACCACCCTTTACTTTTTAACAACCAAAATAACTATTAGTTTGTTTAGATAACTTCAAAATGTGATTTATTTAATTGAGGTGGATGAATTGACACTTTTTAATTGGGAAATCATGTTTAGATTGGATCTTATTAAATTGCAACCAAATGATTAATGGTATGACTCCTCTTATATCCTTTTATCATCATTGAATGAAAAGGGCATGGAATTAAATTATGTAAACTGAATGAATTAGAATGGTTTTTTGCCTGGAATTGATTATTTAATTAAATTCAAGATTTATATTATTTATATGGACATTTTTCTTATTATAGGAGTGGTCAGACTTGAGCCAGCCTTGGATTCTCAAGGGAATACCTTAAGCACTCATAGGACATCACCCCGATTAAGTAGACCAGTTTCAAAGGGATATACCCACTTTATAATTTGGTTAATGACTTATTTATATGTGATTTAATCATTGTGGTACCAAATATTAACTAGAATAATTTTAAGATTTTATAATTCCTCATATACAATCCATGAATTCAGATGATTTCATAATATAAGAGGTGCCTTGGATTCTTCCCTTGGGCCCAACCATGTTTAGACTGAGATTTACTATGGATAGGATCCATTGACTTAGTTAGATATTATTCCTATGGAATTACTTTGGTGTACCCCTTGTATTACGCTCAATACCCTTATATAGGCTATATTTTTTTTGTGTTGTAAGATGGATTGACCCTATAAGGTCAAGGATTCCTTGATTCCTCATGGATCCTATATTAATATAATTACTTCTTGGATGCCTTAGTTACACCTTGGGTCCCACTTTATACATGTTTCTTTGATATAGATACCATTTTTATATCTATTTGACCCTAATTTTTTTAAGTCTCTCATTTAGACATTATAGGCACGAGCTGAAGCAAGTATGGTCAATCGTGCATCCCATGAACATCCCAAGCCCAGTGTTATTATTATTTAGAACATGTTATTACACTACCTATCCTTATATATACAAATTTATTCTTTAATATTATTGGATTGGATTTTTATAAACTCCATTGGTGGTGGCCTACTGAGTATATCTCACACCCTATTGGGCCCATCGTTTGGTACCCAAAAAGAAGGCATGGATGCAAGTATGGGAAAGTGAAAGCATCCAGTCTTGGATGCTTGATTGATTATGGAATGTGAGCATGGGAGGGTGGGATTTATCCTTGGATTATGATGTTATTATATAAACTTTTTTTGTTTTTTTGATATATATGTATGTATTCTTACATTTTTATAGCTCCATGACATTCACATTATTTTGTATATGGTGCCACTATTTTCTTGATGTATTTCTATTTTCTGGATGATTTACTTCTGCTAATATATTTTTCATTACTATTATTCTAATATTTTTTTATTTATTACCACAATTATGATACTATGATTATGAAGGTATTTTATTCCCACCAAGATGCCATGGAACCTCAATGCTAGTCGGTATCCTATGGCATATGGGATGGTGCATTTGAAGTCATGTAACCAACCATGTATAATTACTGATGAGTGAACTGGGTCCGAGATGTTACAAATTAGTATCAAAGGTATTTTTACATTTTGTATTATTGTTTGGGTTATTAGGCATGATAATAGTATGAGTTGGAATTTGATAATAAGATTGTGTCTGGGAGTAGCTAACCCACGTATGAGGGAAATGCCAAATTGCATGGGATGAGAATTGTTGTTATGGATTTTCACTACTACAGTTTCACTGATTTCACCATTGAGTGTCACACATGAGGTATAGTGTTGATCATTACTATTATTGGTTCTATTTTATCCTTGTCCTTATATAGTAAGAATGAATTGAACATGCATCATTATAGGAACCTTTTAGGATTAATATGCCATGAATTATGCCATGCCATGTAGGTTGCATTTCATGACTACATTATAATTTGTGTATATTCCAAAAATGACATATTTGTTATGTAACTAATGTTTATGTAGGAAAAATTGATTAAATAGTTGATAGTTAAAGTGTATGTATAATCCTACATGTTGATATCCCATATAGTGTGATGATGTCACCTTAATTGTCAAATTATATTAAGTTTGATCCATGGACCATTGGTCACATAAGATGAAATGTTAGCTGGTTTCAATTACATGTATTCCATTTTCAATTAAAAGAGTGTGTGTGCCTCTATATATTTGGAATGATGATCCATCTAATTGATCCATCTTAAAATTTTTGTTGTTGTTACATGTAGAATCATTTAAAATTTACAATGCATAGTATATTATAACTTGATAATGATAGATTCATTTAACTTGACCTTGATATATATATATATATGGATATACATAATAAAATATTTAATAAATGTTGTGTTCTAAATTTAAATGGTAATGGTTGTTGTTAAATAGTAATTCCAATTGAAACATAAAGGGAATTTTCCTCTATAAATTGAAATTGGAATAATGTATACCAGAAACCTAATATAAAATAGAGAACTTGACCCATACCTAACCTTATTATTGGTAAGTAAAAAATATCTCTAATGTTTCATCGTTGTCTTATATGATGCCTAGACCTAGCTTTATAAGATGTAATAGGGGTGTGACTCTTATATAAGAATCATTGTACCCATCATATTCTTATATATGAAGTTTCAACCATTGTGAAATATTATTTGAGGTGTGTGCTTGGAATTTTTAGAGTCATGACACCATTAATTCCTCAAGTTGGGAAATAATAAAGAGGTGATGACCATGTTCCAGATGTGGTGGGACATAACCCCCCAGTATTGCCAATTATGACACCTCCAGCTATACCTAAATTGGGCACTGCTGACCAATTTTGAGAGGGTTTACTATGATTTATGAATACTATTCAAGGATATCCACAACCTTCCCCTACTATTGTAAAGCTAATAAAACAGTTTACATTACATCATCCGTCTATGTTTTCCGGGGATGACGGTCCACAGGCTGCTGAGACATAGCTACAGGCAATGCTGTATATCTTTGAGCATATAGAAACACCTACATAGAGTGGGGTAAAGACCATCACTTATATGTTTCATAGTTCTATCAAGCATTTTTGGGTTGTTATTACTCCAAAATACCATCATCAATACTTTATTTGGAGAGATTTAAAGGCTTCCTTATATGACTATTTCTTCCCAAAGATGTGAAAAGATGATAGAGATAGGGATTTCCAACATCTTTAACAAGGATACCTATCAATTATGGATTATTCAAATCTCTTTACAAAGATTAATAATTTTCACCCTCTTTCACTACTGATGAGATTTATAGAGTGAGAAACTTAGAGGATGGATCAGGTATTCCATCAGGTCTTGGGAAATTTATTTCTATTTGTATATTGTCTTAGTAGTTTTGAACCAATCCCCCATTTTTTAGAACAATTTAAGTGAATAAAACAATACATATAATGGTAGTTCAATACTGAGATATATTAATAGTTTATATAGTGGTAGGAAATATCATTTGGTGGATTCTCAATAGAGTAGTGGAAACCAGAGTATCTATGCCAGTATTTCATTCATATACCCTCGGCATGGGAGATACTTCCACATATAGCCTCAGTTCAACCAAGACCCGGTTGAGTGCAAATTTTGCAGAAAAAAGGGGAATCTTTAGAGGTTAGAAATTACAATCTATTCCTAGTGGTAGAGGATCCATAATAGCTCCACCTTTTGAAGTATGATCAGTAGCTCCACATCAGTCCATAATAAAGACTACCACTGGCCATACAAGAATAAGAGGTGGATATGTTCAATGAGGAAAAAAATTAGGATATAGGTCCAACTAAGTGTACCCGCTCTGGGTAGTTAGGTTTTATCTTAGGGTCATATATCAATCTAGATGTATGCAGTGCAGCCCCTACATGGGGAGTAGGGTTTCAGGATGCCTATAGTTTGAGGTATAGTTCTACTATCCTATACTTTATTTTATTATTATTTTGATATAACACTTAACATTATATTATCTCTATGGCTATTTTAGAAATCCTTGAGATTGAAATTTAGTATTTCTATGGCATGATGAAACTTGATAATTTGTAAGGGATTCGATCAGAGAGTGTATGCCAGTGAAAGGAGTTCCCTCTTAGGGTGAGTGGTTATAATTTATTATGAGACCTCTTCATCCTTCAGATGTTGGGACTCGATTTCAGTCTCAAGATAGATTGGTGGGTCCTCTATTACACTTATATGGACTACTATAGTTGTAGGGTTTCATTTATTTCAACAGAGGGTGATAGCTATATTCACAGGGGTGAATGGAATTCCCGGGAAAGTAGATCTAGATCAGAGAATCATGGGATATGTAGTGTGATATTCTAGATTACTAGTCTGTATATGAATGATTAGGGAACATGTGAGGCTAATTTCCATCATGCAGTATATCATTTCAAGGAAGTTTTTCATGATAATTTTTATGGATTACCTCATAAGAGAGTGGTGGAATTATCTATCAAGATAGTTCCAGGAGCAACACCATTATCCATTCCTCTTTACAAGATGTATACTACTATGTTTTAGGATTTAAAGAGGTAGTTAGCACTACTAAAAAACTAGGCTTATCCAACATTAGGGATTTAATATTTCGAGCTAAAAGTGATATTAAAAACCACTATTGTCAATGCTAGAAAAAAACGTTGTTAAAGGGGGGTCTTTAACAAGCTTTTTAGAACTGTTAAAGGGGGTCTTTAACAGTGCTGAAAACTATTGTTAGAGGGATTTCCTTATCAATACTTGTAAAAAATCCCTAATAAATCCCCCTTTATTAATGCTAACAAAAAATGGATGATAAAGGGGGTCTTTATCAGTACTTCTAAAAAAGCACTGATAAAGACCCCCCATTATCTGCATTTTTACTAGCGTTGATAAAGGGTATATTTTTTTAAAAAATATTTTTCATTAAAAATAATATATTATTATATAAATATATTTATGTTGATATAAATATATTATATATTTTATATATATGTTTTTGATAAGGCTAGATAGTCATTTACACATAATATATATGATATTTAGTAAAAATGGATTATAAAATACTAAAAAAAATATTTTTTAATTAATAATTCTAATTATTATCATGTAATAGTCATTTAATAACAATTGAAGTATAAAAAAAGTCAAAAAAATAATAAAATATCAAAAATAAGATAAAAATGTAACTAGAAATTTGAATGGCCATAACTTTTGATATGAGTGTCCATTTGGCCCTTACCACATATCAAATCAAAGATTGTGATGACATCTACTCCCTGGTGACCTAGGGGGGCCCTATTAACATTTTTTAGGCCAAAAAACACCCATAAGGAATCCAAAACTGATTTTTTTAGTCATGGTATCCAATTTTTATTTAACATTTGACAGCTTTTAAGCATCGTTTAAGAGGGTACTATTACCTTTTTTCGGTGGAGACTCAATTTGTTTTAAGGATTATACTCATAAAAATATTATGATGTTCAAAGTTTGTCATTATTTTTATAATGTGTGGTTATTTATAATCAAATATATAACAATATATACATATTTTTTATATATTCACACAAAAAAATTAATTTTATAAATAAATATTTTAACATATTTACATATAAAACATATTTATCAATATATAAACATTATCTAAATAAAAACTAATATCTATTTTATACAAATGTATAGCTATTTGTTTACCTATACAATTAATGTTTATATAATGCTCACACACACACACATATATATATATATATTTGGGTGTGTATATTGAAAAATAGATCTATATTTATCTATATATTATAATATATGTATATAAATATTAATATATAATATATGTATATAAATATCAACATGTATAATTATATTTATAGATGAACACACACACATATATATGTATGTATGTAATTATAAACACTTACATACACACACACACACAAAACATATTATATATATATATGGATACAAAAATGTAACGATATATATATAGATATATATAGATATATCATAAAATGTAAAAGAAAACAATATAGGGAGAGTGGAAAAGGTGATGGTGTATAAGCTGTAGGTCTCAGGTACAAATCTCACTGGAGGCATGGGTGTACGTTGGAGGGTGGTATTATCTAAAACACTGATAGGGGGCACTCATGGGGGGTGGGGGTGGGAGGAAGAACTGATGAAAAGGTGGGCGAGGGAAAAAATTATCCCCTTTATTATTGGTGCATTTAACAAGGTTTTTTATTTATTTTAAAGGGGGCCTTTATCAGTGTTTTTTACGAGCACTATTAAAAGAAACCATTTAATAGAGCTTACATTATCAGATCTTCTATAGTGCTGATAAATCCCTTTTACTAGCACTGTTAAAGGCATGATTTTCTGTTGTGTAGTTGAATTGGAAGTTAAGGGTTTTATACATCCCATTACTTCACATTGGGGGTCCACTTTTCATTTTCCCCAAGAAGGCGGATAATACCCTCTTGATTTTCATGGAATACCGTTGTTTGAACCTAATTACGGTTAATAACTAGTATCCACTGCCTTGTATAGATGACCTCTTTGACCAGATCTAAGGAGTGATATTTTTCTCCAATATTTATTTAAGGTCAGGCTACCATCAGGTATGAGTTATCCCTTCCAATATACCTCATACTTAATTTCATAGTGGTTATGATATTTATGAGTATCTTCTTATGTCATTAGGTCTCCCGAATGTGCTTGTTTTTATCATGGATTGGATGAATCATTGTTTCCACCCATATCTGGAATCATTTTTGGTAGTCTTCATGGATGATATCTTAGTGTACTCTCATACTCAACACGAACATTCCAAAATTCTTAAGATCATGATTAATACATTTAGAGAGCACTAACTGTTTTCTAATATCACCAATTGATACTTTTGGATCAAAAATGTTCACTTTAGGTGTTATATTATTTCAGAGGAAAGAGTGTATGTTGAACCAGAGAAGGTTAGAGCTGTAGATACCTAGGATCATCCCAATAACTTCTTTGAGATACATAGTTTCTTGGGGGATAGATAGATATTATAGGTGATTTATTCAATAATTTTCATTCCTCGAATCAATTCTCAAAGGAATGTCTAATAAGGTAATCAAATTTATGTGGTTTGAAGCATGCGAGACAAACTTTACATAGTTAAATGGGAGATTGACTTCACCACTGATCTTGATTCTTCCAAACCTAGGAAGAAGATATACAATTTATAATGATTCTTTAGGAATTGGGAATGGAATAATTCTAATGTAGGAAGATCGCATTTTGGTATATGGGTCTCATCGGTTGATGAAAAATGAGATGATTTACCCAACACACGATCTTGAGTTGCCAGCCGTAGTTCATGCCTTGCATTGTTGGAGGGATGTTTTTCTTAGAGAGTGGTTTTTGGTATTTATAGACCACATGAGCCTGAAGTATATATTTACACAACATGAATTAAATATGAGATTGAGGAGGTGGATTAAATACCAAAAATAATTTTATTTTGAGATTACCTATATGCATAAGAAGGGTAATGCTGTAGAGAATTCTCTAAGCTGGAGGACTCAGACACAGGCAGTTCAAGAGTCCAGTAGTGAGTGGCAGTTGATTGCCCTATTTTTTGAGATTCACTTAAAACTCTAGGAGTATCACGGTTATCCTATCCTTATAGATTTAGAAGTGACCTCTTCACTTATGGATAGAGTGAAGATGAGTCAGTTTTCATATCCTAAGTAAGGGAGAGTGTTTTAGGCTATGAATCTCTATTAGGATGGATCATTAATAAGGATGAGGTATTGTGCATCTACAGATGTGTCTAGGTTCATACAGACATCCAAGAGGATTTGATGCAAGAGTCTCATGTTTCTACTTGGGTGGTACATATTGGGCTTAAAAATATGTATCGTGATCTATGTCATAAATAATGAAGTCCTGGTATGAAAAGGTAAATAGTTTTATTTGTTACTAGATGCTCCACCTGCTAGTAGGTAAAGGAAGAATACTAGTGGACACCGTGAATTTTTCAACCATTTCCCATTACAGAGTTGAAATGGAATGATATCACTATTGAATTTGTGACTAGTTTATCATGATTTCCTTGAGGAAATTATGTTGTATGGGTGATCATCGATAGGATCACTATGGTTGATCACTTTTTACCTATTAAGGAGAAATATTTGGTGGATGATCATGGAAGTATCTATGTCTGAGAGATTATAAGACATCGTCAGGTCCCACAGAACATTGTACCAGATAAGGATTCTTGGTTCAATTCCCAGTTCTAGAAACGGTTGTAGAGAGAATTAGGTACATAGGTAGTTTTGAGTACATCATACCTCCCTCAGAATGACGGGTAGTCTGAAAGAGGATATATGTGTTAGAGGACATGTTTAGAGAATGCATCCTCAATTTTAGTGGTTCTTGGGTGAAAATATACCCCTCACTATGTTTTCTTATAAAAACATCTTTTAGGGGACTATACAGATTCCTCTTTATGAGGCCTTGTATGGTAGTCCATCCTGATCACCTCTATTCTAGTTAGAGGCCAGGGAGGAAACACAACTTGTACCTCATCTTGTTTAGAAGACTTTTAAGAAGGTTCAGCTGAGAAGAAAGTGAATGGGTATAGCTCAGTCTAGACATAAGTCATATGCTTATCATCGTTGATGACCTCTGGAGTTCGAGGTTGGGGATCAAGACTTCTTGTGACTATCAAATAGATTGGGAAATCAGTGGTTTATATGGAAAGGTAATTTCTTTCCTCATTTAATTGTATCTTTTTTGGTTTTATATAGGGTTAGATTAGTATCTTATTGGATAAAACCTTCTAAGAGATATAGATCTATGCAAGACCTGTTTCATGTGTCTTAATGACATCATTACCTTTCAGAAACATCTCACATATTTCATCCTGAATAGGTTGAGTTAGAGTTAGATGTGTTCTTTGAGGGGAATCCAATATATATCAGGACCAGAGCATGCAGGAACTTTGAGGTAGGCCAGTTACTTTAGTACGGGTTCTATGGTATCATGACCACATATAGAATGAGACTTGGGAGCGAGAGGCTGATGTATGTTCCCATTGGCCCATGATTTTCTCATATGATGTTATATTACCCTGGAAAGGGAAACTTGAGGATGAATTGAGATAAGAGGGGGAGGCTGTAACACCCTGGTTTTCATCTATGGTACAAAACCATTTAATTTTAGTTTAATTATTTTGTTTTGTCCTATTATTAATGCTTGAATGATTGAAGAAGTTTTCAAGAGAATCCATAGATTATTTAGTGCCTAGAGACCCATATTTTGGAGGAAACCAATGGGATATAGAGTTAGTTTATGTCGTGAATCCCATTCTACATGGTTTAATTAAAATGTACAACCCAATATTCATGGTTTTATTAAAACATGAAGGGTTCTCCAATAAACAGTATGAAGACACACGGTTTGTTCAAACCATACAACCCAAGCCGCACGATCGTGAAAAAATTACATGTATTGTTGTAGAGGTGTTTTCCATAGGCTACACATGGTTAGTCTAACCATGCACCTAACCCATGAAAGGGGGTTCCATGGAAAGTGCCTATCACATGGTTGGTACATAGTTTGGCCAACCGTGCAGCTAAACCATGTGTCCTCTTAAAGTGCTCTATTTCATCCTCATTCCAATGTGTAGTGCCCCATTCTCCCATTGAATCCCCTCCCACACCTAAGTGAGGATTTGATATTAGCTCTTCATCTGAATCCCAAATCATGTTTTTTTGTCATGTTAGATAACTATCAGTAAGTGATTCAATCCACTTCCTTCATTTCTCATTTAATCTTACCGTGTTTGGTGCTATTTTTCTGTGATCTAATATACCCTATTTTAGGGAAATTTTCCATTATTTAATTTTCTTATGATTTAGAACAAACCAATGGTCGATACTAGATTAGTGATATTCTGATTCCATAATTTTGGTGGTCTATGAATTTTTCCTCAAGTCTCGTTGGTTTCTAATTATTATTTTTGTATCGCGTTCTAGTTTCACCCATGAATTGAACCAAAAATAAATTTTTATTATATTAGTTTCCTAATTTTTGAGTTAAATTCCCTATTAAAATCTATTATTGTAGTTATGGGTCAAGGAACTCAACTCAAGCCACACCCTTGGGTGTGTCATGCATATGCCTATGTGCCCATTTACTTTTTTAATAGTTGAAACATCCATTGATGTGTGATTTTAACTTCCTCAAGTTATTTTTTTAATTAAGGAGGATGAATTGAATCTTTGTAAATGGGAAAGAACATTTATCTTGGATCTTATTAAATTGGATTCAAATGATTAATGGTATGAATCCTCCTTGATCCGTTTATCGTTGTTAAATGAAAATTGCATGGAATTGAATTATATAAAGTGAATGAATTGGAATGCTTATCACATAGAAGTGGTTATTTCATTAAACACAAGGTTCCTATTGTTATTATAGACCTTTTTACTATTATAGGAGTGGTCAGACACGAGACATACTTGGATTCCAAAAGGAATTCCTTGAGCACTTAGTGCATGCCTACCTGGTTCATTGGCCATATTCCCAAGGGATATACCCACATTATAATTTGGTAAATTTATTTTTTTATGTGAATGCCTCAGAGTGGTACCAATGATCCACTAGATTCATTTATAGTTATTATAATGCTCAGATATACTTCTCGGATTCAAATTATGTCTTAGGATAGGAGGTTCCTTAGATTCTTCCCTCAGGCCCCCATCTTGGTTATCTCAGGATTTACTATGGATAGGCTCCATGGAATCAGTTAGATATTATTCAAGTGGAATTCCTTAGGTGTACCAATTATATTAAAGTCAGACCCCTTAGCTAGGATACATGGTTAACGTGTTGTGAGCTAGCTCAACCATCTAGGGTCAAGGGTGCATTGATTCCTCATAAATCCTATATTACAATCATTAATTCTTAGAAACCTTGGTTATGCCTTGATTACCACTTTATAAAAGTTTATTCTACATGGATACTATGTTTATATATACTAGACCCTAACCATTCATGTCCCTCATTCATACATTACTGGCATGAGGTGAAGCGAGTATTGTCTCTCGGGCATCCCATGGGGATCCCAATCCTATCATGATTATTATTTTATGCATGTTATTACATGGAATATCCTTATATCTATACACATAAACTTTTATATTCATGGATTGGATTAGTATAGATTTTGGTGGTGGTTTCCTTCTGACTATATCTCATATCCTGTTCAGGCCAATGTTTGGTACCCAGAAAGACTTCATGGATGGAGGTAGAGATAAGGGAAAACACCCGGTATTTGATTCTTGATTGATTATATCATGGGAAATTTGGAATGTGGGAATGAGCCTTGGATCATGATGTTATTCGATTGCTTTTATTAGTCTTTTTTATTTTTTATATACATGTATGTATGCCTGAATTTTGCATAGAAGCATGATTTACTATTCATTTTGTATATGGTGTAATTTTTGTCTTTTTGCATTTTTTACTTTCTAGATGATTTATTTATGATGATTGATTTTTCATTATAATTCTTATGCTATTTATTCATTTATTATCAACATTGTTCTACTTTAATTATTAGGGTATAGTCTCCCCACTATACCACTATGGACCCTCACTGCTAGTCGACACCCTCAAGAATACGAGAGACGTGAATGAGGCTATGTGACCAATCGGGTTGGGTTACTGATGAGGGAACCAGGTATGGGATGTTATACCCAGTTTAAACCATACCATTATTATTTTTACATATATCATTCTTGGTTCAACCTAGGTTACTTTGAGTTGGGTTATCTCATACTTATTAGCCTAATCCTTAAAATAGAGATCCTATATTACTATGAACTTTCTTAAAATATTCTAATCCCAATAATCATTGAAATATATACTCTCCAATTCAAATTTATCCTTCCACAAACAACATTTATCATTCCTATAGTCATATAACCAAGTATGTATATAGCCTAATCATATACTCTCAATAGAAAACCTTCACCAAAACCATTTGAATATCTAAGACATTAAAACAAAATGTGATTATATATTACTCCAAAAGTAACTCTATTTATAACCCTCAAATGGTATTAACCACTAGTTCATATGGTCATACACTAGTAATTATATATCATAATAAAAATAATGAGATGAAATTATCTAAAAATACCAAATATAAATTATCAATCCCAAGGTCACAAATTACTATCTAACTTACTTCTTAATAATCAAACCACCCTTTATTATCTCAATATCATGTTTATATTAAACATTAGAGTTATCCATACATCAATCACATGTTCCCTAATAGTTTTCCCCATAAATACAACCTTTTCATAAAATCATTTTTCAAGGTTATTAATACCATTAAATATATGTCTCCATACTATAAAAGTAAAACCACTAAAGAAAAATCCTTATATGTTTCAAATAATCCTCATAACATTTAGAATGTACCAGAATATCATTGATAAATATCACTCACTAATGATAATAGATAAGAGTTTCATGATTATTAAAATATCACTCTCACCACCTTAGGTAAGAATAGAAAACTCAATTTTCCATCATAACAGAAAATAATAAGATTATCAATCATTTAGGTATGCTCCCTTAAAAAGTGGTTTCTAGGTACATATCTTTTTTAGCATCATTTTCATGATCTAGTTTCAACCAAATACAAGATAATATCCAAAATATGAATATGAAAACATCAATCTGAATATGTCTTCCCTTATGAAAGATTTTTTAATAGATGATATATTCATATCAACCTATAACTACCCTTATTCAATCCTTGGTTATCCATGGTTATTTTCTTATAAGGTTGTCTAACCCAAACATATTAAAATCCCTAAAAAAGTTTTATAAGGAGAATTTTGATTAACCAAATAATATCCCATAGGTGTGTCTATCCAGGGGTATAAAATTACTCTTTGTTGTGCACTAGGTCATAGTTGAGTTAATACCCAATATACCCTTTATTGGATTATCACTATTGGAGTTGGTGCCCTAGAAACAAATCTCTTAGTACTTGATTACATGTTTTTATTATTAAATAAGTTTTATTATCACATCATTATTTTTCTTCTGCATGATGTTTGAATGTGATAATTTCATAAACATATATATTATGCTAAAAGGTTATAGAAGTTACCCACTATGATGAGAAACTAAAGGCAACATGACATTATTATTTAATATTTTTCAATGTTAAGATGATATTTTCTGATGGGAAATAGAAAATACATGTTATTAGGGTTAGGGGGATCATAAGACATTGAGAAAAAATCTCATGGTGTTCACCCCTTAGTAAAATCCAAAATTGGAGGTTAGGAGAACATACCCATCAAATAGAAAATCCACATTTCTATATGTCATTGTGTGTTACTATATGTGTACATGTGTATTGATCGGTGGACTTTACAATTATCATTATTGGATATCATTACTCATGTACTTAGATGTATTGAAGAAAACTGTGTTGAAATATGTTTAGAGTTAAGTAGGATATGTTGGGTACATAATGAATGATATTTCATTAATTTATAATGTGAGAAATGATTTATCCCTTATATCATATGATGGATGTTGATATATAAGGCCCTATGATAAAAATAGAACTTCCTACATAAATCCATAGCCATAGACTTTAGTGGGAGAGTTTATTTCCAAAAAATCAAATAAAGGGAAATCAAGAATATAGGTTGATGACACCAACAAGAAACCTAATTGATTATAGATATCATGATAAAGGAATTATATTACATGGTAACCATCCATAAAAAGTTGGATGTAATTTTTATATTAACTTATTTCTCTACAATATCCTTGTAATGATTATAGATTCTAACCTTAGACATTAGGTGGTTATATCTAATGAAACTAACAAAGAGGCCTCGAGGGCCACAAACTACATGTATATGCAATCTCAGTTAAATTCAAGTAATGAATTTTACAAGCTAGAATAAATAATATTTATTCATTTTGGTTGATCATTATAATTTAATCACAAGTTATTTGAAAGAATATGCAAGTTAACTAATAATAATCAATATTAGTTTGCCATTTTGGGAAATATAATATTTATTATATTTATCATAGAATAATGTAATTAAGTTTATTTAATTAAATATCCATTATTCGAGGATTGATAAATATCAATGAGGGAAATAGAATTTTGATTAATGGTCTGAATAGTAGAAATGATATTTATATATAATTTTAATGAGTTGCACATTTCAATAAATTAATAACAATAATAATAGACATGAGGTAATTTATGAATTAAAAGGACGGGAAGGATTTAGTTTGTAATTTTCCAACACTAAACCATTTATAATAAATATCTCATTATATCAATTTCCTATAGAAATTTTGGTGTACACAACATATAAGAGAGAGATTGGATCAATCCTTAGAGTGAATTATCTATTCCTCTTCTCTCATACCCTCAAGATATCACCAAAAGTTCTTCCTCCTTTAAGAAGAGAACTGCTGCAATCATCCACAAATAACGTAAGCGATTATAAATGGCCATGTTTTCACCCAATGATTATATGACATCGTTTAGAGATTACGGTGCATGTGTAGATAAACTCTAGATAGATTACGCACTTGAATCATGTGGTGCAATGATGGCGCAACAAGATCAATTCTATCAGATCATCGATGAAAGATGAAGTATGAGTTGTTTTAATTTTATATATTTTTATAAATTAATTATATAATACACATAAAGATCCTCTCCCTTATGTTTTAGCATATTAATATAGTCAATTAATCAATTATTTTCATTAGACATGATGTTTTAACTTGTAATGAAATGATTACACATGATTTAAGACTAAAATTTGAGTTATTTTCCCATCAGAGGACAATTTTTCTGTACCTAGAATATACATGTTGTATTAAAGGGATTGAATATTGAATATTTAATTATTTATTATTCATTGATTGATTCCATGTGTTTTAATTTTCCTTTTACTTAAATAAATTCATTTTAATAATCGAACATCATCATCTCTTTTTCCTTCATTATTGATAACAAAAGAAATAATCAATTAATGGTTAAAAACAAACAATCATATTGATAATACCATATGGAGGTGCCAATTGTTCTACTTAGATAAAAACAAAGTACACTTAATGTACATCCATAGTACATGCCATGCAGTTTTGTTTTCATGATCATATCATTCTCTATTAGGTAAGATATGAAACAATTTGATCAGTGTGTATATCTAGACAGACCGGCACAAAAAATGTAATACTAAACACCATGTAAGTACCTTAAATAGTTTGTAGTCTATTTTTCTCACAACTAAGTACATGAGGTGTTCCAATAAAAAATAGATCAAAGACGCAACATGGGGACACACATACCATGAAATCCAAGGTTACACACCATGTGTTCCCAGTACGCGATGTGTATAATGAACAAATCCATAGTAGGTAAAATAGAATAACCTAAGGCATGTGATATAGACATGGGAAGAAGACAAGTACATGTTGTATAGTCTACTTCCAGTAATGTCATCAAATATTCACACAAAAAGTAATTAAATGTATAATTAAACAAATTGATTGTATTTTCAGTTTTTCATTCATTAAATAGTACATTCCATTTCATATGATCAACAAATATATATTAAATTAATATCCATGTTAATTTTTTTATGAACACATGAAGTTTCCTTCAAGTAAATATATGTACTTCATTAATTTTAATGACATCAGTTTAATTTAAAAATATAGATTATGGTAAACTAACGATTATTGGATATAATTAAAAAAAATTTAATTAATTGGATTATTTTTTGGTGCATTATCTTAATTAAATAAAAAATTTAAGTAATGAATAAAAAAGATTGAAAATATATGCTCATTGCATGCTGTGTGTGGATGATCGTGAGATTAAACCACCCATTTGTACATGGTATGTATTTTAATTTTGTTTTATTAAAATATCCTCCCTTTATTATGTTAGGTTCTACATGCCCGTGATTTATTTTATGTAAACCCCATTCATCAAATCCATTGGATATCCTCACCTATTAATGAGTAAAATCCTTTGTAAAGAGGGAGCTCCAAGATGAGAGGAGAAAGTTTGAGTTACAAAGACAAGGAAAAACCAATCAAGGTGATAAATATTATAACATGGGGAATACTGCAACATTAACCATGTTTCATTTCATTTGTATTTTCCCATAGGGTCAAGGATTAGATTATCATCTGTGAGATCAAATAACCAGTATAGAATGTCATGATCATAAAATGTATATTTATTTCATTAATTTTCATGCATAATTATTTATGTTTGTGGATGCTTCATGATCAACTAATATATGGATTAATAAGCATACATAATGGAATAAAATATAATCAGTTTATGAGAAGATATTTTATAAGAAATGGTTAATCACTTAAGTAAAATCCACTAAAGATTAACAAGGCATGTAAAAGGATAAAATGGGTTTTATGTATAATGATAAAAATGCCTCAATTAAAATATTAATTTTTATTTTACTTACTCTACTTATATTAGAATCAACCTCATTGTTCAAAGTACTTGACCAACCCAATTTGGTTTTCTTTCAATTATCCGGGAAACTTTTACTTAAAGTTTTCAGTTGGCTTAACATAGTTCACATCAATGGATGACTTCCCAAGTAGTACATTGTGAAAATAATAGGAAAAGGTTGAATAAATCATTTAAAATAAGATTTTATGATCTGGGTATCCACTCAATAGATCAATCAAATATATGTTATTATAGTTGGGAAGTTATTCTTACTTAAAACATTTCAAATTAACTTGTCATGCCCAAGTCTAGGTTATAAGGAATGAAATGTGAATACTTTCCACTAAAATATCAAAGTGAAAAGATATTCCAAATATAATAATGAGGGATATTAGGTTTTGGAAAATAGTAAGAGATTAAGGGAGTTTCATAAAATTTAAATTTATCAATATATTTTGTAATAAAATTAATGTAATAATTATTTAATTTAAATTTTAAGAAATAAAAAATTAAAGGACATCATCAATATCACTGTGATCCATACATGATAAGGATAACCTTGTCAAAGGTGTTAATTTATAAGAATGATATAGGCACTTACACATTATACTATGCCATGAAATGAAATTATATGCACTAGAGACCACACTTCATGAGTTCCTTTACAAAGAGGATAACAGGGAAGAATAATATCCCTATTTGAAGCTTGTGTATGAAACAATGGATGCATAATGTTTCATTCTATCCTACATGACCAATGATATTCTAAATAAATATAAGGATATAGATATGCATAGAATAATTTCTCACCTTATGTAACTTTATCAATAGGATAAATTAAAGAGATATGAGATCTCCAATGAACTTTTCACTTGAAATATTGGAGAGTCAGCACAAGCTGGGACACATGTTATCAAGATGATTGGATATATTGAGCCACTAGACATCTTGGGTTTTAAAATCCCAGATGAGCTACAAATAGATTACATTCTATCCTCATTAACTAAAAAATTATCTTGTTTTATTATGAATTATAATACGAGTAAAAGTGATAAGGCACTCTTGAAACTTCTTAAACTTATTATCCAAGTTGATAAAGACATGGGGAATGACAAGCCTACTATCATTATAATAAATAAGAAGATTAAGAAAAAGGAAAATGAGTCAAAGACTCATTCTAAGTCTAAGTATTCTGAGCACTTTCCTACGAAGAATAAAAATATATATTGTAAATTAAAATAGTTGGATCTGATATGTTTTAAATGTGGAAAGCATGGCCACTGTTAGTGGAATTGAACCAAGATAAAGAAACAAGGGAAATATTTAGGTTCATTCATAACTAATTTTAATATTTCCATATCTATAAGTTTTGAAATAGATACTTCATATAGTGCCCATATTTGTATCCAAATATATGAACCAAGTAGACATAGTAAAATTACTAGAGATGAGGTGGAATTATGGGATCTAAATAGATCGAGGATGGTTTCTATAGCCATTGGAGACTACCACAACACATTTCCAACATGATTAATTTTGGTTTTAAAAAACATATTTATGTGAATATTGTAACCAAGAACATTATTTCTATATCTTGATTAGATATGGATGGATTTTTATATATATTTAGAAATAAGGGTTTCTGCTTTTAGAAAGATTACATTTTTTATGGTATAGAATAGTAAAATAATAGTCTTTATATATTGAATTATGAAAACAAAATATTGGTAATAAAGAAAAAAAGAAATACTCCTGACTCATTTAACACCCAGTTATGTCATCACTATCATGCTCACTTAAATGAGAAGAGTTTTACAGAGATATATCATGATGGTTACTTAGTCTCTTTTAAGATTATTATACTTAAAATTTATCACAATGTTTTGCAAGTTAATATGACTAAACCACCATTTGAGGATCAAGATGAAAGAGATATAGATATTTTATGTTTATTACACACTATTTTGTGTAGAACTTTTCATGTAGAGGATAGAGGTGGGTACTCATACTTTATTACTTTTACTGATGAATTGAGTAGTTATGGTTATATATAATTAATGATATATAATTTTCAATCCTTTGATAATTTCAAAGAGTCCAAGAATGAGGTTGATAATCAAATTGGTAATAGGAAAAAGAAACTTTTCTTAGATCAAGGTGATGAATATATTAATGAAAACATTATCAAATTTCTATAGGAGTTTGAGATTTTATCTCAAATCACACCACATTATACACCAAAATTGATGATTTTAGTGGAACGAGGAACCATAACCTATTGGAAATGGTAAGGTTCATGAAGTGTTACATAATTTTTCTTTTATACTTATGGGGATATTCATTAAATACAACATTATACTTACTAAGACACATACCAAATATTGAAAAAACAACAATATTCCCTATGAGTTATGGAGTGGAAAGAAATCTGTTTTGTCTTATGTTTATGCATGTGGATGTTATGTGTGTGTTAAGGATAGATCAAGAAAAAGACTAGAACCAAAAGGCATAGATTTTATCTTTATAGGGTATCCCAGGGGAGAAAAGGGATAATATTTATATAACCCTTCATACAAGAAAGTAACTGTCACAATAAAGCAAATCTTTCATGAGGGGGAGTACATCCTCAAGTAGGATAGTAGGAGAAATATTTACTTTTATGAAGTTGATTCTCAAGATACAAAAGAGTTGGTAAATAAAAAAATTCCATAGGTACCTTTGGAAGACTTTGTTTGTAAATAACAAGTACAACATAAGAGATAAATTGAGATAAGAGGAATAAAGAGATACAATTTTCTAGTCACTAATGATGATGAATCATTTTTGGTTAAAAATGATGATCCTATTTCACACAAGGAGGTAATAGAGATATTCAACGATTAAAGATATAAATATGACATGAATTCTGAGATTTATTACATGTATAAAAACCAAATATGGGTTTTGATTGATCCACCAGTTGATGTAAATTCTTTTGGGTGTAAATGGGTATTCAAGAGAATGTTGGACATAGAAGATAAAGTGAATACCTATACAGTATTTCTAGTGGCTATAGTGTTTATATAACATCATTGTATTCACTATGATGAAAACTTTTCACCAGTTTCCATGTTTAAATCCATCATAATTTTGTTTTCTATAAAATCTTACCATGAATATGAGATTTGTAAAATGGATTTCAAAAACACATTCCCTAACATGAACCTTTATGAGGATGCGTACATGAAACAATTAGATGGGTTTTTGAATCAAGGAAATGAAAAAAAGGTATGAATGTTATAGAGATTCATTTTTTTTCTTAAATAAAGCATCCAGGTCAAAGAACATTAGATTCAATGAATCCATAAAGGAATTTTGTTTCATTAAGAATGAATATAGGCCATGTTTTTATGAGTGGTTTAGTGGGAGTATAATTATTTTAATACTAGCGTGTGTTCTTGACATATTACTAATTGGAAATGATAAACCAACCTTACAAAAGATTAAGGCATGGTTTATAAAGTTATTCTCTATGAAGGACATAGGTGAAGTACCCTACATTTTTGGGATCAAGATCATGCATGATAGATTTAAGTGGCTTCTCAAAATAAGTAAAGGTACATACATTGACCAGATACTGAAGAGGTTCCTTATGGAATAATCCAAGAGTGGATTATTTCTCGAGTCACATGGTATACATCATTCAAAGAAAATATGTCCTCATACACAAGATGAAAGATATTGAATGAGTAAGATCCCATATGCTTATGTGATAGAATCCATCATGTATTCCTATGCTATGTATGAGTCTTGATGATTCCAATGCTTTGATAATGGGAGTAATAAATCATGTAGATCTAGTTAAACAACATTAGACTAATGTTAATACTATCCTTAAGTATCTGAGGTGAACTAAGGATATGTTCCTGGAATATGGAAGAGTTGAAGAACTAATCATTTGGGGTTAAACAAATTCTAGTTTCAAACATATCAGAATGATCTAAAGTCCCAATATAGCTATATCTTTTGACTCAATGGAGGAGCTATAAGCTGGAAGATTTCAATGTATCTAGTTGTTTCTGATTCTAAAGTGGAGTTAGAGTATGTTATAGATTCCAATGTTGCCAAGGAAGTAGTATGGATTCATAAATTTTTTCCAAGGCATTATATGGTACCTAGCAGTAAAAAACCTATCACAATTTACTTTGATAACACTCAATACATGGATCTATTCAAATTTACAAGGTTATACCTAAGGAAAAAGAATATACTTTATAAGTTTAATCTATTAAAAGTTTTTTCTCAATGAGGTGAAGTTGCAGTGAGTAGAGTATCCATGGAGGAAAACATGGAGGGTCCCAAAACAAAAAATTTATGTTAGAAGAATAAATAGTATCAAGTTAGAGATAGTGGAATGAAAGTTGTTCTTAGTTGGATCTTGTAAAGACCCGGAAATTTCAAGGAAATTTTTTTTCTTAATTCTTTGGAATTTTAAGAGTATGCAGTTTCTGACGGCGCCTGATTCCGAGGCTAGGTGTGCCCGGAATCAATTTATGAAGTTTAGCTCGGGTACGTTCAGTGAACAAACGAGAAAGTTTTTCTATCTTTTGAACTGGTGCTCGAAATTTAAATCTGAGGGCACCGATGAAACTGCAGCATTGGTAATTGCTTAGGAGCACCTTTTCCGAAGGTGCGTTTGCTCGGGAGGAGTTGTTAATTTTGTGGTTTTAGTGAGGAATAAATAAAATTATATTACAATTTTATTTATTTTCCTCTAGGTAGTTATAACCTAAGTAAGGGAGCTGGGGGTGGACCCACATGTTGTTAACCAACCATGAGAGGATAAAGGTGGGGTGGGGACCACACGAGCCCAACCCCTCATATTCCTTAACTCCATAACCCCCCCTTAATGTGAGACCACTCACCTCCCCCCCTCTCTTATTTAATCATGCCAACTCACATAATTAATTAAGTGAGTTATGTGTTTGATTTTTAAAAATTGAAATGCTTGGCTTGATGTAATAAAATAAGATAAGACTTATTTAATTTGAGAGGGTTGGTTGTTGTGTGAGGAGATTGGGGAGATAGAACTCTTTTATCTGGGGAAAAACTTCATCTTCCCGCGAAGAGATTCAATCCTTCTGCGAAGAACGTTATCTCTTCGACGAAGAACGACTCATTGACTCCGGTATCTCCATTCCCTTTCTCCTCCGCGACAAGGGAAGAGACACTGACACGAGAGTTCTCCAACGACACGTAATCATCCTCTTCTCTCTGTGATAAAGAGAAGACGACGTCTCCTCAGATGTTATCTGTCGACGTCTATGGAACCACACCCCACGACGCCGCTTTCCGCAACGCTCTTTGAACATCAAATCGTTTTCATGGTAGGGGTAGATTACTTTTTGTTCATGAAATATCCTTTGTCGTTATTCGTCTTTTTTGGGGCCGCTTGTTATCAACTTATCGGGAGGAGGTCGAACCGCACGAACACAGCCAAATCTCCTCCCCCTTTGATGTTTTGTTCGTTGCGGCTCGAATAAAGGCATGGCAGTGCAACGACACCGCACAGAAACAAGAAAGAATGCGACGAAGAAGCGCGGCGCCGTCGCGCCGCACCGTTGAGGCCGAACGAAACCGCGACTGGAGTCGGGGCCGCAGAGGCAATTCAAAGACTCTTCTAGTTGATAATTGTGCGCGGATTGATGGGTGAGGACAAACGGGGCCACAAAGTCAACTTGAAGCCTCCGCAATGAAGGTCGGGTCCCGGGAGGGCTGCTAGCGAAGGCGGCGAGCAAAACGGACCACCGGAGCGCGTCCGATGGTCCGCGGAAGGCGGCGGCAGCGCGCCACACTGGTGCGCCGCCGGAACAGAACCGCCGCAGCTCATCCGCGGTGGTGGGCCAAACCGGAACGACTTAGCCGATCCGGATACAGGGCGGCACAACTTAATGTCGCGCCGGTTTTCTTTCAACCGGGGGGTTGTAACCCCCCGCACCTGCTGGCCACGTGGGCGCCGCGCCAGCGCCAGGCCGGCTGGGCCGCGCCCACCGGGCCAGGCCGAGCCCTATTGGGCTGGACCCAGACCCGGGTCGGGTCGACCCAGTTCGGGCCGACCCGGGGGGGGGGGGGGTATCGGGCCAGGTCAGACCGAGCCCGAACCCCCTAATTTCGGACAGATCCGTTCAAACGTCTATAACTTGGGCTACAGACCTCCTATCGACGCACCGTCAGTTGCGATCAGATCCTTGGATCGAGCCGGTCGTTTTGGTATATTACACTCAAGGTTTCAGAGAACTTTTGGTACGGCCGGGTTGGTTCGAACAAGAAACCAACCGGGCCCTCGGAGCGGAAACACTTATAACTTGAGCTCCAGACATCCGATTAACGTGACATCGACTTTGTTGGATTCCTCTTGATGAGACAGAACTTTTGGCATACTTCTCCTGAGGTTTGGACGTAGTTGGAGTATGGCCGGGTTGGATTGTACCCGAAATCCAACCGGGCCCCTGGAACAGAAAAGCTGATAACTTTCAGACAGGACGTCCATTTGATGAACCGTCAGTGGCGTTGGTGATCACTTTGAGAAACGGTCCCTATGAGTATACCCTATGAGAGTTCGGGGTACATTTGAGATACGGTCGGGTTGGTTCGTACACGAAACCAACCGGGCCCCTGGGACGAAAAGTCTAATAACTCACAGACGGGGCGTCCAATTGACGCACTGTCTGTTGCGTTGATACCCCTATGATGAGGCGGTTCTTTGAGATACTTCTTCATGGGACTTTGTGATACTTGGAGTATCGAACTGTAGCTCATGGAGCGGACCATCCCGGAGACGAGCGTACGGAGTACGGAGACCGTGTAGCCGGCTGAGACCTGACGACTGCTTGACCGACTCGACTTGGAGTGAGTCGACTAGCGTAGTGGACGGAGCACTACTGTGTTTGGGTGCAGACCCATGGCGGACGGAGCACCTGGTAGTAGGCAGCAGACCCGCTGTACTCAACAGGAGGAGTACCTCTGTAGGCTATGAGGGGGAGCACTACTGTGTAAGGTGGCAGACCCATGGCAGAGGAGCACTACTTTGTGAGGTGGCAGACCCACGATACTCGACAGGAGGAGTATCTCAGCAGTCTTAGGTTAGTGAGCAGTACCTCAGAGACGTGACAGGATCACTGTACTCGTCAGAGACGGGGCTCTTCAGCAGTTATGGTTTCGATAATAAAAATCCTGGTTTGAGCTGAGTCTATGACCTTTGTGTTTACCTCATGATTGAGATGGGTCACTTGATAACTTAGGTATATGTATGGGAATATACCTAGGTAGTGGTTATCCGTTGATTTCATAACCTTTGTGTTTCCTCATAATTGAGATGGGTTACTTGATAACTTAGGTATAAGTATGGGCTTATACCTAAGTAAGGGTTATCTATTGAGATCCTTATTTGTGGTTATCCTTGTTAGATTTAGTGAGACCTTGAGGGTCTTGGATTACCTATTGATTATCGTATACTCATCCCTGCATGGGCCATACCCGCATCTCGTTGTGTTGGTTGCAGACGACGGGCAGCGCTAACATAGGTCGAGTGTTCGAGGACTGGATGGTACCCGGAGGTGGACCTCACGACGAGTTAGTATCCGGAGGTGGGCTTCACGATGAGACGACACTCGGAGGAGGTTGACGGGCGATAGAATTGTGGAGGCTCTCTGTACCTACCCTTCAGGTAGGATCCTTGGTGGATGATCCAGGAGATGCACTATCTGTACCTACCCTTCAGGTAGGATCCGAGGAGGATGACCCAGGAGCTGCGCTATTCTTCCAGCTGTTTGTCTTTTCTGTTGTACTTTCGTTCAGTTATAGCTGTACTTTCAGTTGAGTTTGTATTCTGGCCCACTTACTTTTTAGCACTTTCTTTTGTACTTAGTGTATTACTTCCTCTTGTACTCTATGATGTTTTTTTTACTTTTATAAAGAAAATGCCTTCCTAGTTATCGGGATTTACGCCTTTGATGCTAGTTGCCAACCCATGACCTATGGAAGGCGGGCTTGGGGTTGTCACAGCATGGGCCCCGAGGATGGGTCGTGACAAATTGGTATCAGAGGAGTCGGTTCTACCGCAAAACTTAGGACTCTGATATTTTATTTTCTGTGAAGCAATAGTGTTAAGGGTACTAAGTGTGGTTTTCAGTTAAGGGAGTCCAGTGTTGGTGCGGCGGCCGACGTATCCATACACTAGGACCCTGACTACTGATTTCCGACTTTGTGCATGAAAACACTGATTGCGTGTGTGTTTCAAAAGTTTTATTTAAGTCAGCTCAAACCAGGTCAGATCACCAGGTTTAAATCGTTTTATCATTTCGCATCTATTCAGGATGTCTCCACGTAGATAGTTAGTTGGAGTTTCCGAGAGAGTACTCGATGACGGCTCACCGAGCGACGAGCCTCTGGTGCAGGGCCCTTTTTACTATGTTCGCACCCTCGGGTGGTGTACCAGCAGAACCACCACCTATTGGGTAGAAGATGCCACCAGCCATACTAGAGAACTGTGCACGTTGGCAGAGCACGTTGCACGAGTTCCAGTAGCAGCGGCCTCCGAGGTTACGAGGTGAGGAAGATTCCCAGACAGCAGAGCACTGGATGGAGGCAATTGACAGAGTTTTCCACCTAGCTGAGACATCAGTAGAGTTGATGGTGGACTTGGCTACTAGTGTTTCCCAGTGAATGACCATGAGGATGGTTCGCATAGTGATGAGGCTTTGATATGTGGACCGATGCCTAAGATAGTGCCTTCGGGTAGTGTGCCAGCTATACATCACTACCTGTTGGTCGGTAGTTACAACCGGTGGTACCGGTATGTGACACATGTGGACTTACTGCCTTACACATGTTCCAACATCAGATACCCTCAAGTTCTGAGGTGAGCCCGACTCACAGGCAGCTGAGGACTGGCTTGAGGAGGTGGTTGAGAGTTTTCTAGAGCTTATACAGCTTCGACAGGACGACATGTCGGTAGCTGATAATTTATCAGGGTGTACCAAACCATTCCTGGTACTCGATGAATGTGATGCGATTAGTGCTTCAGGGCTCGGACATCCGAGCCAAAACCTTTTCTCTATGAATTCCTACTTAGTCTAGGGTTCTAGAAAGAACCTTTGTGGTTGAGAATTATTTTGCTGAATGGATGCAGTCAGTGAAGGTTAGAAGTGGGAAAGTTGGAAACTGGCGCCAGTCTCGGAGACTTGGGCATGTAAAATGTTTCAAGTAGCGGAAGTAAAAAGGATAGATGAATCTGCAAGGCGACAGACATGGAAGCAGATATATGAGAGCATCATGGGGTGGTGAACATTTTGACATGTTTCAACCACTCGCCCTTGTAATTCCCACTAGGCTCAGGGAGCTGGGGGGCGGGGGAAAAAGTAGCTGCATGTGGTCAAGGAGTGCGACTGAAATGCTCTAAGGATGATTCAAAGTACAAAATGTGTCTTTTACTAGCTGCCATAACAACAAGACATTGATACGAATCATTCCTTCCACGAATCATGTCCCCGGCCTGGAGTTTTTGGTAAGCCATCGACTTGACCCTCGCATCTGGGGATACCTTTGGGAGGATACTCGATAATCACACTTACGCCGACAATGTGATCTGACCCATGAGGTGATAGTTTCGGTTGGAATCTCTTGGTGGCAGTGTCGAGGCCTTACGATGTTGGTCTGAGTATGGATTGGATCCACAGTTTATACACAGATTGACTGTATTAGGAAAAAAGGTTGTGGTTTATCTAAAACATTGGGATGAGGTTTTCCTTGGTCGGCTAAAAGGAAAACCCAGGCAGCACAGGATGGAATCATGCATAATAGGGTGCATTAGATCACTCAAGAGATGGCCAAACTTACCTTTATGCCAGGATTCTCCAGAGTTGCGGCACCACTTCCAGTAGAGCTGACAGGAGGCCTCTAGAGTTCAAGGATGACGACCACGTCCTTATACGGGTCTCACCTCAATGAGGTTTACATACCTTTCTAGGTCCTCAACAGGGTAGGTGAGGTGGTTTACCGCTTGACCTTTCCACCTCAGTTGAACTGGGTGCACAATGTCATCCTTTTATCTCAGCTAAGGAGATACGTGCATGACCCTTCACACATCATCGACCGTCGGGAGTTGGACGTCGATGATGGGGCAACATTCACAGAGGTTCTAGTGGAGAACGAGGATCAACAAGAGCAGGTCCTACATGGATGGTCGATTCCTCAGGTGCGCTTTCACTGGCAGCTCGGGTACCTCCAGGAGAGCACATGGGAGCGGGAGGCTCAGTTGCGTGCTCAGTACCACTTTTGTTTCCCTAGTTTGTGATATAGCTTTATGGGGACGCAAAGACTTGATGTGGGAGTAATGTAAAGACACAGATATTTCAAGGAAATATTTTTCTTAATTATTTGGAATTTTACGTGTACGCAGTTTCTGACGGCGCCTGATTCCGAGGCCCGGTGTGCCCGGAATCAATTTCTGTACGTTCAGTGAACGAATGAGCGGGTTTTTCTATCTTTTGAACCGGTGCTCAGAATTGAAATCCAAGGGCACCAATGAAACCGCATCGTCGATAATTGCTTAGGAGCACCTTTTCCGAAGGTGCGTTTGCTCGGGAGGAGTTGTTAATTTTGTGGTTTTAGTGAGGAATAAATAAAATTATATTACAATTTTATTTATTTTCTTCTAGGTAAAGTAAGGGAGTTGGAGGGTGGGACCCACGTGTTTTTAACCAACCATGAGAGGATAAAGGTGGGGTGGGGCCCACACGAGCCCAACCCTCACATTACTTAACTCCATAATCCCCCTTTAATGTGAGACCACTCACCTCCCCCTCTCTCTTCTTTAATCATGCCAACTCACTTAATTAATTAAGTGAGTTATGTGTTTGATTTTTAAAAATTGAAATGCTTGGCTTGATGTAATAAAATAAGATAAACCTTATTTTATTTGAGAGGGTTGGTTGTTGTGTGAGGAGATTGGGGAGATAGTACTCTTTTCTCTGGAGAAGAACTTCATCTTCCCACGAAGAGCTTCAATCCTTCCACGAAGAATGTTATCTCTTCAACAAAGAACTACTCAGCGACTATGGTATCTCCATTCCCTTTCTCCTCTGTGACAAGGGAAGAGACACCGACGTGGGAGTTCTCCAACGACACGTAATCATCCTCTTCTCTCTGTGATAAAGAGAAGACGACGTCTCCTCAGATGCTCTCCGTCGACGTCTATGGAACCACGCCCCGCGGCGCCGCTTTCCGTGACGCTCTTTGAACATCAACTCGTTTTCAAGGTAGGGTTTGATAACTTTTTGTTCGTGAAATATCATATTTCATTCTTCGTCTTTTTTTGGGCCACTTGTTATCAACTTATCGGGAGGAGGTCGGACTGCACGAACACGGCCGAATCTCCTCCCACTTTGATGTTTTGTTCGTTTCGGCTCGAACAAAGGCGGAACGGTGCAACGACACTGCGCAGAAACAAGAAAGAACGCGACGAAGAAGCACGGCGCCGTCACGCCGCGCCGTTGAGGCCGAACAAAATCGCGGCCGGAGTCGGGGCCGCAGAGGCAATTCGAAGACTCCGCTGGTTGATTTTTGTGCATGGATTGATGGGAGACGACAAATGGGGCCGCAAAGTCATCTTGAAGCCTCCGTAGTGAAGGTTGGGTCCCGGGAGGACCGCTGGCAAAGGCGGCAAGCAAAACGGACCACCGGAGCGCGTCCGGTGGTCCGCGGAAGGTGGCGCCGATGACCAGTGGCGGCGGCGCGCCACCGGAATAGAACCTTCGCGGCTGAGCCGTGATGGTGGGCCAAACCAGATCATCTTATCCATTCCGGATATAGGGCGATGCGGCTTAATGCCGCGCCGGTTTTCTTTCAACCGGGGGGTTGTAACCCCCCGCACCCACTGGCTATGCGGGCGCCGTGCCAGCGCCAGGCCGGCCGGGCCGCCCAGGCCGGGCCGGGCCGCGCCCATCAGGCCGGGCTGCACCCTATTGGGCCGGACCTGGACCCAGGTTAGGTCGACCCAGTTTAGGCCGACCTGGGGGGTATCGGGTCGGGTCGGACAGGGCCCGAACCCTCTAATTTCGGATAGATCCGTTCAAACATCTATAACTTGGGATAAAAACCTCCGATCGACGCAACTGTAGTTGACATGGGATCCTTGGATCGAGACGGTCGTTTTGGTATATTACACTCAAGGTTTTGGAGAACTTTGGGTACGGCCGGGTTGGTTCGAACATGAAACCAACCGGGTCCTCGGAGCGGAAACGCTTATAACTTGATCTCCGGACGTCCTATTGACGTGCCACAGACTTTGTTGGATTCCTCTTGATGAGAAGGAACTTTTGGCATACTTCACCTGAGGTTTGGACATAGTTGGAGTATGGCCGGGTTGGATTGTACCCGAAATCCAACCGGGCCCCTAGAACGGAAAAGCTGATAACTTTCAGATAGGACGTCCGTTTGACGAACCGTCAGCGGCGTTGGTGATCACGTTGAGAAATGGTCCCTATGAGTATACCCTATGAGATTTCGGGGTACATTTGATATATGGTCGGGTTGGTTCGTACACAAAACCAACCGGGCCCCTGGGACGAAAAGGCTAATAACTCACAGACCGGGTGTCTGATTGACGCGCCGTCTGTTGCGTTGAGACCCCTATGACGAGGCGGTCCTTTGATATACTTCTTTGTGGGACTTTGTGATACTTGGAATATTGACCTGTAGCTCATGAAGCAGACCCTCCTAGAGATGAGCGTACGGAGTACGGAGACCGTGTAGCCGGCTAAGACCGGACGACTGCTTGACCGACTCTACTTAGAGTGAGTCGACTAGCCCAGTGGATGGAGCACTACTGTGTTTGGGTGCAGAACCACGGTGGACGGATCACCTAGTATCAGGCAACATACTCGCGGTACTCGACAAGAGGAGTACCTCTGTAGGCTATGAGGGGGAGCACTACTGTGTGAGGTGGCAGACCCATGGCGGAGGAGAACTACTTTGTGAAGGGGCAGACCCGCGGTACTCGACATGAGGAGTATCTGAGCAGTCTTAGGTTAGTGAGAAATACCTCAGAGACATGACATGATCTCTGTACTCGTCAGAGATGGGGCTCTTCAGCAGTTACAGTTTCGATAATGAAAATCCTGGTTTGAGCTGAGTCTATGACCTTTGTGTTTACCTCATGATTGAGATGGGTCACTTGATAACATAGGTATATGTATGGGAATATACCTAGGTAGTGGTTATCCGTTGACTTCATAACCTTTTTGTTTCCTCATGATTGAGATGGGTTACTTGATAACTTAGGTATAATTATGGGCTTATACCTAAGTAAGGGTTATCTGTTGAGATCCTTCTTTGTGGTTATCCTTGTTGGATTTAGTGAGAGCTTGAGGGTCTTGGGGTCCCTACTGAGTATCATATAATCACCCCTGCATGGGCTATGCTCGCACCTCGTTGTGTTGGTTTCAGACAACGGGCAGCGCTGACAGAGGCCGAGTGTTCGAGGACTGGACGGTACCCAGAGGTGGACCTCACGACGAGTCAGTATCCAGAGGTGGACTTCACGACGAGATGACACTCGGAGGAGGTTGACGGGAGAGAGAGTTGTGGAGGCTATCTGTACCTACCCTTTAGGTAGGATCCGTGGTGGACGATCCAGGAGCTGCGCTATCTGTACTTACCCTTCAGGTAGGATCCTAGGAGGACGACCCAGGAGATGCTCTATTCTTCCAGCTATTTGTCTTTTCTGTTGTACTTTCGTTCAGTTGTAGGTGTACTTTCAGTTGGGTTTGTATTCTGGCCCACTTATTTTTCAGAACTTTCTTTTGTACTTAGTGTATTACTTCCTCTTGTACTCTGTGATGTTTTATTTACTTTTATAAAGGCAATGCCTTCCCAGTTATCGGGATTTACGCCTTTGGTGCTAGTCGCCAGCCCCTGGCCTATGGAAGGCGGGCTTGGGTTAGTCACGACATGGGCCCCGAGGACGGGTCGTGACAGATCTAGTGAAAGTGGGCGTCTGTTGGAGTTAATCCCCTAGAAAAAATATATTAGTACTTGATTATATGTTTTTATAATTAAAAAATTTTATTTTATAAAATCATTATTTTTATTCTATGTGCTATTTGTATGTTAAAATGTGATAATAATATATGCCATGATAAAAGGTCATAGAAATTCCCTGCTATGATGATAACCAGAAGTTTCCACAAAATTATTATTGAATCATGTTCTATGGATGGATGATATTTTCTGAAGGAATACTAATAATATAGACTATTAAGGGTAGGGGGATCATAAGAAATTGAGAAACTTTTTCATGGTATTTACCCTTAGTAATATCCAAGATAAAAGTTTATGAGAATAGAACCATCAAATAGGCAATCCACATTTCCATGTGTCAATGGATATTCCTATATGAGGATGTGTGTATTGTTCAGTTGTCTTTAATATCATCATTAGTGGATATCATGACTCATGTACTTATATGTATTGATGAAAACCATGACAACACATGTTCATGGTAAAATAGGATACATTTGGTATGTCATGAATGATACTAAATTAATGGATAATGGGAGAAAGGATTAATCTATTATGTCCTATGATGGAAGTGGATATCTCAATCACTTTGATAGAAAAGAATCTACCAACATAAATCCATCTCCTTGGTGTTTTTTGGGTGAGTTTATTTCTATAAATTTAATGAATGATAAATAGAAAATAAATTTTGACCGCATAATCATGTAACCTTTTTGATTAGAGATGTAACAACAAGGGGATTATATTACACAATGAGTGTTCATAGGAGGTTGGATGTTCTTGACACATTAAATTTTTTCCCTCTGAGATACTTGGAGTGTGTCTAGACACTGTCCTTGGACTTTAGGTAGTTATGTATAATTCCAATGAGAAATAGGCTTATAGGGTCATGCACTAAGTGTATCCAGAGTATCACTTAAATTCAATTAATGAATTTAACATGTTAGAATAAATAATATTTATTCATTTTAGTTTATTTATATAATTTAATCACATGTTAGTTGAAAGAATAATTGAGTTAAATAACAATATCAAATTTTATTTTTCAAGTTTAGAGAATATAATATTTATTATATTTAGCATATAATAATGCAATGAAATTTATTTAAATAAATACTCTTTATTTGAGGATCAATAAATTTCAGTGGGGGAAAGAGGATTGATATTAATGTTCTAAATAAAATTAATGATATTTATTTATATTCCTAATGAATTTAACATGTCATGAAATTAATAACAGTATTATTATTATTATTAGACATGTGGTCATTTAAGAATTAAATTGATTGAAATAATTTAGTGTGAAAATTTTCAACCTTGAAAATTCCATTATAAATATTTAATTATATATCTTTCCTAATAGACTTTTGGTGTGAACAATAGATAAGATAGGGTTTGGTTCAATCCATATGTGGGATTTTCTGATCCTCCTCTCTCAATCCTTCAGGAGATCACTAAGAGTTCTTCCTCCTTTGAAAGAGAATTGTTATGATCAACCATGAACAACATAAGAGATAAGGATTAGGCATACTAGCACACAATGATTCTATATAATCATTCAGATATTTTTATTCATATTTGAATCACTACTAGAGGGATTTTTCACTTGAATCCTCCAACACAATGATGGTTCAACAAGTTCTATTACATCAGATCATCAACGAAAGCTGAATTACAAGTTGTGGTATTTCTATATTTTTTTATTAATTAATTTTAAATTAAATGTGTAGATCCTATCTCTTTTCTTTTAGAATATTAATATACTGAATTAATATATTTTTTTGGGAATAATGTATTATCATATAAAGAAACTATTAAAAATGATTTAATAATAAAAGAAAAATTTTTTATACCTCTAAAGGACACTTCTACTATGTCCAAAATAAAAAATCACCTCTAGGTACACCTAGGACAAAATCATATCCACTTGATAGTTTCTAGGTAGTGATTTAATTTCTATGAAAACCATATAATCAAGACTTTACAAAAACATTAGGATACTATCATATACTTAGACTTATTCATAGTATTCTCACTAATGTTCTCTCATCAAAATCCCCAAATAATACTACCTTATTACCATACCATTAAACCATGTAGTATCCCAAAGTGTTTTATATGTAACATCCTGAGTAAATAAAAAATATAACATTTTCATATTTATTAAAAATTTTGAATTAAATATTAATTTTACTTTAAAAGGTATTATATGTTTGATGGCATACTCGATACACAACAACATGTTTCTTTGAAATCTTATGTTGCACACAATGCTGACTCATACTGAAAAATAATAATATAATATTATTTTAAATGGTAGTTAATGTCTAGCCGTTGTATTGGTGGGAATAGACAGAACTAACGAAAATATGAATATACATGTTTGTTAAATGTTTTTTACATTTATCCAATAAAAGTTAGAGGCTTAAAATGTGAATGAATCCAATTTTATGCATAAATACTCTAATATTCATTAAATGGTCGATTTACTGCCTTTTGATGGAGAACCCTCTTTAATTCTAGTCTTGGTCACTTTTATATGTTATATTTGAAAAAATAAAATTATTCTTTAGAATCAGGATATCAAAATTTACTTTGGATAAATTTTTGGTATTTTTCTGATAAAATTCATTTTTTATTGAATAGTGAAAATACTATATTTTAATTAAAAACTACCTTTTAATAAAATTTATTTATATGGTTATATTATCTTCTAAGTTGGTTTTATTGTGTAATTATATTATGTTTTTACTATTTAATACAATTTTATTCTTTGTAAATAACTTCATATTGAAATTGAACATAAATAAGTGTCAATCTTTTGATAGTTATTATTTATTAAGAAAATGCTTTTTGTTTTGATAGAAAGAATTAATTTTAAATTAACTTATGCCAATTCTGTGTCTGGAATTTGGAAAAATGGATTCTATATTTGGAATCAGGAGGTCCAAATTGTGTAAATAGGTAACTTTTATTTTTAGACATTATGAATATTTAGTTCAGTAAAAATTTCATTTATCATGGTTAAAGGGTAAATCTGGTAAATAACTGTAAAAAAATATTATTATAATAAACTTAAATTACCCTAAAATGTGTCCTAATTATATTGTTTGATATATTTCCAACCATGGGAATCCTTGGGTCGATTTTGATACCCCATGGAGCCACATGGGAGTGGTAATGACACTTTATATTAGTTAATTTAAAGTAAAGGAAAAAATGACATAAACATATATATTTTAGTAAATCAATTTTTATATGGGGTTATATAAGTTATATATTAGACTATAAATATTCATTGTAAATCTAAAAATATTTCCTATATCATGATATTTTTTTAAATTTTTTGACATCAAATAAATAAAATTATTTATGAAACAATAATGATGCAGTATTTACCTCATTAATGAATGATTTAAATAAATAAGATTATAAATATTAAAATAATATCCAAAACCTATCAAATTCTTATTGGATGATTTTATTTCTAACTTGAGTCATCTTATCTTCTACTTTATTAAGTTTTGGACCTTTAAAACTGAACATAATTTTATAATAGAATAATATTTTCAAACTTTCCTAAAGAGCCCCACCTCCCCCTTATAAAAAGCCATCAATTCTAACCCATTAATCACACTTATAAAGTCCTTTGGATCATCCAAACTCTGAAAAAATAATCTCTCTACATACCTCTCCTTATCCTAGAATCCTTCCCTTAGGCATAAGGCAATTCAATTAATCCTTTTGGTTCAAACCAAAGGGAGATACCCGATTTAATGGTAATGTCTTCTCTTATGTTCTTTTGCCTTATTTTACTTCTACAACCCCATAAACTCTTTTGATTCCTTTATTTTATAAGAAAACTAGTATACTAAATATAATAGGTTTTTTTATGATAATTATTCAAACTAAACTTACACACACATCCATCTAATGGGTAAAGAACATACTGTTTCTGTGGACGACAAACTAATGCCTCACGGAACATTGATTGTTCAAGTATCTCCTACCACCTATAATAGTGGCCATTAAGATGAAACTGTATTTAAATGTGATATATATTATATTTATATTGTTTTTATTACTCTTTATTTTTCATTTATATAATACCATTATGGTTTTCCATTGTGGGTAAATACGATAATTTCATTTGAGAAAGTGCAGACTACCACCCCCTCAAAGTGATATGACTCATTCATGAAATATGTGGAACCTATAAAGTATAGAGTTAATGAAATTATATATTATATTATACCGGAATTATTATATACCTACTTATCATTAGATTCTCATTCCATTAAATACAAAATAAAAATGAAAGTAGGGTTCATGCGTACGTACGACTTACTGTCTCCATGAACAGTTCATTTCATTTGTTATCTCCAAATGTTATGTACTATTATAAATACATATATATACTGGATATATATAATATATATGATATATATATCATGAATATAATTCTTGATATAATGGAATTTCAACCACATGGACAATTTATATTTATAACAAGTTTATTTTTAACTCAAGTTATGAACATCGACAAAATGTCCGATATGAACTCAAATAATTAACTAATTGTTATAAAAAGGTAATAATGCATATAAAAGGAATAATAAAATTGAAAAATTTTATTAATAAACTAGAAATTAACTTTAGTTCATTATTTAGGAGATTAAAGAACGGTCGAGTCAAGTCAGACACGAGGTAAGAGATTTCTTATCTCACTTTTAATTACGTGAGATTTCCATTGTTCACCACTTATTTATTTCATGTGGTGTATTTTGTACTAGAATTTTATATATATTATCATGATTATATTTATATTCATGGTATTATGTGATTCATTTGGAGGTTATTAACTTTCAGTCTTATGACTCGATTGATTACAACGTGGTAAGGGGTTTCTTATCTCACTTTTAATTCTGTGAGATTTCTATTGTTCACCACTTATTTATTGCATATGGAGTATTGTGTACTGAAATTTGATATATATTATAATTATTATATTTATATTCATGGTATTATGTGATTAATTTTGTAGTTATTAAATTTTGGTCTTACGAATCGATTGATTACAACGTGGAAGGGGTTTTCATGTCAGTTTTTATTCCTGTAAAATTCACGCTATATTTTACACTATTTTATTTTACGTGGAGTATGCAATACCCATGATTTTATTATTTGTGTAATAAAATTTAATTTATTGGTATTTAAATCTTCATTGTATTATCCTTCTTTAATGGGGTGTATGTTATGTAAGTTACCAAATTGGTAAGGGAACTTTTTACCCTCCTCTTTTTAAAGACATCTTTTTGTTATGTCTTTTAATTTACACATTCTTATGTTGGGATATGTTATTATATATCCTTATTGCTGTAAATTTTATATATAACTGATGAGATAACATTTTCCCTCTTATAAACTCATTTTTTGAATTTTAATGTGATGTAGTTAGGCTGTCAAATTTCTGTAAGGGAACTTCTTAACCCAATTTCAATTCTTTGGGTTAAACATCTACTTGTTGATTTTCTTATGATATGAATATATGTGAATGTCCTATGATTATTTTACACTAAATATCCCATCATATTGAGTGTATTTATTTTTTTGACACATAATTATATCATTTATTTATCCTTAATATAAGGATACCGTCTTTATAAGGATTTCGTCTCAATTTACATTCCATTGAAGCTTCATTGTTGTTATGAACCAATTCACTTTTATATGGTGTATATACTGTCCCTTGACATATTATATCATGAATATCCTTATTATCAAGATATTTTAAGCTTTTATTAATGTTATTTCTCAATTATTTGTATTTAAGCGTCTCTCATTTTGTTAAAAACTCTTTAACTAAACTATCATTTTAAATGTTTTATAGATTTATTATTATAAATAATTCTCATTAATGTCCATGTTTTCAAAATGGTTTTAAGAATTTTTTATTTGGACATTAATGTTTTAAAATCTTATTAATTTTAAAAGCTTAAAAGTGGTATGAGACACTTTGATTCAAAAATATCTTTAATAAATGTTTTAAATGGTTTTGAAAATGGTTTAATAAATCATTGATTATGTCAATATCTTGAAAAGATATATTGTGATTGAAATGTGGAAAATATATCCTTCCTTTATGATTTGTTATGTGTTATGAATATGTTATGGTTATTGGGCAATGTTTACGTATATGGGTGGTTCCATGATAAACCTAGGGCGGGTGAGCCCGAGATAGATCTCCGATGCATTGGGTAACATGACAGAGGTAAACGTTAATGTTCTCTTAATAGATTTAGGGAATATACTATGATGAGTATTCCAACGTAACTCCCTATTTAAATATGATTGCTACAATGTAATTATGTTTTGTATTCCATAAGTAACCTTTATGATTTATTATTTTTGTGTGTTATTCATAAATCTTATGATTTCGTAAGGCATGTTATGATTGAAATGTATAGTTTAATTGAATTATATTTATTGAGGGGATAATGTTTTCTTTCTTTATTTTATAACCCTTACTGATATTTTTTGTTCATCCCTAGTTTTTGAAATTTTTCCGCTGAACATAGAGTGGAATATGGTCATGGATGGGATTAAGGAAAATTCATGCTGTAAAAAACATGGAACTAGACATGTTTCTTTTTAAGAGTTTTTATTTAAAAAAATGGATACTGAGTAGTAGTGTCTAAATGTAATTTTCAAGTAGATATGTAATAGTTATGGCCTAATTCTCTAAAAATTTAAACCTAAAAATATCCCCAATGTGAATTATTCATTTAATTCAAGATTATGTAATGTTTTAAGGCTGAGTCCTTATAGTTGGTATCATAGGTCAGTTTAGACAACTTTAGGGATTAAGAGTTTTAGTTAAACACATGGTTAGTCCCTATGTCTATTATTTCAATTAAATCCTTGTTTTATGAATTTTTAAGATCAAGGAAAGTCGGTTAAAAATGGAAGGAGGGGTATCTGAAATTAAATTCCCATCTCTTCCTGATGACATGATTGCAATAATTATTGAAAAGTTATGTTCAGATTATTTTGAAACTTTTTCTAGCATACAATCACTTGCCAACAGTTTTTTGAGATATCAAACACGTCCACTATACTTCGATATCATCGTGGATCATGGGTTGTATTTAATCAAATCCTAATTTTACAATATTCTCATATTTTCAAGAAAGGTAAATATTATCAAGGCATATTTAAATATTTTACCTTATCACAGGATTTTCAAGAATATTATGATTTTGAAAATGGTGTTGAAGAAGGAGACCTTTGCGCAACCTATATATATCTGCTTTTACAATATAGTCTCTCATCACAAACTTATGGTATTTTAAAAGGACCATTGATTGAAAGTTTCAACTCAAACTCGGTCCGAAATTTTTATAAAAATCATGTTTTATCAGATGTTTTGAAATTATATGTCATACATGATTATTGTTTTTTTTCTATGAACACCCATATGACCCAAGTTGTACAAGGTGTATTTGGATAAAGGAAGCAAATGATTTTGAAGGTTCTCAAAATCATTGTTTCAATGCATGTACCTTCTACCTACATGAATAATATGATGATTAAACCATATGGACACCATGATCATGGTATGATGTTATTTCTATTGGGAATAGTTTTATTTTATCATATCGAGGTGAAAAAATGACAATATATAAGATGTTGTGGTCTTAATTTATTGGGATGAAAATGAAAGGTATAAGAAAACCTTTGAGGTTAAAACATGTTAGGGATATTTTTGGGTTTTATAAAAAGGACAACCTATAAGATGGTTGAAAACACGTCACATCTGGAAAGGTCACAAGAATCAAACCCACAACCGAAGGGCGATAAGGGTGCATAACCTACCACTTTCCTACACAAATTCATTGGTCAGTATGACTTATTATTTAAAGTTAAATGGGTTTATAGATCAAGAATTAGTTGATTTTGGGAACTTATGTTTTATCAAATGGATATCATTAATATAAGAAAATGATTTGGGTATTAACTGATAAAGGTTATTTTAGAAGATGTTTTCTCTTTTGGAAACATTATATGCTTAAGGAAAACAGAATACTATGGGATCTCATTTGTGGAGTAATGGTGGAAATTTTATTTTGGAAGAATATATGTTTTTATTATAGACATATGAAGATTTGGTTTATTTATGGAAATTATTAACCTATCATGGAGAATATGTGATTTTGTTAATTACTTTTCAGTATGAGACTTTAAGAGTAACTGATGATATTTAGAGATAAATGTTAAGATTTATCTTGGAAGACTATTTGATTAAATCATTCTGAGATTTGGGTTTCAATATCAGTTTGGATTACTTTGAAGAATTTTATGGACAATTGTTTATTGAATGGTCTTTGTTGAACTTTGGGTATTATTTGATTTTTTTTGGAGATTAAGAGATGTTTTTATTTTTGTAAAAGATTATCCTTTTGGGGGATTATCTGATCTTGTACTAACCATTTTGGTTTTGGTAAATGTCTACAGACATGGGAAAAATATAGTTCATCTTTTTTGGATTATGTGATTATCTATAAGTTTATTATAAGACATTCAATGTGAAAAAGTCATCTTAAATACTCATCATTTGTAGAAAAGATGAGTTTGTGGTAGAAATATAGTAAATAATGAAATTCTACATGAAAAGTAAGTATGTTTTCTTATGTTTTTTACTCAAGATCTTAAATAAATTCCTCAACTTTATGAAAAGTAACTTAAAACAAAAACATTGTCTGTTAACTTTTGCTACTAGGAAATCAAAGACCATTTAATCCATCGGAATTTTATGATTATATAGTGGTTAACTTTCTCCTAATCATGTTCTCTACCGCTCTCCATCAAATCTTGATGGTTTTTTTCTCTTCCATATCCATGTTTTCCTACATGGAATCCTAGTATGGACTATCTTAGGCTACCTTTTTATTTCTCTTTATTTGTTTTAAAGTGATATTTTTATTAACTCTTTTTTTCGGATGTGGTACTTTCAATGAAATTTCCAATCCTAATTATAAAATTGCGAGGATGCAATTCCCCAAAGGGGAAAGATGTAACATCCCATGTAAATAAAGAATATAACATTTTAATATTTATTAAAATTTGTGAATTAAATATTAATATTACTTTAAAGGGGATGTTATGTTCGATGGCATACCTGATACACAAGAACAAGTTTCTTTGAAATCATATGTTGCGCACAATGCTGACTCATACTGAAAAATAATAATATAACATTATTTTAAATGGTAGTTAATGCCTTGCCATTTTATTGGTGGGAATGGACATAACTAACTACAATATGAATATACATGTTTATTAAATGTTTTTACATTTATCCAATAAAAGTTAGAGGCTTAAAATGTGAATGAATCCAATTTTAAGTATAAATACTCTAATATTTTTTAAATGGTTGATTTACCCCCTTTTGAGGGAGAGCCCTATTTAAATATAGTTTGGGTCAACTTTATATATTATATTTGACAAAATAAAATTCCTCTTTAGAATAAGAACATTAAAATTTACATTGGGTAAATTTTTGGTATTTTTATGATAAAATTCATTTTTTAATGAGTAGTGAAAAATACTGTATTTTAATTCAAAACTACCTTTTAATATTATTTATTTATAATATTATATTATCTTTTTAAATGGTTTTAAAGTGTAATTATATTATGTTTTTACTATTTAATCCAACCTTAGTCATTAGAAATAATTTCACTTTTAAATTAAACATAAATTAGTGTCAATCTTTTGATAGTTATTATTTTTTTAAAACAACCTTTTTGTTTTGACAATGAGAATTAATTTTAAATTAATTTCAGCCACTTATTAGTTTTGAATTTGGAAAAAATGGATTCTGTATTTAGAATCAGGAGGTCCAAATTGTGTAAATAGGTAATTTTTATTTTTAGGCATTATGAATATTTACTTTAGTAAAAATTTTATTTACCATGGTTAAAGGATAAATCTAGTAAAAAAGGGTAAAAAAATATTATTATAATAATATTAAATTACCCTAACATGTTTCATAATCTTATTGGTCAGTACATTTCAAACCATGGGAATCCTTTCATCAATTTTGGGACCCCATTGCGCCACTTTGGAGTGATAATGACACTTTATATTAATTAATTTAAAGTAAATACAATGACATAAACATATATCTTTTAGTAAATAAATTTGTACATGGGGTTATATAAGTTATATATTCGACTATAAATATTAATCGTAAAGATAATAAGATCTAATACATCATGATATTTTTTTTAATTTTTAAACATCAAATAAATAAATTAATTTATGACACAATAATGATGTAGTGTTTACCTCATTAATGAATGATTTAAATAAATAAGATTATAATGATTAAAATACTATCCAAAAACTATCCAATTAATAGTAGATTATTTTATTTCAAACACAAGTCATCTTATCTTCGATGTTAATGAGTTTTGGACCTTTAGAAACAAGACATCATTATATAATAAAATAATATTTTGAAACATTCCTAAAGATCCCATCCTCCCCCTTATAAAAGGACCTCACTTATAACCCATTATTCACAATTATCAAGACCCTTTTCACATCCAACATAATCCCAATTAAGCTCCCTACATCTCTATCCTCCTTCTAGAATCCTTCCCCTAGGCAGAAGGCAATTAAATTAAATCTTTTAGTTCAAACCAAAGGGAGATACCCGATTTAAAGGAAACATATTCTCCTAATTTATTTTGTATTATTTTACTTCTCAAGCCCCATAAACTATATTTATTCTTTTATTTTATAAAAACACCAGTATACTAAATATAATAGGTTTTTTTATGAGAAGGATTTGAACTAAATATGATAATTTCAATTGAGGAAGTGCAGACTACCGCCCCCTCAAAGTGATATGACTCGTTGATGCCATACGTGAAACGTATAAAGGTTGGAGTTAATTAAATTATATATGATATTATAATATAATTATAATAAAACTATTTATAATTATTTTATCATTACATTAAATATGAAATATAAATGAAAGTAGCGTTCATGCGTACGTATGGCTTACCCTCTCCATGAACAGTGCATTTCATTTCTTATCTTCAAATGTTATGTACAATTATAAATACATATATATACTAGATATATATGATATATATGATGTTTAAAGCATGAATATCATTCTAGATATAATATAATTTCGACCACATGGATAATTTATATTTATAACATGTTCATTTTTAACTCAAGTTCCGAACATCGATAAAATGTCCGATATGAACTGAAATAATTAACTAATTGTTATATCAAGGGAATAATTGATAGAAAAGGAATAATAAACTCAAAAAAAGTTATAAATAAAGTATAAATTAACTTTTGTTTATTATTAAAGATATTATATAATGATTGAGTCAATTCGGACATGAGGTAATGGATTTCTTATCTCACTTTTAATTCCGTGAGATTTCCATTGTTCACCACTTATTTATTGCATACGATGTATTGTGTACTGAAATTTAATATATATTATCATGATTATATTTATATTCATGGTATTATATGATTAATTTGGTGGTTTTTAACTTTTGGTCTTAGGACTCAATTGATTACAACATGGTAAGGGGTTTCTTATCTCACTTTTAATTCCATGAGATTTCCATTGTTCAACACTTATTTATTGCATGTGGTGTATTATGTACTGCCATTTGATATATATTATCATTATTCTGTTTATATTCATGTTATTATGTGATTAATTTTGTGGTTATTAACTTTCAGTCTTACTAATTGATTGATTACAATGTGGTATGGGGTTTTCATCTCACTTTTTATTCCCGTGAGATTCATGCTATATTTGCCACTATTTCCTTTTGTGTGATGTATGTACTACCCATGATTGTATTCTTTGTGTAATATAATTTAATTTATGGGTATTTATATATTCATTGTATGATCCTTACTTCATGGGTTGTATGTTTTGTAAGTTACCAAATCGGCAAGGGAACCTTTCACCCTCCTCTTTTTAAAAGACTTCTTTTTGTTATGCCTTTTAATTTACATCTTCTTATGTCGGGATATGTTCTTAAATGTCATTATTTCTATAAATTTTATGTCCAAGTGATGATATACCCTTTTCTATCTCATCAACTCATTTTCTAAATTTTAATGTGACCCAATTAGGCTGTCGAATTTCTGTAAGGGAACTTCTTAACCCAATTTCTTCTTTGGGTTAAACATTTACTTGTTGATTATGTTGTACTATTAATATGTGTGAATGACCTCTGATTGTTTTACACTAAATATCCAATAATATTGATTTTATTTATATTTTCTCCCATAATTATGCCTTTTATTTATCCTTAATCTAAGGATACCGTCTATATTAGGGATTTCGTCTCAATTTACATTCCATTGAGACTTTATTGTTGTTATGCACCAATTCACTTTTATATGGTGTATATACTGTCCCGTGACATATTATATCATGAATATCGTTATTTTCATGATATTATAATCTTTTATTAATGTTATTACTCAATTATTTGTATTAAAGCATCTCTCAATTTGTTAAAAACTCTTTAACTAAAATATCATTTTAAATGTTTTAAAGATTTATTCTTATAAATCATTCTCATTAATGTCCATGTTTTCAAAATTGTTTTAAGGATTTATTTATATGTATATAAATGTTTTAAAATTTTAATACCTTTAGAATATTCAAAGTGGTATGATACACTTTAATTCAAAAATATATTTATTAAATGTTTAAAATGGTTTTGAAAATGGTTTGATAAAGCATTGATTATGTCAATATATTGAAAAGATATATTATGATTGAAAAGTGGAAATATTATCATTCCTTTATTCTTGTTTTATGTGTTATGAATATGTTATTTTTATTGATAATTGTTTATGTATACGGGTGGTTCCATGATAAACCTAGGGCAGGTGAGCAAGAGATAGCTCTCCAATGTATTGGGTAACGTGACAGAGGTAAATGTTAATGTTTCTCCTAATAGATTTTTGGAATATACTATGATGGGTATTCCAATGTAACTCTTTATGTAGCTATGATAACTACAATGTAATTATGTTTTTTATTCCACAAGTTACCTTTATGATTTATGATTTCTATGTGTTATTCATAAATCTTATGATTTCATAAGGTATGTTATGATTGAAAAGTATGGTTTCATCAAATTGTATTTAATGATGGGATAATATTTTATTTCATTATTTTATAACCCTTACTGAGCTTTTTTTCCCATCCCAAGTTTTTGAAATGTTTTTCACAGGACATAAAGTGGAATAGGGTCATGGACGGGATCAAGGAAAAGTTATGATATTTAAAACATGGAACTAGACATGTTTCTTTTTAAGATTTTTTTATTTTAAAAAATAGATACTGAGTAGTAGTTTTTACATGTAATTTTTAAGTTGATATGTAATAGTTATGGCCTAATTCACTAAAACAATGAACCTGAAAAGATACTCAATGTGAACTATTTATTTAATTCAAGATTATATAATGTTTTAAGGCCGGGTCCTTATAATATATAACATTGAAATTGTGATCAAACTTAACTTATAAACCATTAAATCAACCTCAACTAACATCATATCCTCTAAAGTTTTCAATCATATCCTCTAAAGTTTTCAAAACCATTCCATTGATACCAATTGTGATTCCCTAGACCCATGCTCTTAGTTCTGGTTCCATAAACACATACTTTACATATTCAATTTTATGGTAGTTGTAAAAGCCTAGATATAACCATCCTTAATTACAAAAATCAATAATAGTTATTTAATTTATTAAATCCAAAGGATTTTTTTATTTAGAGATTTAGATAATTAGTACAAATCATAAACTAATAAAGCCCATGTATTTATCAAACAATGTCCAATTTTTTCATTGTATAACAAAACTACGAAATCCATAACGAGTATTAAAAATCTCCACTAAATTAATTAACCCATTCTATACTTTTTAAAAATTATTGTGTACTAATTTTATTCATAACCTGGGGAAATATAAACATGAGAAGGGGTGAGATTAAATGCTCAAAAAGGGAAAATATACAACCATGATAAACATGGAATCAACATGGAATAAATATTATGGTAGTAATAGTTAAACAACATTAATACATAAATAAATTGAACTTATATAATTTTATATCCATGATAATAAATTAGAACATGTATATCTATAACACTAATCTTATACTAATGGAATTCATAAGGTTGGATGTCATAAACCTATTTTCAAAGCCTTCTGCCGAGATAATATCAAATTATAGAGAGATGTATACACCAAAACCCAACAAGTTATATCTCATCATAGGTGTTGAATCATTGAGGGGATATATAATTATGGTCCACACCTGTCAATTTTTTAAGTCCAATACATTCACTATAAGAGTCAATAATACTTTTAATTCCATTCCCCAAGGAACCTATTATTGAATAAAAAATGTCTATCAATATAACGAACAACACAGAATGCTACATATAATCAACCCACATTAATAGTCAATGATAATAGAAAAATTAAATTATTTTACTTTTTTTAATAAAATGGATAAAATGATCATAACCCATTAGGAGGAAGACAGTGGATGGTTAAAAAATACATAATCAAATTTCCAATAATCATCTATATTGGAATAACAACATAAAAACATCGATACTTTTCCCAATATCAATAAAATAACATTATTTCTAGGTGAAAATTATACCATCTATAAAATTTGATTTTCAAACCATATAGATGAATGAGTATACAACTAAGTCAATATAGGAATAACATGATCATAGTCCATCCAACTAAATAAGTTATATGGATTCAAAATAATAAAACCCATAAATTCATGAATGTTCATCAATGGTTTTATGTTATAGGAATGTTTATCCCCAAAAAAATGAGAGAATACCATATAATACAATCAAATGGGATAATGTAGCCAACTTATATAAAATAAGTTTGAAGAATGATCATAACTCAAGGAATAAAAATGGAGCAATAAAAAATCCCTAATATTGGGTAGATAAATGAATCAATATCCACTTCAGTAATGAAACATGAATTCTATATTAAATCCACCAATCAAAGAAAACTTGGTGCAAAAAATTTAATATGTATCAACGAATCAAAATTAAGACCAAGAAAAACCTTATTGTTTTACTATCTTTCGAATTAGAACCCATTGAAATAAAAAGATTGTAATTGAATTTAAAATAAAATTATTAAAATTTAATACAAGATATTATATCTCAAATAGGTAGTATATACACAACATAAATGATTTTTTTTCATAATACCAAACATGTCTCAAGAGAGGAATTTGTGATAGAAAAACTTAACTATTATCCTAAATTCCATGAACACAGTTTAACCTCTTATATAAAAACCTAAATATATTAATAAATTAATTATGAACCTTATTTAGAACCATTTTCATTTATAATATTCATAAATAGTCATTATTTACATGAATTATTTTTATTTTTCACATCAAGTTTTTATAGTTTTGATCATCTGTACTAATTTTATAATAGCAATGTTCATATAGTTTCTTAGTCCAAATTTAATAATTACTGGTTTATCAAATTTACTTCTGGTGGTGATTTATAATTATTAATGTTGTTTAAAATTATTTAAATGAGTGTTTTAGTCTTTATCCTTATGGATGAAAATGATAACAGGCATGTTTCAGTGATTCTTGTCGATCGAATTGTGTTTTCTTAATTGATGAATAAAATATTGATATACTATAAATAGAATAAAAAAACATTATTTACACATTTATATTATATTATTATATTACTTATGTTCCCATAGTAATTCATGATATAAATTTGTAGTATAGTTCACGTAAGTGGTTAAACTGACCTAAACATGAACATACCCTAATTTAATGAATGATTATTTTGTGGTTTTATTGAAATATCATTATACAGAATCATAATGATATTATATAATTTTTATTAGTGTGATATATTATAATTTTAAGGAAGTATAATAATAATTAAGGGATATGAAAATATTACAAAAATTGAATAAATGATTATCCTCTTAGTATGCTAATTTTAAAATTTTAAATTAATGATGATTGTTTGTTGATCATATTATTAATAGGATCAAAATTTTCTTATAGAAAAACCGTAATGATGTCATAAAAATCATCTTCCATCATTAAATCCATCATAGTAACAATAAATTATGGCTGGTGATGAAAAATGAATTTCATTTCTCGTTGTGGTGGCAGTATGTGTGTACACATAAAAAATGATTTACTTTTTATTAATAGATGAGATAGATGAATAAATAATGATAATAAAATTAATATTGAAAAATTATAGTAAATAAATGATACTAATATATTTAAATTATTTCTAGTAGAATAAATTTTTAATGAAGGTAAATAAGAAGAAAAGATAAGCGGTTGATAACACTCACACAAGGAACTTTGATTTTACATGGAAATCACATTGCAAATGAAGTAATTCTAGTAACTAATGGTGAAAATAATATTTTTAATGTGGCCGAGGGTTATAGTAGGATAAAAGTGGCATAGTTTCAAATATAAATTCTAACAGAAGGTGAAACATGAAGTGGTAAATATGTTACTCTTTTATAATTGAGAAAAAATGATAGTGGGGGGGGGGGGGTAACCCTTACATATTTGATAAAGCAACATTGATATTCATGTTTTCAAGGTAAAAAAATTGAAAAATTGGTGGTTATAGTTAATTTGGGTCTAAAATGACCTCAAACACTCATTTTTTGAGATAACTTTGAGTGTTTTAGGGTTTTTTTAACTTTTAACCATTACCCTAATTTACTTTTACCTTGCTAATTAATGTCTAACCTTAGTAATTAATTTTATTGACAAATATTGAGACAGAAACTTTTCCAAATTTGATACTTTTAATTTAAAAAATTGAAACCATTTTATCAAATAAAATTTCTAAAGGTTTGAAAATTTAATTTTCAAATAGACACACTTAATCTTGTAAAAACAGTTTTCAGAAAAATATTGTTTTTATTCTATAAAATTACATAAAAGATAAATTTGTTTTTTATGCTGATTTTAATGACATAAATTTATTTATTATAAACCAAAAAAGGGAATGATACTTTCAAGGAAATCTAAAACCAAATCTCCTTTTAATATATATGATTAAAATAAAACACTGAGAAATGTTTCTTTTATGAAAGAAAATTTTTAGTTAGTTATAAAATTTGTTGACATATGATTCATAAGTTCAAATAATATTTTAAGATGAATATTTTCAATCATTTAATTCAAAGTTTATTACTAAAAGGGGTTTTTAGGTTTTGTTATATGCTTACATGATAATAAAATCATAAAAAATATAACTTTCATAGACACAATAATTTTTTACTAAAAATAAATCTTTATAGAAAAAACCCAATACTACATCCTAAAATAATATTTTTATTTTAAATAAAAAAATTATTTAAAATTTTTAAAACTCAAATTCTAAAAATTATAAATTCAATTTTTGAATAATATCCTGAAATATAATGAAAAATAGTTTTTATTAGTGAATAAAACTTTCAAATATTAATTATTCTTATTCTTATTTCATATCATTTTCCAACTACATTAGTGTCAAAAAATTATTTGTATAAAAAATAATTTATATTAATCATATATTTAATGAAATATAAATTCATATCAGAGTAAAAGTTAATTTCTTATAAAAATACTTTTCTAAATAATAATTGATCTTTTTAGTCACTTTAAGCAGGATAATTGAATTTCATTTAGATTAAAACTAAATTTTGGTTTCTTTATATATATATATATATAAGTTACTACCATTAATTCCCACTAATTTAATGTCTAGGTCTTAATATTTTTTGTTAAACATTTATATTTTATCTAAATAAATCAGATTTTTGTTTATGTTTAGTATCATTGTTGGAGAAAACTATCAAACTCATTAGATTATTTATTGGTAATCATATATTTTGACATCAGGGTGTTAAATAAGTTGAAATCTAAGGAATTGGCGTTCATTGATTAAAATCCAGTCCTTCAGAACATACCATACTAATATTTCAAAGGAAACTATAACTATTTAGCTTAAAACGATCAGAATTTTGTGGGTTCCAAAAGTTATATTTAAAAAAACCTCTACTCCCAAAAAAGTTTGTATGCCTTGTAATTAATCCTTGATTGATAACGAAACTATGTACTGGTAGGTTAATGTTTATATATAATTCTTGGTAACTCTTTATGTTTAATTTTATATTTTCAAAGTTTACCCTTAGGATTTTCTAAGTAAATTAGAACATACAATATTTAAGTAAAATATTTTCCTTTGAATAAGTATTTTTTATTATAATATTTTGATATAAACATTAAATCCTTTTTCAAGGGTGTCTCTGTTTTTTGGATAAACTTTACATTGAGTTTTTCTTTTATTTACTATTAAATTATGCAGAATATAATAATACATTTTGAGAGAAAAATTCTGAAACCTTCTTTTATGGAAGAAGATCAGGATGCATGTGAGATAAGATAACTTTCCTAAGGTTAAAATTTCTTAATTAGTATCTTGTGAAATTTTATATAAACATGAATTTTACTTCTTATTTGTATTTTTTATTAATTTTTTTTCATGTTTTAACTTGTGAATTTACTTTGAAAAAAAATAACTATCTTTTTTATGTTAGAATTAAATTATATAAAGTTATTTTATCTTTACTAATTCATTAATATATGAGGGTTTTTCTCATAATATTTTATTTACTTACATTTATGGACTAATGTTAAAAGGGTACCACTCTATTAATCTTATTTCAGAAAATTACGTTGAGTATCAAAAAAAATATTCTTATTCCATGAAGTGATTATAACATACATGATATATAAAAAAAATGAAATTTTGATAACTTTTCATTTCTTATTGAAAATTTTCCCAAAATTAGTGAAATTTGGAAATATCATTCTATGTTATATATTGGATATATTTATTTTTATTTAAAATATATGAACTTAATTATTTTGAATCTTCGAAGCTACTTTTTTGCAATGTTTTCTAGATGAATTACTTGGTTAACACCTTAAGAAAAGGAATAATTTTTTTCCAAAATTATATAAGAATATTATTTTTTCTAATGAATTTCCAAAACTTATACTATCCATGAAAAAATTAGATAATAATAGGTGATAGATCTTTATTCTAGGGGTAGATCAACTATTGATAATAGTTACAATAACTTAAATTGTATATCTTTTTGAATTCATATAATTAAAGTGAGTATTATATTTTGATTATCCTATTAATATTGATTATTGGAACGTTATAATTAAATTTTTATTATAATTTATGGTTTAGTTTATTTATGAATAAATATATTGTTACTACTATAATTAATTTATATTGTTTTTATTTTTATTTGATTTCTTGAGACAAGGGAAGAATATATGGAATTTATAGGGATAACCACCAAACATTGCAAGGAGAGCCTATGGACATTACAAAAAATATTAATTTTTATGCCACCTTACTTTAAAAATAAGAAAGTACTTGTATTTACCCCATGGGGTGTAAGTAAAAGATAAATGGTGGATTATTTTACTTTTACACCTCTTTTACTTTATGTCTAAAATTTCATAACACTTAGTTTTTATCTTTTTGAAAATAATAAAGGGGGAGAAATTTAATAATTTTATTTTACTTTTTATTTATTAAGTATTTTCTTTATCTACTAATATATTCTTTGACCAGAGTTGTGACGAATGATAAAGGGGAGATATCATACAAAATGGTAGAGAATAAAAAATGAAAGTCTTCTATATGTTAAACTCTATGGGAGTTTTACCAGAAGTTATAAAGATTCTCCTTTTATAATTTATAGTAAAACATAATTTTTCTTTCATGTCTTGTGATCTTCAACATAAATTATATTATGGGGGATTTTGTTAACTTTCTTTTTATCCTTTATTTTAAAAATAAAAAACACTTTATAAAAAGTTTTATTTAACATGGAATTTTTTATAGTTTTTGTGTTTTACATATTTCACTTTCGTTGCTTTAATGTTCAGTGCACTTATCAACTATACTTATATTACAATACATTGAGAGGATATGTTGAACTACATCTACTAAAATTGTCCATGTTATGATGGAATGAAGATTTTAAATCATCAAAAGATAGATAATTCATTTGAAGATAATGTGTTGTGTTTGATGTAATTGAAAACATACCCAAATATCTCAAAATTAATCTATTGAAGGTTATTAAGATATAATCTATAAATATGACTAAGGCTTTGAGGATTAGAATATAATTAAACAATGTTGAGCTTGCTTATAATTGTTTTAAGTCTTCATCATATCGATGCTATGAGCACTTCAAATTGTAAATTTTTTCATCTATAATGTGTTTTAAGATCCACCATTATGGGAATTTTTATTATAAATATATTATATTTTCCCACTGAATTTTTTAGTTGTACAATCCTATGTGATTGATGAGTTTCTAGGGAAATAACCTATGCTATTTATGATCGATTATATTGATAAGATGCTTGGGTATGGAAAATATTGGACCAACATGATATTTAAAGATGGGTTTGATGGGGGAGGGGGTGAATTGATATTTAAAATTATAAACAAACATCTAAAATCATATTAGATAAAATTAGGGAAGAACAGTAGACAACGAATTCATTGTGCAAGTGTAGTGTTCAGGTAGTAATACAACAAAAATGGAAAGATAAAAACACCAATACTTTTATAGTAGTTAAGATATAGAGATACTACATCAACTATTTACAGAATATTTAACTCAGTTAGAGTAGTTTTATCCACTATAACACAAATAATATTAGAAATGGGTTTACATAACCAAAATACAACATTTTATGGGTACAAGAATAACACGATATTTTCTATTAATTACTGCAAATCGATACTTTTTAACACATTAAAATATAACATGTGTGTACCTACTTTTTGATCAAGTTATCCTAACTATGTAACTAATTTAAAATAGAGTAATAACTACATTCTATTTGAGTTAAAATCAATTAAATATTAAAAAAAGAAAATATAACTTGAAAATAATAATAAAATTATAGAACAAGGGAAATATTGTAAGGAATACAAGAGTAGAATAAGGATCATTTGAATATTAGTATTGATGTAGAACAATTTGTTTTCGGTGATCCAATATTTAAAAAATCACTTTCAATGTTTCAAAACGTTTAGTTATTCATAAATTATCTGATGAATCTCATCGCATATTTCTCGAGAGATTCTACATCTATTTAAATATACTATCTTCAATGGTATGTAAAATAACTCCACGATCTTCACCACATTAGTGTTTTTTGAGAACCAATAAAAAACAAAAACAATTAGTAAAAATAGAATCTTGTAATAATTTCATTACCTGCATAGGAAAATATGGATCATAGTTTGAAAAATGATTCTTATTCATCGCCTTTATCAACTAATTCAAAAACACTCTACATTACAACATTTGTATTAATATGTATTTTAAAAATTAATAAAATATTTATAAAAACAAATATATGATTTTATTAAAATGAAATATCAAAGATATAAGAAAATAGAATATAAAATTCATTTAAAAAGATAAATTAAATTATGTGTAAGAATAATTTCAACTTTGTAAAAACACCATTTTGAAGATCTATATAACCATATTTTTTGAAAAAATATATAACCATCATTTTTTGTAAGAATGATTTTATAGTTCTATATAAACATAAATTCAGTTTTGCATAAGCATTAACTATTGAAACCTAAGATTGATTCTATACTAGTGTAAAATTGATCTACATTTTTGTAAGCATGAGATAAAGACATCAGATGACTTTAAAAACATATAAAAACATAGTGTCTATAGAATCATTTATAAAATAATTTTAAAAAAACTACTTAAAGAATAAAAAATGTGACTTAACAATGTTGTGAGAAATTATAATTATCCAATTTAAAGATGTGAGATATTTGAAAATAATTCATGTTTTTTTAATATTAAAAAAATGAAACATCAATACCAATAATCTCCCAATCACTCAAACATAGAACTAACATAATATATACCTTCGAATTGCTTTATAGTCGATGAAGTATAAGGGATTGGGATTTATATCAATCATGAGATCAAAGAGGTTCTCAAGGGTAGAGAAACTTATGTCCAATGTTTCAGTAAAATAAGTTTTGGGTTTAGAACGTGGTATCATCTGATAAGTATAAAATTGAAAATATTATAGTGGTAATAGATAAGAAAATTCAAGTTATCAAACAACCTACTTATTTGGTTTAAAATTGAATAATTACTTAGATTGAAATTGTTTTACAAATAGTATCTTTTAGGGGTTTTTTGGATTATTATCTGAAACTCCATGAATTGTTTTTATATTTATTTTTTTGATTAAATCTCTATCGCCTTATTGTTTTTATCGGATAATGTTTAACTTATAATTGTTAATTTTCCACTAAATTTGATATTTTTATTTAGAAATTTATTAGAACTTATATTGTTTGATCAAATAGAAATTTGAGCGGTGGAGAACTTATAGTTTGGATTTTGACTATAATTCACTCCTCTTGTAGTTCCACGACCTTTATCATTTAGGAAAATAGTATCTTGAATATTTTAGAAGGATTTAATTTTTTGAGTGTCTATGGATGATCACATGAATGAGTTTTAAGAGAACCAATAGGGAATGAGAGTGTAAATAGATTTGGTAATAATTTCATAGAACTTATTTGTTGGTTATTTCATTTTCTACCCAATGATGAAGAGTATACATGACATTTTTTGTCTTCTCCAAGGTTAGAGATTCAATGATTTATCATGTTTTAAACAAAAATCTTAGACCAGGATAAGTGATTAATTGAATATTATAGAGAATGGTTTACCCATGATAGGATATTATAATTAAGGTCACTCCTAAGTGGTTGGTAAGGTTGATATGAATTCTATAATTTTTGGGTATCAGGGTTCATGGTAGAGGAGAGTGATGAAATATTCTAGAGTCAGAGTGTGGATTTGAGCTCCATGCTAGAGTAGATCTAGGTTCCTGATTTATGGTGAGTTATTTTTTTATATATGTAATGATATAAATAATATTTAGTATTATTTTTGTGATATTTAGAACACTTATCCATCTTTAGTGGATAGTTAGATATAGGAATACTCTAGGGTGAATCTATTCCTTTCACTAAAACCTCAATGGTGGATTTTGAATTAATTTTAAGGAATATGTGTTGATTTAAATTTAAATGGTAAATTAAATGTATTTTATTCAATATAATTTTGGGGATAATTTTAAAAAGATTATAAACTAGTGGGGGGGGGGTAGATGTTTTAAAAAGGGTTTCTATTTTAAACATGGTTGAGGTGAATGTGAAAGTTTGTGAGGGGTCATTTGTGATCCAGGGTGGCCAGTGTGGTTTTTGGTTTCTCTTGATGGTAAGGTTCTCATTTGAGAGGTATCTACCTTGGGAGAGTGTTTTTCAAGTTTTGTCTATGTTATGGATTATCTATTTACTTAAGGGTGTTGGTAGTATATTCGTATTGATTGAGAGTTTTCTCCCCTCAGTGGATAAGCATGGGATTATACTTTTTTGGATTTATTTGGATTCCAAAGAATTATTATCATTTGAGAGGTATATAATATAAGTAACTGGACCTTTCTAGACCATTACTTTGTGTATTTTGTGAATTAGTGGTTCAAAAGGAATATTGGAGGAAGGGAGGTGGAATTAGAGATGAAAATTAAGTTTGAATTGGGGTTTCATGAGTTGGATATGGGTATTCCAGTGTTAAGGGATCATTGAAAGAAAGGGATGTTTTTCTATTTTGTGTGCCACACCATGAAGGGATGAGTCCTGAGGTTGTTTTTGTGTTGTAGCGTGATGGTATGTATTGCGAATTTGGGGTAAAATCCATGAGAGTTTAGTGTTGTAATATTTTGTGCTGGTAGTTTTTCCACATTGTGACTGGCTTTATTCATAATGTGGTGGGTTTGGAATAGGAATCCGTCTAATTGAAAAACCATATGTATGGATTAAAGATCTTATATATTATATTTTCCACTCTTCTGGTTGTGATTGAGGGGGTTTTTTCAGGATGTAATAGATGATATGTAAGATTTTTGAGGGTTTAAATTTCCCTTATGTATGATATTTTCATGGTTTTGGAGTTTTATCTATGATGTTAAATGGTATTTAAATGTTTGTTTAATTTTCCAAGAGTTACCATCACTACATGGACACATTTTCCATTTTATGACACCCTTGGTGGATGATTTCATGGTTTTATGTGTTTGGGTGTCGTCACATTTTAGAACTTCTCTAATACCAAGGATTGTTTTAGGGTTGTATCATATATTTTATTGGGATCATGTACAAAACGTGACCACATTAGTTGTGATGTGAACTTCCTCATTAAAATCTAAATTGGATGGGTTGACTGATTTTTAAATCAGGGAAGAGAAGGTGGATCAAAAAATGACTTACCAAGGATCATTCGACACAACCCCCTTATGTCATGACTATGAAAAATTACATCATGGATCCTTAAATATTATAGTTTTAGTATATATTTTTAACCCCATTAAAATCCTTCCACATCCCTTCATTTTTCTCTAATCATCAGGTGATCAAAGGAGAATCTTTATAGATTTTCATTCTCTTTGGAAGAATTTTATTCTTGTCCTTATGGTGATCTCCCTCTCTTCATTCTTTCCCAATTATTTTTGAAGATCAGGTTATTGAAACGGATTTTTAAACCCTTATTTTATCTTCTAAAATAATATTCATGAACATATTTTTATGATTCCTTTTCAATATTTTCTCATATTTTTTTATTTTGTTAGATATGACTTCTTGAGTGTTATTAGATTACAAGGAATGGGAAACTTTTATGGAATTATCCTTAGTAATAATGAATTAAATTAAAATAATAAATTGGGCATGAGGAATTTGGAAGGTATAGGAGAGTCACATGCACTATATTAATTTTCATTATATTTACCATTGGTTGTTTTTTATTGGATGATATATATTATAGTGATTTTCTTGTTACCATTATTATTTAACATTCTTATCACCATTAAAATAAAATAATTACTAAAATATGGTAACAAAAAGGGTATTGATGAATCCTTAAATTTTAGGATATTTTACTATTATTGAAAATGTATGTTTTATTATGCACTTATTTCTATTTAACCTTATTTTAATTGGGGGTGATTTTGGTTAAGTTTGTTTTCTATGGTTGGAAGGGGTGTTGTTGTTTAATTATATATTGATTCTCCCCTTAAATATTGATAAATTAGTTCATGACTAAAATTTGATTATGTTAATGGTGATGAATGTGGAAGTCTAAGTCAGTATTAAAAAACATTATAAGTTAATCATATCTTGAAATAATGATAATGGGAAGGTTGTGATAGTTTATGTCTTATTGTTATGGTTTCATTGGTAGGTTGAGTAGGGTGGTGTGTTTAGGGGGATTATTTTCCCTATTTTTTCTCCTTGCACTATTATGGGATATTATTCAATGATTTTTCATTAATATAATTGAAGTTGTTATTTTGGGGTGTTGTACAACTACTAGACTACAGAATAAGGTATGCATTTGGTGTGTTTAGATGAGATAGACATGAGATGGGGTAAAATGAAAAAGTGATGGGTAAAAAGTAATATAAAAACTAAATGAATATATCTTGATATATTTATTAATTTCTCTTGAAAACTAAATAAATATGAAGGGAATAAGTGGTTTGTGTGAAATTATCATAGCTCAAATAAATGTGAAAAATTATTAAAAGAATAATTATTAGATGGGATAAACATGGGTAATGGATATTGAATGGGTTAAAATTAAATATGGGTAAACAAATAGAATAATGAAGACAATTACGCTAATAGATTGTAGATAATGGGATTATAAATAATATGAGTAATGTGAACCTATTTACTATATATATATTCCTGTTTCCAATGGTTTCATTTTTGTTATTAGTGATGATTTGTTATGGAAAGTGGTGCTTTGGTGAATGGTTTTTATTTTGTTTTTTTGATACCATGAATGTGGTTTTGGGTATATTAAGTGGTAAAAGAGAATTTTAGGTTGAATCTAATGTCCTGTAATGACTCAAGGATTGATTCATGGGGTATAATGGATCAAAATTATAACATATATATATATATGTGGGCTGTGATGGATTAAGGTTTTAGTGTATGTGTGTATCCAGGATGTAGTGTATTACGATTATGATCCATGCATATGTTGGTGATTTAGTGGATTAAGGTTATACTATATATATATATGAATTGTGTGTATATACATGGGTTGTAATGGATTAACGTATAGTGTATACCTAACTAGGATATAATAGATATAGGCTATGTTACTTGAAGATAATGATATGACCATGATAACATGTGGTCGGGGTCATGCATGTTAAGATTAAGGAATTGGTTTGATTCTGATAATGTTAATGATACCCTACTTTGAAGGGGAGTATGTGTATATCAAGAAATGGATGGGGAACAAACATGAAAAGAGGATGTCATGATGTTAATTTCCTTCATGTTTATGTTTCCCTTCTGATGTTTGACTGGTAAAGGTGGATATATGGTAGCATGCTATAGATTTGTGGTAATGAGAAATGTGGTGGTTTAATTTTGAATGTGGATGGGAAGATTGGTATGTGGATATGTGGTGTGGTGGTTGATCTATGGTGTGAAGTGATGGTTGTTTTTATGGTGTTGATTATATTTCATTCTTGCATTTCGGGTTATCCAGTGATGGGTCATCCTAACAAATCACTAATGGTTTGAGTTGGAGTGACCTTTGAATTGACATGTGAGAGTGATTGTAAAATTTTCAGTCCATTTTCATTGGTTAATTTTGACAATGCTTATGGAGTAGAAGATATTTCTCATTTATTGATTATTTTTGGGGCATTTCAAACTCTGGTTGGACTGGAAATTTGTTTGGAATTTTGATTAGGGGAATGGATAAGGATGTTGCAGGATTGCTGGGAACTATGGTATTCATGGTGGGACTTAGAGTTCAATGATTATATTTATTATGATTATTTCACTTCAATATGTGATTATGTTTTTCTTATTTGTTATCACCCTTTTCAACTCTTGAATATTTATTACACAGGGATACTAATTTTTTTAGAAGGATGGTCCTACTGAGTACTCTCAAGTTCTCACCCCTCTAATTTTTTTTTTCATGTTTTGTTGTATAGTACAAGGGAGATGAGATATTCTATTCGAGTAGCTAGAATAGAGTTGGTGGATAATTTGGAGTTTTAAGATCTCATCCTTGCATATATTTTCATGATAATTATTTATCTGAAATGTAAGTGAAATTGATTTGTGGGAATTTTATTTTGGAAAGAAAAAATTACTTATATTTGATTAGTGGGTTTGTTTATTTATTTCTTGGGTTATGAGAGTAATACCTCCAATTTTAAATTTTTATACCCTTATTATTATTTAGAAACACATGGCCTATTAGAGGCTTGATTTAGAGGTCACCCTCTCATTAAATTCTATCCTAGGAGAGGTTCTAGTGGTGGAATGTTTTGATTTATAATTAGTTTTTGAAAACCAAATCCAAATGGGGATATTTTTTAGACTAAAAAGGTGTTTGAGAGTTGAAGTACCCCATGTGGTTCTTGTTTCACAATTGGAGATTATTAGATATAGGATATTATTGATTGATGGATAAGTGAATTGGATATGAATTATGACTTTAGTTCTATATTTTTTTACCACATTATTTAATATATGAATCATATTCAAACTCAAGTTGGTGTTGGTAATTCAGTTGTGGTAAAAACCATTTCATTTTTTATATGTATTTCAAGGAGATTTGGAGTTGAAGAGAGAAGATTGGAGATATTTAAGAGAATATTAAAAAATAATTATACAATGTTAAGTCTCATTCAATTATTTTCTTTATAAATTTAAGAAATTGTTGAGTTAAAAACAACCACACTACAATAAGTGTTTCTAAAACCATGATTTCATTCCCAAATGTGAAGATTCTTGACCTAGTTTTTCATGACACATAGATCAAACTACAATGGTTAGACTGTGTTATTTTTTGTTCATCCTATTTAGTGTGGGTAATTCAATTTCTTTATGAAAAAGATGATTATAGTGTGAAGTAATTTTTATTACCACAATTCCCAAGGACACAATTATTTTAGTCCATGATATTTGTTATTAGAAATAGGTTTTCACTATCCATCTAGTGCTTATGCTGCAAAGTCTCATATCTTGCCTATAACATCCCTTCCCCGGTCCATTATGATTATTGATCATACAAGAGACTTATGGGACCTTAGTTACAACTCACTGTATTCTTGAGGCCACCAAAAAATAGTAGCAGGGGGGGTCTATGGTAATATATGATGAGACTATACCGCCATATCAAAGTGTGAAATAAAGATAAAATAAACCAAACATCATCTATAAATAATAAAAATCCATCGAAGTAAACATAAGAAATACATTAGAATCAATAATATTAATTTTAATTCAGATTCAAAAACTTATTTAGACTCACTTTCCATCCATTAGGATGACCACATATAGAAAATACAATACAAGAATAAAATAAATGTACCAGAGGCTCTACTACAATCCCTGAGCCTCACCTCATCATTGTTCCTGGGCCCCATCCAAGCAATCTAGCTATATCAAGCTAATCCAGGCCTTTATAAAACCTCTACCTATAAATAGTGAGGTATGATAGGGATACCCAAGTGTCATGGACACCTTTGCAAGGCATGAGTACAACTCAGTGGGGCACCACCGATGTGGTCCCATACATAACCAGTTAATGCAATGTATACATGTGATATGACCAGAGTAAATAAATATGGTGAAAAGTGTAAATAAATAACCACTATTGATCCTTGAATCCTCTATAACACTCAGAATTAACCAAAACTTGCTTTGTATAGCGTCAGAGTGTCCCTAATCAAGTCATATAATCATGAAACCCAATATTAAGCCCATGAATGATTTCTAGGAGCTATAGAAAATCTTGTAGTATCCAACAACATCATTGATCCCTATGAGGTAATAAAAGTTAATCCAGTAGCATCAATATCCAACATGATCCCTAAGAGGTAATCTTAGGTGATCAATAATCATCATGCATCATTTCTGAACCATAAGAGGTAATCATGAGCATTCTATAATCATTTTGTCTTATCACCAATCCTGAAGAGGTATCCTTGAGTGTTCCATAGTCATCACATCAATACTGACCACAAAGAGAGGATAGAGTCCCTCAATATTCTGAAAGTCTCATCGAGGACTCACTAACCTTCCAGGAAAGTCTCATAAGGGAGATGGCCTCAATTATATTTCTTTACCAAGTGACTCTAGGTTTCCCCTCACACCCAATATATCCTTCAATATCCTTGGGGTCTTCCCACCTAGGTAATCATGTCTTAGTGGGGTAGGAACACGCACCACATGGTCATATCGCTAGCGCAAAGGGTTTAAGTCATATCAAGGTTCTCAAATGTACTACTTGGGAAAATCAATCTCAACTAATTTTTTACCTCTACCTTAAGCTCACTAGGGTCACTAACTTCTAGACCCACCACATCTCATTCATTTCCATTCATTTACATTATATACATTATGATCTAAATGTCACATGGTACAAATTTATAATCAATTCCTCGACCATCAGTGGTTTAGGTACTCAATCTAGCGCCCAAGGTTCCTTAAGGCCTTGGAACCTTCTTCAATTAATTCATAAGAATATAATTTTTAATTAAAATATCAATTTAATTTTTAATGTTCAACTGAAATTTGTGGATAGACGACACATCAAATTCTATGCATCAATAAATAAATGAAAATACTATAGGTCCAGGTATAAGTGACCACCTACCTCAATAAAAAGTTATTTCCTTTGAAGCCTAACTCAACAAATCTCACTTGAGCTCGTTCAAGACCAAAGACCATCATCCAAACACCAAAGGCCCTAAATCCAATAATAAAATCTAATAATTAATTTAATAAAATTATAATTAATGATTTAAAACACTTTCAAAAATTTATAATTAATTAAACAATTTAATTCAATTATGAATAATGCCCAAAATCTCAACCTGTTCCCTCATCTAATTAAAACATCGCAAAAAGCATGAGGGATGCCCACAACATACTCTCAAAATCAAACTGAGAAAAATAACCAATAATAAAAACCAAAACCAACATTATTTTCATTTAATTTAATCCAAAACACTTGAAAAATCCAAATAGATATGTAACTTAACTGAAATGGTGTTTGATGACATGCATACGTCATTTCAGGACATTCTCTCACTATGATTTGTGGATTCCCCATCATAAATGGCCGATGAGACCATGCTCGGGTGGAATCGGTACTAAAAACCTAAAACAAAGAAACTAAAATCAAATGAAACCACACGTGTAAGGAAAAAGAGGAAGGAATGGGTGGAAACTCACTTGGAATCACTGAATAAAGCAGCTAAAATCTCCCCAAAGTAAAGGGTCTTAAAGTGGAAAGAGGGTGTTTGGCTAGCTGGGCATCACCTTAGAGGGAGAATGTGAAATAGGGGGATATGATTAAAAGATAAGATCAGAAAGAAGTGTATTTTTCCTAATTTTATTGATCCACATGTTTTGGATATATGGTTTTCCAAATTTTATGCCAACCATTGTGTAGGCACTATCCAAGTACACCCCTCTCACACAGTTGGTCCACATAATGTACCAAACCATGCACCAGCTGTGTGAATAAGTTTTACGATCATCTGCAAAATTTCACCTGGTTTTTATACGACCTTGAGAAAATTGTGCACTATGATCCAATTCAAATCCAATCCACATAGTTTTATAGGAGATCCACATAATTCACCCTTAACCATTTTATAATCATTCCAACCAGCCATGCACTATAAATTTTAAACTAGAAGGTGCCTCATACTTAGGGTGATAAAAGGTTTCCCCTAAATTGTTAACACCAAACCTTGAACCTTGAGAATAATCCTACAAAAACATTCAAAATGCAATCTGATGTTTTTAGAACTCACCTGAGAAGCTAAGGAACCTCTTGGGTCGCAAACCATATCAATAAAAATTCTTTGGGGCATTTTAAATCTCAAAATTTTAATCTTAATCTCAATTTTAAAAATTGACCCCTACTTTGAATTTTCCAAAAATAAAATTCCCTTATAATTTATTAATTCAAAAATAAGATGGGTTTTACAACCTCCCTATATTAATACTTCTAAACTTTGAGAAGTCTAATCAAACATCAAACTATTAATCGTAACCTACAATAGTCATCAATTCATGATCAACTCAAAACCTTCCATATCTAAACATCGAATGAACTCCCACTATACAACTCCTAGTATGAGATGCATTATTCATTAAAAACTGATCTACTTATCATAACCATCAATGAAACATCTAGATGGTTATCCACAACAACCATATATCCTAAGACCCCACTTTTTCATCAGTCATCTCATCCCTTGGATTATGGTTCTCCCAACCATAGGCTTTATCTCATAATGGGTGATTCTAATCCATGTTTCTCCCCACCATCAAAATGACCTATTAAAATTCCTTCTCAGTAGTCCAACAATCCATTTGATGGGGTTACCATCTCACTGAACCCAATAATACGTACTAAATACTGTTAAAAGATGGCACTACCACTCATATCTAATTTTGAACCAAATCAGATGTGTATCTACTGCCCATGCATAGGGCCCATATATGTTGGCCTATCCTCAAAAGGTCTTAGACAAACCTAGTAATATTTTCCCCATACCATGAATTATGGTACCAACTTCCATGATTTTGCAATCATTTTTTTCTCAATATACAACTTCATTGTGTTTCATCACATGATTCACCCCAGAATCATGCACCAAAAAGGGTTCACCCCCTGAATCTTGTGATGAAAATTGTTCCTCCCTTAAATTATGTAATTAATTGGGGTTCACCCCATGGGACATGTGAATAACTATGATTCACTCCTCTAAATAATGTCACGCATTGTAGTTCACCTCATGAACCACCTTCAGATCATACGAAAAATATCTCAAGCCTGATTCTAAAGTACTAAACCATCCAATATCTAATATGAATCTCAAATATGGTATTGAAATGGAATTATATAAATTCAATTTGCATCACACTAGAATACACATGCTACCTCAAACATCAAATGACCAATCCTATCAAAACCATTAACCTACAACATCACGTCTTATCTCCACAACTCACACTCCATCCATTACCTTACATATTGACTGAATATGGCCTTTTTATTCATACCTGAGAATCGACATCAAAAATCAATAACAACTTTTTTTTCGATCATGGGAACCATATCCAAGACATCCAATTAAATTTTAATCATAATGTGGGTCACAACCTATATAGACAATGGTATACTCTCAACAATATGGCTTTCCTTGTACAACTCCTTGAGGATAACCTCAATAGGTTCCATTAATGCACACATATAACTCCTCTAGAGCCAAGATCACTCATCTTGTTAATACCTAACTAAGATCAAACCTAAATTTATCATTCCATGACACCAATACATTTCCAAAGACAACCCTCACCATAATGGGAACTTCCCATGTCATCAAAACTCATAAAATAAGACACAAATACATTATAATCTCCATCAGTCCTTATCCCATATTCGACCACTTTCAAATCCAAAATTAAATAGTGCCAAACATACCCATCGTGAAAAACCTCAATCTCATCCAAATGAAATGAGTTTACCCTCCCATACTGCCCGATTAATAAACATGACTCAAACTCAAAGAGTCATGTCTTGTTAAATCAAGTCTCCTAGTTCCAAAAACTAACCATGATAAAAAACATATTGATCTCATAAAAATAGATCACCCCTATTGTATTTTATATGAAACTCGACATCCCTCAAATGTTGAGGAAAACTTCACAATCACCCTCCATCCTAACATCATTCCAGAATAAATATCATCCACCCACACTCTATTATACTCTCGAAAGAACTTATAAAATACATAGATATAGAAATCACACTAACTCTACCATCAATTTATCACTTCTATATCAAAATACCGATCACCTAAGGCGTATTACTCATAAAAATATAAGTAATCTCTATGCCTATGTCATATTCTTGGTCACAACTCATGTGCACTGAGATCTTAACCCAAATAATCTTCTCTTACTTTCCACCTCTTATGCACTTACAAGACTGGGATAACCAGTCATGCATCTTTCACTAAAAAAACGTGTGACTGATCATCTAAAATATTGATCTCATCTCACTATATTCTAATAATTATCTCAAGGTCACTAGGCTCACCCACCCAACCCTAGGTCACAACTCATATAAACCAAAACTCAAGCGAAACACCTCCAAGTTATCATCTTTAATTTCACACAACAACTCACACACTCAATTACCCAATCTAGGGTCTTATATACGTATACACATAATAGGTATCATATTACAAGTCATTATCCCACTTGGGAATTGATTCTCACAAGGAATTCTCATATGAGACTACCCCCTTGAGAATCATAATCTTCAGATGACCCTCCCCTGGCCTTTTCATACAATAGTTACCCCTTTGAGGATCACATTCTCATCTATCAACATATATCAAATTACCCCATCATGATACATGTTAGTTATACCATAGTAATATGGTCTAGTTAAGTTTAATTCCTCCAATAAATCATATAAGAAAACACTATTTAGGTTGTTTCTGACACTTTTAAAATTTGAATGCTTTCATCAATGATATCAATCACACACAACACACATATGTCATGTGAATATTATGTTCTAAATATGATGTATGAAAAAATATCTCTTTACAATACCATGATCCAAAAACCAATAATAAACACAAATCCCATAAATCCAAATCACATGTTCAGTATACTTGGTGAAAATCATAAAACTATAACACTTGAAATCAAGAAAAACAATCCCATATCCCAATTAATCTATAGTTATTGCAAAAAAGGTGTTCTAGATGCCCCATTATAATATCCATCACAAGTTCTGACACATGAATACATAACATTTATTCTATATCCCTAAATAGTAAGACAAAATAAAACCTCTAATAAAGTATCTTATATTAGTCACATGAAATATCTGATGTCACTTTGTAACTTCCAAGCCCTATTCCACTTTAAATAGTGACCAGACTGGAGAGTTATGAGACCTTTGGAATGCCTCCCTATATTCCAAGGCTTCCAAATAGTAACAGGGTTCTAGGGTAGTTCTATGGGGAGACTATACCCTCATATAAGAGTGAATAATAATGTGAAAATAAACAAAACATCATACATTAATAATAAACATACATTGAATTATGAAGAAGCAATATAATGGAATAAATATTAATAAATGTCATGCAGAATGAATCAATCATATAGAGTAACTAGATTAACACTAAACTGACCAAATATAAAAACCCGGATACAAGAATAAAATAAATGTACATGAGGCTTCACTAAAATCCATGTACCTGAACTCATCTCAGTCTTCAAATCCCATATAATAAATCCTTTGTGATCAAGCTAATCCAGGCCTCTACCTAAAATAGTTCTGAAAATAGTGATGTATACTTGTGTACCCAAGTTCCATGTATGTCTGAGGAGGGTGTGAGTAAAAATCATTATGGAACCACCATTATAGTCCCATATATATCCAGAAAATGTAATTTATATATGTGATGTTATCATGATAAATATATACTGTGAAAAAGTGTAAATAAATAACCATTATTAATCCAGGGGTCCTATGTAACACCCAAGATCAAACAAAAATTTATTTGACCAGTGCCAAGTGTCTCTAAGCATGTCATACAATCATACCAACAAACATCAAGCCCATAAAAAATTACTAGGAGCAAGTATTAGGAAATCTGGAAGTATTAAGCATCATTTTTGATCCTTAAGAAGTAACACCATGAAATAAATAGTCATGAGACTTCATATATGAACTATAAGAGGTAATAATAAGTGTTCAATAATCATCATTCATTATCATTGAATCCTAATATGAAACTATGAGCATTCCATAGTCATCAAGAATAATTATCAAACCCTAGGAGTAAATCTTAAGTATTCATGGTCATTAAGAATTATCACTAATTCCAAGGGGATAAACCTCAGTAATCAATTATGTTAAACATAAATACCAATTAATAGGGGTATAACCTAAGGTAATCATCAAAATATATCTTAGAGGTTAGATATAATAAGAATTTCTAAGGTACCCCATGTGTATAAATGAATGTAGGAGGACAATAATTCCTATCATAATATCTAATAAGGGTTTTACATATAATTGATCCCATCTTGCATTAATAAGGTAATACTTTGAAGTGAATGACCTATAATCATAACATCCATAATAAGATCAAATCTTTGATTCATTTTCTAAGGTGACACCCACAATCATCATCGTCCAGACAAAATATTCACCCCTTCACTAGAGTCAAAATCTTAGTTGGGCACCCACCAGGGTCCCCTAGGTCTCATCATAGTTAGGATGCCCTTCATGGTTCCTCCTATATCACATGTGTATCTCAGGTAAAACCATATTAATCAGAGGTCATAATATCCCTCTACATCTTCAAAGTCTCATTGAGGACTCACTGACATCCTAAGAAACTCAGAGAAGGGAAATAACCCCAAGCCCATTCCCTTCCCAAGTCACTCTAGGTCGGTCCTCATACCCAAACTATTAGTCAATCTCCCTGGGGTATACCCACCATGTTAATCAAATTTATGTGGGGGGGGGGGGCACTCATCCCACGGTACTACCCGAGACCCTCACTGCTATTCTATATCCCCTGGTGTATGGGGAGGAATTCTTTAGGCCACAAAATTCTATGGTTCAGTCGCAATTTCATATTAGACTAGAACAAGAACATTACAATGCCATAATGCTGGATGCCTTGAATTTTTTTTGATTCTATATTTGTGAATTATTATTGAGGTCACTCTATAATGGGAAATCTCACGCTACAATTCTGTTGGTATTTGAGTATCTAGAGGTATCCATTTTTGGAAACCAAACTCTTCACCCCACAATGTACCTCTTTACACCTTGATTAGTGCTAAAAGTAAAACTTCACATGTTTTTGTAGATATAGCTTCATAAATGACTCATAGGTTACTCCAAATCAATCCCTCTCATCCATTAAACACATAAATATTGATAAGTAGGTCTGAATTGTTCCAAATGATCAAATTAAAATGAGATAAGTTGAAGACAATGGTGGATTTAGAATTTGACTTTTTAATTAAAATTCCAATGAGGGAGGTAGTGTGTTAGTTTGAAATGAAATTAGATAATAATATTTTAACAACCAAGAGATGTAAAGAGTAATACTAAAGTATAGATTCTTAGTAAGAAGGAATATTTCTGATTATTGTATTCTTTTGAAGATTAATATTAATATGGTGAAGATCAAGGGATTTATTGGAGATTTAATCTATTTATTGTGTTGTGATTTTTTAGTATGTTATTTTTTATTAATGATCAAGAGTTTATTTATATTTTGAGATATATCATTTATAGAATAAAGACATTGTTGGGTTATCTAAAAAAAGTTATTTATTTTCAAATTTTAGAGTTTTAGTGATCAAAGTGAAGAAGAAAAGGTGAAACTCTATTAACAATAGATCTATAGATTCTTTAGAAACAGATGAACTTCACTGTTTTTCTTTAATTAGTTGTATTAATTGTACATGAGAACATTTTGCTTGAACGAATATATTTTTACACACTCTATTTTCAATGATAAACCCTTTTCATTGTAATCTATTTTGATATTCTAGTTGATATTATGACAGTGGATGATACCATGCCATATTATGTATGTATCCATTCATTTTGAATTTAGAAAATTGTATATCAAGGTGTATTTATTTAGTTTTGATGATATGAAAATGAAACCATTGAATTGGATTAATTAATATCAAAATGGATCAACGGTGAAGATGTTTGATTGGTGAAATATTGATTGTCATCACCTTTATTAGTGATAAAGGTTGATTTGTGAAAAATCATAACATATTTTTATTCACTAATTCACCCCACTATATTTGAATAATTTCTATGATAACACACTTTATTGGTGGTAGTTTTCTATATAGAATATATTAAGTATTTTTTTGTTTGGCACATGAGAAAGGAAAATGGAGTGTGGATATGTGGTTTTGTGGCATGATTTAATTCATCACTAATTTAAAGTAGGTGTCTTATCATCCCCTCAATTGTTTTGTGAAATACTTTAAGATTGAGTGTGTTGATTTAATTAAATTATTTATAGGATTAAAATTATTTAATGATGGTGGTGTTGGTTTGTTCAAATTTTGGTTTTGGTGTGGTAGTTTTGGTGAAAGTGTAAATTTTTGGATATTTGGTTGTATGTATGTTTTATTAGAAAATAAATGAAATAAAAAAGTGCTTTTTGATATTGTTATTGATGGATATATTTAGTTTTCTGGGAATTGGTATTATAAATTTTCTTGATGGTATGGTTGGGTGAGGGCTCAAACTTGAGTTGAAATTCCTACTTGAGTGTATCCTACTTATTGGGATTAATAAGGATTATATTTACCACTTATGTGTGGGTTCCTCATCAATTTTATTAAGTATAACAATAAATTATTGGGTAATCAATCCACTAATGATTATGAGGTACCTTTTTTGGTTATTGATTGTTCTTCAAGGTTTCCATGTTACCTTATGTTTTGGATCCTGGTTAGGTGTGTGTGGTTTGTTCCTTTTGTAAATAATGGAAATTTATATCTTGCTTGGTTATGGTTATATTTGATAAAATCCGGATTTGGTTGAAATTTTATAATATTTCATTTAGTTTTTAAATTTTCAATGGTTTTGGGTATTATTTATAAAATGAATTTAAAGGTTGGATAGTTTCACATTCTTGGGGTGAATGAGAATTCTTGGGGATATCCTTATATGTTTATTATCACCCCCTATTTTCCCACCATGGTAGACATATAGATTATATACCATATGAAACTTAAAACTACTTCACTAGTGGTGGGTCATATTCATAGTGGTGGAGTTATCTAAGAGGATTCTTCGATGATGGGATGGTTCATGGAGTTTGTGAGGATGTATGGAGAATCCATTTGACAATAAATGTTGTTTAGTCCCATTTTATGACCTTCAATACCTTTCTTTTAAGTGGTAAAAACTTTATACACTTGTTAGTTTTAGTTTTATTATTATATATTTTTAAAAAATAATATTTCATAAATCAAAAATAAAATTTAGGATATTATTTTTAATGCATTTCAAATATTGTCCTATAAGTTGATAATGTCAGTTATATAGATACCCCATGCTAACTTTTTAGTATAATATTATCCTGGGGTAGTGTAGTTAAATTATGGGAAAATTATCTGCACATAATATTTTCTAATCCCTTGGAAATTATTTCCATCCATTGGTGTTCATGGGGACTAACCTAAGTTTTAGAATCATTCTACATGAGAAAGTTTGATTTAATTGAGGGATAACCACACCCAATCATATCTTCTAATCCCAAAATATTTATTAATAGCCTTTCGTGATTAGGGATATATAACTAAGTCTTAGTAGAATTCTAACTTGACTCGAGTGAGGATGAGGGGTGACAGGTTTGGTCAGGATGTTATTGGTCACCTGTTACCAGTTTACGATTCTTATACCATTATGTGGACAATTACCTTTGTTATTATGATAAAAAAAATGAAACAAATTCCAATAAATCTGGAGGTATCAAAATTTGATAAAATTAACAGATCTTTATCTTACATATATCAGGGATGAGCCCCATTCTATATATATAGGTTGTTTCAAATTTTATAGGGATGAATTGCTATGAAATTTTATATGTATAAATTCTAGAATATGTTGAGATCCCCTAATTAGAATTTATACCATATATTTAGATAATATTTGGGATTACATCACTATTTATGTATACTCAAGAAATTATCACGGTCATGGGGATGCATTCCCAGTTCAATTTCATAACATAAAATGAATTACCTAATGGAGTGATCATTGATGAACACTCCAGAATCTATTGGGAATGATCATATAAGGAGGGGATATAATATGTAACTATGGTTTTTTGGATTTATTATAAAAAAATCCATAATTAATATACTCCTTATTGATTTACTTATTAGTTTCAGTATCTTTATTGACAAAGCCCAAATCAATTTGTAGAAGTAAGGGTGGAACAACACCCCATGGTGTCTCTAAAATTATAACAAATAATGATGTGGTAGGATACTCATGATTGTATAACATTACAATTGATGGATAATTCCACTAAATAATTCCTAAAATATACTAAATTAAGGATATTATCTTATCTAGTGATGATTTTGAAATATCTAGTGGTTTGAGTCAAAGGCCCTTTGATAACAGAGAATAGAAAATAGGGAACCCACAAGAAATTAAAGAAAAATTATAAAATAGACTTGAAACTTGATTATATCTAGAGTTATGCTTAACCCACCTAAAAAATATTAATTAAAGAAACACTATAGATGAAATTATTTCAAGATGTTATATTATGAGAAGGCGCTGAAACAAGAGGGAAAACTAGTAAAAAGGGTTGATAAAGCACCCAAAACACATAGATCCAAAAAAAAATTATCCATCCAAAGGAATCATATTTAAACATTAATCCAAATTTTCTACACTAATATTATAATCATCATTGGGATAAATGGACCATTGGGATAACTCTAGAGTATACATGGATCATTATTCTTGTAGGAGTTCAAATTCTACAGGTCAAAAATTTTAAAGGCCCTATTAACGTGAATTATATAAGAAATGATACTAAGATCAATGTTTATATCTAAGAATTAGAAATTTTAGTCCACATAGTTAATGGTGAAAATCCATTTAAAATTTAAATAGTATTTCTTATAGATCTTAGTGACTGAGAATTCATAGCTGATAATGATAGTAACAATGAGTTGGATAAATATATTGATTATGTAAGAACCCTACCCTAGTTTCTCAGAGTACATTACTTATTTTATTACACTAGTATATAAATAAATAAGTTTTATCCAGAAGGAAAAAATAGTTTATTAGATTTGGAAAACAATATACATACATAAGTTTAACATTACAACATGAAAGGAAATATAACATATCAACTTCTTTTGAATCACACATAAACTCCTAGATTATCCTTACAAGTGATTCATAATATACTTATTTACAACCTGGAAAAAATAAAACATAAGAAAGGGGTGAGATCATATTATCATTAAGTGTAAGTAATACAACAAAATTTATCATCAAAATAAACAATAGGCATAGTGAACAACACAAAACACATGCCTTTAAAAATATACTTGAGCATAATATGGTAGAAATGGAAGCTAATTAAATATGGCCATATAAATGATCATAAGAGAATGAAACATAACCATTGATATTATACATGTAGAATAATCACATGGTCTATCAATTAATAATAACATAACGAGGGAATTCATAATTTTGGACATTTGAAACATATTTTCAAGGCCTCGACCAAGACATATGAATATACTAGGGTACGGCCTCAGCCAAATCCTAATTCGGTTTTGTCTTATGAGACCTACCGATGATTCAAGGATCTATATAGGAACCCAAAAATCAATTTCAATGTTCAATTAATTCCTCATATAAATGAGTCTAAACATAAAAAACATGAACATATGAAATAACTTTCCCAAACCTATACACATAAACACTAACCATTTTAATTAGTATGGTGAATGGTATCAAGATAGTACATCTACAGTAAAACTAATAATAAACCATTTAATACATTATAGTAGATGATAAACATAATATATTAACTTCAATAAGACATAAAATTCAATAGAGGTTTTGAAATATACAAAAATAATCTAATAAAATCATCGACATTCTTTTGAGAGAAATGCATTTTTACTTTGAAACGAAGAGTTCTTTTAGAAAAAAATATTTTCATAAAACTAGAAATTAACTAAGTTAGTTTTTTCATGATAAAATTAGTGGTTTTATAAAAAAAATTTGGGATTAAAATATATTATATAATGTTCTTGAAATTAGGTAAGAATTTGAGAAGTTCCCTTGAATCAGACTTGTTTATCTGGGAGAACTGAGAAAGATATTTATAAAACATTTAACTACACTTAAAATAAATAATGATTATGATTAATAAAAAAATACATAACATTCAAATATAAATTATGAGGAGTAAAAAATAATAATAATTTTATTAGGATTTAGAGAGATAAAGAGTAACTTGAATGAAAATGGAAGTTCGGGTAGAAAACCCTTACATTATGTCTGAACATGTTCTCCACTTGACCTTAACATTCTGGATAATGAAATTAAATCAATCAATTAATTAACTAAAAACATCATATATATTAATCTTATTTATTATAATTTTAATAAGTTTATTTATTTCATTTTTGTTGAGTTATAAGACACAAAACTATTACTCATGAGCGTTTGTTTTCTTGGTTTTCACGATCAGTATACTTGTATATGAGTATGGAAGTTCAGGTGGAATTTGTATAATTTTCAAGAATTGAATTTATATTACAATAATGAACCTAAAATTTATTAAATGGTGAAATAATTAATTCTGTTATCTGGTATTAGGATTAATTATTAGATATACCATTAGTGATAATCATTTATATTATTTTGGTGATATTTCAATTATTATGATCTAGTTTTATCGTATGAATTCATATTATGAATATATACTAGTTACATGACATTTAATAGATTTGAATAAATATATTATAGTCTGTTTCAACCATAAAAATTGTTTTATGGCCATATTTGAAGGCAAAATTGAAGAATGAAGGTTCGTCATCTATGAAGGATGTAAATTGCCACCTTTCGAACGATGATTTCATTTTCAAAACAAAAGATAGAGAGAGATAATATTTTAGGGAAGTAAATTCCATTAAAATGATATCATTATTTTATATATTTTATATTGTAGTGATCATGATAATTTGGAAATAGGAGGTTAGAAGAATATAATAAAATAAAATAAATTGAGAAAGGATATGAAAAGAAAACGGAAGAGGGTTTACCTCTTGAAATATGTTCCTTGAGAACCTCCTTAAGGGAAGGGGGTTTGGTATTTTGGAAAGAACAATATCTCTTGGACATGGGGAGAGACTAGGTATGAGTATTTGGGTATAATTTTTAGAATCTTAAAGTCTTATAAAAGTGAAGAGAAGAGGGGGTGATGTGTGGTTTTTATAGTGGAGAAGAGGAGTGATTTTTGAATATCTTATTCATTGTTTTATTTTTTATCAAGATAAGAAATAAGTGAATGTGGTTTATAACCAAGGGTTATTAAATCATACATGATTAAAGGAATAATTTATTTATCTTATAATGTATTTATACTATAAATTACTGTATTTTTCTATTCACAAAAAATTCAAGTATTTCAGAAAAATCCCAAAAATTCACCCCAACCATTTTTCAACGCATAGAATTAAAAAATGAACTGATTTTATCAAAATAATTTTTTAAATATGTAAAATTTAATTTTTAAATAAAATAATTATTTACTTGAAATTACATATTTTAAATTTAAAAGTGGTTTTATAATACTTTCAATAATTAACTAAGGTCTCATAAAATTATCCTAAAATATATGTGAAAAAATATTTATTTAGGAATACATTTTATGAAAATGAATTTTATTTTAATTCAATTTATTAATTAAAAATATTAGTTAAATATTTATTACTCACAAAATAAAAACACTTAATTATTAAATTTTAAAATATCCACTCTCACTTATAAGGTGCCTAATTGTTTTATACTCACATGGGTGAGTTTACTATTCATAAGGTTCATATTAATATTCATAAGGATACATTAATATTCATTAGGGTTAAGTTACTATTCACCTAAAAATGTAAGTTGATCCTATGAGACTCTAAACATCTTACTAATCGCAACAGCGTATATCTGTTTTTCAAAATTCAAAACACAATAGTTGAAAAATTATATCTAATAGATAGACTACAACTATATTCAATAACTAACAAAGTGTTTGTTTCATAGAGACATAGTGTTTCAGGCATTATATATTAAATTTATTTGTAAATCCTTGGGGTGTTACATTTTCCCCTCCTTTAAAAAATTTCATTCTCGAAATTACCAAAATGTTACCTCATAAAATGATTTGGGTAGTTCTTCATCATAAGTTCCTCAGGATCCCAGATCACCTCTTTAATTTAATTAATTTTGCAATGCAACTTTACCTATAGAGTCATCTGATTCCTCAACACCCGTTCTTTAGTGTCCGGAATCCGAATAGGCTCTTCATAGTAAGATAAGTCATGTTCAAATTCTATAACTTCAAAAGTGACTTTACCTATAGAGTCATTTGATTCCTCAACACCTATTCTTTGATATGGGTTTGAACTGTCTTTACCTTGGCTGTTGTTTCCTCTAAAAGCTATACACCTAAAATATTCCTCTCACCAACTTCATCCCAATATTTTGGTGTACGACATATTTTTCCATATAATGATTGATATGGTACCATTTGAATATTTGAATGTAAACTATTATTGTAGGAAGACTCTACTAGAGGTTAATACTGATCAAAAATACCTTGAAAGTCAAATGAACATGATCTCAACATGTCTTATAAATTTTGTATCATCCTTTCTGACTACCTGTTAGTTCGATGGTGATAAGTAGTACTCAAGTGAAGTTTAGTATCAAAATATTTATGAATAATTTTCATGAATTTTGATATAAACCATGGATAATGATCAGGAAAAATAGATATAGGTTCCCCATGAATTAAAATGACTTCATTAATATAGATTCATTCAAGGCACTCTAGTGGTAAATCCTCCCTTATAGTGAGGAATTGTGCAGATTTTATAAGTTGATCCACAATTAACCACATTGCATAATTCTTTCATAGAGTTTTGGGTAATCTAGTGACAAAATCCATAGTAATATCATCCCATTTACATGTAAGAATAAGAATTGATTACATGAATCCTCTATAATGTTTTCTTTTAGCCTTTACTTGTTGACAGACTAAACATCTTGATACATAATCAGTAATTTCATGCTTCATATTATCCCACCAGAAAATTTCCTTCAAATATGTAAACATCTTAGTTCTACTTGGGTGTATAGAGAAATTCTAACTATGGTCATCATCCAACAACTCTAGTTTTAACTCGGGTATAGAGGGAACACATATCCTCCTCTCAAATTTCATAATTCCATCCTCAAACACAAAGATTTCTGACTTCCCATCATTCAAATATTTAATTCTCTTTTGAATATTCTCATCATAAGACTGAAAAATTTTAATTCTTTCTAATAAATATTATTGAGCCACTAATGGAAAAAGTAGTTATGGTAAACATTATTTACTAATTACCATATCCATCTCCACTAGATCCATGTACACAGGATCCTTGTAAATTCGTATTTTGTTTAAAACTCCTTGATCCTTCCTTCTCAATGTATCAACTACATTATTTTCCTTTATTGGGTGGTATTGTATAGAGTAATCATAATCATTGAGTAGCTATAGACATAGTAATTGCCTCATGTTGAGTTCATTCTATGTGAATAAATATTTCAAGATCTTGTGATATGTATATATCTCACATACATCTCCATAGAGATATTGTCTCTATATCTTAAGAGAAAATATTACAACTTCTAACTCTAGATCATGAGTTGGGTAGTTATGTCAAAGAGTTTTTAACTTCGATTATGAATAGGAAATAACTCTATCATTATACATAAGGACACATCCAAGTCCTTTCTTTTATTCATGACTACAAATCACAAAGACACCATTCCCTAATGGTAGAGTCAATATCAGATAATTCACCAATCTTCTCTTAAATTCTTCAAAAAATTCTTAAATTTATTTTTTCCATATAAAATTTATCCCTTTATAATTAATCTTGGTTAACGGGTTGGATAATTAGGTGAAGTTTTGAATTAAAAACTGATAATAACCTGCTAAACCAATACAACTATGCACCTCAGTTATGTTCATTGGAGTAAGACATTCCTAAACATCCTTTTCCTTCACAATATAAACTGATATTCCATCCTTTGAGATAATATGGCCATGAAAATATACTTATTGAAGCCATAATTCACACCTTTTAAACTTCCCATATAATTCATTTCTTCAAATAGCCTTTAAAATAATGTGCAAGTGATTCTCACGATCATCATAGATTTTGGTGTAGATCGAGATATCATCTATAAATACTACAACAAAGTCATCAAGATATTTTTTGAAAACTCTATTCATTAGATCCATAAAAATAGAGGGTTCATTACTTAGTTCAAAAGGAATTACTATAAACACATAATTCCCATACATGTTTCAAAATTCTGTCTTTGGAATATCTTCCTTCCTCACACACAAATGATGATATCCAGATCGAAGGTCAATCTTTGAAAAAATTTGGGCTCCATGAAGTTTATCAAATACATCATCAATCTACGGTAGGGTATACTTGTTCTTTATTATAATAGTATTGATTTCTCTATAATCAATGCATAGCTTCATGGATCCATCCTTCTTCTTGAAAAATAGAATAGGGGATCCCCATGGGGAAAAAATAGTGAAAATAAATCATTTATCACTTAATTACTCTAGTTGATTATTCAGTTATACTAATTACACTATAAAAATTCTATAAGGTGTCTTTGATATAAGCCTTGAACTAGGAATTAAATCAACATAGAACTAAATTTCATGCTCCATAGGATGTCCAGATAAATCCTATGTAAATACATCAATATATTCTTCCAATAATATTACATCCTCAATTTGAATATTTTTTTCCGTACCCATAGATATTGTTTTATCTCCCTCCCAAATAATTTCATTTAGTACATCCAGTAGGGGTGAATCTAGGTATGAATCAAATAATTTTGTTTCTTATTTAAATATAATGGATTTAACATCATTATCAAAAATTGTAACTTCATTCTTCTTGAAATAGATTTTTACATCATAAATTGAAAGCTAATTAATACCAAGAATTCTATCAAAGTCAATCATGGGTATGATGATAAGTTCAACAACTAAATCATGTTTATGCATTATAAGGGAGACTGATCAACACATCTTTATTACAATGATACTTCCCTTAGGATTTTTGATTGAAAACTTCTTTATTAAATCAAATTAGAAATGTCTAATTTTATTAGAAAATTGGGAAGATATAAAATAATGTGACGATTAAAAATCTAATAATGTATTGGATAAGTTTTAGGAAATGATTAAAGTACCTACCACTTTATCATTAAAAACTTCAACTTTAAATGTTGTGATTATATAAGCATGTCCTTAATCCCTTGGCCTTCTTTGGGAAAGTTTTCCTTGAAACTTAGGAAAATAATTGGAATAATGTCCCATATCATCACAATTGTAGCATTGAACACTAGTAGCTTCTTTATTTCCCTTAAAATCACAAGATTGGTTCTCTCTTTCTCCATGTTTGTAATAGACTTCTTTTCCTATTAACCAGGCTCTGAGGTGTTTCATTTCAAAAGTATCACATGTTGGAAATATCCCCTTTTTATTCTTCCCTTCGCCACCCTCTTCTTTTATTACTTTCCTTTAAAGTCATAAGACATTGAGAATTATTTCTCTATCTATATTGCAAATGAGACTATATGTTAATATGATAAGAAAGTTTGGGAAACAAATTTATTTTAGAGGAATGGTTTTAAACCATAAAAAAATCGATCAATATTTCTCTTCTGATTACAAATGTGTTCCATGACATACCTTGAAAACCTTATGAAGTTAGCTTCATAGTTTTCAACATTCTCAACTTCTTTTCGTATTAGATTTAGAAACTGACTTTCCATGTCTTCTCAGTATTCATGAGGAAAATAATTTTCTAATAAAATTTACTTAAAATCCCTCAATTCCATATTTTCAATCTCTTACTCCTCCTTTTGGTTTTGAATCAATGACTACCATTGATCTGAATCTCTCAATAGATGATAAACTACCATGACAACCTTCTACCTTTCGTTACATCCAACAATGAGAAATATCTTTTCTAGGGAACATATCCACTACTCAAATACAAATGGTTTTGTAGTTAAATTGAATGATGTAGGTTGTAGTCCCATTTAATGATGGTGGTTTTGGTTCAGCATGATCTATACAGGTAAGGTTATTGTTCATAAATAGAGTTAGTTGTCCCAGTATAGTTATAACCTGCTCAACACTAGTAACAAATCTAGTACCAGTTTCATTATCTTACATAGAAGGATAATACCTACGTGGGATACATGCATTTATGTGGTTCACATTCCTTCTATTAATTCCCATTTCTAAATAATGTAATACACTGTAATAGGTTATGGATCATAATTTATAATGTCTAATTTGAAAAAAATAACATAAATTTAAATTTTATGCATGTATACAATCATAATCGTAAGTATGGTTACATTGAGGAAACATTTACATTTAAATCCTTCATAATTGATTATAAGGAAAATGTATTATGTAAGAATATTTCTCGGGAGTGTTAAACTAGGTGTACAGTAAGGATTATTGTCGTGTACCAGGTTACCCTGAGTCAAACCCGAAACACCATGTTAGAGTTATTACTCTTAGGTACATCTATTCCAAAACCACATCCACTTTTAGTATCCATAAAGGGATTTATTTTCTAGGATAATCAACATAATCTATACCTTACCAATATTCTAGGATGTTCATGTATTCTTATTCTCAAAGTCTATTTTAGGGTTTTGTTCTCTAATATAATTATTGTAAATCTAGTTTCTAGGGATTCTACTAAACTTCCACTGATACCAACTGTATGGACTCAAACCTAAATTCCAAGATCCGATGACTTATTTAATTAAATTTTCATATAAAAAAATAAGTCATATTCTAAAGTAAATAATAATTTATAAGCTTTTGAAAAAAATACACATATATAAGTTCAATATTACAACTTGAAAGGAAATACAACATATCATTTTTTTTGAATCACACATAAACATATAGATTATCATTGAAATTCATTCATAATATTCTACTAGTCAAATAATCAAAAGTTATATCAATTATTAATAGCATAACGAGGGAATTCATAATGCCAGAAATTTGAAACATATTGTAAAGGCCTCATCCAAAACGTCTGAAAATACCAGGGTAAGCCCTTGGCCAAAACACAATTATATTTTTTCTAATGAGACCTACCGATGCATATAAGGTATATATTGGGACCCAAAAATCACTTTAAAAATCTAATTCATTACTCATGTGAAAGGGTTTAAAAATAAACAACATGAACATATGAAATAACTTTCCCCAATCTGTACACATAAACACTAACCATTCTAAGTAGTATGGTTAATGGTATCAAGATAGCACATTCATAATCAAACTAATAATATACCATTTAATACTATATGTTGGATAATAAAAATAAGATATGAACCTCAATAAGACATAATATTCGACAGAGGTTTTGAAATAGATAAAAATACTCTGATAAAATCATTAAGGAATTTTTGAGAGAAATAAACTTTTACTTTGAAATAACGAGTTCTATTGGAAAAAATATTTTCAAAAAACCAGAAATGAACTAGGGTAGTTTTTAAATGATAAATTGAGTGGTTTTAAAAAAATGGTGTCGTAAAAATGATTATAGAATTCACTTGAATATAGGTAATAATTTGAGAAGTTCTCTTGAATCAAGAATGTTTATGAGGATGAATTGAGAAAGATATTTATAAAACAATTAAATCCCAATAAAATAATCAATTATTATGATTTTTAAACATATATAGAACATTAAAACATAATTTATTAGGATTAAACATTTATAATTAATAATTTAATTTGTATTAATAGAGACAAAGAGTAACCCGAAATAAAATGAAGGTTCGGGTAGTAAACTCTTACTTTATGTCCAGACGTGTTATGGAATTGACCATAAAATCATGGATAATCACATTAAATCCTTTAATTAATTAACTCATAACCTCATATATATTTATCTCATTTATCATAATTTTATTATGTTCATTTATGTCCTTTTGGATGAGTTATAATATACAAAATTATCACTAAGGAGCATTTGTTTCCTTGATTTTAACGATCAGTATACTTGTATATGAGTATGAATGTTCACATGGAATGGGTATAATTCTCCAAATTTAAATTTATATGATACTAATGAACACAAAAAAATATTAAATTTTTATATAATTAATTTTTTATCTAGTATGAGGATGGTTTATTAGATATAACATTAGTGACAATGACTTATATTATTTGGGTGATATTTCGATTCTTCTAAACTAGTTTTGTCGTATGAATTAGTATTATGTATATATACTGGTTACCGAACATTTAATATGTTATAATATATATATTATAATTTTTTTAAACCATAAAAATTATTTCATGAACATACTTGAAGGATAAATTGAATAACTATGGTTCGTCATCCATAAAGGTTGTAAATAGGCACCTCCCAGACGATGATTTCATTTTTAAAACAATAGTGAGAGAGATATATAATATTTTGAAGAAGGATATTAAATTAACATGATATAATTAAATTATATAGATTATAAAGGATTTATAATGATCATTTGGATATTGGAGGCGAGGATAAGGTATGAAATGAAAATAATCTGAAAATTAAATTAAATGAAAAAGGAATAGGGTTTACCTCTTGAAATATCCTCCTGGAGAACCACCTCAAGGGAAGGGTTTTTGTCTTTTGGAAAGACCAAGAGCTCTTGGAAGTGGGGAGAGACTAGGGAAAATTATTTGGTCAGAACTTTGAGAAGCATCAAGTCATAGATGAGTGAATAGAAGAGGGGGTGATAGGTGGTTTTTATAGCGGAGGAGATGAGTGATTTTTGAATATCTTGTTCATTATTTTTTTTATCAAGACAATAAATAATGTTTATTATTGTGAAAAAATTAATAATTTCATGTGAGTTTGAACCAAGTATGATTACATCATCCATGATTCAAGGAATAGTGTATTTATCTTATAATGTATTTATACGGTAAATTATCGTATTTTACTATTCACAAAAATTCAAGTATTTTAGAAAAATATGAACAATATCACACAACTTTATATAGATGTGTAGAATTAAAAAATGGAATAAATTTTATCAAAATAGTTTTATAATTATGTGAAATTTAATTTTTAAATAAAAATATTATTTACTTGAAAAATATAGATTTTAAATTTTAAACTGGTTTTATAATAATTTCAAAAATAAACTAAGGTCTCACAAAATTATAATAAAACAATAGTGAAACAATATCTATTTAGAAATAAATGTTATGAAAATTAACTTTATTTTAATTCAATTTATTAATTTTAAATTGTAATTAAATATTTATTACTCACAAAAATAGAAATCATTAATTATTAATTTTTAAACTATCCACTCTCATTTATAAAGTGCCTAAATTTTATTTATACTTACATGGTTGAGTTTACTATTCATAAGGGTCATATTAATTTTTATATTGGTAACTTACTATTCATAAGGGTCAAGTTACTATTCACCAAAAAAATATAAGTTGATCATATCAGACTCTTAATATCTTAAGAATCAGAACTGTATATATATGTCTTTCGAAATTCAAAACACATAAGCAGAAACATTATATATAATTTCTAGGTTACAACTATCTCTTGTAATTAAAAAATTATTTGTTTCAAAGAGACTTAGTGTTTTATACATTATATAAAAAATTTATTTTTAATCTTTAGGGTGTTACGGATTCTATATATTTAATTGATTATTTTCCAAAAATTATTTTCAATACTTTTCTTATGAATAACATATATGAATTTTATATTTATAAAAAGAGTGATTACATAGACCCATATATTTAATATATGATTATTAAAATATTTTTAATTTAGATATCATAACAATACTAAAATATAGGAATTGAAAGGTTTAGTGTCTTGAGAAAATTAGGTTTATACAACATGATTGCATATGAAATTTTAAACATTATTTATGTCCTTCAACATGGTCCTAATAAAATATTTTATAGTAATTTTAATATATTAAATCACCTATGTACATACATCAAGAAATGGGTGTGCTAAAATCTCAGAATGGGGAGGAATAATAGTGAAGGAACATGATACATAAAACAATATTGTACATGGGTGAGCATAAGCATCATCATCATATCATAATAACATCATGTTCATGCATAAAATATGTGTAAAAATCATCACTGAATAAATTATGAAAAAATAGCATCTTGTTTATAAATAATACACATAATATCATGAGATATATCACATTACCCAATGTATTTTGGGGATATATAATTACATGTTCACTCATCACATTATAAAATGATCACAATAATGAATTCCATATATAAAAGAAACTTTTATCAATCATAAACATGAAATAAACCCATGAAAGAAGAATTGGTTTCATAATGGTTTAATAAGGATTACATTGATTAAAAAAATATATAGGTTCCCCAAAATAATAAGGGAATACAAAATTTTATAATTTAAGTGTAACAAAGAGAAGATCATATTTCATGGAGAGATGGAGGATAAACATTCAAAGAATTGGATTGAGTTTTTAGAAAAGTATTTGATAAAAAATAAATAAGGTGTATTAGAATTCATCCTAAAAAAGTAATAAAATTTATATCCATAGAATAATTAAATTTAAATAAAAGTGAAATACCATTCAAATAATTTTTCTGAATAACCATAGTGAAATGATAGAATATAAGATGTTAAACTGAGAAGAATTGTTTGGTTTGAGAGTCCCCTAACATTAGATCATATTTTTTCATCACCTTTGCACCGCATGTATAATAAAATTATGTGTAATAAAATAATAATTAATAAGTATATTCTATTTTTTTAATCTTGATCATTATATTTTATTTATTTATCATTTTTTTCTAAATATAAAATGGTTCAATGGGATATTTTCTTTATATTATCTTGATTTCATTTTGGTTTTATTATATTGATCCACTTTAATTTTTTTCTGTAAAATAACATCAATAATCATAGAATTAACTAAAATAAATTTACATATATTATATATATTCAATATTAATCTTTTATATAGTTATTGATAAGTAAATCATTGAAAATGACCTCGTAGGTAGATGAAACCAACCATTAACCTCACATGTCAAAAAGAGGGCAGAGAGAGACTATATAAAATTTAAATAGATTATAATAGTTATACCATATTATAGTAAAAATATCATGTTATATACTGATAAATTAAATAGTTTATAAAGGTATAAATAGAAAATATGTGGGATAGTATAAAGAAGAAGTAGAAAAAATGAAAATATAGGATCATATGATTACCTCTATGTTGGAGTTTTACTCCTTTTATATAGACTAAAGCCTTAAGGACTTGGGGTTGGGTGAAAAAATAAGATCAATAAGGTTATAAGGAGACTTAGGAGGAGCTAATTGGGTAGAGATTTGTCATTTTAGAGTGTATGGAATGTTATTTTGTAAGGGAAGTAAGAAGGGGTATTTATACATTAAAGGAGGGGTATTTTTGTTTTAAAATATTGAATAATTTTTTTATTTCTAGAGTAACATTTTAAATATTGGTATTTGTTCACTTTGTACTATATTTTATTAAATTTTTTTCAGGACTAAAAAAATTGTTTTTAATGGAATTGTTACATTTTTTATTTTAGAAATTAATTTTTTGGTTTTGAAATTAAGTTTATTGTTTTTAAATTATTTATTTAAATTATTATATAAATTTTTTGTTGATATAACTATTTTAGGATGTATTAGGTCTTTATTACATTATTATAATGTCTAAAACATATGTTTTTGAAAAACTATATTTTTATTATTAAGTTAAAAATTTACATTTTTTAGAAAAATATAAAAAGAATCACTCTTAAACAAATTTAATCAGATGATTCCAAAAAATAAATTAATTTTATCAAAATAGTTTTCTAAAATAGTTAATTTTAATTATCCATATAATTATTATGGTTTTTATAAATTATGTTGAAATACACATTATAAATAATGCACTTATGATTTATGTTTTAATATCAATATTTATTTTATGGAATATTATAATATTTTTATATACTTAATTTATTCATGGTGAATATTATTTACATGTCATTTTAATATTCAAATTTTTATTTTACTATTATAACAATAATGTTACTATTCTTAATGACCAATTTGCTATAGTTTCATTATTCCAGTTGTCATATTGGTTTTATACTCCCTATAAATACCTCCCATTTCTTTTATTCATCATTAAATTCAATTCCTATAATGAATTTATATTAATCAATTTCAAAATACAGATAAAATATAATGTTTTGTTTATTTTTAAAGTGATGTTCATCGATGTGATAATTCTAGGAGATCAAAATGATCCAAAATTTTTTATTCTAGTTGTTTTTTTTATCCCAATGAATTTTTTTAATTTTCTAGCATATATTTATTTGTGGTATGTAATATTCTAGTTTTTGATGAAATAAAATAGAGTTGGTTTATTTTTATTATGATTTATTCAATAACCTATACCTAAATATGGAATACTTATATAAACAAAATGATATTTTCATATAATATTGTATGGTTTATTACATTCTTCCCTCTTTATAAATTTCATATTCAAAATTTCAATTTACATCCTTAGTTTAGAATAGATGAGCATGCTTTTGTTTAATTTCATTCCTAGGCTCCCATGTTTTCTCTACATATTTTTGGCTTCTTTAACGTACTTGAAAAAACTGAGTTGTATTATTGTGTTGAACTTTGTATTTATGATATAAGATCATCAATAGTTTCTCCTTACAATGTAGTATGTGATATAGTTGTACCACTTTAGTTTTAGTACATGTTAGGTATCATGTAGATACTTTCCCAAGAGAGATATGTGGAACACATCACGAAAATGTGCTAAGTTTAGTGGATGTTCAAATAAATAATCCCTAGATCCTATGTGATCAAGGATATCAATGGGTATAATATTCCTAGTCCATAGATTTTCCTTTTTTTAAACCTTATGAATATATTATAAGGTGATATTCAAAGGAAACCTTTGTCTGTAACATCAAACTCAAAGTATCAATGTTGATAATCATCATCGATCTTTTATCAACTCTAAGTATATTTAATTTATTGCTAAATAGATTGAACCTTATTTGTAATATATTTTAAAATTTTAGGTTTAAGAATATTATGTCCACAAAATTCATCCCCAAATACAATAGTAATACAACTCTTCTTATATAGATATTTATACGGCGTTTTTTGAATAATTTAGTGTAAACTGTTGTTGTATGAGAACTCAACCAATAGAAAATGTTTATTACAACTTCAATTGATGTACATCAAGAAATATTTTAGCACGTATTAATGTGTATAAATGTTCCTTTCATTTTAGCTATCAATATCAGAGTGATAAAGCACAATTAAGTTCAAATAAGTATTTAGATAATATTTAAGACACCTACAAAACTTAGAGGTGAACCATGGGTTTCAATCAGAAAATATTGAAATTGGTTCCCTATACAACCTCACTAATTCTTTGAGATATATATTTTCAATTTTATTGGGAAAGAATTATTCCTAAATGGAGATTAATTAAATGGTATTAGTTAGTCTATCCACCACAATTCATACAATATTTTTTCCTTTAGATGTATTTCGGAGACCTATGACAAAGTCTTTGGTGATTTTCTATTACTTATTTATTGGAATGGGTAATAGATTCATCATACCTTTCAAATTTTTACACATTGATTTGACTTATTGTGAGACTTACTAAGACCATTACCACTGGATCCTGTTCTAAAAACATAATCTTTAAAATTATATCTTTGGTACCAAAATACATGACTCAAATTTAACAATCCATAATTATAATATCAATAGCCAACATTGTCTCACTTACATAACAAATACCATTCTGATTTTTAGTTTTAGATAATTACAAAAACCCTTAATGTATCAAGACTCTTTTCTTTCCCATCAAATGGGAATTTTTTCTATTATACTGAGATTTTCTTATTTCAAAAGGACACGTCAACTTCTCCCACAAAATTCACCACACATGATACCCTTCTAGATAATTCTTACATAATATAATTATTTATAACATATGGAAATAAAAACACGAGAAAGAGTTAGCTCAGATGCTCAGTAAGGGTAAATATAAAAGATATATATCGATGGTCATATATAAGAATAAGATAATCATAAGGTCATGAGAGTATAATAAAAGTGAATGAGAATAAAATATGAGAATTCATAACCATAAAAACCTGGTAAATAAAATAGGAGTCATGAAAGAAAGATTTAACATTTGATAAGAGTATCACGATTCAAAAATCATGAACAATATGAAATCAAATTTGTTTAAGGGAACCATTAAAACACATAACAAGAATATAGATCCTGTGTTGGTATCTTGAAATATCATAATTTTATAATGGAATCACCTAGACATGATCATTACAACATTCACTTAAGAGTTACTTCCATTCAGTTAACACCATCACTTATTAGGACAAACCTTCATCATCACATTATAGTTACTTCCTTCAAGTTTACTCAGTTATATTACCCAATGTATCAGAGGTCTATATCTAGAATGTACATCATTATGAGCTATATCAAGATCATCCATTATTATAAACAATTTCTAAGAACTAAAAAAATAATAAATTATATATATCTTTAATTTCATCATTATTCTCATAGAATAAACCATTATTCCCTTCATAAACTGATTTACCCATGGGAATGAAATGGGTTTTAGGATAAATTCCTTGAAAAATTATTATTCTCACATTACTTAATTAACCCATGAAAAGAAACGTGTTTTATTAAAAATATTTTAAGACATCATCATCATAATCCATCTATAAAAAAATTAAGGATTATATCATTAGATAACATACCTAGTGGAGCCTAAGAAACATTAAATTATTTTTACATATATTATAAATACATTTAAAATAGAATATCAACAATTCTTTGAAAATAGGGGGAAACATAATTTTCTTTTGATATATTTAAAAAACAAAAAGATCCTAGATTATTTAGAAACATATTTTATCTGAAGTAAACATAGAAAATTTAAATTTATATTCAAATAAAATAATGTTCAAGGAGATTAGAAAATTTGTTCACACTATATACTTTAAAATAGAACATTTTTTTCACACTTTCAAAAATATTAAAAAGTGATTCAAACATAAAAACTTTGAAAACAATCCTTTTAATAATTTGTAAATAATGTCAAAGGTAGTTAAGATAACGTTTTTCAAAAATTTAATTATATATTAAAACATCCATGAATCATTTTGAAGAATATATACATGGTGGAAAAATATTCCCAACCTAAAAAAAGAAATAAGCATGACTTTTCTTAAAAAAATTCCTCAATAATTTTAAGTAGAAATGAGATAAAAATGGTAATATTACTTTAAAATTACAGAGATAAAAATAGTAGAATAATATAACTCGGGTTTAAGGGTTAATGATTATATAACTTACCTTAATGTAAATTTATGACATAAAATTCTGAAAATAAATGTGATGGTAACATAAACCCCTACCAGTTTAGTAACTTTTGAATCATAATTCTCTTGAGATAAATAAGTTAATATTAATATTTAAATACAAAAAATCTAAATATATTAATTATATAACATATAAAATGGGGTTATATAAACCTTTTAAATAAAAATATCTTTATAACATGAAACATGCCTAAGTGATGCAATATTGAGACAAAAAACACTTGATGTTTTGGGAATCTCAGAATGAAAACATAATAAAATTTTGAAAATTATATGAATTTATAAATCCAAATAATTTTACATAAAAACATAATAAAATACATTAATGGGTATTATACACACCCCAAAAAATAAACAAGAGGTGAAAATTATATATGTCTCGCAGAAATAAAAGTGAGGTGAGAAACCCTTACCTAAAGTCCCAAATTGCTTTGTACATGCTCTTAATCTTATACAGAATAAATTTGTAATTATTATAAATATATACTAGAACAATATTTATAATTAAAAAACCATTTCTGATTAATGTATAACATATTATCACCCATTTATTAATATTTATTCATTTTAATCATTGTTTTGGGTGTTAACTGTTCTATTTTTCATGCATGTTTTGGTATAGTGGTTGTTGTACTTACACCTTGTTCATAGTATCATATCAATAATATTAATAATGTAATAATTATTATATTCATTCACTATATAAATTTTTATAACCATTTATATAAGGTGGTGATTATAAATTAATTACATCACATCGTGGAAATGGTAGTTCGTATGTACACACGAGTGTTGTTTTAACTTTTTCATGGATAGAAAAAAATAAAATAAAAGATTAATTAACCTTAAAAAAACAATAATTATTTCATATATATTTATTAAATATATCCTTATGACCATTCATACAAATTGGAAATGGAAAATTAATCTTGTTGTTCTTTGGAGGAGGTAGTCGAGACGTACACATTAGTGAATTTATTATATTATAATGGATGAGAGGGTTAGAAGGTAAATAATATTTTATATTTAAAGAATCTAAATAAATTTATACAAATAATATTTAATAATTATATTCATCTATATAACCATCCATGATAGGCAGTGATGAAAAATAAACTGTATTGGCTGTGGAGAGGGTAATCCATATGTATGCACAACGATGTTTTAATTTTACATTGGGATGAATGATAAATAAATAATGGTAATTATATTAACATAATAAAATTTATGTAATAAAATTTTTATTATTTCACTATTTTAATATGTAAAAAATATATTTCAAGGTGTTATAAGAAGAAATAAACTTAAAAGGATTCAGTAAAGATGATTAAATCTTCTTTAAGAAACCCCATTTGGATACCTTCTTAAGGAACCTTGGGTTGGTATTTTAAGAATAATAAAACCTCTATATCATGGATAGAGAATTTTATAATAGTTCCATTTTATGTTTTTTCAAGATATGTGGCTCAATAACGTGTGTAGAGGTGAGCAGAGTAGGTTCCCTTTTAAAAGCGAGGTGAATGAAAATCTTGTAAATACCTAAATTGATAATATAAAATATGTGTCTAACTACTTTAAAATAGATCAAAATTTCCATATATTATATTATAAGGAAGATAATAACTAAATAAAATCACAAAATAATATTTAGAAAAATTTAAGTGTCATCTTGAACATTATCTCTTAGTTTAACACCATTATTAACACTTTTAACCTCAACTGTGGTAAACAATACAGTCTTTATGGGTCAATAATATCATTATAAAAGGAAAATTAGATCATAAGTGGATAATGGATTATATTATATACCAATTACTATTACAATTACAAAATATAATATTTTATTATTTTTAAAATAATTTATTGAATAATGTTTTAAATAAAATATCTTTAAAGATATTTTGACGTCTATTCACATAATTTGATTTTAAAAAGATCAATATTATCATAAATTTCGAATATAAATATTAAAAAAATTAACTAAATTTTATTTTTATTGATAAAAAATCATTAAAATTTTTATCTTATTGAAAAAAACATCACTTTTAATATTTAAAAACTATTTATTTTTATTTTTCACTCGCTTTCACAAGAATTACATCAACGATGTGCAAGAAGTTTTGGTAATTATACCATTAAATAAAATTAAAAATAAATTAATATCATAAAAATAATTTATAAATATTTAATAAATATTTATAACCATTAATTACATCTTTTTATTCAATTGAAAACATATTAGAGATATTAAAAGAAATAGATTGACATTTTGTACTTATTCTTTACATAAAATGATATAAATATCATCAACACAATAATATGGAAATTTATTTCCATATTTTCAAATTTATGAAGATTATGGATGAAATAATGACCTTTAATGTGATTAAGGTGAGTTTTTGAGATATTTTAAAGCCTTATCCCATAATTTTAGCTCTGTTTAACCCATTTAATCTTTTACTGAGGTGTTAAACCTTTACCATGGTTATAATTAATTATGAAACAAAATTTAGTTAAACATAATAAATAATATTTATTATTCAAATTAAAAACATTTAATCAATTTTAAATGATCAAATTTTTAGAAGTGATATAAATTAATTCTAATATCCATTCACAAAACACGTAAAACCCATTTTTAGAGAAAATATATTTCTAGTCATAAAAATGATTTAATTTTCAATCCTTTACTAGATAAATACATCAGATAAATGTTAATATATTTTATTTAATAAATTATTTAAAATTAAAATAAAATCATTCATCAATAGTGATTAATTGAATTTACTAAGATAAAAACACATTGCACCTATAAAAGCAGTTTTTTAAGAAAAATATCTTTTTTAGCCCACATATGCTTTTATTTTTAATTTCAACCGATTAATAACCAATTAATTAATTTTATGAATGTATAAAAAATATTTTTTCAAAAGTATAATACTCTATATTTTTTAAAAAAATAAATATATATAACAAATAAAATTCTCATGAAAAAAAATATTTCAATAAAATTATTTAATATCAATATTATTTCCTAATGAAATAAAAAATTATTTTCATGAAATTAAATTTTATTTAAATTACATAAAATTTAATTAATTTTATAATTTATAAGAGTTATGAACATAATTTCATGGTTTTAGGAATCAAAATCTACCACACACGTCAAATCTATCAAAGGAAAAATACATTCTAAAATCTCAGGGTGTTACATTATACCCCCTTAAAAAACATCATTTTTATAATTTTATATAATGTATAATAAAAAGTTTTTAAAAACATTATAACAATAAATTATAAGTAGTGGAAGATAAATATACCTATGTTCCAAGAAATACCTTTTCATTCTGATAGATAACATTTCCTTTTGAAAAAGTACAATATTTTCCCCGTTAAGACTACAAAACTAATTATTTCCTAATTATTTCTTAAACCATGAGTTTAACATTGTGAGATTCATACTCATGAATGAGTTTTATAAATAATATATTCATATATTAGAAATATATTCCTCATAGGACATGATATATTTATCTTCCACCTTCTTGAGTTTGAGAAATTATTTTACCATAAATATAGAGGATGTGAGAGAATTCACTTACTTTATTTGTTACATTATTTCATTTTTTTTTATTTTTTTGAGGATTTTTACACCAATAATTAATGTAATAAGAAAAATAACCATGATGAAATTTACATGCATGCAGAAATAAAATTATATTTTAACAGATGTTAGGATCCCTGAAAGGATGAAAAATTACTCCTCATATTATTACCAGTTAACCAAAACCAAAATAGTTAGAACATGTTATTATAATATCCTTTATGAATGAAACACTATAAATTATTTCCAAAAAATCAAAAATAACGCCCAAAGTTAAAATTAAATCATTTCACAAATAATGAACCTTAAAACTATTCCAAAATATGCCTCACTCAATTTTTAACCCAAAATTAGAAATTTTGTTATCAGATATTCTTCCAAGATCGAATTAATATTTATCCTTAAATATCATTGATCATTCATAAAGTTACATATAAAAAATTTACATATGCTAAGCTTATATTACCTAAAATATACAAATAATTTCAAAAAATATCATGAATCCTCATAAAGAAAAAAAAAAGATATTATTTTGGAATTTTACTCAATCTCTATTCCTGAAATTAAGTTTTATCATAGAAAATAATTTTCTACTAACCATAATCTTATAATTTTTCCAATTCAATGAAATTATTTAAAAATTAATTTAATCATTTAGTCACCAAATCACTTATCAATCACATGGTTATCTAAACAAATATTTTCAAAATACAATAACCCTATTATTACTTAAAATATATAATGAACTAACCCGAGTCAACCGCAAACCGGGAATCCTAAACAGTCCACAACATGGCCCACGAGCCATTCCCAATACTCTCAAGTTAGTAACTAGTGTTGAGAATCAGATAAAACTCAATTGGGAACTATTTATCCCATATATAATAGATAAATAAATATAAAAAAATTTATAAGCAAAAATAAAACAATAAAGTAAACACTAGTAGAAAAAAATAATTAAAGAACTACTACACATACCTCTTTGTGACCTCATGGGTCACCTCTAACCATTTAATCACACTCATTCCATGAGAGAACTATAGTTGGGTAGAAACTAAAACTAAAAAATGATAAATAATATTGACATGAGCAATAAAATTCTGAGTAGGGATACTAAAGGATTAAAAACTCCCTATGAATTAACATTAAAGAGAAAATACTATTATTCTAGTTTAAAAAAAATAAAAGCAGGATCTACTAAGGGGTATATCCCATTGAAAGTGTGGTTATCTACTTAGGTCCACTAGCTAGTGCATAATATGTACCTTGGCTCCCACTTAACTTCCCAAGGCTCCCCATAAAAATATATATAGGTAAGTGTTATCAACATATATCACACACACACCCACACACCCACATATATTACATTACTTACAAAAAATTAAATCCACCTCTAAACTCCCACCTTAAGCTATGCCCATTTATAAGTCACACAAAAACCAAGTATAATCCACTTCATTACACATATAACACTAATTACACCTTTATCACACACACCACATTTTCAAATCAAGGGGTGTATGACTTAAGAGTGGTTTTTCATTTTTATAAAATAAGTAAAAGTTCCAATCATGCCTCATCATCTTATGAAAACATATTTTATTTCAAAATATGGTTAAAGAAATATTATTAATATGAATAACCCATGTGAAAACTTAGATAAACTTTTTAAATAAAATAAAATCATTTCTATGAGGCACATATTTTTTTCATAGAATATATATATCATCTAATAATAATAACACACTTTTAAAATTCTCAATAAATCAATAAATTAAAATTAAAGGATTATACATTAGGAACCTACCTGGAATCATGTTGCTTATGAAGATGAAAACTTAGAAAAACTTCTAAGAGGTCCAAGAGAGGAGAGAGATCCAAGAAAATCCCTACAATATCAAAACCCCATGTTTAAAAATAAGGAATCATGAGTCATAGGTTATAATAAACCAATGAATGAATACAATTAGAGGAACATGGAAGGAGAAAGAAGAAGAAGGAATAAGGAGGTATTTCAATTGAATATTTAACCCAAAATTGTATAATTTTAATGATTTCACCATAGAGGAGGAGGAATATCGAAGGGATAGGTGTGAGAGGAGCTTCATGGATATTGGGTTTCAAATTGGGTAAGAATAAGAGGGATTTGGGTTAAAAATCGAGAAGGAAAAATTTGTAAATTACCACTTTTTAATTAACCTAAAAGGATATACATCCAAATAATGTAGTGGTCTCAATCCAAAGTGGGAGGGCTACATGGTTTACATGAGGAGGCTGCATAGTTGTGTGAATAATCATGCAGGTTGGATAATACTACTGTATAAGCCACACAGTTTGAAGGGAGAAGCCACATGACCATGCATCTAGCTATACAGGCTTGAAAGATCCATTGTTTGGGCCACACAGTTTGAAGGGCGATGACACTTGTTTTCTACTAACCATGCACCAACCCTGCTACACCTTCTTTACATCCCAAAAAAACCATCTTTTGAAAAAATATCTGGAGAAACCATTGTAAAAAAATATAGATTAAAATTTAATAAAATATTAGGGTTGTGTTGGGTCAGAGTGTGATAATTCTCCCCACCATTGAAACTTTCATCCCAAAAAAATCTTAGAAAATCATCCTAACAAAAATGTAAGGGAAATACAAACTCTTGATGGATAAACCCTCAACTACTATAATATTAAGAATCAAAATTTGTCTTCCACCCCAATTCTAAAAATCCTATATCCAAAAATAGCTAGTAAGAACATATTCAAGGAACCATATTGTAATCAGGAGAAATGATTGTCGAGGATAAAGAACTCAAGATAACAAAAAAAAGAACCGACCACATGGAATTGACCTTTTTCACACACACACTTGAACAAGGAACACCCCAACCCATAAAATTGGAATTAACATGAAAGAAAATCATGGTATTATTGGGGTATCTATGATCATTTTCTACAAGACCCTTTATATTGACTAACTAACCATCATGGTCGGGGTTAGGTCGGGGAGGGGAAAGGAACTGCACTTCCAATAGAATTTGGAAGCTTTGTTTAATATAATCAACTTCTATGATGGCCTCCCCACCATATTATAAATTTAGTCAAACACCAGGTCCTTAAATTGGAAAAATTCCACGAGACCCAGCAAAAACCAAAGAAATGAGGTACAAGACACAACATAAGAAATACCTCCATTTCAACACTATAAGATCTGAAGTTTCCAAGTGAAAAAAATTCTATTATGACAAATTTCATAGAAGATATACAAAAAATCCTACAATTCCTAAAAGAAACACCACTCCCAAACAAAATTTTCTAATCATAAAAATTTAAATCGATAAAAAATAAACAGAACACAAATAATCCATATTATCCTCTAAATGGGAAAGGGGTTTTCTTCTAAGGGGAGCATCTATCTCCACATCGCTTCCAATAAACTCCTCAAAAAAGTTTTTGTAGATAACCTACACATACATAGGTATGATATATCTTTGGTGCTTCTAGACATGAGAACTTCTTGTTCCCTGGACTCCAAAATTGATGGCACACCAATAGATTATTCCCAAATGATTTTGGTGAGAAGAAACACAACAACCGATTCTTTCTACTTCCAAATAGGCCCGACAAACCTATCATCCTTTTTTCCTTTTTTGAAAACACCATCACTTCTCACAAGTATAGGTTATACTTCTACCACATTTTTTTCATTAGATAAACTGGACTTACCCTAAACAACGCTACTCACTAATTCCTCATAAGTTTTTGGAAAAGATGGCACTGCTAAAAACGGTTACGGTCAGAGACACTTTCAAAGAATCAAACATTCAAAGATCCCTCTTCATTCAGTTTTGAAAGATGCAACACTAGGATGGTGAAACTCTTACCATATTCCAAGACTGTTGAATCACATTTCTAGAGTGGTAGAAATCCATATTATTCAATACCTTCATAGATTCATAGAAATATATTCGGATGGACAATGAATTGAAGCTTTACCATGAATGGAACTTTCGTGGTTTGGAATGGTTAATGGACTTCCACCACTTCCAACCCAGTCCTTCAAGATTAAAGGTTATAAACTTGAGATTAAGAGGCTTGAGGAGATAAATATGATAAAAAATCTCCTTAATGCTTCATAACCAATCTTCAGATTTCCCAGTCTCCAGTTTCCTGAAGAAATGAGAAGGGTTTGAGTCTTGAGAATTTCTATTGAATTACTGACACTAAGAATAATTCAAATTCATATCTATAATGAACTAAATGATATAGGAACGAATTTTTAACCATAGAAATTCATTGTAAGATCCACCCACCAATGATTTTCAGAATCCCTTAGAAATCCATGGGATTATTCTTTGAAAAAAATAAGCACAAGACTAAATCAAAACACATTAAAAAATGAAAGTACACATCTCAATAAAAATCAGTAATTCAAACTCAATGACCATTTAAAAAACACATCCAATATAAAAAATGAATAGTCTAAATAAATATGTCTGAAAACAAAAAATGAAACATCAAATGAACCTCACCCATCAAATGTTGAAATACCCTTTTTGAAAACACCTTTAGAAATAAAATCCAAACAAAAAATGTTTGAAACCTACCAATGGTATCCTCTGAAGCCCTATATGTACATACATTAATCTAAATCCACTTATGAAACCATCCATTCATACTAACTATCCCATATATATTCATTCATATATGTGATCATTCATAAAAAATTATAATGGTCAAAAAATAACACTTCTATTTCTAAAAAAATATTCGACTCAAATTTCGAATTATTAACCACTTTTTAAAGCCATATCTTACCATAAAAAATTCCAAACTCCCAATTTAAATCCCATTTAAAAATTGATAAAATAGTTAAAAATCTAACACTATTTCCATTATATTTTCAAAACAACTCCATTTCATTTCCAAATAACCCAATGATTTCATTTTAGAAAAACAATTTAATAAAAAAAATAATTTTAGAATCCAATGTAAATACCTAAAAATCAATCCAAACCCACAACAAGAACTAAAAAAATCCACTCAACACTCCATGGGTCAAAAATCCAAAAACATAGAAAAAAATACCACACAAGACTTGGCTGCATGGTTTGGTGGACCGTGAACCATTCGTGTGAGAAGGCTAGAGATCAATAGAGGTAGCTTCATGGTATGTGTATGGTTTACTATACCTTATATATAAACCTTGCACATTTTAGGTCTCTCCACATATCAACTCAAACATTTTCAGTTTTAAAAAAAATCACGAGTTATTAAAACTAAACAAACACTCAAGTAAAAACCAGAACCTCAATAAAATCTTAGAGAAAAGATCAGGCCTTAAGGAACAAACATATTATAGCACATTGGAAAATCAAATTTCCTTTAAAATAGGTTGTGATCAAGCATCTACCCATGACTAATAACTTAAATTCCAAAAATCCTATTTCCGAAATATTGCATATCCCCAAATAATAACAACTAATGACTTTGATACCATTTTTTCACAAACTAGCCTAGGTCAACCCCAAACTAGGAACCTGAATAGGTTTATGACATGGTTCGAGTGTCATTATTAATCCTCTTTGGTTGGTAACTAGTTTCAGGAATTAGATAAAAATAATTTTGGAATTTTTTAAATTGTAGATGATAGATAAATAAATAGACAATATAATTAAAAAATATAACAATAAATTAAAAACTAATAGTGGAAAATAAATAAACAACTACTACACATACCTTCATGTGACCTCATGGGTTACCTATGACCATAGAATAACACTTGATCCACGAGAAAACAAGAGCTACATAGAATTTGAAACTAAAAAATGATATATAATATAAGCATGAGAATTAAGATGCACATTATGGATTCCATAGGATAAACACTTCCATATTCCATACATTTAATCTTAAAATACAATAATTATAGTTTAAAAATAAGAAATATAATTTTATTTTTTCTATTTCTTTTAAAAACAGACATAAATTTTTCACTTTAGAGACAACCATTTCACCCCATGTTATTAAAACAATTTCTTAATATTGGAGAAAAATTATGTTTAGTTATTTATAAAGGTGAATAATTATAAAACATGAGTCATTTTGTGAAAAAAAACATAGATATATCACTTTATGAAGATAATGAAAAAGAAGATGAAAGTAACGTACATGTAAATTAAGTTCTATGGGAAATCATGTGGTGGTCAAGAAGACCAAAGAAAAAGTTGTAAATATTATCACATAATCAACCTCTATCAGCACCAATTATCCATAATTACTTCCAAACACTAAGAGACACCTAGACTGGCTTGACCGAGGGGTATATCACATGGGTAGTCAGGTCATCTACTTAGAGAACTAGCTAGTGCATAATATCAACTCGTGTTTCATGTTTACCTAGGATTCCACTTAACTACGCTTGATCCCCATGAAAAATAAATAGAGGTGAGTTTTACCAAGTTATTTTATATATATATATATCACCTTATTTACACAAAATATGATATGCCTTCTCACCTCAAAAATCCCACCTTAAGCACACCCCCTTTCTAAGTGACACACAAACCAAGAACATTCCACTAACTTGGCACCTAACACCAATTACAGATTTTTCACACACACCACATTTCCAAACCAGGGGGTTCTTTTGAGGGGTTTTCCATTTTTATAAAACGAGTAAAAGATAAAATTATTCCTCATTGTATTATGAAAACACATTTAACATTGTGTAAGATTAGGTAAACATTATAAAGAAAATAAAACCATTTACAAGAGGAACAATCAATTTTTAAAAGCATATATATATCAAATAATATTAAAAACACAATTTTAAAACACTCGAGAAAACACAAAATTCAAATTAAAGGCTCGGACATATGAAACCTACCTAAAATCATGTTCCACATGGTGATGAAAACTGAAAACCACTTCTAAGAGGTCCAAGATAAAAAAAAGAAACCAATATAACCCCTAAAATATCAAAATCCCTAATTTAAAAATAATGAAACATGAACCCCATGTTATAATAACCTAAAGAAGAAAATAAATAAGAGGAAAATGGAAGGGGAAGGAATAATAAGGGACATATAGGTATTTCCTTTGATGATTCATCCCAAAACTTGAAGAAATATCATGCTTTTACTATGGATGAGGAGGAAGATATAACAAAGTGGTTTAGGAGGAGATCAATGGTTTATGGGTGTCAAATTTAGTAAGAATAGGGGTATTCGGGTTAAAAATTGAGAAGGAAGAAGGGTTAAATTAGCACTTTTTATGTAACCTGGAAAACAACTCGATTTGGCCACATAGTCTGCTATATCGTGCACCAACTCTATAGTGGCCTTTGTCCAAATGGGGAGGGTAAAACATTTTCCAGGAGTATGCTGCATGGTCGTAAGGATAACCATGTATTATGGATAATTCTTCTATCTTGGTTGTACATTTTTAAGGAGGATGGCACACTAACATATAACTAGCAATGCAGCCTTGACAGTCCCACTCTATTAGATGCATGGTTTAAAGGGGGATGACACATAGTTTCTACTAATTTTGCACCACCCTATTCCCATCCAAAAACCACCATGTTTCAAAAAACACCTAAGATAACCCTGGGAAACAAATATAGATAAAAAATAAATACATAATTAGGGTTGTTTCAGATTAGGGTGTGAAAAATCATTACTACGTCATCATCAAAGAACATATTAACCTTAAAGTTTATGTTTTTATTTTAACTTATTTCCCCAAAATATTATCCCAAAATAACAGAAAAATAAATCACATTTTAGACCTACTGATTACATATTTCTCAAGTATATACTAAAACCAAATAAATAATTCCCAAAAATTTCATTATCCACCTTAAAATCCCATAACATAAATCCTTAAAATAATATCTATGTCATTAAAATTATAATTATCTTTAAATGTATCAACCATAATGATTTCATTAAATATTTAATTATCCCAATCTAATAACTTCATAACCTCTAAATTTATCTTAACTATGATTTGATACCAACTGAGACAACCCGAGAGCTATACACCTAGATTCAGTGCAAAAAAACTATTTATAATTCTGGATTTGATATAAACAAATGAGACTCAATTTTAACCATCCATAATTAAAATAAAAAAATAAAATATCAAGTCACATACATAACCAATAAATTTTAGGTTTATAGTTTAGATAATTATGAAAAAACACTTACTGTTTCAAAACATGTGTACTTCTCCATAAATGAGAATTTTTCCTATTATACCCATATTTTCTCCTTCCATAAGAAGATTTCAAAATCTCCCACAAAATTCTCCACACATGATAACATTATAGAAATATATTCCATAATATAATTCTTTAAGACATGGAGAAATAGAAAAAAAAAGAAATTGTGAGATTTGATGTTCAGTACAGGTAAACATAAGAGATATCAATTGATGATCATATGTAAGAATAATATAAGCATAAGGGTATGTGAGAATAATTTATGTTCATGTGAAAAACATAAGAGACTTCATACCCAATATAACTTGGGTCATATAACATGAGTCATGAAATAACCCTTTATCATAAAAAAAGAGTTATATGAGTCAAGAATCATGAACCATGAGAAATTAATATTGTTCAAAGGAGCCATTAAAACCCATAGAAAGCATAGGACACCCAGTTTTGTATATTGGGACATCATAATTTCATCATGGAATCACCTAAACATGATAATTATATTATTATATTAATATTATATTCTATCCAGTTTACTCCATAGTCTCTAAGATGTTACTTATATTTACAAAACATCATCATATCTTAGTAATAACTTCCATTCAGTTAACTCCATCACAATACCCAAGGTATTTGAGGGCTATATCAGGATCACCTATCATCATGAGATAGAATGGGCTCAGGCATAATAATAATAAATTTCCAAAAACCATAGCATGAATAAATTATATAGATCTTTAATTTCATCATAAAATTCACATAAGAAACCATTATTATTTTTATACATTGATTAATATTTGGGAAAGAAATGATTTTCATAGAAACATCCTTAAATCATCATAATTATAATATTTCTTATTTAACCCATGAAAAGAAACTGGTTTTTTAAAAACTTCTTTAAACAATCATCACCATAAGACATATTAAGAAATAAAATGGATAGTATCATTATAGAATACCCCTAATTAATCATAAGAATCATTGAAGTATGTTTACATAGTGAAGATACCTCTAAAATATCACATGGACATTAATTTGAAAATAAAGGAAAATATCATTTTTTATCAATTTATTTTAAAAACAAAAATTCTTAGAATATTGAGAAAAATATTATCTTTGAAAATAACCAAGGAATATTATAAAGGAATATTCCAATTAAAGAACTTTCATGCTGAAGTGAAAATCCATTCATGTCATATATGTTAAAAGATAACATTCTTTTTGCACTTTTTTAAAAATTCAAATGTGAAACATAAGTAATTTTTTTGAAAAAGATTCACTGTAATCATTTGTAATGAAAGTCTATGGTAGTAAAATTAAACTCTATAATACATTTATGTACAAATAAAAACATTAATAAAACATTTTAATGGACATGGAAGTGAGGGAGAAAAATTCTTGACCTTAAAAGAATAAATAATGTTTTCATTTCTTAAAAACATTTCTTTGATCATTTTAAACACCAACCAGTGAAAAATATTAACAATACTTGAAGATTTTAGAGATAAAAAGATAGAATAAAACATATGTGGTTTATAGTTTAAGGATCTTATAATTTCCATCTATTTAAATTTATTGCAGATAATCCTGAAAAGAAATGAGATGGTAACATAAACCCATATCACTTTGCTAACTTTTGAATTATATTCCACTTGAAAGAAATAAATTTAAAATAAAAATTAAATAACATTAATATAAATGGATTCAGGATACAATATATAATATCATATCATATATACCATATAAAAACAAATAGTTTCATAACATGAAACATGTCTTAATGAAACAATATTGAGACCAAGAACCCTTCCAGTTTGGGTAAGCTCAAAATCATATCATAAAAAAAGAATAAACCTTATATAGATGTTCAAATACCCATAATTTTCATGAAAATACTCATAAAATACATTCATGTTTAGTATATACACCACAAAAAATAAATAAATTGAGAATATGAAAATTTTTATATAGAAATAAAAGTGGGATGAGAAACTCTTACCTCAAGTTCAAACTTGCTTCATACGTGATCTTAAACTCATATATAGTAAATTAAAATTTATTATAAATATATATCATAAATATATTTAAACTTATCATACCATATATTATTAACTTATAACATCGTATCACCCATTTATTAAAATCTCTTCATTGAAATCCTTATTCCAGTTGTCTACTATTCCAGTTTTCATACATGTTTTGGTCTGGTGGTTTTGATCCTTGCACATTGGACATGGTTTAAAAATATAGAAAATTTTAATCATGTCATAATTAACATATATATTTATTATATAAAATTTAATAACCAGTCTTATATGGTGGTAATGTGAAATGAATTACATCACTTTGTGGAGATGGTAGTCTGTACATACACACGAGTGATGTTTTCAATTTTTGATGGATGGAAGGAAAGAAAGTAAAATAGAAATTTAACTTTATAGAATAATAATTATGTCATATATATAATATATATTCAATAAATATATCCTTATAACAATCTATATAAATTATAAATTGAAAAATAATTACACCTCTCTGTGGAGGTGGTAGTCTACACGTACAAACAAAAGATTTTATCATCTGAAAAAATATGGGAGGGTCAAAATGTAGAAAATATTTTATTATTAAATAACATAATTATTTTATAAAAATACTATATAATAATTAATTAGATCTATATAACCAACCATGTGTGGTAGTGATGAAAAATAAAATACGTAGGTTGTGGACACGATAGTTCGTATGTACGCACGATGATGTTTTCATTTTCCATTGGGATTGAGGATTAATATATAATGTTTTTTAGATTATATTAAAAAAGTTAGTAATATAATTCTATTTGTGTCACCTTGTGAATATGGTTAAATAATATTTGTAGGATCTAGAAGAATAAATAATTCTAAAAGATTTCAGTGAAGAAGATTACCTTTTCTTTAACAAACCTCTTTTGGATTACTTATTAAGAATCCTTAGGTTGGTCTTTTTAAGATGAAAAAACCTATATAATAATTTTTTTAGAAGTTGAGATGAGTTTTGGGTAGGGTTTTTTCAAGATAAAATGCTCAAGAAGGACTATATAAGAGAGGATATGATGTTACATTTTATATGTGAAATATTAATATATAAGATGTTTGGAACTCATATTAAATGGATCTAAAGTTACAAATATTTTTATATGAGGGGGAAAATGTTGAAATAAATTCATAAAATAATATTTATAAATTTTTAATTGGAATTTTGAATCTTATCTCTTCGTTTAACCCCCTCTTCAACATATTTAACCTTAACTATGGTAACAAAATACTTAGTCTTTTAGGGAAAATTATGTTATTATAAAAGAGAACGTTGATCATAAGTGGGAAATGGTTCATATGGTAAATAATTTCCAATTCAATTGAAAAATATAATATTTTTATGATTTTTTTAAAAACAAATTAATTATTGTTCAATAAAAAATATCCTTAAGGTCGATTTTGGGACTATTCAAATAATTTGACTTTAAAAATATAAATATTACCATGGAGTTAGAATTTTAATTATTTAAAAATTAATGATATTTATTTTTTAACTATAAAAATAGTGAAAGGATTTAAATAATCCAAAACACATCACTATTAATATTTTAAAACAATTTATGTTGAATTTTCTTCCACTTTCACAAGCGTTTCATTAGTGACATGTAAGTTTTTTTGAAAATTATACCATTAAAAAAACTAAAAATAAATTAATATCATAAAAATATTTTATTTTTCTTTAAAAAGACCATTTTAACCACTAATAATATCTTTTTATTCTTTGTAAAATATTTTAGACATATTAAAACAAGGAGAGTGGTATTTTATACTTATTCATTATGTAAAATAATATAATGGTCATATTCATAATAATGTGGAATTGTTTTCCATATATTAAAATTTATGATTATTATGGATGAAATAAAAACATAAAATGAGATTAAGGCATGTTTTTGAGATATTTTAAATCATTATACCCTGTTTTTAACCCACATTAACCATTTTACCCTTTACCAAGGTTGGAAACTTTAACAGTGGTCACTATTCAGCATGAAAAAAATTAATTTGACCTTATTAAATAATATTAATTATTATTATTACAAATATGTAATCCATTTTAAAGGATTAAATTCTTAAAATGGTAGAAATTAATTCTAATATCCTTACACAAAATGAGTACAAACCTTTTTTATAGATAATGTATTTTTATGGTTAAAAATTAGTTTATTATATTTCCTTGACTAGTGACAATAATTAGATGAATGTTAATATTTTTTTGAATAAATTATCTTAATATTAAATTAAATTCATTAATAAATATTGATTAATTTAATTTACCAAGATAAAAACACATTTTACGTATAAAAGTAGGCTTTTAGACAGACATATCTTTTCACATTCAAATGATTTAATTTTCATTTCTAACCCATTGATAATTAGTGAATTGATTTTATAAAAGTGAAAGAAAATAATTTTTTATAAGTTTAATACTATGAATATATTTTTATACAAAAAATATATTACAAAAACAATGCTCATGAACAAAATATTTCCAAACAGTTCTTTAAGATCAGTAGTATTTCATAAGTGAATTAGAAATTCTTTTTTACAATTTTTACTTCATTTAAATACCAAATAATGTGATTAATTGTATAATTTATAATAATTATTCACATATGTTTAGGGTTTTTTGATTCATAATATATTACATACATGAATTTATTAATGATAAAATATATTATAAAATATTAGGGTGTTACATTATACCCTTAAATGAAATTACATCCTCAAAATTTTACCTCGTACCTGATAAAAATGGTTTTAAAAAATTATCAGAATTAATTATAAGTAGTGAAAGATAAAGTATACCTAACTAGTAAGAAATAACTTTTAATTCACATAGATTACCATTAATTTTTAAAAGGACTTTATGTCTTTGTTAAGACTAGGAAACATATCATTTCCTAAATACTTATTAGAACTTGAATTCAAAATTACGAGACTCATACTTGTGAATAATTTTTATAAATCATACATTTATAACTGATTAATATTTTATAGATAGTAATAAATAGAATTATTTTATTCTTTCTTGAGTTTGAGGATTTATTTTGCCATTAACATAGAGAATGTGGGAGAATATAATTACTTCATTTCTTCCCATAATTTCATCCTTTGGTTTTGTTTCATGTTGTTTTCCACCTCTTCTTTAGGTCACAAGATAAATAATCACATTTATTTTTTCCAACCTGAATCATTAAAATTATCTTTTAATGGATCACATGATCAAAAAAAGGATGAAAAACTATTCCTCAAAATTTTACCCATTAACAAAAAATGAAATGGGCTTAACTTTTTAATTAATATCCAATATGAATAAAAATTTATAAACCAATATCCAAAACCATATAAAAACACCTTAAGTTCAACTTAAATCATTTAGTAAATAATTAACCTTTAAAATATTCCAATTTATTCTTGACCAAATTCAAGCCCAAAAATCAAAAATACTTGACCACATGTTATTCTAAGATCAAATTAACTATTATCCTTATATAACCTTAATTACTCATAAATTCACATATGAAAAATGTATACACCCTAATAATATACTCTGTAAAATATACCAATATCTTCCCAAAATAACATGAATCACAATGAAAGCATAACAAAGTATATATGATTCTACAAGTTAACTCAATATTTTTTCCTCAAAGAAAATCCTATCATAAAAAATTATATTCTGTTTACCTTAGTCATATAATGTTACCAATATAGTGAAATTCTTGAAAAATTAATTTAATCACTTTTTCACAAAATTAATTTTCAATTCCATGGTTATATGAACATATATTCCCAAAATAGGATAACCCCTTTATTATTATAAACCATAATTACCCCATCATTAAAGAATGTATTAACATTAAAGGTTATGTGTTTCTTTAAACTTCTGTCCCAAATAACATTCTTCCTGAATAAATTCACATTAAATCACATGTTAAACCCAAGGGTCACATATACCTCAATGATTTATTGAAACCCAATAAACATTTCCCAAAAATTCATTTTCCACCTTAAGATCCCATAATATAAAACGTTAAATGAATATCGATGTATTTAGACATAAGATCATTTTTAAATGTATCAATCCATAACAGTTTAATAAAATCTTAAATTATCTTATTATTATAAATTCATAACTTATAAATTTATCTAAACCCTACTATAATACCAACAGAGATAGCTGAAGAGCCATACACCCAGATCTTATCCTATAAAACACTTTATAATTCTGGCTTTAATACCAACAAGTGAGATCAATTTTTACCATACATAATTACAATATCAATAACATTATGTCAATTATATACACAATACCTTTTTAAGATTAACGTTTTAGAGAATTATGAAAACTCTTAATGTATCAAAAACCATTTCTTTCTAATCAAATGGGTTTTTTTACCATTATATCCCGATTTTTGTTATTCTATAAGAAGATTTCAACATCTTCCAAAAAATAATCCACACCTGATACCCTTATATACATATCTTAAATAATAATATTATTAATAGAATAGGGAAATATAAAACTAAGAATGGGAGATCTCATATTCTTAGTAAGGTTGAACATAATAGATACCAATCAATGATCATTTGTAAGAATAAGATACACATAAGGACATGTGAGAATAATCATAGTGGATGAGCATAATATAATATAATTCATACTCACCAAAACCATATTCATAAAAAATTATTCATGGAACAAATATTTATTGAAGAAAAGTTTTATATGATTAAAAAATAAAGAACCATGTGAAATCAAATTTTTTAAAGGAACTATTTAAATATATAGCAAGCATAGAGAACCCATTATGATATCTTGAGAAGTAATAATTTTAACATAAAATTAGCCAAACCAGATAATTAAAACATTAACATAGGTAAAAATTCCATCCAATTAACTCTATCATCTCTTAAGAGTTACTTATATTCAATAAAATATATCATAACTTTGGATTAACACGTATCCAGTTAACAATATTACATTACCCAAATTATTGGAGAGTTATATCGGGATCACCAAGAATCATGATCTATATAAATCTCACACATAATCATAAATAATTTACAAGAACCAAAACATGAATAAAGTATATGGATCTCTCATTTCATATTAAATCTCAAAGAAACAACCATTATTCCCTTCATAACTCGATTTACCTATGGGAATGAAATCGGTATCATGATAACTTCCATAAAGAACATAATTTAAATATTTATTAATTAACCCAAGCAAAGAAACATGTTTAATGAAAACCTGTTAAAAAACACCATAATAATCTCTCCCTATAAATAAAAAAAGATAGTATCATTAGATCATGTCTCTACTGAATCATAAGAAAGATTAAATGATTTTACACAGATAAAAAATACCTTTTAAGGATCACTTGACATTTATTTGAAAATAAGGGAAAATATACTTTTTTTTAAAAGATAAAAATTACTAGAATATTTATAAATTTATTTTATGAAAAAATAACCAAGTAAAATTTTAATGGAATAATAAAATTGAATAATGTTTATAATAGTGGTAAAATCCATTCTTTTCTTATATGCTATATGAGAAATTTATTTTCACGCTTTTTTAAAAAGTCCAAAGTGATTCATATGATAAACATTTGAAAAGATTCATTATAATATTTTTTAATAAAGTGAAAGGTTATTAAAAAAAGATTTATTAAACATTTAATTATAGATAAAAGATTCTATATTTATTAATAAAATCTTCTATAAAATATTTTGAAGAGCATGGACATGGAGGATAAAGATTCCCAACCCAAAAAGAATAAATAAAGTTATATTTTAATAAAAACATTTCCTCACTCATTTTAATTACTAAAGAGAGGAAAATTGTAATAAAACTTGAAAAATATAGAAATAACAATAGGAGAATAAAATATATGGGTTTTAAAGGTTAAAAATCATATAATTTACGTCAATGGAAATTTAACATAGATAATATCAAAAAGACCTGAGATGGTAATATTAAGCCTTATCGCTTTGGTAAATATTGAATCATAATCCTATTTAAAGAAATAAAATTAAATTAAAATCTAAATACCATCAATATAAATTGATTAATGATAAAACATATAAAATGGGAGTATATACACCTTATAATGTCAAATTGGTTTATAACATGAAACACGTCTCAATGAAATAAAAATGAGACTAAGAACCCTTATAGTTTTGGTAATCTTTATGTCAACACATCATAAAAGAGATAATATTTTATCTATTTATAAATAAACATCTTTTTCATGAAAGGAATCATAAAATAAATTCATATGTAGTGTATATATCGCCAAAATTAAATAATTGTGGAATATGTCATGTGTCTCATAGAAATAAAAGTGAAATGAGAAACCCTTACCTCAAGCCCAAACATTCTTCATATGTGATATTAACCATTTGTATAAAAAATTAAATTTATTATAAATCTATACCAAAAATATTTTCATACTTACCATACCACATATGGTTCACTTATAACATGTTATCACCAATTTATTAATTATTCTTCATTAAAATTATTTCTCCAAGTGTTAACTGTTCCATTTTTCATTTATGTTTTGGTATGGTGGTTCTTGTCCGTGAACCATTTTCATGGTTTAAACATCTGCATAATATTAATAATTTCATAATTATCATATTTATTTATCATATACAATTTTATAACTATTTTATATAAGTTGGTGATGAAAAATTAATTTCATCACTTCATGGAGATGGTAGCCCGTACATATGCATAAATGATGTTTTCAATTTTCAATACATAGAATTAAAGAAAAGAGCATAGTAATTTAAATTTATATAATAATAATTATGCAATATATATCATATATATTCATTACAACTATCAATATTACCATCTATATAAAGTAGAAACGAAAACAAATCACATCACTTCGTGGAGCTGGTAGTCTATACGTACGTACGAGCATCACTATCATCCTACAATGGATGGGAAGGTCATAAATTAGACAATATTTTATCTTTAAATAATAATAATAATTTTATAAACATCATAAGTAATCATTAAATCCATATATATAACCAACCATGAGAGATAATGATGAAAACTAAAATATGGCGGTTTTGGAGATGGTAGTCTATACGTATGCAAGATGATGTTTTCATTTTCCATTAGGATGGATGATAAATAGATAATGTTTACTGTATTAAAATAATAAAATTTAATTGAAATAACATTAATTATTTAACTATGTTAGTATAGTTAAATAATATTTTGAGTAGGTAGATGAAGACAGAAAATTGAAAGGATTTAATGAAGTTGATTACTTCGTATTTGAGAAACCTTCTTTGGATCTCTTATTAAGGACCCTTGGGATAGTCTTTTAACAATACTAATACATCTATAAAAATAATATAGAACTTGAGATTAGTTATAGTCTGATCTTTTCAGATAAGTGGCTCTCTATGGTGTGTAGAATATTAGAGATAAAGTGCCCTTTTACAAGTGAGGTGAGTTGAAATATTGTAAATATATGAATTATTAATATATAATATGTGAATAAATTATATAAAATTGATAAAAAGTGATATATATTGTTTTATACTTAGTTAAATTTACAAATAAATTCATAAAATAATATTTAGAAAAGTTTATGTGGAATTTGGAACATTATATGTTAGTTTAACACCCTCATCAAACCTTTTAACCTTATTTGTGGTAATAAAATATTTAATCCTTAAGGGTAAATAAGGTAATTATAAAATGTAAAGTGGATAATAACTAGAACAATTTTTATATGGCAAAACATTTACCATTAAATTTAATAAATATATTATTTTTATGATTTTTAATATAGTTAATTAAAAAATATTTAATACAAAATATCCTCAAAATCATTTTCAGGACTATTCACCTAATTTGAAATTTAAAAAATAAATATTAACATGGAGTCCTAAATTTTATATTTAAAAATAATTTAAAAATAATTTTTATTTATAAATTTTATTAAAGTCTTTAAATTTTCGAAAACAAATCACTTTTAATATTTTTAAACTATTTACTTTAATTTTTTACCCGCTTGCACAATTGTTTTATAAGCGATGTGTAAGCATTTTTAGTAATTATACCTTTAAAAAAATAAAAAAATAAAAAAAATAAAAAATAATTTATTCATACTCAAAATAAAAATTTATGACCATTTTTAACGTATTTTTATTCTTATGAAAACATGTTAGAGATATTTGGAGAAAGAGAGTGACATTTTATACTAACTCTTTACTTAAGATAATAAAAAAGTTATAATTACAAGAAATATGAAAATTTCGAAATATTTTATAATTTATGATGATGATGGAATAAATATGCACATCCAATGAGATTAAGGAAGTTTATAGATATTCTTAAGCCTTATCCCATAATTTTAACTATTTTTAAAACATTTTACCCTTTACTGAAGTGTTAAACTTTTATCGTAGTTACTCTTAATTATGAAAAAATTAAAATTAAAATATTAAATAATATTAATTATGATGACTAAAAATATGGAAGAAATTTTAAAATATTATATTCCTATAATTTTTATAAATTAAATCTAATATTTGTGCACAAAACGCATAAAAACTATTTTTATAGAAAATTTATTTTAACCACAATATAATTTTATTCATATTCCCTGACTAGTAGAAACCATTAAATGAATATAAATATATTTAATTGAATAATTTATCTAAAAATTAAATTAAAACAATTCATCAATATTGATTAATTTAATTTGCTAAGATAAAAACACATTGTGCATATAAAAGATTTTTTTTCAGAAAAAAAATTTCTTTTTTACCTTCAAATGATTTTATTTAAATTTATAGATAATTGTTAAGAAATGAATTACTGTTATACATTTCTAAATAAATCTTTTTCATTAGTTTAATACTTTGAGTAAATTTTTAAATAAAATTATATGATAAAAACAATTCTCATAAACGAAATATTTTAAATAAGTTCTTTCAGATCAATAGTATTTCCTATATAAACTAGAATTTTTTTAACAATTTATATTGAATTTAAATATCATATAATATCCTTAATTTTATAAATTATTATTGTTGATTATATAAGTTCATTGTTTCAAGATTCATAAGTTATCTCACACAATTAATTTATTGAATAGGAAAAATATTCTAAAATCTTGGGGTGTTACATGATGACATACAAAGAACATTGAGGTGTGATTTACAATCAAATTATTCATGTTATCCGCCCAAAAGTTATATTAAATATATTGATACATATTAGTACTTACAAGATGAATGTATAATGATAATATATTCACATTATCCAAAATATATGCCTTTAACTCTGGTGATGAGGGTACATGAGGTATAGTTCTAAACTGAATGTATCCATATTTATCGATATTGAATTCATGAGGATTCATGTCCTTTATTTCTCACACCTTCATTTAAAGCTAAAATCCATCCCTTTTCACCCCCACGATTTTATCTTGAATATATAGTTGTGAAATAATTTGGGAAAGGTATAATGTCTTCCATACCTTAATGATTTCCATATCCATATTTTGCATATCTATAGAGATAAGGACTTTATCAATACTCATTATATATAGTGTAGTAGGTTCCTTTCCTCTAAAAGGATTAAATATCTTATTTTACTTTTCTAGATGGCAGTGAATTAATCTAGAAAAGTCTTTTATTAACTCCAACCATCTTATTTGGTGCATGCTCAACTTCATCCATATGAATATACAATTAAAACTAGTATGATAAGTATGTATGTCACATTTATCTCTATTGACATAGTGTATCTTAATCTTCAATGAAAATACTAAAATTAATAACCAAAAATCATGTTTTTGGTAGTTTTTCTCATTGATATTTAATTTTCAAGAGGCATAAGTGATCACTTTATCTTTTTTATTGTATTTATCCCATGAATTTCATTAAAGCATTACTATATATCAAAAACCATTATCCACCAAAGGGTTGTGTGAGTAAAAGTGTATTAATTATCCATTTATTAAGATCCTTAAATCTTTATTCATGTTCTTCCATCCATACACACTTTACCCCTTTCCATGTTAACTTAATTAGCGGGATATACAATCATGAGGAGTTTCTCACAAAGTACCGGTATTACCAAACTAATCCAAGAAAACTATGGATATTCATGACACATGTGGTTATTATAAATTACTAAATTAATTTTTTATATAATGGATCCACATAAATTATCTTACTTGTGATCACATTCCCAAACTAGCCTACTTTCTAGATCCAAAAGTCACACTTTCTGAATTTATCATACAAATTAGGCTTTATTAAAATCTTTAGTACGATCCTAAAATATTATTTATATTCATCCTTACTATTATAGTATATAATAATATCATCAATAAATAGAACCATATATTTATTAATGTAGTCTTTAAATAAATTAATCATCATGTCCATGATGATTTTTGGGGAATTTGTATCTCTAAATGACATTACTATGAACTCATAGTGTTCATATTTGTATGGAAATATATTTTTTAAATATATTCTCTATGAAAATTAAGGAAATGATATCTAGAATAAATATCCACATTTGAGAAGTATTGATATCCTCAAAGTTGATTGAACAATTCATCAATCCTTGGTAGTGGATACTTATTCTTTATGGTGATCGTTTTGAGCTATTTCTTGTTAATGAAAAGTTTTATTGAACCATCCCTATTCCGGACAAATACAATTGGTTCATTCCAAGGTTATACAATATAGAATATGATTCCTTTATAAAAATTCTCTTGCTTTTAATTATTTAACTTTTCCAATTCTACTGGAGACATCCTATAAAGGATCTTAGATATATTTTTGGTTCTGGTTATGTGTTATATTGAGTACTCTTCTTCACAATATGAAGGAAGTTCAGGTAATTCATTAGGGAATATATCATAATATTCCCTTAAAATAGGCATATAATCAAGGTGGATTGTTTCATTTGTCTTAATAATTTGAGAAAGATGTGATTCTTCTTTTGGGACAACATACACATCGTTGATGGATTTGATAAAGGGGATTAATAATTTCCAATAAATTTATACAAGGGTTGGGTATGGTTCAGGATAATGAAATAAATTACCTTTTATATACTATTAATGTGAGCTCTATATAATTAGATCTAATATTTTCTTGGTATAGTGTCAAAACATACAAAATAAATGATTATGAGATTCGATGGAATAATATTCCCACACACACTAAATATGGAAGATTCCAACACTTGGGTTGCAACAATTTCACATGTAGGTGTATTCATAAATATATATACTTCAATATTTCATAGAGATGACTCAATAGTTATAGAAAACATAAAAGATATAAAGGAATGCATGGAACTGTAGTTAATTAAAATACTGAGCAATATTTATTGAATATTAGATATTCCTTTCACAATTTTAATTTCTTTATTTTTATGAACACCATTATCTAAAATAAAAAATGTTAAAACAAAACCCAAGTTAATAAAGTATGGATAAATAACATATTCATGTGTGGAAAAAAATTAATTTCTTCACCTATGGGATCCTTATGTTTAGAATATGTTATTATTTACTAACATGATTCGTATATAAACTAAAACATTATTTTATTCCAACTATAGAATCTCATATCTTGCATACATGATTATTAAATAATTTTTAAGTTAAATAACATAATAATAGTAAAATAAAAAATCAAAAGTTTTAATGTCTTGTGAAAATTAAATTCATAAAATATGATTACATATGAAATTTTAAAAAATATTTAAATCCTTTAGCATGGTCCTCCTAAAATTGTTTATCATAATCTTAATACATGTAATTTCTTGAAGAAATACATCAAGGAAATGGTGGTCCAGAATCTGAGTAAGGGGATGAATAATAGGGAAGGAACATGAGTAATTAATCAATATAGTACACAGGTGAGCATACTCATCACCATTATATCATAAACAAATGATTATAATAATAATAAATAGGGTTTCATTTTAAAGATATATAGATTATAGAGTATTTATAATAATGAGACATCATAACATTGTGGCCAAATCCCAAAAATAAAATGTGAAAAAATATACCATCATGTTCACGTAAAACAAATGTGTACAAATCATTACTTTATAAATTATTAACAAATCTATCATTATTTACATGAATAATATATATAATCTCTAAAGATATATCAAATTAACCAATGAATTGGAGGGATATATAATTATTTCACAAAACTATGCATCCTAAATTCTCATAATCATGCACGATACATAGAAAATAAACTTATATCAATAATAAACCTATAATAAACCCATGAGAACATAATGTGCTTTATAATAGTTTCGTATTGCATATATCAATCAATAAAACTTGTATTTTACTTGAAATAATAAGTTAATACATAATTTTGGACATTTAAGGGTGGAATTAACAAATAAAATATCACATTTCTTACATAGGAGGAGAATAAATATAAGAATAATTGAATAAAATTATCAATAAAAGTATTTGATAAAAAATCATAAAGGTGTCCAAGAATCCATCCCAATGATGTAATAACATGAATCTCACCAAAATAAAAAAAGTAAAATAATAGTGAAATTCCATTGGAATATATTTTTAGAATAATCATCATGAAAATATTGAAAAATAGAATATAAACCCAATATAAGATTTTGTAACATGAGTCTCCTTGCCATATGCCTTGTTTTATTTCATAATTTTTAAACATCCTGTATAATAAAATTATATATATAAAAACAATAATACGGAACATGATTCTATTAATTTCTTCCATTCTTTATCATTGAAATTTATTTATTAATCATTTTTGGTTAAATATTAAATGGTTTGAATACATGTTTTATTTTAATTATCATATTTTTTTCATTTTTTTTATTTTGATTCATTATAATTTATATTTTTTGTAAAATTACATCCACATGTTTAGAATAAATTAAAATAAATTTAAAATATTATATATATTTTACACCAACTATCTATATAGATGGTTATAATTAAATCATCAACAACATCCATGTAGCAATATGAAATATACTTTTAAGAGGACATGTTAACAAGAGGGAAAAGAGAGAGTATATGTACAATGAAATGATGAAAATAATTATACCATATCGAAATAACATTAATATGTTATATAGTTATAAATTAAATAGTTTATAAGGGTATAAAATGAAAATTTATTGGGAAATTAGAAATAATAAGAGAAAAAAATGAAAAGAGGACTGTAGGATTACATATTCATTGAAGTTTTACTCCTTTTTCTATGGACTAAATTCTCAAGGGATTGGGATTTAGTGGAACTATAAAATACCTTAGATCATAGGGAGACTTAAGAGGATGTACTTTTCTATATATTGGGTATTGAAGAGTGTATAAGAAGTGAATTCCTAAGGGAAGAGAGAGGGGGTATTAATACTATAGGGAAGAGTAATTTTGGGGTTAAAATATCAAATAAATTATTATTTTGAAAGAAAAACTTTCAATAGTATTAAATTTTAAATTTGAACTATATTTGATTAAAAATACATGTTTTCAGGATTTTTATAGCTTTTATAAACCAAATTTATTTGTTTATATCAAATGAAAGAAGAAAATTAGAAATGTTTTTAATGGAATACATTACAATTTTATAGTTTGGAAATTGTTTGTTTGGTTTTGAAATTATGTTTATCTTTTTAAAACAAGTAATTTATTTTATTAAATAAAATTTGTCCCAAGATAATGATTTTAGTATTTATTAGGTCATAATTACATTATTTCTTATTTATAAAACAGATGACATTTGAAAAACTGTAGATTTACTATTCACCTAAAAATTGAAAATTTTCAAAAAATTATCAAAAAATAACTATTAGTTATTTTCAACAGGTTGAATAAAATAATGAAATTAATTTTATCAAAATAATTTTTTGTAATATTTTATTTTAATTGTTAAGATAAAAATTATGTTTTTTTTTCAAAATACCTTAAAATATACATTATTAAAAATATATACCTTGTTTGAGTTTCTAATTTGAATATTTGTTTTCTATAATTCTAATATTTACATTTAATTAATTTTTTCATGTTAAATATTATTTAAATGTCATTTTAATATTCTAAAGGTTAGCTTACTTTTCTAACATTAATGATACTGTTCGCAAATGTCAGGTAGTTATAGTTTTACTATTCCAATAGTCAAATTGGTTTTAGACTTCCAATAAATACCATATATTTTGTACATTTATCATTCACTTAAATTACTCTTAAGAATATATATTATTCATATTATAAATAATTATTATATTTTGTTTATTTTTTATAGTATTGTTCATTGGTGTGATAATTCTAGGAGGTCAAAATGATATAAAATTTTCTATTCTAGTTGTATTTTTTTGGTTAATTTAACCATTGTGTTTTTTTCAATTTTGTAGAGTATATTAATCCATTTAATGTAATGTTCTTATGTTTATGAAATAAAATATTGTTGTTTTATTTTTATTTTGTTTTTTTCTCTATCATATTCCTAAATATGGAACTCATATATATTAAGAAGGTAACTATAATATAGGATATTCTTGGTCATTATAGTGATGGTTATGGGAACTTCAATAGAATATTTCTGGTATAAAAATTAATCTAATCCAATTAGAAGAGATGAATAGATTTGGACCCTGGTAGAGTATAATACATTACCAGTTCATATGATAGGAATAAAAGCAGGGATTGTGGATCCTCTAGTATATTTCCCCATTATATCCCGAATATATTATAGTATAGAAACTCCACCCTAAGAACTCTTACATTGAGAGTGAACTAAGAGTTTTTATTTGTGTATTTGCACATAATGATGGTTTTTATGGAGATATACTAAATATATATATATATATATCATGAAAATTATGATTCATATGAGCATAAATTTGTATTATTTTATGAAATATGTTATTGTAGTAAAATTATAAATAATTATCATTTTATGTTTCACCTATGTAATCTATAATTAAAAGAAATGATTTAAATTTTATATGAAATGTACAAGGAGTAAATTCACATGATACATTCATACATACTTGCACCAACCATGTTATTTATTCACGTGTTTCAATGCATGAATAAATGTGAAAACAAAATCAATGAGTATCCTTGATTTCCAATATAATCTACTGATATACAATCAATGTGGGTGTAGATTTTATATTATCATGTTTAGATGATAATCCCTGACTTTTTTCTCAATATCATCTCTCTCCTTTTCATATATAGGTATTAGCATACCCTAGAGAAAAGATAAATCCCATATGAATATTGGATTATTCACTTTCGGCTGTGGTAACCGATGGAGGTGGGATGATATTTTTCCACATTGGTGATCCCACTCAAACAGATGCGAAGGAGTTAAAAGATGATATAGTTTCTTCTTCAGTGAATGGTATGCATGTTTTATAGAAATATTTATTCATTTCATTTTTATGTAGGTTTCATATAACATTCATGGAAGATCATAAAAAAGTGGTTTTAATCACATCTAATTGATCTAACAATTTTATTAGACTCTAACAAAAATTATCAATGTAATTAAAGGGATGTTATTCTCCAGATTTATAAAATTATGTGTTGAAATGAAGAAGAATATAAATAACAAAGAATCAATTTTTTTTCTTTAAAAATCTGAAAAATGGGTCACCCTTAAGTAGTTAGGTTGTCTAAAGGTATCCAAGGCTTTAACCACATAAAAAGTGGTCTGTATAAGGGCCATCTTACATTACCCTTGTATAGATCCGTCTATGTAAGGGTCAACTAAAATTTCCCCTTATGTGTAATGTGTTATGTAAGGGAATGATATTTCATACCCTTAAACATAAATTATGTTGTGGTTTTAAACATGTTATGTAAAGGTAATTGATCGCTTACCGCTATGTGAAACATGACTATTTAAGAGTAATTACTCATTTTAAAGGATTTCATAAATGCATTCACCCAGGTACCTGTCTGTGAGAGATATATAAATTGATTACCCTTGCATAGAGTGTATTCATAAGGGTTGAGGGATTATACCATTACACATAATATGTATTCTTCATAAGGGTTAATAAAAAATATTTTTTAAAAATTATTAAATGATTTTAATGGTTTATAAAAATGAATATAAATTATTATAATAGGTATTTTGTAAAAATTTAATATATAGAGGGTTTAAAAATTAATTAATTAATTTCAAATTTTTTATAATTAATTAATTGAACATTTATGTAAATTTTAGTTTTTACAAAATATTAAATTTTAATATTGTAAAGACCATTAAAAAAATTATATTATATAAATTATGATCTATAAATAAAAGTGATTATTTAGAAATCACTAGAAATAATTTATAAAGAGTTATAAACTATGAAATAAATCCATAATATATATTTTTTGTATTTAAATTATGAATTTTTGATAATTAATGATTTTTAATTTCTAAAAATAAAAAGGGAGGTTGTTTTCTATGTTATTTATGCCACATTAGAAATGTTTTGATGATTGATATGATCATGGTTTAAATAATGAATAAGTATACGATATTTAGATTATTAAAAAAAATTACATAATAAAAGTTGCATTATAAATAGTTTATAATTCATATAATATCATATATTTAAAATAAAACTTCCATATAAGGATAAATAATAGAGAGTTCATATTGGAATAAATGTGAAATGTTTATATTCAAAATTATAGATCTCCCATATTATTAAAAGTTGAAATTATAAAAGGGTTTATTGTTAGATTTTATTTATGAGTTGTTCATAAATTTTTATCTCATGTTTATATATTTGAATTGTTCATTTATTTAAAAGTTTATTCATATCTATATTCATATTTAGTATTTTTTTAAAGAAATATGAATATTGTGTCTGATTTAGTTTAATTATTAAACTACTTCTAGATAAATCCTTGTAATACATTATAAGAATGCATCTATATTGAATTTAGTTTCTCATCTACCTAGACCTTAGTTTGTAGCTAAATATATGAAATTGAATTTAGTTTTTTAATATAATTTATTCATATTTGGTTTTAGAGTTTTGATGAATTTTATTCTCTCTTGAATAAAGTATCCCTACATAGAGGGACTTGGGGTCACACTGCCTACCTACCTGGAGGCTTATGCCTTGTCTATACTAGTGAATGGGGTGACTATATATTTCTCTGGGATTAATCTTGTGTATATCATCCATATAATATAAATCCATGAATTTATATGAAGTATTCATGTAACTTATGAATATAATGCATTTGGATATGTATTATCTTGGTTGTCTTCTATTTTTGGGTAACACAAACTTTTGGCTCGTGTAAAGAGTTACACATTTATATGGTTTGAACATATTGATTAGGTGTAGGGAATATGATTAAAAAATAAATTACTACAGTAATTATTATATAAAAGTAAAAAATAATTCCATAATATGGTTAGATTAAAATACCTTTCATATAATAAGTGTGATATATCTTCTAAAGTGACAATTTTCAAGACCTCAATCATTCAACTCGGTAGTTTCATGGAAAATTTGGGTTCCCCCAGATTATATTCTATAAGGTAAGAATGTAACAAGTGAATATAGATTGTCTTATAAGGTAGTTTCATCCCAAATCTTGGTTCCCCTGGATTATCCATGATTTTTTTGGCTTTTCATTCATGTAACACTTAGCTGGGAAGCCCAAAAAATTATGATACCATAGGAATAAAGTTGAGTTTATCTATATGAGGGAATATATAGAGGGTTACGCATTATGCCAACCAAGAACCATATATGATATTATTTGGATGATTCTATACCAAAATAATTAAGTATTGAGATGAAATCTAAAGTTTAATCATTTATTAATGAAATATATATCTTGTAAAAATAATGGTTATAATGAATTTTCTAAAGGGGGTTATCATTTTATTGGGAGCCCATTTTTTAGAAGTCCTTATTAAATAGTTGATAATTCATGAAAATTATTTGAGAGAAGATTTTTTGTACATAAATATCAAAATCATCACCATCAAGTTAATTTTTTTTATTAATCCCTATAAGGATAATGTAAATGTAAGTTACTCCTAAGAATAATAACTTTAGAAAAGTTTTTATAGAAGATTTTAAATTTAATTAATGTTATTAAGGAAAATTCTATTTGTCATAACAGTTCCATAGTAAATAAATGTTAAAGTTGTATTACTAGTTAATTAAGATGATTATAGAAGAATAGAGTGATTCAGGTAATGTTTTAAAGGAATTATATGAAAAATTACTAAAGTAATATTTTACTCCACTCATGTACTCAATATTATTGGGTACAAAAATTATTTTTGTATCATATAATCAATATGATTGGGTTTGTAAAATGATATTCAATGAGATTAAAGGTTATCACGAGTATGATTATAGGTTTTGATGAAATTTTAAGGTTATAATGTATAGGATTATTATATAGATACATAAATATTATCATTAGGAAGAAAACAAAGAATATGATTCATTATGTGCACTGGATGTCCTACTAAATATACTACATGGAGTTTTACATAGATGTATTTTTTATAATAGGGGTGAATAGATTATTTTTGAGTCCCCAACACCCAACATTGGTAAGATAACTAGCATTTCAACCTTAATAATTTTATACCCTAATTACTCAAGTATTAAAATTGACTTAGATAATATGGGGGTGTTTGTGTATGTTATTGATCATGTCATCAGTTTGAGCATAACCAAGTTGGGATTTATCCTCTTGTATGATGAGTATGACATCTGGGTCCTCGATTAAGATTGACTATGGGAGTGTGTGGCCACACCTAGATATTATATATCTATCTAGATAAGGGACATGTGATGTTATTATCCATAAGGATGAATGACATGTGATATATTCATCGATCAAACCAGTTTACACTCACAGAGTTAAGAAAAAATGAGTTGGCTATATTGGATTGGCATATTCCATGTCCCATGGTCACTTAAGGTCTTAGAAAATGGGAAAAAATGAGAATTCACATTTTCATATGATGCAGTTTGGTGGAAATACATATAATGATAGATGTGTTTAATGGAGATCACAATAGACCGCTTTACATCTTGAGTATCATTTATGCTTTTCTAGAGGTCTATATTTTCCTACATATATTATTCTGAAGATTAGTATTTATTTTCAATGATATAAAGGCCTAGGGGTTACTCTTTATGGTTAACTGCATTGAGATTGAGTTTGACTTAGAGAGACACTCTAAAATTGTTTTAGTGTTAATAAAAATTTGTTTTGAATATTCATTCACAAGTTATTTCATATGATGTGATATATGGTGAAGTTAATGATAAATTTTAAAAAATGTTTTCCAAGATACACAAAAGGAGTTTTTGATATCATTTCAGAAGTTATTGTATATGATACAATATAAGGTGAAATTGAAAATATTTCTTTGGATTTAGTTTAAGTGGGAGATTGATAGAGATATTCCTTAATATCATATATATATATATATAATATCACATGAAAATTATGATTTTCATGCACATAAGGGTATATTATTTTATGTAATATGTAATTTTATAAAAATGATAAAAAAATTCATTTTTTCTTTTATCCATGTAATCTATCATTAAATAAAATCATTTCACATTTATATTACACTTACATGGATTAAATGTATATTATGAATTCACACATACATTTACCCACCATGGTATTTATTCATGACCTTCAATGTATGAATAAATTAGATAATAATCAATTAGGGTCCTTTATTTCCAATATAATCTACTACCATATGATGGCGGTAGGTTGAGATTTTTTATACTAATTCTTGGATAATACTCCCTAAACTGTAGCTCTCTTTAAATATCCTCCTTTTCAATCGAGGTACTAGTATACCGAAAGGAAAAGGTGAATCACATATGAATGCAAGTTGATTCAGTTTAGCCCATGGATACTTACAGAGGTGGTATTATTTTGTGTTTCCCACTTTAGTGATCTCTCTCAAACCCATGTGATGGATTTTGAATATTATGCAGTGGCATCTTTGATGCATGGTACACACAATTTACAACAGTATTTATTCAATTTAGTTTTTATGCATGTATCATATATCATGCATAGAATATCCTTGAACAATGGGTTTTAATGGCTCCTTCTTCATCTAATAATCATTATTAGACTCTAACAAAAACCTTCAAGGTTATCCCTTGGTTTACAATTTATATCACATTTTAAGAGTGTGAAAAACAATTTTATTTATGATTTAAATATTTTTATCTATAAATGAAGGGCCCTCTATGACTCGTGATAAGACTTATGTGATAAAACTATATAATGTTACTAACTTATTCAGTGTTATGATGAAAACATCCTTAATTATAGAGAGTGTCCTAGTATCTTTGGTTATAACACCAATAGTTAATATGAGAAATTTTAATTCTCATTTTAATCATTCAATATTCAAGAAATAAGCTATTTATTTTAGGGAAAGAAACTTGGCAGTTCAAATAATATCATTTATATGAATAGAGAGAACTCCACTGAACACAATAGTAAAATTATCTCTTGATAAATAGAAAAATATTATTAGAGATACCAAAATTTAAATATTTTAACTTTCACATGACTCTAATCATTAATTTATCATAATACATATGAAAAATACCAATATGGAAACCATGAAAGACTAGTTCATGTAAAATTTAATGATAAAAAACAAATAATTACATTAATGGAATGGATCTATGTTTTTTATTTTGAATTGGAAGAAGATGAGTCCTTTTCACAAGATCTTTATTTCTATTTTATTTGTATCATATTCTCCCATTAAAAAAAATTAATTTATATAGATTTATTTTTATAGAATATGTGTAGGCTCATTCATAAAGAATAATCCATGACCTCCATGTTCCCCAAGGCAATAATACCTTATATTAAAACTTTAACGCAAGAAGTAACTCACTGGATTTTTCAAGATCTATCTCTAATAAATTTGGTAAAATGATTATCCTAGGTTATTATCCCATGAAATATAGGTATTGATGAAACAATATAAAGAGAATATAATTTATTGATGAGTTATGATAGTTATTGGTAACATCATTCAATAATCCAATATATATTCATAATGAAATGACTATTTCCAATATGGGTCAGAATAACACAACCCCACCCTACTAGTGATCAATAAATATAACAGGAAATTCTAATGTCACATGTCTCAAATTTAATCATGGAAATACATATTCATCCTCAAGTTGTTCTTACATCATCTCCCCCTGGGAATATAATTGAGGCCCCACTTTCTCTGAGCTGGTAAATTCCTGAGTATATTTTTTTTCTTAAGGAAGATAAGTATCCAAACCCAAAGGACATCACATTTATCTAGATGATGTGATATAAAGTGTTTTAATGCATTAAAAAAATGACCACTTAATCCTCTATAGGTGAATTAAGTGGGTAGAAACACCATATTTGAAATATGTTCACAACATTGAGGTTATTTAGAATTGATTATAAAATAATTCCTAAATGTGTGAAATACATCATCAATTAATAGAAATGAGTGACATTGTGGTTTCCAAGTCTTTCTATAACAAAATCTATGGCCTGATCATAAAACTCAGGGATTCAGTGCTCTCTAAGAGAACACAAAAAATATAGAAGTGGTGGATATAAATAGGTTTTAATATCTAATAATAGATATATTTTGGATTAAAATTTTCAATAATTAAAATTAGTCATGGAAAAATTGTTGGAACATTTAAATCTTGCTGAGAAATCCCAAAAAGTAACGATTACATCAAAAAAGGGAAGAAGAATCGTAGCATGATATAGAAGTTTAAAATTGAAGTTTTACAAATATCTGATATGTTACTGAAGACTCACATAAATCACTACTTCACATACATGTTATTCTTCAATTTAATATGATTTAGTTTTCAAATTATCCTATTATTTTTATTATTTTTAATTGCAAAGGAGTGACTCTAATATGTGAATGTTACATACTTATTGTAATAAAATACACTTAAAAACAATTTATAGTTAATTTTATAAACCATGGTTTAAATTATTTGATATTGTAATAGAATAAATTAATATATTAATTATATTTTAAAAGAGAGGTATTGGATAGTTATAAGAAGTCATTATTGTGCATTAACATGTCATCACTATAAACCATGGTTTATCTATAAGGTAAAATAAATATTATTGATCTCCTCCAAGATGTGTGAACTTTAATTTGAATAGGTGGTCTATATTTTGGGTTTACATTCCATAATTATGTAGCATGGTTATCCCATTTAGATAAGGGATAAAAAAGTTTTTATTTCCATAAGGATGTATTAACATAGATTGATATAGGTTTTCCCTATTATCAGAAAATGTTTCTTCATCATATAACAAGGTTAGTTACTTCATGTAAGAGAAATAAAATGACTCAAGGTAATTAAAAAATGAAGTTTATTTTATTAAAATTATTAAATTTTCAAAAAGATTTTTGGAAAAGTAATATTGTTTACTTAGGCTTATTAAAAGATATTTGAATCTATGCATAAAAGGAGAAGGAAAATAGTCTAATTTTTTCTTAGGTATAAAGTTATAGAGAGCGTAGATTGAATTTTACTAGCACCAAATGCGAGTCATAAAATATTTGATTATTTTACTTTTATTTTATAACTTTTATACAATCCATGAAGGGCTGGTCTCAGTGATAAGACACCTGAAGTTATCTCAAAATATTTTATGGGTTTTCTGCTTGACTAGTATTTTAATTATGTTATTTAAATTATATCAATACATTTTTAATATGTGTGTGAATTTTAGGGTCATTCAACATTGAAAAAAATAATATTCCTAAAGTCTATGTTAGTATAAGTTAGACAAAATTAGATGCATAAATTTCAATTTCATAAAAACTTAGACTAATTTGGATGCCTAAAGTATAAGTTCCTTTAACATAGGATGAATTTTATGAAGAAATTTTAAGTTTATAAAAATTAGATCGAGTTTCTCATATTTATTTTTTATTTTAATATAAGGGTATTTTAGATAATGTAATTCTTGACCCATAATATCTTGACTATATATTATGGATTTAAAATGGATAGGTTTGTAAAACTACTAAATATATTTGAATTAAAGTTTTATTATTATGCTATTTGACAAGTATACAAAGGATTACCACTAACCATGTTTTAATGGTAAGTTTCAGTATAATATTATCAAATTTGTATATAATTAGTGTATATTTTTCTAAAGACAAATGTATTCCCTTGGATGGGTATTTGTGGGAGATATCATGGGTTCATTTTTCACTATCACGATGAAGGGGTTCTATTTATATCCAATGCACTTGTTACCAATTTCAATGAAGGATTTATGGAAAATCAAATATTCAAGAAATAATGTTTGATTTATGGGATGATAAGTGTTTAAAAGTTATGTTCTAACTTAAGTCCAATCAAATAAAATTGATAAAAAATGATAAAAGATTATTGAATAAGAGACCATGGTATAAGAGAGAGTTGTTTTAAACCCCAAAATAGAATAATGAAAACTTAAAACTAAGAGGATATTGGAAAAATTGGTATTTAGGGATAAAAGGTTATGTCTATGCCTATAATAAGAGATTTAAGAATCACTATATATCCTATAATGATAGTATCTAAGTCATAGAATGTTTTCAATTTATACCTTGATATTAGAAACCTGATATTAATCAATAGAATATTGAAATGTAAAAGTGTGATATATAAAAAATTATATGCAGTAGAAACATGTGACTGACCATAAAATAGAACATCTAGGCATCACTATGTATGTTGTATTGATAGGAATTAAGAGACATGTAATTCTAGAAAAAGGGTAATTTTATCATAGGCTAGGTGAGATCAACATTGATAAAGGAGGTGGAATATTCCAATATGGCCATTAGCTCTCCAATGAAGGTAGGGTCTTTATATAAATTTATCTCTTATTAAAGTAGGTCTATATAGTTTAAAATAATAAAGTTTGGATCACTTTAATAAGTTTATATTCATGTGGAATGGACCACTTTGAGTAATTTAAGGTTGTATGGGAATGACTATATGTCATTTATTTTATAGCCATATAACTAGTACAATTTTATATAGTCTAACATCATATAAAGAAGAAATTTTTTCATATATATTAAATACATATGATGTGGAATATATATTATAAAATCTTAGGTCATATTGTAAGGACCTTTGAATTTGATGTGTATTTTCATGTGAACTGTTTCTTATGAAACCAAGCATTGGTAAGAGGCGCAATGTAAAATATTTTCAAGGTAATTAGGTATTAGGATCCATTAAATTAGACCTTGTGTATAATATAAGTTCCCTCCCATTTTGGATTCAAATTTAGAGGCTTCATCCCTAGTATCAACCCTGACATGAATTTGTTTGTGACAAGAGACATTTTTTAGTGAAAGGAAGAAAACCCTATTTTTTCTAGGTAGAGGGAACCTATAACATGTACAATAGGCCAAGAACATATAGATATTAATGAGTCACCCAAATTACAAATAGAATAATGCCCATATATGGACCTTAGGCCTTAAACCTATCTCACTAGGTCTTTCCTTGCGGCACCCAGTGCACCTGCATTGATCACCCCAACAACCAACCATCACCGTCCGACCATTTATCCACTACCAACATCTCTTCCAGATTCTTTTCACTTTAAAATATTTATCCCATTGCTAGTTTTCGGTATAAGTGACTGCCAATCCCACTGTTTATGTGCATGAATCTACCCATCTCTTCTACAACACTCCATCCCAATTCACCACCGTCATCATTGCTAGACACCTCACCTATGATGCATGAGAATCCTTCCATCCAAGAATTCTTGTGGAACTCGATCTTATTACCCATACCGCATCACCACCCTATTGCCTTCCCATCAGAAGTGTTGTGGACAATAATTGAACCTTGATAGCTTGATGTAGTTGCATGCACCAAGTACCACTCAAATGCTATGTTGGTTGGAACATCATAGTCCTAAATTCTCATACTAATCATCTTTGAGTAAATGATTATAGGAAAAAAATTGTTTAATAATCTAGACACATGTATTAATTTAACCTTAGGGTTATGGAATTCCTATAATATTTTCATTTCATGATCTTCTAACTCATCCAATAAAATTTATGACCACTCATTTTTTTAGATGGTCATATATGGATGTATGGAGTCAGAGTAATTGAACATAAATGGATAAAATTGATTCATTACAATACACTAAGGAATATGAGTCCACTTGAGTATAGTTATACATAGTGGTAAAATATTCCCAAATAAAGTGTAGAGGATTTTATCAATCTGTAAATGTTTTTCGTTATCCACTATCTTTTTTAGTATACTTAATAATGTCTTGGTGAAAGATTTTAGTTTTCTATTTATTATTATGTTATTTTAGAAACAATGGTGGATTGAATTTTATAATTTTAATATAACCTTTTCAACCTATACACATAAAAATACATGCCATTATTCATGATGATAGTATGAGGGACTCAAAATCTGGAGATAATATTAGATTTAAGAAAATTGATTAGAACTTTACAATTGATTTATTTTAAGGGTATAACTTCATAACATTTAGAGAAGAAACCTATAATAGTGATAATGAACCTGAAATTCTTAGAGACTTTTATAGGCTTAGGACCATTGAAATATATTCTCTATATAAAAAATAGCCCAGATTGTTTTGTATCATGTAGAAACTTTGATGGTTGATGAATGAATTTTATATACACTTGGAAAGAATTATAATTATTTAGTAATTCCATACAATATTGAATTATATAGGGATAAAATTGACCAAGTCAGATGATTAAATGTGAGAAAATGGTTCTCATATGGTGTGGACCACATGTTATAGCATATAATTCTTTCATAATTGTATGATTATCTTTTCATACATTACACTTCAAAAGTTTCCCATTAAAGTCTCAATTATAGATGTTTTTTGGGGAATTAAGGAAATTATAGAGGATGAAATTTGTTACAAATTAAAGAACATTTTTTTAGCCCAGTCTTGTGAAAAAAATACATTTTAGAGGTAATAGATTATTAGGGACATCTATTCAACTACCTGATCAAGTTTTTAGAATGATGATTCATCCATATCCATGGTATTATTATCCTCATTCACCTTTTCCACTTCATTATTGCTATAAATAGTTAACAATATTCAATATATAATATATATTCTCAATTTATTTTTATATGGGTTAACATAGTAGTATCCAGGATGGATAATGTGATTTCTTAAACATTATATAATTATAAGATATAAGGTATAACTAATTTAGTGGGAAATTACACCATAAAATCTTTTTTATGGTCAAGTAAGTGTATAAACTCATTATTATTGATAACATATTCCCCATCGATTTATTTGATCACTAATCACAACTACAAAAGAGACTTTTAAAAGTGCTAGAAACAGATTTTAACAACACTAGAAAAGTGTTGTTAATCATGATGAAGATTGGGGGTTTAACAGAGATAAGAAAAGCGCTAATAAAGGTCCCCCCTTTATCAGTGCTCAAAATAGCACTGATAAAGGCTTAGTTTCCTGTGATAATAGCACACCCAGCACCTGCACAAATGCACAGAACAACACCAACACATGAATAAAGAATAGAAGAACAAACCAACGCACATAGGCCTGAATGGACTGAAATCCTTTTATTTTATTTTATTATAGATAATCCTCTTTTTAAGGGATGAAGGGGATCCCGTACATGACCTGTAGGCCCAAGGAACAAGGCTCGACAGGACTCTCAATACATGACCCAAAGGCCCAAAGGCATACTATGCCCAATACATGACCCGTAGGTCCAACCCACAGGAACTTCCCCTCCCCTAGCTTATGCATCATTGATCACCATGCTCCCCACCATGTATTGCTGAACGGCTAGCATTTCCCCATACAAAGTTGCACGATGCCTGGTCCCAATGTCAGTTTCCATACCATCTCATTCTTCCAATCTGGTAGCTCTGCTTCTGGTGACTACTATTACTATTGCTTTGATCCTCTTCTTGGGCATGCTCTATGTGAACTGGGCTACTCTATAGACTTTTTCGCTCGAAGGCCTTGAGGCCCAAAGAACTTTGATGGCCCGAAGGCCCTGGTGTCCCGTAGGCCCAAACCCGTGGCCCGAAGGCCCAAATCGGGTGAATAGTTTCGGTTACTACAGTACTAAACAATAACTACTACAGTACTACTACAGTACCCCGGAAATTCACCTCCACCCAGTTTTGATCCTGGGTCTCTTGGATTCCAAGTAGGTGCCCTTACCACTCAGGTACTGGCTCGTTTGCAACGAACACACATAATAGTTTTGAAAACAATGCTATATACATTTACTTGATATCATAAATACAAAATACACATTTATATATATATATCAAACAATGTTTTATATAGTTACAATTACAATTATCCAAGAAAAAATTATAAACATTAATGTTTCATCCTTTGGCATCCAAGATTCCCTCTCAAAAATTGTCATCCATGGTATTAGTTTCTGAACAAAGCATCCAAACTCAAGAAAACATTCCACCTATATAAGAAAACAAATATTATGTTAGTGTTTCCTCTAGAATTGGGGATGACCTCGTTGATTGAAGGTTCAAACATTCCAATCGGGTTCTAACGGGTTTTTTCGTGGAACCGGAAACATCCAATGATTCCGTATCCATTTGGACCTACTTTCCAAATGTAGGCGCTCATTAGTTGTGGATAGATGAGGCTTAGGAATTTTCATTGGTCGAGACGATGGGAGTTCAGACTCATCACACATTTGTTAGCGGAATTATTGTCTACTCTGGGACTCTCTTTATAGATTTAAGTTATGTTTGTGAATCCTTATTACATTACCAAGTATAAAATGATCTTTCCTTTAGATCTGACAATCAATGATTAAATATTTAGGAAATTTAGAGAATATTTTATATTTATTCGAGGTTCTTCATCGATAGAGAATCATATTTATTTCTTAGACATTTATAGTGAATGGTATCCTTCAGTACATAAAAGTCTCTTGGTTATTATGATAACCATACTGGTTTTAAATCCACTCAGTGGGTCACTTGAAGTTTATTTTCATTCAGAAGGACATAGATTATTTTAGAGTTGGGATCATACCCGATGATTGGATACCTACGTATCCTTTATTTCGGAAAAGGAATCAGAACCCACGTAGTTCGAGTAAGGGATTATGATGTTTATGCATGAATTATGGCTGAAAGAAAGATGTCATGATTACTTTTACACTCTAATCTCACATGAGTCATGCTCGGTGTGAGAAATAAGAGGTATTGGTGAAACCAGACAATTGTGCCATGAAAGATGAAATGATGTGGGGATTATGTATTTATGACTGCCCAAAATAGATGAGGATTAAGATTTACTTCAGGGAAGAAAACCAGGAATAAGGTCCAAAAAGGTATATGTACTTCATGGAGATTTGGGTACTCTAACTTGGGGCTTACTCTTGACGAAGATGCCCAAATTAGGAGGGGACTCATGATTGTGTTTTACTCCTGAGAAGGAAGGCCAGATCAAAAGTAAATTAAGACTGGTTAAGAGGAATTAAGACTGGGGATTACTCCTAAGAAGGAGGCCCAGGTTAAAGGACTTGAAAAATTAAAGGACTTGGGGCTTACACCTAAAGAGGATGCCCATATTTGACACTGGGGATTACTCCTGAAAAGGAAGCCCATGTTAAGAGAATTATGGTTGGGGCTTACTCCTGAGGAAGATTCCCAAATTAGGGGACTTGGACTGGGGCTTACTCCTGAAAAGGAAGCCCAAATCAATGAGGATTTGGGGCTTACTCCTGAGAAGGAGGCCCAAATTAGAGGACATGGGGATTACTCCTGAGAAGGAGGCCCAAATTAGGGGACTTGGGGCTTACTCCTAAGGAGGATGCCCAAAATTAATGGACTAGGGGATTACTCTTAAGAAGGATTCCCAAATCAGAGGACTTGGGGCTTACTCCTGAAAAGGAGGCCCAAATTAAGGATTCTCTCATCTTAAAGGATGAGGTTGAATGAATGAACTCTATAACTTTAGTGATATAAATATGTGTAAATCACTAGGTTTTGAGAGATGTTCTATGGAATTCCTTTCAGATAAGGAAGTCAATCAAGAAAACATGACATAAATGGATTTGAAGAGTGTCTTGAAGACTGAGTCTTGAATAGGAGAGGTGGAATGGAATAAGAGGGGTTAAATGGGCAGGAAGGGCACCCAAAAATAGAAGGGCGAGCAAGTCCTGGTGGGTGCGCAGGTACTGCATGGGCGCGCAAGTCCTGGTCACGCAGGAATACCTGCACGGCACATGGGTACTTGCGCGATTGTTAACCAGTAGGGTAATACTTGGGTGATCCTTGACCAAAGCCTTTAGAATTATCCTGAGGTACTTCTAAAAGAGTGGCGCGCAAGATTCAATGAGTAGGTAAGGAGGTGCACAATTGTGTCCATTTCCTTTAAGGGTAAAACACATAGGCATGCAAGTGTTAGTGAATTCTAACACTTAGACCTTATTCCTCTTGTTTAGACCTTCCATTCTAGGTAAATAATTACCTTAGAAGTGTTCGGAAGACTTGAAGAAGAGACTTGGGCGTTCAGAGCTCTATATCTGAATTATGGAAAAAAATCCTCTCCCTCAAATGGGGGCCCCACTAGTGTATTTATAGGCTGGAGAAGACCCTGGGCGATTTTCAAAGAGGGCGCGCAAGTCACGTACAGGACCATTTGGGTGGGGCACATGTATACTTGCGCGACCATGCTGGAACTTGCGCGACCTATGGGAAATGTTATCCTTGTTCATTCCTTTATCTTTTTTTGATGTTTATTCAAAGGATGAATCTTCTTTGTTTGAGGTATTTCCCTTTTCATTTTGTTTAGACTCTGTGACGAAAAAGGAGTGTCAAAAAAAGTCCCCCCTCAGAGTTGGATCCGGAGAGAAAAAAGGATTTGACTCTGAGGAAAAAGGAGAAACCAGGGGTCCTTGTGGTTATTGGCAGTTTAAAGTCATGCATGTCGGACATAAAAAGGCTAATGTTTAAGGTCAAACTATCTTTGAATGAATGGATTAAGATTGATTCAATTCCTTGAAAATTTATCTGAAAACATATTACCACACTCAAGTATGAAGGAAAATATGTAAACTACGACTTAAGAAAATTTGAATCTGAGAAATGATATGAAAAAGAGCTAAAAGGAATTAGAAGAAGTAGTTCCCAAGAATGAAGTTACCATTATTTAACAAACCCGTTAGGGGTTGAATTATGCAGGGCCACCTAAGGGCATTGGCTGCATAGTCAAATAAATAGCATCTTTTGGCTGACAGGTCCGTTATGTAGACTGTTTATGCAAGGCTGCCTAAGAGTACGTGCTACATAGTCAGGAAAAAGAACTCTCAGAAATTTATTTTTCTACTGCTAAAAATCCAGTGAATGTTTATGGGGATTTAAATTTTCCAAAGCATAGAGTTTTCTGTATGGAGATTGGTACTTGAATATGGAGAAGATATTTCCAAACAAGATTGTCTAGGAATTGGATGAATGTCACTCCTACGAAGGTCTGACCCAACCATAGGGAAGGGAAATATAAACCTTAGACTTGAATACTTTCAGAACATGAAAAAGAGTATGGGACAAATATGTTAAGGATGTCCCTTTTTTCGGATCCTTACATATTGTTGTTAAGACAACTAAGGAAAAAAGAGGTTTTATTTCTAAGAATGAAGTTACCACTATTTTGACAAACCTGTTTGGGGGTTGAATTATGCACGGCTGCCTAAGGGCATTAGCTTCATAGTCAAATAATAACATCTTTTGGCTGACACATCTGTTATGTAGACTGTTTATGCAAGGCCGCCTAAGGGCACGTACTGAATGGTCAGGCAAAAGAACTCTCAGAAATTGGACATTTTGTGACCAGAAGTCAAGAAAAGGGTCATGAAGATCTAGAAGTATTTAAAGTCAGGATTATAACACATAAAAATGGGTATTGTACAATGTATGTAGAGATACATAGATCAATTCTAACCATAATCATGTAGTGGCTGGGTCCTAAGTGGAAATATTGGACTTTACTACGTATCCCATAAGGATGGGAATCAAGCCGTACGTAGTTCTTGAAATATAGTTTAACGTCATGTGGGACGAAATTATGAGAGATATTAGTTTAGGTTCATAGAGCTCGGACCATTATAAGAAATACACAATGTGTGTTTTCATGGGGACTTTTCAGCCAGGGGACTGAAAGTGGAATTTGGGGTTAGGCCCAAAAGACTTGGTGCTGGATTAGATGGACACTCGAACATTCCTATGTATCCCATAAGGATGGGAATCAAGCCCACATAGTTCTGGAAATACCCTCTATACAAATTTGGTTCGTACATGTGAAGGGTGAAAGGGGACTTTAGTGCAATGATGGTTTAACCCAAGATAAAAGGTTCAGGTATTTCCATGTATGCACAATTTTTTTTTAATATAACATGATTGAAAATCAATGTAAACAATGATTCCCTCTCAGGTGAGAATATCAAAGAATATTGTAGTTTATTGTCATACAGGACAAAAGTGTTGTACTTTTTAACATCGTATAGCAAGGATGAAGGTGAACCAATGTAAATATATTGATTCTGGGAGTGGTTTCACGAATCAACATCGTATGAGATGAAGGTGAACCGATGTGAAGAGATTGGTTTTGGGATTTAACCTTGGGAGGTTGCCTAAGTACCTAGCCTAGAAGTCAGGGATCAAAGTCCGCTTAGTTCAATTAAATAATGGATTAGTGATCAAGTTGTTTTTGGGGACAATGACCTAAAAAATGATGTTGGGACTTACGCGTGATTAGCGGTCCAAAGAGGGTGTTATGGTTGAAATTTTCTCTAAGCTCACATGAGTCATACTCGGTGTGAGAAACAAGAGGTAACAACAACCTTAACGATTCACAGTTTAATGTCAGGTAAGACATATAAAGGGACTATGTAGTTTAAAGTCTTGCAGTTAAAACTATTGGTGCTGCACAGTTTAGTGTTATGTAGCAGGGACAAAAAATACAGTTTAATGTCATGTAGGATGTATTAAGGTATTTCTATACAATTTAGCATCATGTAGTTAGGAAGATGGAGACAATACAGTTTAATGTCATGTTGGACCAAAAGAGGACTGTGCAGTTTAATGTCATGCAGTAAGGAAAAAATAGGACAAATTTTAACGTCATGTTGGACGTATTAGGGACTTTTTCACAGTTTAACGTTATGTTGGAAGAATAAAGGACGATACAGTTTAGTGTCATGTTGGACGAAAGTGTAAATAGTTTAAGGTCATATGCATGGACCGTTGGTTATACAGTTTAACGTCTTGCTGGACGTAAGGGAATTCTGTACAGTTTAGCGTCATGTAGTCTAGAAGTCATAGTTTAACGTCATGTTGGACACAAGTGCCAATAATTTAAATTCATATGCATGGACCATGGATGGTGCAGTTTAACATCGTGCTGGACGTAAGGGACATGCAAATAGTTGAAGGTCATATGCATGGACCGTAAATGGTGCAGTTTAACATCATGCTGGACATAAGGGACATGAAAATAGATTAAGGTCATATTAATGGGCCATAAATGGTTTAGTTTAACGTCGTGCTGAACATAAGGGACGTGAAAATAGTTTAAGGTCATATTCATGGACCGTAAATGGTGCAGTTTAGCGTCGTGCTGGATGTAAGGGACACACAAATAGTTTAACGTCATATGCATGGACCGTAAATGGTGCAGTTTAACATCGTGCTGGACGTAAGGGACACTCAAATAGTTTAAGGTCATATGCATGGACCATTTATGGTGGTGTATTTTGTGTTTATAAAAAATAATTCTTCAGAAATCTGGCATTGGTTGGAGTAGTGATGAGTTCTCCATCCATTGAGATTAAAGAATAAGCTCCATTGGAATAAACCTTATGTATTGAATAAGGTCCTTCCCACTTTGGTTCAAGCATGGAAGGTTTCTTTCCTGGTATCATTGGAGTTCTGAGAACTAATACCAATTCTCCTTGAACGAATGAATGAAGATGAACTTGTTTGCTGAAAGCTTGTGTTATTCAATTCTGATAGACTTCACAGTGGTGCAGAGTGCACAATCTTTTCTCATCTAACCGTTCCAATTCATTCAATCACTTTTGAGATTGTTCATCTCTAGATGATTTATCCCAAATGGCTACTCTAAGCGAAGGTAATTGAACTTCAATGGGCAAGACTACTTCCGTTCCATATACCAGTTAATATAGAGTTGACCGCGTTGTAGTGAGGGTGGTGGTTCGATAAGCCCATAAAGCATGAAAGAGTTTATCAAGCCATGGCTTCTTATCATTATCCACCATCTTTTTCAGTATATTTGAAAGAGTCTTGTTGAAGGATTATATCTGTCTATTGGCCACTGCATGATACTGAGATGAATGATTGGAATTGATGTTGTATTCTTGATACAACTTCTTCACCTTGTATGAACAGAAGTTGGTTCCATTGTCTATCAATATGGTATGAGGGACACCAAATCTGGTAATGATGTTATACTTGATGAAGCTAAAAATTCTTTTAGAACTAACTTCTTTTAGAGGTATTTCCTCTACCCATTTGGAAATTAAGTCAGTAGTAGTAAGAATATACTTAAACTGCTTGGCTGTAGCTGAAGGGTAAGTTCCCACCACATCCATTCCCCATGTGGAAAATGGCCACGAGTATTTTGCTGTATGAAGCAACTCTGGAGGTTGATAAATGAAGTTGGCATGTACTTGGAATGAATGACACTTCTTTGTGAAATCAAAACAATCTTGTATCATTGAAGGCCAAAAGTATCGAAGCCTTCGAATCTGATCAGACAGTCTATGTCTAGACTGGTGGGCACCACAGACTCCTGCATGCACTTCTTTCATGATAGCCATTGTCTCTTCACCATCAATGCATCTGAAGAGAACCTCATCAAAACCACATTTGTAGAGAATTTTCTCTAAGTGATCTAGGCTATCAAAAAGAGTGAAACTGACCACACGTCTCCGGACTTGTTCTTTCCCGGCTCTATCAGGTGGAAGTGTTCCATTTTGAAGGTGTTCCCTGATAGGTGTCATCCATCCTGTAGTATGACCACATGGTTTAGGAATGGAACTAATTTCATTGATTTCCTCTTTTCTGGATTGAACATAAGGTGAAATTGTATGATGGTGGGCAATACTGATGGTTATCTCGTCCTGATTTGGATATGCTAGAGCTGTGGCTATATTAGCCAGTGCATCAGCTTGGGAATTTTTTGATCTTGGGACAAAAGAAAATTTCGGTTCCGAAGGAAACTCCGCCATTAACTCTCTGACGTAATCATACAAAGAGATTAGTTCTTCTTTTCTAATGGCATAATCCCCATTGACTTGATTGATTACCAGGTCTGAATCACCTTTCACCTTTAAGTGATTCACTTGTGCTTGAAGCGCCAACTCCAAGACTGCGATGAGAGCTTGGTATTCCGCTTCATTATTTGTACCGTCTCCCAACAATGAGAAGGAATAAGGTAGCACTGCATTTTCTGGAGAAATGAGTACAACTCCTATGCCAACTTTGTTGAATTTATGATTTTCCAATTTCTTCCCTGTTGGACTTATGGAAGCACCATCGAAGTACATTTCCCATGTTTGAAGACTTTCTTGAATAGAGAAGACTTCCTCATCAGGGAGTTCAATATCTGAAGATGTGTCTTCCACTGAAGGGTGTTCAGTAAGGAAATCATCCAGAGCTTAGCCCTTTATTTCCTTTTGAGACACATACTGAATATCGAACTGCTGCAAGATAACTGCCCAACTTTCTAGACGTCCTGTAAGCATTGGACGACTAAGGATGAATTTGAGCGGGTTATTGTGAGATACCAATTAGACCTCATGATGTTGCGGGTAGTGTATCAACTTTTTAACTCCAAAGATTAATGCTAGGCAACACTTCTCAATATTTGAGTATCATGTTTCTGCTTCATGCATAGTCTGACTGAGATACTAGAGGCTGTTTTCATTTTCCAACAACATTCTTCTGATCAAGAAAGGTACCCAATGATCGCTCTAAGGCTACCACATAGAGGATAAGCAGTCTTCCTTCAACAGGTGGCATTAACACCAGTGGACTCAAGAGATACTTCTTGAGAATATCGAATGCTTCTTGACATTCTTCAGTCCACTTATAAGTGACTCCCTTCTTTATCAATTTGGTGAAGGGTAGACTTTTTCCTGCTAAATTGGCGATGAAACGCCGAATATAGGCTAAATTTCCTTGAAGTCCTCTTAACTCTTTCAAATTTCGAGGAGGTGACATACCAAGGATTGACTTGTTCTTCTCAAGATCGGCTTCAATACCACGATGGCGTACACCAAAGCCGAGAAATTTTCATGAGGTTACCCCAAAAGGTAATTTTAAGGGGTTCATCTTCAAATTATGTTGTCGAATCTTGAATAATATGACTTCCAAATCAGCCAAGTTATTAGAAAATTGTTTGGATTTTACCACCAAATCATCCACATAACATTCAACAAACTTCCATAAAAAGGGTTTGAAGATACGATGCATGGTACTCTGATATGTTGCGCCTGCATTCTTTAGGCCAAAGGGCATTACCTGATAGAAAAACACACCCTGAGAGGCTCTGAAGGCTCTAGATTCTTCATCTTCTAGAGGAATCTGGATTTGATTATATCCAGAATATGCATCCATGAAGGAAAGTGCTTTATAGCTAGCTGTCGCATCAATCATGATTTCTGTAATCGGAACTGGAAAACCATCTTTAGGACAATGCCGATTAAGATCTCTGAAATCAATGCAAACTCTAATTTTCCCATTTTTCTTTTTCACTAGGACAATATTATCCAACCACTTGGGATATTGAACTTCTCTGAAGAAGTTAGCTTTGATGAGCTTATCCACTCCAGCTTCAATTTTGGAAGCATAGGTTGGTTGTGTTCTTCTAGCAGCTTGTTTGAATCCTCGATGTTCTTCTGGAAAACCCAAATGATGAGTGGAAACATCAGGACCAATCCCTGGAATCTCTGTATAGTTCCAAGCAAATATATCTCTATTTTTCTTTAAAAAGGAAATATCCATCTCTTTCTCTTCAAGAGTCATGGCCGCACTAATTAAAGTGGGGTGTGGATATTCTTTTGTACCTAGATTTATTTCTCTAAGTTCATCCACGGTGGTAGAGATACCCTCTTCAAATGCTGGAGGAGCACCTCTAAGATCTTCCTCTTCTTCTTCAACATGTGTTACTTCTTCCATTTCTACTTGCATAGTAGATGATGAAGCAAAATTTCCATGATCAGAAAAGATGTCAAAATTTTCACATCTTAAAGAAGAAGCATCCATTTCTGACCCAATTGATGATGAAGGGTCTTCTTTGGGTTACAAAGAGGAGATGATGGATTGAGAATCGACATCATCTTTTACCTCTGACATTGTGATAACTTTCCCTGGACTGATTGGGGATGTATAGACTTTCTAGATTTCAGCAGATGAAATGAAGACATCTCCATTTGAGCTTTCATCATTGCCTAGTGGATCACCAATTTCACCCATGTTGCCTGGATTGATTTCCGTAATTGACATTATAGATTTTTCCATAAGAGTATTTTGATTTGGATCTATCCTGTCAATTTGACTGATAGGTAACACATAATCTGTACTCACATGTGTAAATGGGTTTACTGGAATCTTTTCCAAACCATATAGAGCATTAACTTTGGTAATCTCCCTTGTTACGGATTTGTTTTTTCCCGTTATGTGATAGAATTCCTCCTCAATGTATTGAGATTCACATGTCTTGAACGGGGATTTATCACCATACAATGTCCCAATTTGACCATCGAAACAATATTTGAGACATTGATTGTAAGATGAAGGGATAATTGTATGCCGATGTAGCCAGGGTCTACCAAGGATGATGTTGAAGGCTGAATCTTGATCAACAGCCATGAAATATGAATTGAATACAAGATCTCCAAACTGAGTTCTGGGTGTAATCTCGCCCAGTGGTTCTTGTTCATTTTTATCATATCCTTGTAACATCAAAGTATAAGGAGATAAATCAGATTCTGTGAGGCCCAATCGACAAAGTGTATGAATGGGCATGAGGTTGACTCCTAAACCATTATGAATGAAAACTATTTGGACGTCTACACCATTTACCTTTCCGGATAAGTATAAAGGTCTGATATGACCATGCACGACATCGTCTTCATCTTCATCTGTGATAGATATCACTGCATGGCATTCTGCAGGATTATTCTCAACATTGTAGGCTTCAGCCACAACAATTTCAGTTTCAAACTCCTAAGGACCTGACAAAGCCTCGATGAGTGCCTCCCGAAGATCCTTTGATAAATTCAAGGCATCCAGAATTGATAACTTGGCTGGTACTTGGGCCAGGTGTTTCAATACATCATACTTCTGATCCAGAGGTCTGTGTTTTCCAACATGAACATGTGGTTTTGCAGGTACCTTAGAAGTTGATGCTTTGGAATTTGATGCATCTTGTACCGGGATAGGAGTTGGTAGTACTCCTGGATTTGGAATATTAGACCAATTAGGTCTATTTACTTTCTGAGAAGAAGAAGATGGTACCTTCAACCGATCTTCCATAATAATTGTGATAGGGATGAGTCTGCCTTGTGTGGAAGAACATGCTTGTTCTTATTGAGCTCGTTGAAGGGATCTGCCACGAGTTTCTGCCACATACAAAGTTCTATCAGGGGTAGAATTGGAATAGTGGAATCTGAAAGATCCACGTCATCCCCTGTATCCTGATCCTCTGTAACTTCCTCTAATTTCTTTGTTTGATATAGGGAATTCAAGCTCATCAAAATTGAAACTACGCCTGGCATATGGATCTATTAATTGAATCATGTTAACAGAACCGAAGATCAACTCTTCATCCGATGAAGACTTTTCCTGATTAGCCTGTTTAGGCTGTGCCATTTGGTAGGGCAGTGCCTGTTGCTTTGAAGTAGATGGCATAAAATCTGCCAAAGTCAAAGGCAACTTAGGCTTTGACACATACTCATCTTCTTCTGATTGTTCCTCTTTCTTAGAATTGTGATGCCCTTTTGAGGATTTTCCCTCTGAAGAGGATTTTGTTGTGGCATCCATAGCAGAAGACACAATTGGTTTCTTCAATTGTTCTCGCAAAATGGCATGAGTTTGGTTGATCGTTTTTTCTGACCACCCAATCATCATATTTCTGCGTATTTTTGCTTTTGACATCTTGTCATTCACCATCTTCCTATGGAACTGTAGCAGTAATACATGCTACATGGGCTGAAGAGCCCTTTAGTTTGACCTGTCTCGAGTCGACCATATTTTGTAGGAGGTCCATGAAAACAAAACACTCTTGAATGGGATGCCCCAACATTTAATGAAACGGGAAATAGTTGGGACGGTATTCATCTCCTTCCTTGTGTGGCCTCTTGGGCCTTGGCAATTGAACCAAATTATTTTCCAGAGCCAAAATGAAATAACCAGGAACATGTTCATTTCGGAAAGAGTAAACTTTTCTCTTAAGATCCTCAAATTTTTTCCGTCTTTGATCTCTTTGATCATCTTGATGAAACAACCTTTGTTGCTGACGCTCAGGAGGTAGAGCCCTTCGAGAAGATGAAGGTTTTGAAGTAGAAGCAGGTACATGTGCTTGTTTAAGCATAACTGTAGCAGTCTCTGCTTTACCCATTCTCCTTCCTGGAGCTTATGGAATTATATGAGCCTTATCCTTAGTCTTTATAATATAATCTTCAATATGTTGAGAGATTTAAGTAAGGTCTCGAAACCCTCCTCTGTATTTCACAGGGATCAACGGTGTGTGAAACTCATCACGTAAATTCGCCACATAGATTGGCAACAATTCCACTTGAGGGAGTGCTAAGATTAGGGAATATGTTAATCCCTTCTAGCGAGCAATGAAATCTAAGACCCTTTCATTCTCCCTTTGCTTACATTTTTTAAGATAAAAAACTGTTGTCTTTGGAAATCTTGAGTTGAACTGAAGAAGGAATTTTTGGCGAAGATCCTCCCATCCGGTAATTGACTAGGATTTCAAGCTTATGTACCAGAAAAAAGCTAGTCCTTGCAAGGTTCGTATGAAGCATTTGAGTTTCAATGCTTCTTGTTATTACAGAGTTCCCATCATAGGATCACAACAAGACATGTAATGTGTCAAATGCTGTTTAGGATCTCCTGATCCATTGAAAATAGGGAATACAGGGTTCCCAAACCTTGACGGGGGAGGGATTGAATCTACCCATTTAGGGTAAGCTATCTTTTATGGTTGAATTTGGGAACTCTTTCCCTCAATAGCTTCCAACTGAGATGTTAATGAATAAATAGTAGTTATTAAATTTTGAGAAACATCCGGTTGAGCTTGGATCTGAATAGGTGCAATGACTGGAGATGGTACAAATGTGGTGGCTAGTACTACAACTGATGGTAGCACCGCCAATTGTTGTTGCACTTGACCCATAGGGTTAGACCTATGAGGGTGTATTGATAGAGGAGGATATTCTTGATCAATCTCAGTGGCCAAAACAAATTCCCTTGGCTGAATAACTCCAGCACGCTTAGGAGGAAGACTACTTCGAAGTAGTTATGCATTCAACCTGCTCAATTCCATCATTTCTTCTCCTGTTGTGCAAATATTTCCTCTAGTGAGAGCGATTGACCTTCTCCAGAGGAAGGGTATGTAACCTGATTCTTTCTTTTCCCCTTGTTAGATCCCTTTTGGATAGGGGGAAGTGGGTTACTTGTAGGATTACCTAGATTCTGGGTAATCCCTTGATTTCATGTACACACACCTTCTTCATTTGTGTATGTGCGTACAACTTCTTGAGCAGGAACCTCTTCATCTGAGTCCCCTGAGTGAACCTCATGTTCTGGAGGATCAGAAACAATGAAATTAATGACATTAATTGATGCATAACACATCACATCCCTTCTATCAGCATTTCTGTGATATGGTCTTCTTCCATGTTTTTGATGAGACATTGCCTTCTGTTTATTCGATAACTCGGGAACTTCTTGACGAACCGTAATTTTGAGGGAATCTCTAGATAATTTGGCTCTTCGTTCCTCTTGAGGCTTCTTCCCCAATCTAGAGATGACTGGCTTTCTCTAAGGGAGGGATTGAGGATTTGAAAAAGTCCCCAGTTCGGTGGACTGGGGCAGTTCATGTTGTCTTTGCTCAACTCCTCGAATTCTATTTGTTGATTCCAAGAGTTGATTTAAAAGAGTCCCCAGTCTAGCAAGCTGGGGTGGATCTTGATATGCTATATCTGAGACTTTCTTGAAATCTCTCCTGATCTTGCGGACCTTTGTCTAGAAATTAGCTGGATGCATCAACCTACATCCACTTTTATCACTCGTCTCAAAAGACCGTTCGATGATTTTGACACTTCTGTCACATGGGGGTGTGCTTGCTCCAAACGAGAGGCCTATTAAATATTCTCATTCGTTTTATGCAGGATTAATTCAACAACTTCATTTCTATATGCTTGATTTTGAGAGGAACTAGTTGAGGCATGTTCTTGTACAAGCTTGTGATTATAAACAAAACCCATTGACTATGGCTGACTATGGGCAATAACATTGCATGAGAATATTTTTGGAGGGCTTTGTTGACTGGAGAGTATAGTGAAATGTAGTGCTCCATGAACACCCCATCCACTAACATGAATACTAGATGGGGCATTGGAAATTAACTGGCTCAATCTTCATAGTGCACCAAGGCATGAACGTTGAAGGGATCTCTGCTGCTTTATAGCCTTCGGATATCGAGAGACTGGTAGAGATGCCAAATCAATCTGACGTTGTAACCCTTCTATTATCTTAAAATGATTTTCATATTCATCAGAAGATAATAATTTGTTTTTCAACTAACAATGAGTTTTCTGTATGTTGAGATGAATATCATGAATTCCATCTTCCGTCAACATATCTGTAATGTCATACTAAGAGTCAGCCAAAGGCCAAAACATGACTGGAACTTCACCTTTCCCCAGCTATTTTCTCATGTTTAGTACTTCCTCTTTATCATTCAATAAAGATTCTTCTACCTGATTAGACCAGAGATGGTGCTTACTTTTTTCTTCATCAGATTCAACATGATTGATAGATAAATCAATGATCAAACTAGAAGATGCATGACTTAGGGGTGGTTTGGATAATTACTTACACCTTGGGCTATCTTCTTATTGAGAAAGTATTTCATCTACTAATGGTAAAGCATCAGACATGACCGGCTTCACATTTTCAAGTGCCTCAAGATAAGAGGGCTTTCTCATTACTAAATTCTCTATTGGAGAATTTTATAAGCAATGTGAATCACTTCTGCGGAGAGGACTTTCGCAGCTAAATTTATCATCATGGGGAGGACCACCATGGTGGGTTACAGAAAAAGATGAAACATTTTGCTCCTTGATCTTCTGACCACACAGAGGGTTCTTGTGGATCACATCTGAAGATGAAACTTCGAGATCGACCGTATTTTCATGAAGAAAGCCTTCATGAGGAAGTTTCTGGTGCAGACCTTCAGAATTAATGTTCCCACTATTGGGAACTTAGAGTGCAGAATCTTGAGTTGCAAAAGATAGTTATCTAAGTGCATCAAGAACTCCATCATCGAGTAAGGCCTTGTTACAGATTGGCCCTTGATTTCTTGACTGTGTTGGGCGGGTCTTCTTCTTAGATGCCTTCTTACTCAATTTGGTAGGTGTGTGTGCCTAACTTGGTTGTCCGTATGATATGGGGGAGTACACCCCACAACCCTCTTGGACTGGAACAGATGTGTGTGTTTATTCTAGAGTGAACTGTTGATTTTTCACTCCACTGGTTGGGATAGATTTATGTGTCTTTCCCTGATATGCTGCTGAAGCTATTATAATAACCTGGCAGGCATCCAGAATATGAGCAGGAATTTTCTTCTGCTCTTTCACCATTGACAGAATGTTCTTGGTGAATTCAGCAGCCAGAACAAAGATATATGTCCATTCCGTGCTTGGAGTAAGTGTATGTACCTACTCCTATCCTCCTTTTCTTATCAGTTTATCCTGACAGTACTCATGTGTGGGGGCAGAGAGTTGAGTCTGCCTCCTATTTTTCATCGGAGCTTTCCGACTGACTTCTCCGGATGCTACCAAACGAGACTATTGGTAGGCTTGATCAATACTAGCAGGTGTATGTGCCTGCTGATTGCACTCCACCGAACGGGGTTGAAAAACATTCTTCAATATTGACAGACGAGACTGCTGGAAGGATTGATGAGTGTAAGATGGTGTATGTGCCTATTTACCAGTTGTCAACACATTGGGTTGGTGGGCTTCATCGTATGTAGTCAGACAAGCCTGCTGACTAGCTGATGATTTATAAACAGGTGTATGTTCATGTCTATAGTACTTCGCCGGAATTGCCTGGCGGGATTGGTGTGATGCTGCCAGACGAGTCTTCTAGACAGCTAAATTAAAACGGATGGGTCTGTGTGCTTGCTCGTTGCTTGCCACCAAGTTAGGTTGGTGGACTTCTCCACAGATGGAAGAGATGAGAACCTGCTCACTGTTGACCGGATTTCGCCTTTGGCGGTTCATCTTTCCTACTCGGGTTCGAGGAACCAGAGCCGAATGCCTGGAACTGATACCCTCATCCTGTTGAGGGTGCATTGCCGCACGAGTCTGGTGGTGATTGTTGATGGGAGCCCTCGGGAAGGACTCATGTCTCCTTGAATTAAGGCCCTAAGGGACCTTCTCATTCACCTCCTCAGAATATGGTAGTGAATAGTGATTACGTTATGGGTATAATGACCCGAAACGGTTGGAGAAGGTGGTTAGCACCACCTACTTCTTGATCACTAGTCGTTGCTGTCCGGAAGACCAGGTTGAATTATTGACTTGGAGGGCTTGTCGAGCGGCCTCCAAAGTCGGAATAGTACCATTTTGACGGTACTCCTTAACCAGTGCATTTGATACCCAACGTTGAAGACGCTGAGTAGGTGATTTCATCCTAAGAGTAGACGACGATCAAGCAGTAGTAGCAACAGTGTCATTTGTAGCAGAATTTTTTACAGAAGATGTATTCACGGGTGTAAACTTGAGAGAATCCATTTTGAAAATGCATAAGATCTAGGAAAAGAGTGCCTATTTGATATAACAGACGTAATCAAGATAAGTTTGGCCACTACAACTTTTGGATGACCAAATATGTTATTGATTTCTTTGTTGGCTCTCTCACGGAGTTTTAAATAGGGGCCTAACAAATAAGTAAAACATCATTTCAACTTGGTTAAGGATTCATGTCGGGTTCACCATTTTTTTGTTTCCTTTGGAATTGGGGATGACCTTGTTGATTGATGGTTCAAACATTCCAATCAGTTTCTAACGGGTTTGTTCGTAGAACCGGAATCATCCAATGATTCCGTATCTATTTGGACCTACTTTCCATAGGTATGCGCTCATTAGTTGTAGACTGATGAGGCTTAGGAATTTTCATTGGTCGAGAGGATGGGAGGTCGGACTCATCACACCTTTTTGAGGGGAATTATTGTCTACTCTGGGACTCTCATTATAGATTTATGTTATTTTCATGAATCCTTATTACATTACCATGTATAAAATGATCTTTCCTTTAGATCTGATAATCAATGATTAAATATGTAGGAAATTTAGAGAATCTTTTATATGTATTCGAGGTTCTTCATCGATAGAAAATCATCTGTATTTCATAGAGATTCTTAGTCAATGGTATCCTTCAGTACATAAAATTATCTTGGTTATTATGATATCCATACTGGGTTTAAATCCACTCAGTGGGGCACTTGAAGTTTATTGTCATTCAGAAGGACATGGATTATTTTAGAGTTGGGATCGTACCCGCTGATGGGATACCTATGTATCCTTTGTTTTGGAAAAGGAATCAGAACCCACGTAGTTCGAGTAAGGGAGTATGATGTTTATGCATGATTGATGGCTCAAAGAAAGATGTCATGATTACTTTTACATTCTAAGCTCACGTGAGTCATGCTCGGTGTAAGAAATAAGAGGTATTGGTGAAACCAGACAATTATGCCACGAAAGACGCAATGATGTGGGGATTATGTATGTATGATTGCCAAAAATAGATGAGGATTAAGATTTACTTCAGGGAATAAATCCAGGAACAAGGTCTATAAAGGTATATGTACTACATGAAGATTTGGGTACTCTAACTTGGGGCTTACTCCTGAGGAAGATGCCCAAAATAGGAGGGGACTCATGATTGGGTTTTACTCCTGAGAAGGAATCCCAGATCAAAAGTCAATTAAGACTGGTTAAGAGGAAATAAGACTAGGGCTTACTCCTGAGAAGGATTACTAGGTTAAAGGAATTGAAAAATTAAGGGACTTGGGGCTTACTCCTAAAGAGGATGCCCATATTTGAAACTAGGGCTTACTCCAAAAAAGGAAGCCCAGGTGAAGAGAATTATGGTTGGGGCTTACTCCTGAGGAGGATTCCCAAATTAGGGGACTCGGACTGAGGCTTACTCCTGAAAAGGAATCCCAAATCAATGAGTATTTGGGGCTTACTCCTGAGAAGGAGGCCCAAATTAGAGGGCTTGAGGCTTACTCATGAGAAGGAGGCCCAAATTATAGGACTTGGGGCTTACTCCTGAGAAGGAGGCCCAAATTAGGGGACTTGGGGCGTACTATTAAGGAGGATGCCCAAATTAATGGACTTGGGGATTAATCTTAAGGAGGATGCCCAAATTAGAGGACTTGGGGCTTACTCCTAAAAAGGAGGCACAAATTAAGGATTCTCTCATCTTAAAGGATGAGGTTGAATGAATGAACTCTCTAACTTTAGTGATATAAAGATGTGTAAATCACTATGTTTTGAGAGATGTTCCACATAATTCCTTTTGGATAAGGAATTAAATCAAGAAAACATGCCATAAATGGCTTTGAAGAGTGTCTTGAAGACTGAATCTTGAATAGGAGAGGTGGAATGGCATAAGAGGGGATAAATGGGCAGGAAGGGCACCAAAAAATAGAAGTGTGCGCAAGTCCTGGTGGGCGCGCATGTACTACGTGGGTGTGCAAGTCCTAGTCGCGCAGGTATACCTGCGCGACACATGATTACTTGTGTGATTGTTAACCAGTAGGGTAATATCTGGGCGATCCTTGACCAAATCCTTTATAATTATCCTGAGGTACTTCTAGAAGAGTAGCGCGCAAGCTTCAATGAGTAGGTAAGGAGGCGCACAAGTGTGTTCATTTCCCTTAAGGGTAAAACACATAGGCGTGCAAGTGTTAGTGAATTCTAACACTTAGACCTTATTCCTCTTGTTTAGACCATCCATTCTAGGTAAAGAATTACCTTATAAGTGTTCGGAAGACTTAAAGAAGAGACTTGGGCGTTCAGAGCTCTATATCTGAATTCTGGAAAAAATCATCTCCCTCAAATGGGGGGTCCACCGGGGTATTTGTAGGCTAGAGGAGACCCTGGGAGATTTTCAAAGAGGGCGCGCAAATCACCTGAGCGACCATCTGGGCGGTGCGCAAGTATACTTGCACGACCATGCGGGAACTTGCGAGACCTATGGGAAATTTTCTCCTTATTCACCCCTTTATCTTTTTTTATGTTTATTCAAAGGATGAATCTTCTTTGTTTGAGGTATTTCCCTTTTCATTTCATTTAGACTCTGTGACGAAAAAGGAGCGTCAACAGTTAGTAATAAAATAATGAAATAAATTAAATATTATTATAAAAGAATACATTAATAAAAGGTCAATTTTTTATAAAAAAACACACATTTGATGTTATACCACTCACACTGTGCATTGTATTGAGGTGAGGTTGAATGCTACACATTACAATTGTGTCATAGATCGTTGTTTTAAAATATTAAAACAATTCAAATGGGTTTTATCATTTTTGAGTATGTCACTTGTTCTTTTACTGAATTTAATATCAAATTTAAATGATATATTTGGATTTATGTTGGTCACATCTTTTGTTGAATTGAGGTTCGGTTGATTCCTACACATCATAAATGACTGATCGATCATTTTTCTGAAGTATCAAAACAATTTCAATGTGTTTTCTTGGTTTGTAGTATGTCAATTGTGTTTTCTTCTAAAATTAATGTCAATTTGTTTTAAAAAAAAGAGACACTTTGAGTCATAACAGTCGCATTGTGTATTTAATTGAGGTGTGGTGGATTCCTACATTTCAAAAATGATTTATGGATCATTTTACTAAAGTATAAAAACAATCTGAATGTGTTTGCTCAATTTTTATTATGTCAATTGTGTTTTTTTACTAAAATGTCATTTCAAATTGGAAATATGCATTTTGAGCCATACCGGTCACATAATGCATTGTTTTGATATGAGACAGCTTTATAAACTTAAAAAAGAACTTATGAATAGTTATACTAAATTATTAAGACAATTGGAGTGTTTTTTGTGGTTTTCAGTGAGTGACACATTTTGATATAAAATGTCAATTTTAAACTAATAACAAACACTTTTAGACATATCGGTCATAACGTGTGTCATATTGACGTGTTATTGATTCCTACACATCAAAAATGATTGATGGATCATTTTTTAAAGTATCAAAATAATCCAAATGTTTTTTCTCAGTTTACAGTATGTCACTTGTGTTTTTTTCTAAAATTAAAATCAATTTTATATAAAAATAGATACCTTGTGTCATACCAGTCACATTGGGTGTTTAATTGAGGTGAGATGGATTCCTACATGTCACAAATGACTTATGTATCATTTTCCCAAACTATCAAAATAATACAAAAGTGTTTCCTCAATTTGTAGTATGTCAGTTGTGTTTTTTAACTAAAATGTCATTTCAAATTTGAAACATGCATTTTGGGTCATATCGGTCTCTTCATGCGTCGGTTTTATATGAGACTACTTCATACATGTCATAAAGAACATAGAAATATTTATCCAAAATTGTGAAGTCAATTGGAGTGGGTTTTTTTGGTTTTCAGTGAGTGACATGTTTTCAGCTAAAATGACAATTTTAAACTGATAATGGAAAATTTTAGAAATACCAATCACCCCATGAATCAGATTGAGGTGTGGTTGTTTCATACAAGTCACAAATGACTCACAGATAATTTTCATAACGTTTCAAAATAATCCAAATTCATTTGCTCAGTTTTCATTATGTCACTAGTGTTTTTTTCTTCTAAAATTAATGTTAATTTTAAATAAAAAGGGACAATTTGAGTCATATCAGTCACATTTTGTGTTTAATTGAGGTGTGGTTGATTTCAACATGTCACAAATAACTTATAAATCATTTTCCCAATGTATCAAAACAATCCAAATGTGTTTTCTTAGTTTCTAGTGTGTCAGTTGTGTTTTTTTACTAAGATGTCATTTCAAACTAGAAACATGAATTTTGAGTCAAACTAGTTACATCATGTGATGGTTTGATATGAGACTACTTCATAAACATCACAAATAACTTATAAAGTGTTATCCTAAATTATGAAGAAAATTGGAGTGTGTTTTCTTGGTTTTCAGTGAGTGAAACGTTTTGAACTAAAATGTCAATTTTAAATTAATAACAGACACTTTTATCCATACCGATCACACCATGTGTCATATTGAGGTTAAATTTATTTTTAATTTTCACAAATTACTAATGTATTGTTTTCCTAAAGTATCAAAAAAATCTGAAAGCGTTTTCTTGGTTTGCCGAATGCCACTTGTGTCTTTTTCTAAAATTAATGTCAATTTTAAATAAAAAGAGACACTTTTAGTCATACTAGTCACATTTTGCATTTAATTGAGGTGAGGTCAATTCCTACATGTCAAAAATGACTTTTGGATCATTTATTAAATGTATCAAAACAATATAAATCTATTTTCTCAGTTTTTAGTATGTCAGTTGTGTTTTTTACTAAAATGTCATTTCAAATAGGAAACACACATTTTGAGTCATACCGGTCACATCGTGTATTGTTTTGATATGATACTGCTTCATACATGTCATAATAAACTTATGAATAGTTATACTAAATTAAGAATACAATTATAGCTGGTTTTCTTAGTTTTCAGTGAGTGACATGTTTTGAGCTAAAATGTCAATTTTAAACTAATAACAAACACTTTTAGCCATACTGGTCCCATCATGTGTTAGATTGATATTAGGTTGATTCATACATGTCACAAATGACTTATGGATTGTTTTCCTAAAGTATCAAACCAATCTGAATGTGTTTTCTTGATTTTCAGTATGTCACTTATGTTTTTTCTAAAATTAATGTCAATTTTAAATAAAAGGGGACACTTTAAGTCATACCAGTTGCATTGTTCATGGAATTGAGGTGTGGTGGATTCATATATGTCATAAATGACCTATAAATCATTTTCCTAAAATATTAAAACAATCCGAATGTGTTTTCTCAGTTTGTAGTATGTCACCTATGTTTTTTTTACTAAAATGCCATTTCAAACTAGAAACATGCATTTTGAGTCATATCGGTTTCATCGTGTGTTGGTTTGATATGATACTACTTCATAAATATCATAAAGAACTTATGAATAATTATCCTAAATTATGGGGAAAGTTGGAGTGGGTTTTCTTGGTTTTCAATGAGTGACACGTTTTGAGCTAAATTGTTAAATTTAAACTGATAACAAACACTTTTAGCCATACCGGTCACACTATGAATAATATTGAGGTTATATTAATTTTAACGCATCAATAATGACTCATGGATAATTTTAAAAAAGTATTAAAACAATCCAAATGCGTTTTCTGAATTTTCAGTATGTCAGTTGTGTTTTTTTCTAAAATTAATGTCAAATTTATTTAAAAATAGACACTTTGAGTCATTCCGATCGTATTTTTCATTTAATTGTGGTTCGATCGATTCATTCATGTCACAAATGAATTATGGATCATTTTAATAAAGTATAAAAACAATCTGAATGTGTTTTCATAGTTAGTAGTATGTTCATTGTGTATTTTTACTAAAATTTCAGTTCAAAATGAAAACACGCATTTTGAGTCATACCGATCACATCATTTGTTGGTTTGATATGAGACTACTTCATACACATCACAAATAAATTATGAATTGTTATCCTAAATTATGAAGATAATTGGAGTGGATTTTCTTGGTTTTCAGTGAGTGACACGTTTTTAGCTAAAATATCAATTTTAAACTAATAACAGACACCTTTAGCCATTCTGGTCACACCGTGTGTCAGATTGAAGTGTGGTTGATTTTTACACATCACAAATGACTCATGGATCATTTTTATAAAGTATTAAAATAATCCAAATTTTTTTCTTAGTTTTCAGTATGTCACTTGAGTTTTTTTCTAAAACTAATGTCAATTTTGAATAAAAAGAGACACTTTGAATCATACCAGTCACATTGTGCATTGAATTGAAGTGTGGTCAATTACTACAAATAAAAAATGATATATATCATTTCCCTAAAGTATCAAAACTATCAAGATGCATTTGCTCAGTTTTCAGTACGTCACCTATTCTTTTTACTAAAAGTAATGTCAATTTTAAATAAAAAGAGACACTTTGAGTCATATAGGTCGCATCATGTGTCTTATTATGGTGGGTTTGAATTCTATACATTTAAAATGACTTATGGATCATATCCCTAAAGTATCAATACAACTGAATGCATTTTATCAATTTTTAATAGGTCGATTACTCTGATACCAACTATAATGACCTAAGCATTTCATACATTGATATCACATATTAGTAGATTAATATTCCATGTATAAAAGAAATAAATTAAACATAAATATGAAATAATTTATTAATTATTTTGAAAATGATTTTACTGTGCAGACATCATGATTACCTATATGATTGAGTAGACACAATGTCGTTTCTCTTCCTACAAAGTCAAGTCACATGGACATAAATATTCTATAATAAACGAACCCAACAAGGAATAATGAAAATCAAATAAATGTTTCATTATATAATTTTTTATTAAAATAGAGATATTATGTCGTAACATTACCTTTACATCATTCCAAATGGTTTATTTGGTCTAGATATAAGCTGATAACAAAACTAAGGATTCTTTGTGAACTTCACTACTGTTGGTTAACTACTTATTAGCATAACATATGGTCTGGACTTCCGATCGGGCATCCCTGTGATGCTCTCATCAGATACCATCTCTATAATATCATCATTGAGAATTCACTTTTCCTTCTCTTCATACACCCATCTACCATAAATGGGTACATGAATGGAAGGAAAAGTGAATGTTCAATGATGATATCATAGAGATGGTGTCAGATGAGAGAATCATGAGGACACCAGATTGGAAGTGCAGATCAGATGCTATGCTAAGAGGTAGTTAACCCACAATAATAAAGAATCCTCAGTTTTTTTTATTAAATTTGTGATTGATGCACAACCAATATTCATCGAACACACTACATTAGTAGAAACAACAGCATAAATGACCCAAATAGAGAATATAAATTATCCATGCCATAATTGTTTAGGTTTAGTTCTTTTGAAAGTAGAGAAACATAAATAACTAGTTCATAAGAGTTTCTCATTAAGTTATTCTTTACAAGAAATAAAAATCCTTTCCAAAGCCATTCTTCATAACCTAATGATATGAAACATAATAAAGGGTGATAATAGATGCTCAATAACTGTAAACAAGGGAGATATCAATGATCATATAAGGATAACATAAATAGTAGGAATTTACCTTCATCCTATTTGTGTACAATCTTCTATTAGGTATGCTGCACATTCATTTTTAAACACATCTATATCATCTTTTAAATATGATTTTTTGTGAGAGTCATGGTAGTACTGAAAAAATATAAATACAAATAGGATTAATAAATATTTTAAATGAACTAGTAATTATTTTAAAAAATACTTCTTTAGGGATGCAAGTTTGTTGATGAAATACGATATATTTCATAAATTTACAAACATAATAACCACAATCCTTCCTATTTGTTTGTTTTTGAAACTGAAGAAACATCGAGAAAAATAAGTATTTTGTTTTGATATTTTTTGGATAGTGAAATATTATAATATATACCCTGATACTTGTCTAGTTGTGGATCTAGTTATCATTATTGTCCTTATGCCTTGGATTAATTCCATGGAGTAGACTGTATTGATGCACCGTCCTATCATAACAGAATCCTCATTAAAAGATAATATAAATTATATAACTACATGTTTAGTTCTAAAATGTTGCATCTAGTGTATTAAAAATTGACAAACGCCATCATGCGTGGTCTGTTTGTTGAATATCCATGCTTTGAATCCAAAAAATAAATCTTTGAAGTATCTTAACTGACCACAATAAGAATCCAATGCTGCCTAAAAGACAAAAAAAAAGGAATAAGTAACGAAAGAAATGAAATTATAGTTTATATGATTAAACTTTAGAGTTTTACCCCTACATCATTGGTTTTAAAAAGTGTTTATCATCTGTAATTTTGTTTTCAAACGATTTGAGTAGGGATGACATTATTTCACCCGCTTTATCGTAATTCTTTTATTATTTTGAAGAGGTGATGTGAGGACTAATGATTCCAAATTTTTGTTCATGGGGAAATCCCTTAAATTGTTTTCCATATATTCACCTGTGAAAAATATGAAATGTATTTAGTCATAATTATCATAGTATATCATCTTTTTAAAAATAAAATCATGAAAACATACCTCATGTATACATTTACAATTGAGGTGCCTAGCCATTCATACTTGAGTATTTTATTTACATTGTTAGTACTAATGTAATCTAATTTTCCCTGTTTGTACATATTTTTTTTTAAAATCAACTGTATGAGTATTTTCATCTATCAACTTTTTATCCACATGAGCCTGCAATGATATTAAATGTGGATATAGAATGGGTTGGGTGAATGTTCTCTCAGTAGATCGTTTTGATTGGTTGGTTGATCCTTGAGATAATTTTGAGTATATATTTTGTTTCAACCCCTTCCCTTTGTCATTCTGTAATATCATTCATCAGTTCAGACATTTTTTCATCATATGTTAATGGTTCATCTTGAAAAATAAATTGGAAATTAATACCTACTAAACATTTTTTTACAAGAATTGACGGACATGAGATGAATGTTCCAACAACTTGTTATACTGTATAAATATCGTCATTGTCATTTGGAATAGGTATCTAGATGCTCGGCTCATGACCTATGTTAATCAAAAATCTGGCATGAACTTTTGGAAGTGAACTGTTGTGTAGCATGTTATTCTGCATATTGAATATTGTAGCCCTCACTATAAGGTGATGAGTGGGAGTTTATATATATAAATCACAATCAGTTTCACTATATATAATATCAGTATAGGAAAGTATTCAGTTTCTATGAGATTCACATTTCATAGAAACAATTATTTGAACATTGATTGCCTCAACTAAGTCAGGTTTTTGAGGGGAATGGCTTGCCTCAAAACTGGTGGGGGTGGGGCAGGATCTTCACGCATGGGTTATTATTGAGTTGTTTCTTTTATTCCCCCCATAAAACATGCTATCATCTCTCTCTATTATTGTAATTATTTGTAAAACATAGCTAATTTTTATCTCATCTTTTTCATTTCCTCAGTTTGATTATCTGTTTGTTTTTCATTATAAAAATATGTTTAGGGTGTCAACCGAAAACCGACACCTCTGAGACATCCATACTGTTCTAGCTGCTTCAAGGCCACTAAAAGTATGTCAGCATCTAGTGCGGGTGTTGTTGATTCCTATGACTATGTCAGATAGAAAATATAGGAAAATAAGTAATCATTTTTATGTAATATAGATTTAATGAAAAACAAATTTATATTATGTCATACTTACACATGTTTCCAAATTTTTTTGTGTTTATTCATCTATTAGTATCCCCTCTTTATTTACACGATCATCCTTTCATCGCACATTTCGTGGGATGTATGTGGATTTAGATTTCAATTAATAAATCTTTATATAAATAGAGGAACATCGTTATGGTGTTGTTTTATGTCACATACAAGTATTACGGTAGATTTGAAATACATAACATTTTTTTCTCAAATGAATCATACCCCATCCTTGCTTTATGGTAGGGGTACACTGATTTTTCTACTCGTTCCATATTTTCATCACTCAGTTGTGATTTCATAAATAAAAAACTGTCAATAAAAGTCATGAATACAAAAAATGTCAAACAACATATTACCAGAAACAATGTAACTGAAAAGTCCACTCTGCATGACGGCTGATAAACGTATCCCATGCTCTTTGGGATATCAAGTATTCATAAAGAGGAGGTGGGTGCGGCTTGATTTTCCCTTTAGCATCATTAATATGATATTTCGTTAAAATTGTGTGAAAACCTCTATGAATCCTTACTAAAACTCTTAATACATATTCCCTATGTGAGGCATCTACTATAAATGCACTCTACAAGGGATGATGAAGAGTAAGTCAAAGTTTTAGTATTTTATTTTATTTTAATAAATTAAAGAAATGATATTATAATGTTACCGTAATCTCTCCCCACAGTAGTGTCTTAATCCCGATGAAAACTTGGATCCATGACTGTATATCAATTATCACACATTTCGGAGTGATGTTTCCATTGTAGCTACTAAAAATTGATTTGTTGCGGTTAACATGATGGCCTCGCTTATTATATCCCACCGCAATTTTTATTCCATTTTCTTTTACCATAAGGATTTTGGCTAACACTATCAAAATACAATGCTATTGTTTTTTGCAATGTCAGGGTTTTATTGCATACCATTTCCTTAGTTTCAACATCACCATTATGATCCTTCAGAGTGCTAGCAATGACACTAGGACTAACAACAACAGGTTGTGAAACCTGTTGTACCTCAGCACTGCGACCAGCGGCAATAGGTTGAGAAACCTATTATTCCTCTATGCTGGGACCATTGGTAGTAGGTTGAGATACATGTTACACCTCGAGATTGGGTGCATAAATAGGTGCAGAAGGCATTATCTATAGAAGTGGTTTAACATTAAATTTAGATTACATAAAATCAGTAGTGAACATATAATAACATAAGGTAATACATTGTATATTACAATAAAAAATATCATGATTATTAAACTCTCTTTATTTTAAAGGATAAATAGATTTTACCCCTCTATCGACTATGAAAATCCCTTCGTTGTGGTCTCTTCTAACATTAAAAACACCGAATACATTGGGACTACTATGAAATGATTGTAAAATCCCAATGAAAGGGTCATCCTCTATTTAATTTTCATATGAACCTTTATTTTTTTTGGTTGATAACAGAACAATTTACCAGTTTCAGTTTGTGGCATCTAGAACATAAAATACTTGTATTGGCTATGATTCCATTATAAATAGTTCATCTTTCTCCCCTTCCTTTCTAAAAAAATATTTCATGAATCTCAATTCATCTATTTTAACAACACTTCTATTATCAACCCACATTCATTCAAAAATAATCACTTGGAATTTCATATAATCCAACTCTCATATTTGTTTGATGATTCCAAAGTATGACATATTCGCATAAATTGCGCTTATGTCCTTAGCACCAGAAACATGCATCACTTCCTCTACAAGTATAGCCCCACTATTCTGCATGGTACTTTATAAATCATGTGTATTTGTATAGAATTTATAACCGTTAACTACATAAGAATTTTAAGATAATATATACACAATTTTTCCTCCAATTAGTCATCGAAGTCATTATGAAATTGAGTCCAGATTTTAATCTGACTTCTTAAAAATATGGTCCTGAAACCATCCTATAAACAATCGATTATGTGTAACTGATATCCATTTTTCATCCCTAGATGGATTAAAATGCCTATGAATTTCTTGTTGGGTTTGAACATATGGGTCAACATTGAAACTGTTATAAAAAATGTAAAGGTGGTCCAACTCTTGATCTGTAATATTGATTGTGACAACCTCTATTCCAGAAAATTTTTCCCCCTCAAGCTACCCAGTGTGACAAGATTTTGATACGCCAATGATTTCCACACTAGACATGTATTCGGTACATAATTTAATGGCTTCTTCAATAATATATTACTCCGCAATACAACCCTCTTTCTGATTTCAATTTTTGACATACACTTTCAAAATATTCATATACTATTAAATGGGGTACATCCATCTATAATGTATAGGACCACATAGTTGAATCTCTCTCACCAGGTGAGACATAAAATGAACCATCATATCAATGAATTTCAGTGAAAATAACTTTTCCAATTCACATAATATAATGGCAATTTCTTTTTTCCATAGTTAGAAATTTTTTTAGGTCTATAACTTTGCTGCATATAGCTTTGAAGAAGTAACAATTCTTCATTAATTTTTGGCAGAACATCTTGGTTAAAATGAAACGTAATGCTATAGGAATTTGATGTTTCATCACATCATGACACTCATGTGATTTTAGACCCTTTAAATTTAAATCGCTCATTGATACGATGTTCTTGATATTTGATGAATACCCCTATTGAACCATTACATCGTTCAAGAAGTTGAAAAACTGATATCTCTCCAACCTATAAAGAGTGTATGAAGAAGGAGGAATAAATGTTTGTTTTCAACCCTTCACGGGTGCCAAATCTTCTTGTATTCCCATCTCAACCATGTACAACCTAGACTTAATTACATCCTTCGTTTTTACAGGTGAATTTATAAAATTCCGATGAAACTATAACATAGTTTTTTTCTACATGCATAACATTAAGAAAATTTCTGACATATAGAAAATTACGTTATGATAATTCAAAAAAAAAACTGTTCTCTTTTTACTACCGGTTTTCGTAAGGTTTTTCGAAAATATATTTCTAAAAGTAGTGTCCACATATTTTAATTTCTCAAACAATTGATCAACTGTTAGTGGAGACATTGTTGTACGTTCTTCTAAAGTTCCATCAAATGATGTTATCCAAGATCAGTACTTATGGTATCCGGGTAGAAATCTGCGATGTCTGAGAAACATGGTTTTCGATGAATGTTTCAACCTAATTGACTATATACCTTATTTTCAAATGGGAAACCATTTAGTTCATTTAATTATATATCCTAACAAATTTCCATAAGAAAGAAAGTCATTTATAGTCCCATATAACATGGATCTCAAAGTGGAATCTTAGTTTTTTTAGGCATTATACAATGTAACACCTGAATCCCACAATAATTCTAAATCCTTGATCAATAGAGCCAAATAAACAACAATATCATTAATCAATTGTTTTGGTCCTGATATAAGCATAGATAACATGATATATTTTCATTTCATTCATATCCATGGTTGTAAGTTATAATTTACCAACATAACTAGCCATGTACTTTAACTACTCCTTTGAAACACAATAGGATTCACTCTATCTGTAGATAATGCAAGAAAAAGGTTTCTCGGTTCATTTCCAAATTCAAGATACTCAAGATCAATTCTATTCCACTGAGGAGAGTCTATCGGGTGACATAGTTTCCTATATTTATTTATTGTATCTGTATTCCATGTCAATTTTCATGCAGTCTCCTCACTTCCATATAGGTGCCTAAACCTTGGAATAATTGGAAGGTACCATACAAATTTTGTAGGAATGGATTCATCTTTCTTGTATCGAGATGTACCACACATTGGGCATTCATTAAGTGATTTTTGGTCCTCGAAAAATAGTATACAGTCATTCGGCCAGGCGTGTATTCTTTCAGAGATCATACCCATCGAGCGTAACATTCGTTGGGCATCTTATGTTAGGATCGGGATCTCATTATCTTCTGGGAGCACGTCATTCATGAGAGAAATTAGTTCTATAAAATAGGCGTCAATCCACCCGTTGCCTTCTATCAAATTATACAGCATCAATACGACCGAAAATGCTGTATATTTAGTGAAATCAGTATACAATGGCATCATTGCACAACTTTTTAACTTCTCAAAAGAATTTGGGCAATCATGAAGTTTATCTTCAACTGTTCTTGTCATTTCCTCAATACGAAATTCATCATCATTCACAACAATATTCACATCCTCCATACGATCATCTTCATTATTCATGCTTGTAATCATATCAGATGATCCATAAAACATAGTTTTATCCCTCCCACTACCTATACTATTTTCTCCATGTTTATTCCAACATGTATAACTTAGATCTATTCTCTGAAAGATCAATCATTCTTCCAACTCCTCTGGATTAATTTGTCTTGAATAACAACAGTGTAAACACGGACAAAGGATTTGTGAAGGGTCATATGAATGATCTTTTTCAGACATGATAAACTGTTTCATGCCATCTTCATACTCTTTTGTCAACCGATTGGCATTCAACCATTATTTATTCATATTCATCCTATTTGATTCAGTAATATCTATATTTTACAAAATAATTACACAAAATATGTTCAACTAGGGTCATCATCCAACTATAATCAATGGAACTAGCTATGGTAAACAATAACTTTACCACTCTATGCATTACTTAGGACCAAAGTAGATCACACCCATCTTCCAAACCACTTAATCAATAGATCTAGATATGAGAATCCATTTCACTAGAATGTTTTAGTATCCCACATGTGATCTATATGCATTGTTGTAAACTAGTTTTTTAGTGTTCCTCTAGATACATAATGTCTTGTGTCAAGAACTATGAACTAATAGATGTTATGATTTTCCGTAGAGTTCTTATGGGTGGAGGAAATACAACATGGAAAACAAATAGCATTGAAATCATGCCAACAACCACAACACCATACAAACACAAAATTGTGCTCACAATCAAAACACCGTACAAACCAAACAAACACAATTTCTGATTTTACAAAGCATCACTTATTCAATTCCCCGTGTTAATTTCGTGGTTATCACAAAAGTTTTATCATCTCGGGGAATTCATTAATTACCCAAGCATACGTAAATTACCAATTAATATATTCAAATGTTCAATAAGAACCAAATAATATGCAATTCATTTAGTGTGCAAACAAGGACCACCAACGAACACATTTTTTAACAAGGTGTTTAACCCATAGAAATCACATCATAACCATCAAAATCAAAAAGTAATAACATGTGAAGAAGAGGAAACCAATGAGTAATAGGAGAAAATCCACCGCGAAGGTTTCTTCCAATGCATAGAAGATGTGTGTTCGTGGTGGAGGGGAGGTGAACGATAGAAGAGATTTCAAACTAAAAAGAAAACATAAAATGAGAACTCATATGTTATATCTATCTAAAATAGGTCCAATGATATTTAAGAATGGGACATGTCTGGTTAAACAGTTTTATTTTTCAATAGAGGGATTTTATTTTCCATCTATGATATATACTTTCTGTTTATTTATTTTTTGCGTATCTAATAATTTCCTAGATGTTCAACTTATGAATGGGACATGTCTGGTTTTCAAGAGAAAGATCATTTTTAATTTACTCTTATATAGGGGTAAAATATTCCAAATTAATTTTATCATTTTACCAGTGGATCGTTGCTATCCTATAGGGATCATGAACACCACTTAGGATAGTGGAAAGTTAGGTTAATTGTTGGTTATGATACCAGTATGGGTCGTATCATTACTTTTCAATTGTAACTGACCCATGCCCTTTTAAATATAGGATGGGGGTAAGACACTAATATATTCCCAAATCGACTAGAGTTCCTATGGGGGTGGGTATTGATAGTATCATATCTGATAAATCTTTTATATTTTGGACACTAGAGTAGTCATTGCTAAGTATTTCCATATTTTTATGGTAGTAATGTTTGTTGAACCTAGTGTGTGAAGTAGACATAAGAAACTAATAAGTGATTAAAAATTATGTGATGAATTCATAACCTATGGAAAAATATATTGTAAATATCATAAAAACCTCATTGAATCTTAATAGGTTGGGTTTTATTCATCATATAGTTACAAGTTATGTGGAATGTGTAAATGATTAACTTGGGGTGGATGAATGATGTGGATATGTTAATGGAAATGATGATGTGGCAGTGTGTTTAAATATTCATTGTATATTTTTCATTATAATGAAGTTGGTTTAAGTAATTATATTTATGTTCGGAGTGTTATTCCATCCTAAGGTTCAATAAGAATAGGTGCATCAAGCATCCAAGGATGTGCATCATAGACTAAAACTAGAGGTTGCGAATGTAATGAAGCTATCCTTAAGGGGCTTATATATATAGAATTTATTAAAGTATGATGATTTTTTGTATGTAATATTACATAGTGATTGTTATATTAATTTGATATTGTATTTCATATATTCTAAACTATAGATATACTTCATGTTCTTTTTGGGGTGAGTTTGTTATGAGTTTCAACATGATAGATGTAGATTCATTTCTAGGGTGTGTATGAAGGAACTTAGAGTTTATAGAGATATTTAATATATATTGATGATTTTTGGGTTGTTTATTTCTGTTTAAGTATCTCATTATATGACTTGACAATGGAGATTTTCAAGTTGATCTTAGTAGAGAAAAGATTAATATGAAATTGTTTTTACATCGATAATTATAGTTCTCTAAAAAATACATTTTATCATATGGTGTGGTATATATAATACATTCATAATTAATACATCGTATGACTAGTTTCTTAATAAAATTTAATCATGGGTATTGGTACTGTTTTTTAGGTATTATTTCAATTAAAATACTCATGGATGAGTTGGATTCTCTAAGGGGTTGAGGGATGTTTCAAAGTAAATGTGTTCTATCGAGTTAAAGTGAATCATGTTATGAAGAATATGATTTTTTTCATGATGGTAATGAAAACGTGGATGCGTTTAATCATACATATAGAACTAATTTATGTTCATACCATGTTGAAAATGACCACCCTAAGATGATAGGTGAATCTATTTGTTCCATAGTTAGAACTATTATCTTGATGATGTTAACCCCTTTTATAGGATATTTTTACCTCATTTAAATGAGCTCATTAAATAATTCACTCTTAATGGTCCACTCACAAAAACAGACACAAATGAATAAATATAATGAAAACAAGTATTTTACATGGTTTACTATAAAGGGATACATCTAAGGAGAACATGTCATTGATGAGTCAATGTGAAAAAAATATTGCATACTCACCTTCAATGGATTAAAATTTTAGATACATTCATTTCATAATAAGGTTATTTTGAGGAATAATTAATAGACACTATGAGATGGGTGATTTAAGATATAATGTAAAAAACACACAACCATGAGGCATACAAAACTAAGAAAATAAATTAAACATGGTAGCCCCCCCCCAAACCCCTCTTGAGAAACCAAACACACGCTGAAACCATTTCAAAAAAAATACAACTTCTACATAAACATGAAAAAACTGGTATTTACACCAAGGATTTAGCAAAAAGTGATGAAGTGAATTTTTAATCCAATTTAAAACACAAAAATCATATGAAAGTGACAAATGAGACCTTGAGTTTCAAACACTCACACACCCAAACATTTCACAATTTCTAAAAGTGACATTATCCTTTCCAAAAACACACCAAATCATTTCCATAAAAATCCATGAGAACTCTAAAACGACGACACCTGTATAAAAAAACCAAAAAATTTATCCACAATTGTAAAAAGAAACCAAAAAAATTATAAACAATTATATGTACGGTTCAACCAGTTTATAAAAAATTTTATATCACACTAACCAGTTTATGAACAATTTTATTATAGTTCAAACAAATTATAAATAATTTTATAAGAAACCCAAATAGTTTACTAGAAATTCTATAAAAAAATAAAAAAATTTATAAACAATTTCATAAATGGGCCAAAAACATTAAAAATAATTTTTTATAAACAAACCAAATAGTTTGTTAAAAATTTTATAAACAGATAAAACAAATTAAAAAAACTAAAAAACACCATAACAAACTATTCAAGAGTAATATGAGGGTGATTTTTGTTTTGAAAAAATTATGAAAAAAACATTTTATATCCACTAAACACAATTTATATAGGCACAAATAAACATAACTAGGGAAAAATACTTCAAAACTATTTTTAACAAAACCAACTAACTTGAAAACACTACAGAAGATTAACCAAGTGTATTAGGAAGCTTCCAATCATGTCAAAGATTTAAATAAAAACATTCAAGAATCAAATTCACTTAACCAGAATGGAAAACACAGATTCACCTACCTCATATGTGTGAAAATGCAACGACGCTGCAATAGAAGGGACAAAAAGACATTGCAAACCCTCCACACACCCTAAAAACCAAAGGAAACTCATAAAACTTAAACCCTACCATAAGGGTTCAACAAAACCCTAAGAACCCTATGGAAAATAGGGAAACCACAATAGAGACTCACTGAGGGAAATCCATGCATTGTAGAGGAGGCTTTCGGGATGGTCGTCAAATGAGGATGGTGCACCGGAGCAGGTCTTGTGGAGAAGGGGGCTGCACAAGGAGGAGGAGGAGAAGGAGGAGGAGGAGTAGGAGGAATAGGAGGAGGAGGAGGCAACGACAATGATGGAGGAGGATGAGTCAGTAGACGCATAGGAGGAGAAGGAGGCAGCGACAATGAAGGAGGAGGAGGAGGAGGAGGAGGAGGAGGGGTTGCGACAGAGGAGGGCTCGACAGTAGAGGAGAGATCGATGGTGGAGGAGGGCTCGACGACATAGGGGTCAAATTCTGAGATGGCTTGAAAGGGTGCGATGGAGGATGAGCCTATTAGGGTTCTTTTATAAAACCCACTAGAACCTTTATCAGTGATAGTTAAAATCACTGATAAAGGCATGTTATATGAGTGCTAAAATAAAAATCACTCATAAAACATACCTTAATCAGCGCTCAAATTACAGCGCTGATAAAGGCATATTTTATCAGTGATTTTTTTTAGCATTGATATAAGTTATCTTTATCAGCACAAAAAAGTGTTGATAAAGTTATAATTTTAATAATCTATTGATATTATTATATATTTATTTTAAATTATATATAGGATAAATATATATATATATATATATTTATTACTAATTATAACTTTATATAAATATATATTTATTTGTACTTATAAAATTATAATTTAAGTAATTATAAAATTATAAGTAATATACTTATTATATTTATATTCATATAAATATATGAAATAAATATATTAGTTATATTCATATAAATATATGAAACAAATATATTAGTTATATATATTAAAAATATTATAGATATATATATTTTTCTTTTAATATTATAAATTTTTCATAACTTTATAATTATTTAAATAGATATATATTTATTTATTTATAATTACATTAATAAATAAATATTATAGATATATATATTTTTCTTTTAATATTATAAATATTTATATGGAATATTTATTTATTTATTAATGTAATTATAAATAAATAAATATATATCTATTTAAATAAATATAAAGTTATGAAAAATTTATATATCTAATATTTATAATTTTTTAATATATATAATTAATATATTTATTATAATTTTAAAATTATTTAAATATATTTTTATTTATTTCTAATTATAAATTGTTTTTTTCATTATCAATATTTGTATAAATATTTATAAATATATTTATAAATAAATACTTATTTAATTATATATAACAAATTATATATAAAATAATAAATATAATTTTTATAAATTAATAATTATTTAATAAAACATTATATATATATATTTTTGAATTATTAAAAAATATATAATAATTATAAACGTGCGTTTTTATTTAATGTGTACAAATAAACATTATTTTTGAATATAAATATAATAACTTTATATAAATTTATAATATTTTTTATTAAAAACTTTTATCAGTGCTAATAATAGCGTTGATAAATGCCTACTCTTTTATCAGTGATTTCTACTTAGCACTGATAAAATGAAGCACTTCCCTTACCCTGTTTTGTGTTAGTGAATTTAGAGTAACCTTTGATATTGAACTGGGTGATTGGTATTTATAGGCACAATTCCAAACCATTAATGAGGGATTGATATTCTAATTTATTATTAGTGAACCATTTTAATGGGGGAAAGAGTAGGATATGAGTGGCCTTACAGGGGAGATGAAAGGGACTCCAAAACCAACATGATTACATTATAGATCTTTGATTTATTTTCATTTAAACTCTGAGAAGTATCGTAAAAATAAATCTCCATAGTTTTTGAGGATTTATTAACATTGTTGGTGCCAAAATATTGCACGAAAGGGAGGGACGAAAAAGAAGGCTGGCACGCTGCCTCGCGAAGCACCGATGCGAAGCACCGTCGCGAAGAACCAACGTGAAGCACCCCGAGCATCGCGGTCTCGTGAAGCTCCAGAGGCGGTAACTCTCCGCGAACTCATTTGACGTTCGTGAGCCCGCCACGAAGCTCCAGAGGCGGTAACTCTCCGCGAACGCATTTGACGTTTGCGAGCCCGCCGTGAAGCACCCCGAGCATCGCAGTCTCGTGAAGATCCAGAGGTGGTAACTCTCCGCGAACGCATTTGAAGTTCACGAGCCCACCGCGAAGCACCCCGAGCATCGCGTTCTCGCGAAGCTCTAGAGGCGGTAACTCTCTGTGGATGCCGTTGACGTTCGCGAGCGTGCCACGAAGCTCCTGAGGTGGCACACGAGTTCTGCTTCGCGGCACCCCTTGCCTATAAATACTGGACTCCCCCTGAGTCCCGAGGACGGACGATCCAACCTTTCGGATTCTCCTCTCCCGAATCGCGAAGCACCCTTTGCCCCTGGGAATCATGAGCTCTGTGAGTTACTTCTACTTCGCGATACGCCTTTGCTTGGTCTCGTTTTGACCCCCTCTTCCGAGAGGGATGCCCTTCACGAAGCTCAAGGGAATTCATGAAGGAAGAGGATTCCCAAGGGATCCCGGGCAGTCGCAGAGCATTTATGCTTCGCAAAACACCCAACCCATACTAGTGACCCCTATGCTAAGGCAGGATCTCTACACTTCGCGAAGCACACTGCTTCGCCACACCCTGCTTCACGAGGCACTCCTTCTTCACGAGGCAGTGCTCCGCGAATACTGTTCCACTTCGCAAAGCACCCTCCACTCACACCTATCCCCCGTGCTAAGGCCAAGGCACTCTGCTTCGCGAAGCACACTCCTTCGCTTGGCAATTCCTCTTCCCATGCGACCCTCCAGGTTTGCACGATGTGATTTCAAAGTCCCATGGACAATACCACTCGTAGCGTTGCTTCGCCTAATGATTCTTCGCATAGGCACGCTAACAGCTATTGCTTCTTCACATAGCCACGCTAACGTGGACCCCTCGATGGTTCGCTCCACACCCCCCCTTGACCACGGCCTTACTGGTTCTTTCCCTTCCCCAAGGACCAGAGGGTACCGGTAATGTAAGTCATAGGGGTGCGTAGTGAACACACCTCGTCAGAGCTGCAGGACGTTAAACTGCCAACCATCACATCCTCAACACATGACGTTAAACTGTGACCCGACCTCATGCCTCTCACGAAGGGTTCCCCCTGCTCGAACATTTTTTTACGCCACTCGTCTCCACAGGAGTGGAATCACCAATCCACAAGGGATGATATCCTCCTTATTGGAGTGGCGTATGTTCTCAGGAGAAGGGAGACCCTAGTTCCCCAACAGATGGCTGCACCCCTGCATCTCCGTACTTCCCCACTACCAAGGTCAGTGGAGGGCATGATAGGGAACGAGGCACCCCCCATCATTGGTCCCAAATCCCTCTTTCGCTGCGCTTTGCCGCACCTCGGGCCTCCCTCATAGAGTAAGTCCCTGCACTGTGGGCCACCTAATGTGTAATCCCCTCTTCTCTTCTCACAGATGCATCCTTCATGACGTGATCATCAGGTCCTTGGAACCTCTTGTTTCTCACACCGAGCATGACTCACGTGGGCTTAGAGTGAGCACCGACCCTGACCCCCACCCTCAGCGAACTACGAGGACTTTGATCCATGTCAAGGCATGGTACGTAGGAAGCCTCCATGAGGTTCAAGCCACATTACTCGGTCGTTCATTCACGTTGAGTTTCTCCCCCGTCTCGCATGACGATAAACTGCACGCCCTCGTCCAGCACGACTTTAAACTGCATTCCGGCCCGACGGCAAGCCATTGCGACCAACCCGAACTACGAGGACTTTGATCTATGTCAAGGCATGGTACGTAGGAAGCCTCCCAGAGGTTCAAGCCCATCTCCCATCAGACCAAGGTCCCTCATTTACGTCGGTTCGCCGACACCCACCATCCGTCGTTCATTCACGACAGGGTTCACTATCGTCTCGCATGACGTTAAACTATATTCCATCAATCCCTTGAACTACGAGGACTTTGATCCATGTCAAGGCATGGTACGTAGGAATGCTTCCCAAGGTTCAAGCCCACCACTAGTGGACCCATGGGTCTACATTCACGTCGGTTCACCAATGAAACCGTTTGAACTACGAGGTCTTTGATCCATGTCAAGGCATGGTACGTAGGAAGCCTCCACGAGGTCCAAGCCCACCACCACTAGGACCCTCCTGGTCCTCCCCATTCACATCACCTCGCTGATGATGCCCATCGGACCAAGGTCCACCCTCGTGTCAGTCCACCGGCACCATCCCGAACTACGCGAACTTTGATTCCCTGCCACGGGGATACGTAGGAAGCCCCTTTAAGTCTCAATCCCAACTTCACCATTGCCCTTGCGATAGTTCCTTTCCATTCCACCCCCACTTCATTCATCCATCCACCATCCACCCCGATCCTCACCCGGACCGTCATATCTCGGTGAGACCATGTCGGTACGCTCCTCTTACAGCCGCCCATGGGCTGGCCCCGGTATCGGCATCCCTTCAAGGGAAATCCCTCAATCCGATCTATTCTAGCTAATGCTCTAATCGGGCTGATCCATCTCCGCTGGACGTTAAACCCGCGGCGTACCATGTGTTAAACACGGGAAGCTGAAGAAAACCTCAGATATGTGTCTATGGCATATATTTCCCCGCACTCGATGTGGGATGCCTCGGGCTTCCACGCCATCGAGAAGCCCTGTGACTAGGGATAATAGACAGACATACCAAGTTCCCCAGCATCCAGACACGCTACTGATGCCTCAACGTGACTACTCCCCCGACTGAAGGTTGCTGCCCTGACCGGACCCTTTGGAATGTCCCAACAGAAGCAGTGTAATTAACTGGAGTCCATGGAAACATGGCATTGGGAAGAGTTTCATGAACTACATATTAAATCTATGAGGGAGACCCGGACTAGGTGATGAGTTCTGAGGAGGAATCCACAGAAGGAAGAACCGACATCCCATTATCCCGTTTCGATCAAGGAGCAGACGTACCTGAATAAGGAGCGAATGCCGCCCGACTTTGGAAAACGAGAATGCGGGGCAACAAGCGCCGCGCGTCCTCCTCCGCGGATGGACGGATGCGCGCTCCCCGACGAAAGCGTCAGAAACAGAAATGGTGAACTTGACGTGAAATTCTTCTCCTCAATATAGATATTAGTAGCGTTCGAGACACTAGTAGATTGACATGTCACCGGATCCAGATATCTGGCGCCTGGTCCCGCCAAGAAATTGGCGGGCCTGTCGTGAAACTCACCGGATGTCGGGGCAGTAGAACATGGGGAATTCCGTTCTACAACGTGTTGGCGTGGATCCTTCTTAAAGAAGTGTAGAATGGAAGGGCGTTGGGGCACTGGTTGTCGATTATTTTCCTCTCAGTGCTGATGTGTTGATCCCTTCGTTTCTCAGGAACCAGGTTGCTGTTACAGAGACACGATCACCACCCACCCACCTATGCAGTGGCAGGGGAAACTCCGCCACAGCCACCCCGCATGGCGCCGCTACCACCACGACGGCCGCCACATCGCGGAATACGGGGCACCCACGTCCCCTTTCCCCAACAGAGGTCATCCATCGATGGGTGATCAACAACATCGTGTGCAGGTACGAGGAGGAAGGGGTCATCCCAACTAGGGATATGGCCCTATTGGACCTGGAGGCCTCCAGGCCCCGCCGTCAACGCCACCCTAACAGGCCACGTAGGGAGCCCCTGCTCCCCACCCCAACGTTCAACCATTTTGGGAGCCTGTCCCCGGAACGTCTTGACGACTCCTCGCCTTACGATGATGAGGCGGGCGCCGTCCGGCTCATCCCGCTCAGGGTCCTGACCCAAGGGCTCCAGGAAAGAGATCCCACCCGGCTACGTCAGCGCCGCCGTCTGACTCCGCAGGAAGAGAAGGAAGGATATTCCCCTGCACCACCTGCACCAGCTCGTCTGACCCAGCGTCAGCACCGGGCCCGGACTGAGAACGCCCACCCAGGTGCGTTAACGTCGGCAACTACAGTGGCCCGAGCCACCGCCGACGTGCATCATAAAGTCCCTATACACATTGAGAAAGGGAACTGCTTCACCCAACCAGGATTGAGACCCCAACCGCCCCACGGGCAGGCTGGGGTGACTCTCCGGGTTGCAGGCCCGAGTGGTGATCGCCACGAACTAACCCGCGGTGTTGTCACCTCGTACGGAGGCCCTCCCCATACCACTACTTCACAGAGCGTGGGCCTTCCCCTCTCCAAAGCTCGTCATGGAGGTATACCCCGTGCTACCCCCATCCCGAAGGAACACCTGCCCAACGGCAGTGACGCTCGGTGCAGAAACCTTTCCCGCGCCCACTATACAGGGTATGGAGCCCATCCTACCCCCGACCGCCGATCTGAAGGCATTGTCCATCCATTCCTTCTCCAACGTGGGGGCCCTCCCTACGTCCTCTCTGCAATGGGAAAAGGTCCTCCTCACCCCAGCAACATGAGGAGTGAAGGCCAGCCTTGCTCCGCCCGCATAGACCATGGAGGTCCTCCCCATGCTCCTGCCAATTCCAACAGAGGCTCCGCCCACATGGGTGATGTCCATGGAGGTCCTCCCCATGTACCCTTTGACATTTTCCATGGTGCCCCTCGCACCTCGGCCATCTCGAGTGGGGGTCCCCTCCGCCACGACACCAACACCACCCCGAGACTACATGATAGGTATCAACCCTGCCCCGAAGAGCCACCCTAGGGCAGGAGAGCGGGTCGTCGCCACCACAAGAAGAGTCCTGGGAAAGCCTGGGTGGAGATCAAACCTGACCGCTTATCCGACTCTGGAGCGGAATGAGACTCAGCGATGGAACCTTCTCCCCGCTCCTCCGTATCAAGGATCGGGGCAGGAACCAGATGTGTTAGCCTCATTCTCCCGGAATATGAGGTCCACAAGATTCCCATCTCTCTCCGCAGGTACATCTAGGAGGAAGAAATCTTGGGAATTCCGTAGGTCTCGACCGCGCAATCACCGCCATCATCACCAGAAGCGCCCTCCACCTCTACCAGAGATCACATAGAGCTATTTTGGGGGCCAAAGACAATAGAGCGACGACACGACCTGTTTCCGGTATCCGCGACTCCTGTACCGGAAGCTGTGGCTATCAGCCCGTCGTATCATGACATCGTGTCCAGGTCACCTTACTCTTTAGAGGATGCCTCGGAATTCAGCGGCCAGTCAGCTCATTCACCGTATTCTCCACCTCCAAGTTTACTATCCCATCGGTCTGCCTCGGTACCGCTACCGGTACCTCAGCCGCCCCCCGATTGACGAGTGGGGAAATACAGGACCAGACCCTGAGTCCGAGCCTAGGAGCTTCTGGAGTATTCTTGCAGCGGATTACTTCCCGTAGAAGTTCTGGCCGACGGCGGTGCAGAATTTTTGCGCACCAGAGTCTCTTACCCCTAAAGAAGTGGGGTGATTTTGTCGAACCCTATGGGCGACACACTTCCGCCTTCGTTACGAATGGGTGGTGTACCCCAGAAGTCGAGAGCACTTCGAAGAAATCGGCGAGCAATGCCGCCTGATCGATTCGTCTGCACTCCTTGTGTCCCAGCACCCTGAGTCGCCAGGCAGGCAGAGCACCCTTCAACGAAAATGTGTTCATAGTTTTAAAGTACTCCACAGAATCGTCAGGGAAGCTACCCCCTATGTGAATGTCCGTGGTTGGGGACACTATTCCACTCTCCTCTTCGACCCTATCCGATGGCAGCCCGATTCATTATGTGACATTGAGGACATGCCCTCGAGAGGAGTCGCGGTCCACATGGCTGACGTCATGGACAAGGAAGACGAGATTGAATTCCTTGATGGAGACTTACCCCCCGAGGGCGTACCGCCACTGCTGGACCTGTCAGGGAGGGTTACCCGTCAGCAGAGGAACCTGCTAGGCCTCCCCGTACCCATCGAGTCGCTGGTACTCGGTCGAAATACCGACAAGGGTAAGGAGCACGTCGGAACTGTCAAACACTCCGACCCATCTGCCTCTGTGCAGAAAACTAACGAAGATCCCGAGAAGGCCATGTTACGCCAGCAGCTTGCTGAGCAGAAGAGGCTAGTTGACGAACTCTTGGCTGAGCGCGCTGCAGAGCGGCGACCCGACTATGGTAATCCCAGGCCGGGGCAGCAGGGGCAAGAACAATTTCCCCCCGGTGAGATGCCTACAGGAAACCCTGTTCATGCTACTTCCGCAGACAGGGGAGAAGCCGGAACCTATGGCAAGAGGGCGCGATACGTCTCGCAAAACCCCCCCGAGCGACGGGGCAATCTGAAGAATCTAGTCCGGGTTCCCCCAGTTGCCCCGTAGGTTGTTCCGCCAGTTGATCCACGAGCTGCCGAAGCCATATACCATGTTGAGGAACCTGGAAACGCACTTGTGGTTAGGGATCCCCGTCAAGACAGGGACCCCCACCCGGATGATCTTATAGCGGCGCTCACAGCCCGCCTCGAAGCGTTGGAAACATGGCAGGTGGCGGTCCCACCAGATGGCAAGACGTATCCCGCGTGGGTGGATGATATGCCTGCACCACCAGGGTTTGGGAACCCCACTTTCTTGCCTTTGAAAGGGACAGGGGACCCACCGCAGTACTTGGCTCATTTTTCTTCCAGGTGTGGCCCCATGCTGGGGACCCCAGCTCAGCAAGAATCCGCCAAGCTCCAATGTTTCGTACAGACATTGGAAGGTCCAACATTCATCTGGTACAACCAGCTCCCTATCGGATTAGTGACCGGTTGGGAGGATCTCCGCCGGCAGTTACTATACAAGTTCAGCTCCACCACGCGGAAGACTAGCATTGTAGACCTCTTCAAGTCCAAGCAAAGGCCTGATGAGCGAGTCACAGATTTCATCGCCCGGTGGAAGGGACTTACGTATTCCCTCGACATGCCACTGACTCAAGAGAAATTATTGATGATGTGTGTGGGGAATGTCAAGACAGAGCTAGTACCCTCCATAATTACCTAGAACTACCATGGAGGGTTCAGAGATTTCTCAGACAAGGCTCAGAGCCTTGAGGAAGCCCTGCAACAGGCCAGTCAGACACGTTTGTTGCCCCCTATGATCCCGGCCAGGAGGACCGCTAGGGCTGAACCCACCGTAGTGGCCCAAATAGAAGCCCCTAGGAAGCTGGAATTACTGCCAGTGACACCATCCCCGCAACCCCGCAGAGGTCCTCCACCTTAAGCACAGGCTTCTGCTCAGCAGCGACCACCTCAGAATCGACAGGTTCCCCCGCGCAATGCACCACCGCCACCTAGGCGAGACAATCAAGCACCGCCTCCTCTGCAGGCCCCTCCGGTCCCTCACCAGGGCCAGGCCCCCAGGGCCCCCTATCCGGAAAAAAGGCACCAGACTTATTCGTTCAACAAAAATCGGGTCCCTGGCTACTTCTGAAGTGCTTTAGAGCAAGGGATTGTGCGTCTGCCCGAGTGTAGAAGGCCGGAAGAGGCGAATCTCACCGATCACCCCAACTACTACCCCTATCATCAGTTTCTGGGGCACACCCTCAAGAAATGCTATGTGTTTAAAGACTGGCTTCAAGACCAGGTCAACAACAACATAGTCAAGTTGGGTCCGGCACCAGCGCAAGTGGAGGGTGTCTTTGCAGGGTCAGAGATCGGTAGCGACAGCGAAGGCGAGTAGCAGCAGGTTCCCAACCACGGATCCCAGAAATACGACGATTGGATGGCTCGAAAAACCATCGTCCATGCCCGTGGTATCATCCGGGTGCGCCTGAAGTAGCCGGAACCTTCAGAAGATGTAGCCGGTACCTCCGCATCATCTTCAAAGTCAACCTCTTCCCAAAAGGGCAAGCAGCGGCAACGCAAGAAGAAGCAACGCGCACTGCTGTTGACGCCGTCATCCCGCATTATCGGTGACTTTATGCCCCCTAAAATGGGGATTCCCCCCAGAATCCGCCCGGTACTGGATAACTCCTTGAGCGACAACCCGAGGTATGTTTCGGTTAAAACCGTGGAGCTGGTAAAGCCCTATATGACTCCCGATGAGGGGGAGCGCCAGGCGAACCTCCCCAACATTTCCAGCCGACGTCAACATCGGCGGAATCGCAACTGCACCGGTCATTGAGGTACGTCAGCAGGCACTTTCAGCCAAGCCGTGCACGCTACTGAGACCAGACAGCAGGCTTAGCGCAGAGCTCAGCATGCGCAACCCCATTTAACACCCTCAGCTCTACCTCCACCGTCGTTTGTGCTACTAGATCGGGGAGAGCTACCTCATTCGTATCACAGTCAGTCTTTCCCAGATACAGGCCAGCCTCCACTGCCCAATCCCAGTCCGGAGACTACTCTCCAGGCTTCTAATAGTAGGTAGCAAGATGTACCCAGTACTAGCCGATCGCCGTTTCAACCAGCAGGACCCGCTATGCCTCCAAATGCCGAACGACCTCCTGTAGGCAGAGGTTCACATTTTGCACGAAAGTATGATAACCTGAAGCACCTGGTCGACATTCCGGCAAGGCTTTCTATCCTTGAGGCCCTTCTCCTGTCATCCGAAATGTGCGAGGCACTTGCCGAGGCCCTAAGGAGCCCCCTCCAGTTTGAGACGGAGGTAGAAGCTGCAGAATCCTTCCATACCGAGATGATTAAAAACACCTAATGTCAGGCGGTTATCTCATTCTCCGATAAAGATGAGGACCCTCCTCTACAGGGGAACATTCACCCACTGTACATTACTGTCCACTTCAATGGCGTGGAAGTCCGCCGCTACCTTGTTGACACGGGTTCCGGAACCAATCTAATTCTGACTCGGACGTTGCGAATGCTGGGTCTCTCTGAAGGTGATTTAACTCCCTCTGACCTCAGAATCAAGGGGTAAAACAGGACCGAGCAAACCCCAGTCGGCAAGATCCGCCTGAAGACTCAGTTCAGTGGCTTAATTGCCAGCACCGAGTTCATGGTCGTCTCTCAAGACACCGCTTACAATGCGTTGATGGGTAGGCCATGGCTCCATCTGCATGCAGCGGTCCCTTCGTCATATCACCAGTGCCTCAAATACTTGCTCAACGGTTGAGTAGGCGTCCTCCAAGGAGATTCCTCTCCTTTCGCTTCTTGTGAGGCACGCTATCTAGATGCAGGTTATTACAAAAGTAAGGATAAGCAAATCCTAGTAAGTGAGGATGAACCCGCCCTGGTCACAAGTGATCCCTGGGAAAGCATGGATGACGCCTACATCCTCCCGATCCACCGATTGGAGGCCACGACCCCCGACATGGGGCAATGTTTTGTTGTTTCGAGTACACAAGGAAGGCATGTTCCCATGTCCAAGCGACGGCGGAGAATCACCTCATACTCCTACATCAACCAGGCCCAGGTGATCCCGGAACCTCCTACCCCTGTACGGTACTGGGACGTCAAGCTTATGACAACGGCGGTGTGCCATACGTGTCTCTTCCGCCGGGCTGGAATTAACCGACCCAGGCCGACACGTCACCACTGCTTTGATATCATCAAACGTGGCCCCTTAGGCCGAAGGCCAGATGGGATAGGGTCGACTGCCTTCATTGCTATGGTCTCAATGGCAAGTGATTCTCCCAATATGATGACCACTGCTGCCCGAGCCAGCACCAGCTGCCCCCTTAGGCTTTGATAGCCTAGAAGTACCTCCCGTCGCGGGAAATCCCCCCACGGGTGGAGAGGAAGACCTGGAGGATGCTCCCCCCCGCCTTTGAAGAAGGCGTCTCTACCACGGTCGATGAACTGTTATAGGTGAACCTTGGTAGTGAGGCAGATCTGAAACCCACATTGTTCAGTGCAGCCATGTTCCCCGAGGAGCGGCCGCAGTATGTAGACTTCCTCAAACAACACCGTGACGTGTTTTCTTAGAGTTACAACGAGATTCCAGGACTAGATCCCCAGGTAGTCGTTCACTGTATGGGCCTCCCGGAAAAACATCGTGGGTTTATGCAGCCTCCCAGGAAGATGCACCCTTCTCATGGTGCTATGGTTGAGGCTGAAGTTGACAAGATAATCAAAGTCAACTTCGTTAGGGAAGTCCAGTACCCCAAGTGGCTTGCCAACATTGTTCCAGTCAGGAAGAAGAATGGGCAGATCAGAGTCTGCATCAACTTCCGCGATCTTAATCGCCACTACCCAAAGGAAGACTTCCCACTCCCGGTGACAGAGTAATTGATTGACGCCACGGCCGGGTTCCAAGCTCTCTCTTTCATGGACGGGTATTCCGGGTACAACCAGATCCGTATGGCCCCTGAAGACGAGGAGTCCACTGCCTTCAGGGCTCCCCAAGGTACCTTTTTCTACCAGGTTATGCAATTCGGTTTGAAAAATGCAGGTGCCACTTATCAGAGGGCCATGCATCACATATTCAAGCTGATTCTCGTGACATTGGTGGAATGCTACGTGGATGACCTCATAGTCAAATCATGTCAGCACCAGGACCATCTCAAAGACCTCTAGAAAGTGTTCGGTTTCCTCCATTCCCGTCACCTAAAGATGAACCCGTTGAAGTGTGCCTTCGGGGTCACCTCCGGGAAGTTTCTAGGCTTTATTGTCAGATACCGAGGTATCGAGATCGACCCAGAGAAGATCAAGGCCATCAGCCAAATACCTCCCCCGAGCAAAATTCGGGAGCTTCAAGGCCTCCAAGGCCACTTAGCCTATATACGCCGATTCATCGTGAATCTGGACGACAAGTGTAAGCTCTATTCCCGGCTCATGAAGAAGGGCGCTACCTACGAATGGGATGAGGAGTGTCGGACCGCCTTTGAGGAAATCAAGAAGTATCTGCTCAAACCTCCGGTTTTGATGCCATCCGTCTCCGGAAAGCCGCTGGTCCTTTACGTGACCACCCTGGAAAGATCCCTCAGTGCACTGCTCACCCAGAAGAATAACGAGGGTACTGAGGACTGTTTCTACTATCTCAGTCGCATGCTTCTCGATACAGAGGTCAGATACTCCCCTATCGAAAAGAGCTACCTTGCGCTCGTATTCACCGTGCAGAAGTTGCGACATTACCTGCAGCACCATGAGGTGCAATTGGTCTCCCGGGTAGACCCACTGAAGTACATCATGAACCACCCCATGCTAACTGGCCGACTAGCATGTTGGGCAGTGATTCTCCAGCAGTTTGATATCAGGTTCGTACCTAAGAAGGCCATTAAGGGACATGCGTTAGCAGAATTTTTAGCTGCCCATCCCACCTCCGCGGATCAATCCCTGGACTTGGATTTTCCTAATGAGACGATCCTCTCATTCGATCATGTCGTCCTATGTTGGAAAATGCTTTTCGACGGCGCCTCCCGGAGCCCCACCGGTAGACGACTCAATGATCCCAAGCTCAACAGAGTGGGCCTGGGTATTGTCTTCATTAACCCAGCGCAAGCCGTCCTTCCATACTTGTTCCTGTTGTCAAAAGGCTGTACGAACAACGAGGCAGAGTACCAGGCTCTCATCACCGACCTCGAGTTGGACCTTGAGATCCATGTGCCCCATCTACATGTGAAAGGAGATTCCGAGCTGGTAATCAAACAGGTTAATGGCGACTACGTCGTCAGGAAGCTGGAGCTTGTACCGTTTCTAGAGTACACCCTCCACCTAATGGCCCAGTTCTCTTCTCGACCAGAGGTTACCCATGTCCCACGGTCACAGAATGGTCAAGCAGACGCCTTGGCTGGCTTAGCCGCGTCGCTCGCAGAACCCGAGCAAGATGATTTGATCATACATGTGGCACACCGGAGAGTCATTGCCCCCATCACCCAAGAGGACAATGATGGCCCGCGGGTGAGCCATCTCACCACCAGACCCTCCACGTCAGGGGTCCCGGGTTCTTCAAACGCAGTGGTTGAAGCTACTCCCGACTGGAGAGCACCTTTTGTCGAGTATCTCCAAAATGGTCACCTTCTGGACGACCGGGCCGAGCGCGAGTGAATTCGACGCCGCACGCTGCAATTTACCTTTCAGAGCGGCCCTAGTCTTGAACAGATCCTTTATAAGCGGAGTTTCGATGGTATCCTCCTCCGTTGCATCCAAGGAGTAGAGATACCTCAAGTTATGCAAGAGGTTCACGCCGGTTCCTGTGGCGCCCATCAAGCTGGGCCGAAGCTGTCCCATCAAATCCGAAGGTTGGGGTAATTCTGGCCCTCTATGATCCACGATTGTATTGGGTATGCCAAGAGATGCCACACGTACCAAGTTCACGCCAACTTCCTGCATCGGCCGCCAGAGCCCCTCCACCCCACCAAGTACTCTTGGCCATTTGTGGTATGGGGACTTGATGTAGTGGGACCGTATCCACCGGCAACAACCCGCCAGTATAGGTTCATCCGGACTGCTACAGATTTCTTCTCCAAGTGGGCAGAAGTAGTTCTGCTCAAAGAGGTCAAGGCCCGTTCCATCGTTGACTTTGTGAGCTACAATATTATCCACCGGTTTGGGGTCCCTCAGGACATCCTCACCGATAACGACACCAACTTCCGAGCAGCTAAACTAAATAAATTGTACGCCAAGTACGACATCCGTTCGAAGCATACCTTCCGCTACCACGCGCAGGCAAACAGAAAGATTGAGGAGTTCAACAAAACCCTCTCTAACATTCTGCTGAAGATGGTTGGCCAGAACCTAAAAAGTTGGTCGGACAAGCTCCCAACGCCCTCTGGGATTATCGTATGATGACTCGCAACTCTACCTGGGTGAACCCATATTCCCTGGTGTATGGAGTTGAGGCCATCCTACCCATTGAGATCCAGCTGCCATCGTTACGCACTGCAGTTTATGATCACCAGGCATCAGATGAGGTATCTGAAATCCGTCTAGCTGAATTAGAAGCACTGAACGAGATCCGGCTTCGTGCCCTGCACAATCTGGAAAGGCATCAGGATAAGATAGCGAGGGCCTTCAACAAGAAGGTTCGTCTCCGCTCTTTTCTACAGGGCGACCTGGTACTGGCCCTTCGAGCGCCAATGATTCCCGGTAGAAAACCGCCCAAATTAGAACCCAAATGGGAAGGGCCTTATATCATCCATAAGGTTTACCCCAATGGAGCATACTCCTTGGTGACCACAGATGGAGAGCATATAACCCCTCCCACCAATGCCAAATTCCTCAAGCGATACTTTGCCTACGGCAAAAGGGTCCTGCACGACCCTAAACTGCAAAATGGCCCTGCATGACTTTAAACTGCACGTTATGGTCCTGCAAAACCTTAATCTGCATCTCCATCCTGCAAGACGATAAACTGCAAAATGGTCCCGCATGACTTTAAACTGCACGTTATGGCCCAACGCGACCTTAAACTGTAAGGTCCTGCATGACCTTAAACTGCATCTTCGTCCTGTAAGATGATAAACTACAAAATGGTCTGAGCTCTATGACTTTAAACTAAGATTTCCCCCCATCCTTACTGCACGACGTTAAACTGCAAGCCAGTCAGTCCTTCCTGACCGAGGCTCAGCCTCAGGCCCCTTGGCCTCCTTGGGCCCCGACCCCCCGTCCTTACTGCAAGACGTTAAACTGTAGGCCAGTCAGGCCTTCCTGACCGAGGCTCAACCTCAGGCCCCTTCGCCTCCTTGGGCCCCGACCCCCCGTCCTTACTGCAAGACGTTAAACTGCAAGCCAGTCAAGCCTTCCTGATCGAGACTCAGCCTCAGGCCCCTTGGCCTCCTTGGGCCCCGGCCCACCATCTTCACCATGAGACGTTAAACCGCAAGCTGGTCAGGTCTCTCTGACCGCGGTCCAGCCTCAGGCCCCTTGGTTTTCCTCAACTTACCCTCTTGAGGGATTGTATGGTATGGTGTGAGGTTATTTCCTCATTCACGTCGGATTACTTGACATACCTTACATATCCCAAAGTGAGATGTATCCTTGTCCCACATGACGTTAAACTGCATCTCAAGAACTACGTATGGCTTGATTCCCATCTCAATGGGATACGTAGGAACGCTCAGACGTCTCGTCTTGAGCCCAACCCCATGCTTTTCTCTTCCATTATCCCCCTAGGAATAGTTTCCTTGGAGGATCTTTATGTAGCGGGGGTAGGCTTTCTTAGCCCCGCTCATACAACCCCGCTCACACGAGGATCGTAAGGGTCGCACCATGTGCCCACTTTCGTTCTTTTATCCTCCCACGTCCTCACCGCATGACGCTAAACTGCATGGCCTTCAAGAACTACGTATGGCTTGATTCCCATCCTGATGGGATACGTAGGAACGCCCGGACATTTCGTCCGTTGGCCCAGCCTAAAAGAAAAAATCTTCCCCTCGGGTCAAGACATGGCGGGGTACACACTTTTGCCCCAACTCACATCGAGAAAGCCTCGACCCAGCTGCACATCCCCCCTAGAGATGTTTGCCTCTTTCGTGGATGGATACAACTATGCTTCACCCACTCCTTGATTGGGATTCCATCATTTTTCACACCCGGAGGGACCCCCAAGAATTGCCTCGATACTACGCCCAAGGGCTCTCCTATAGTTACGGGCCAACGCCCCCAAGGGTTTTCAAGCAACAAGACGATACAAGTCCCGCGTTGCGAGTTTGGTCAGCGGTCGACGCTCATTTTTTGCTCCCATATCGGGTCACCATGGGAACGCTGTGTTTCGAACATGGTCAACATCGTCCTGGATCTTCGGGTCCACCCCGAGATATCCCAGACATTGAGTGCAGTGATTCATTCTACTCCATCCCGAAGTGACGAATTTCTTCCCCGGTGGTGCTAGAAATCAGGCCCACGACCCCGATTCCCCATAGGGGTGTACGGTGTGGTGTGGGACTACGCCCTCATTCACGTCGGGATAATGTACCACGCTGTACGCCTCCCCTTACAAGGCCCAGACTTAGGCCCCTTGGACTCCTCGGGTCCCCGGCCCCTGTCCTCATGTAAGACGTTAAACTGCAGATCAGTCAGGCCTTCCTGACTAATGCCTGACCTTAGACCCCTTGGCCTCCTCGGGTCCCCGACCCTCGTCCTCACTGCAAGACGATAAACTGCGAGCAGGTCAGGCCTTCCCGACCAATGCCAAACCATCATGCCTCTTGGCCTTTCTGGGCCCCGGCCCAGGTCCTCTCTTATAGGAGTGTATGGTGTGGCGTGCTTGATTCCCATCCTCATGGGATACGTAGGACCACCTGAATGTTTAGGATTCGGGTCCAGCCCCATCTCTCGGGTATCTTCATCCCATATTGGCCCCTTGGCCTACCCTTCCTCCATGAGTGGATTATATGGCATGGTGTAGGATTATGTCCTCATTCACGTCGGTCTCGTAATGACCACGCCATGTACCTCTCCCTACTAAGTTGTTTCGTCGATCCCTTTTCGGCGGCTCACCAATGTGCCTAAGAGTACTCTGGTTTATTACCTGGAATGATCAGCTTTACTTGGACACGTCCGCACCCGCTCTACAGGCTTTGTGTATCCCTACATCAGGGCTTCCATCATCTTTCACACTCGGGGGGACCCCCAAGAATGGCCTGGATACTACGCCCAAGGGCTCTCCTACCGTTACGGGCCAACGCCCCTGAGGGTTTCGGACAACAAATTAATAAAATCCCACGTTGCGAATATGGTCAGCGGTCGATGCTCATTTGTTGTTCCCACCTCAGGATAACGTGATATGGACGCTGCGTTTCCACCATGGTTAACAGTTTTCCTCTATTGCCATGCCAATAGATTAATCCCAAAATGTCTGGTACAAAATTCACACCCTTCATCACTTCATCGTGTCCAGGTAGAGTTTTATAACTCTTGGTACTTTTCCTCTGTGCACGTCTGCGCGTTGAAGAAACAAGCCGCGTCAAAGGTGTCCTTCAAGGCTCTCTACCAACTCCCCTTTGATGGATGCCCCTAGTATTGCGATAAGGATTCCCCCCTTGTTTCCCACACAGAGTTTAACTCACGTGGGCTTAGGGATTGGGTTGACATCTGTGCTTACCCGGGAAGTTGTCACCATACACGGTCCGAGATCTAAGACCATAAACTAAGATTCTCAACTGGAACTACGTTCAGTTTGATTCCCATCTTAATGGGATACGTAGGAATTCCCAGACCCCTTGTCTTTGGGACCAGCTTGAGTTCAGCAAATTCACCTCTATGGTCCTGCCTTCAAGACCCCGACTACGGGACCGGGTGGCGTAGTGCGAGATTATGTCCTCATTCACGTCGGGTCTGCAATAGCTGCACCACGCACACACCCGTTCTGAGGGTTAGCCCTCCTATTCCTTGTCCAGCATGACATTAAAAGGCACCCTTTAGAACTACGTGTGGCTTTATTCCCATCCTCATGGGATACGTAGGACCGCCCGGACGCCCTGTCTTCGGGTACAACCCATTTAAGGAACCAGTCTTTCCCCCTGTTTCACCTCTTACCTCTATATAGGCCCCTCAGCCTAAGGTCTCCCTCTCCGATTGGCGTACAATGTGATGTGGGATCATGTCTTCGTCAATTGTGTTTTATAACACTGCGCACATTCCCCACCTAGCATCATCTCTGCTACGTCTGCGCTGCATGACGATAAAATGCATGCTTGGTCCTATCATACGACCCTAAACTATGACATTATCATCCTGGCCGCACAAAGAAAAACGGCGCTGCATTGTGGTGACCTCATTGTAGAGGACATCACGTTGGGTATTGGTCATGTGCCATGCCATTTGTCAATGCCTATCACGGCTTGATTCTTGTGGTGACACCAGTGCCTTCTACCCTAGGCATGTCGCTTCACAAAAAAAACCATTCACGTTAAAAAACAAACAAGATTTATCAAATTCCACTTCTTTTAGTGCAAGGGCCACGACCGCACTCCCCTTTTCCCCTGGCACTGGTACCTTACCGTGCCACCCTTCAGAACTACGTATGGCTTTATTCTCATCCTTATGAGATACGTAGGAGCGCCCGAGCACTTCCCCGCGGGTCCAGCCTGACCTTTGTGTTCGGTCCCTCGACTCGAGCATTTCCCCAGAGAACGCATGGTAAGTAGAGCTTAGGCCCTCCTTTATGTCAGGTTTTGTTGCCATGCGTCCCCTTCTCCCTTTACCCATTTATGGTCTAAGGTCCATCAAGAACTACGTGAGGATTGATTCTCATCCTCATGAGATACGTAGGAGCGCCCATGCACTTCTCCCCCAGCCCAGCCTAACTTTCTCTTTCGTTCCTTTGACCAAAAACCTCTCCTAAGGGGGTCAGGTGGCGTGATATGGGATTATGTCCTCATTCACGTCAGGTTGTTCATCGCACCGTACACACCCCCTATTCCCATTCATGCCAGGTGTTTGAGTAACTCCACCATGTGCCTCTTATGTCTCCTCCCATCATGGTCCGAATTCTACGTCCCTAAACTAAGATCTCCCCAAGGGAAAGGAATCTTCTCCCTCTCTCTAATACGTCTCGTTGTCATATTCAGATGTGTTTCGACAAAGAGCCTGAAGTGTGGGATTTTCATGGGGGCATTCCCCTCGTCCCATGACCAAGCTTCGTGAGCTCGCTATTTGGATCCTCATCCTCTTCCACATCCAAAAGGACCCTCGGACGACATGGATACTAGGCTTAAGGGCTCTCCATGAATGCTGGACCTAAGGGCCCTCCAATCGTTTCAGGCCAACGTCCCTACAGATGTCTGACAACATTTGTGACATGGTCCCGTGTTTCAAACATGGTCAATGGTCGACCCTCATTTGTCTATCTCCATTCTAGACTAACGCGATAGGATGCTGTGTTGCGAACACGGTCAACAGTTATCCTCCATCGTCACGCCGCTATCATCGTGATCTGAATCTCAAGCACCATGATTCACACATTTCCACTTCCTCATGTTCAAGTGGAATTCCATCATACTCGGCTCTTTCTCTTCGTGCATCTAGGTGTGCTAAATGACCGTGTTAGTGTCATTGGGCCAGTATTCACCGAGCGTCCCTTTTCCCTAACCTGCCCCTTTTTGTGTCAGGAAATTCCCACCACTACTGCTTGTTTCCCACACCGAGCACGACTCACGTGGGCTTAGTAGTTTTGGCGGGATGTGTACTAACACGGTCAGGCTTCTCCTGCATGACGTTAAACTGCGCTTCCAGAACTACGTATGGCTTGATTTCCATCCTCATGGGGTACGTAAGAACGCCTGACCACTCTGCTCCAGGCCCAGCCTAATCCTCACTCTTGGTCCCTCGACCTGAAGAGTTTCCTCCGGGAGTACGTGGTGTGATTTGGACTCCAAGTACTCATTCACGTCAGTTTCATATCTACCTCACCACACGTTCCCTGGGATCTTCCCTTTTATTCTGCATCCCATCGTATGACGTTAAACTACAGGAGTCCATGTGTCCTCAACGCATGACATTAAACTGCGGTTCTACCCTGAACTAGTTCAGGATGCCCCAAGATCCCATTGGGAAGCGGCAGGACCCCTCTCCAGAGAGGCCCTGTCCCAAAGAAGGAAGGATCCATGGCTAAGCCAACGCGCCCATCTGGCGTACTCCCACCATGGTGGTGTAACTACCTAAGTGCTGGATTCTGTTCGGACAAACCATCCCTCCATATTCCACACTTTCCGTGCCCCTTATTCGGACCCTTGTCCCCTTTCATGTCTGAAGGGACCCCCTAAAGGCCTGGTCCCATGTCGCATCTGCTCACCTACCGTCCTGGGCCAACGTTCCGGAAGACTGGTCATGTTTGGATGGACCCCCTAACAGTATGGATGTTTGACCTATGGTCCGCCAACTGTCCTGGGCCAACGCCCTGAAGGATTGATCAACAACATTTGTGACATGGTCCCGTGTTTCGAACATGGTCAACGGTCGACCCTCATTTGTTGTCCCCATTACAGGCTAACACAGTAAGGATACCGCTTCTCCTCTATGGTTAACAGTTGTAATTTATTGTCACGCCATCCCTACAGTGCTCCAAATCTTGGGTATCGTGATTCACAGTTCCCATTTTCATCTGTTTGGACCGATTTCAGCGCCCCTGGAATTGCACCGTTCGTGCATAAGAGCACGCTGAAGAGACGGTAATTCGGCTATCCTGAAAGTTCCTTCTCCGGTCAAGCCTCTCCCATCTTTTGGAAATCTGGACTAGTAATCCGAATCCTGGATGCCTGGAGCATGGTCTCCACTCCTATGTTAGGTGGGACGAGAAGGCAACTATCTCCTATTTCTCACATCGGGCTCGACCCACCTGGGCTTGGGGAATTGTCACCGAACGTCCCGCAAACATTGTAGGGATGTAACAAGGCGATTCAAATACAGGAAATCGTGAGCGCTATGACATTCAAAGAAAAGAAAAAAAATTGAAGCACGAAAGTACCAATAAAAGGTTTTTGGCTTGTTACAATACCCGAGGGTCGACTCCCCCCATGGACGGGTTGACCCCATCAAAAGAGCGTTGCCGCTCCGCCACCCATTGGCTTGTGGCGTCCAAGGCTTGCTGCCGCTGACTTAGCTCCCGCTCGTCCTCAGCAGCGGTGGGGCGTAGTTCGTCGGCCTTGGATTTGGCCCTCTCTATGCCAGCTTGAACGGCAGCCATCTTTCCAGAGGCCTGCCTCATATGCTCTTCTGCCTCTGCCAGCTGGGCCTTCAACCATGAGACCAACACATATTGTGCATTAAGAGAGGTTGAAAGCTCATCTGCCCGGGTCTGCATCTGTTGGACCTCACCTTCAACCTCCTGGAGCTTCTTGATGTTGGTCGCATTCCTCCGCTGCCAGCCCACGCTGAGCCCACGATCATGCTCCCGGATCTTCTCAGCCATAAGATATCGGATGAGTGCGTGAGGACATTGAGCATCCACTCCCCCAGCGCACAGTTCATGCAACTGCGAGCGGAGTCTATCCATTTCGGCCAGCCATTGCGCTTGGGGGGTGTCCTTGATGAAGCGCGTGATCAACTTCCACGACCGGCGGTGGACTATGCTGTTGTCTTCCTCATCAGAGGCCATTTCGTCCCAGTCTGCGCGATTGGCAGGCTCGTACGCGGGATACACCCGCAGGAAATCCTTGGCAGGATCAACATCTAGTGTTGAATCCAGTACGACACCTGGTGCCGAAACAGTCGTGACAAGACTGGGGCTGACCAGTTGATCCTCTTCCTCGGAGTCCACCTCAATGACTTTGGGTATGACCTTGCTGGTGGTCCCGCCAGTGATGATGTGCATCGCAGCTTGAGGAGATGGGGGGACTATCGCCACCATCACTGGCATGCCCCTAGGAGGGATGCCACCAGACATCCCAACCAGTCTTGCCGCAGCAGCCCATGCCAGTCGGAGAACTGTACGACAGAGAGGGACATAAACGTTAGTTGGTAGGCATAGTCTACATATGATGACAGGGAAACCGGTAGAGGAGACTTACGGAGATCGACCTCCTGGTGCTGCTCTTGAGCCGGTTCTAATGGAACCCCAAGGTGAGGCCCTCCGTATACTGTCGGAAGGTCTGAAGATTACGGAGGAGCCACGTCGGGTGCTCTGGTCCCACCAGACGCGGAACTGGACGCATCCATAGGCGCGGGTTCTGAAGGTCCCGCATCATCACCCGCCAAGGGGCGAGAATGAGGCCTGCGAAAAAGTCCCTCCTGCATGGCTCGAACATGGGTGAGAAGTCCATAGTGACCCAAGAACGGATCGTAAGGAAAGAAGTTCAGAATGCTACCTCGAGAGCCCCCACGAAATCGTCGGAATCTAGGCCTTGATCTCCGACCTCGCCTTCCTACAACGGGCTCCCTCCTCCAGCCTCATCCTCATGAGAGGAGTCCTCTGATTCTTCAGGCAGGGGAAAGCGCTCCCTCAGATCGGCAACCGATAACTGTGGGGGGACTGTTCGATTCAGCAGTACCCTCACCCAGTCTGTCATTGGGCGAGGGACACCACTGTAGTGAACGTAATCCTCCAGCTCATCCAGGTATTGCTCTGCCTCTGCCGGAGATGCCATGAATCCAGCCCGGACTGGGCCTATGCCCGGTAATTCCATCCCGAGGCGATTCAGGTGGGACCATATCTCGGGTGGGCTGAGGAATTGCCAGTTGACATCCCAAATGTCCCAGGCTTCCGGGAAGACAACATCCTCTGCCATGTCGATATGACGCATCCACTTCCCCGGATCCTGAGTGGATATCCTACAAAATCCCCTCGGTGGATTCCCCTCTAGATGGCCTTACTCTTCCGGAATCACCAGATCCACTGCTTCTACCATACCCTCGACCGGTGCGGGTCTCGCCGCCATGGCAGCCCCGCTACAGCGAGCGGCCCTAGCTTCCCTCCGACCCCGACCTCGTGATAGGGGAGGCCCACCGTCACCGACCCGAATAGTTGGTTACTTCAGCATCTCCCCTGGGTAAGCAGACTCCCAACTAATGGTATACTCCCTCACCAATCCGAAAGCGGCGGTGGATGGAGGCAATGCAATCCGAATCTTCCCATCTTCCCATGTGAACATGAGCCACAACTGCCTCATCACACACGGGTGCTCCTCGTGATGCACCTCCCAGTAGACCTACGGGGTCAGCCACTGGAGGCACCAGAACTACCTCGCAAACCGATGTGGGGTGTACGGTTCGCAGAGTGGCTCACGATCTATCCGTTCCACCGAAACTCCACCTCTAAAGGCCAGAAGGTAAGCCCGATGTTCTTCCGTTCCCCGCCCGTCATCAGTATGTATCCCCGTCGGCAATGGGAAGGGATGTAAATTAAACTCATCCACCCTCCACACCCAATTCAGCACCATCAGCACGACTAGTTTGAATGGGAAGCTCCCGACTGCGTTAAGGATGGAGGGGCGGAAGTTCAATCCCGGCGGCGAAATGGGGTTTGGAAACTCATAAATCCCCCTGAAGTACGCTACGATCCACCCATACAGGAGGTGGAAGGGCCTGCATATCCTTGGAGGCTTCTTGCCCTCGCTAATGTGACGCAACATTCTGTACAGTTTGGAGAGCATTGGAATCCCCAGATTGATCCGATGTCCCATGGCCAACATGGACGCCATAATAAACGAGCTGGGCCGCACCCCCATGCTTGTATCCCTCACCGGTAGGATCCAACCGCAGATGAGAGCCGCGATGAACGCCGCCGGCCTAACTATCGACTGTTGTTCAGTGCTGACAGTGAAACCCCAAGTCTTCCATTGGCTGTCCTCCAAGACCTGCCAATACGAGTGCCCCTTTCCCCATTGGGCCACCATCGGACAAGTTCGAGGCCTCGGAGGGAACTCTCGATTCTCTTGGAAATTCAGGAAGCATTTGAACCATCTCCTAAAGTGGACATCCCTCACTACCTCTTTGTCCTCTCCAGGGACGAGTGCCATCAGCGCTAATGCCAGTCGTGGAATTTTCTCTGTATCCTCCCACGCGCTGATGATGGGGAGGAACTCATCATACTTGGCCCCCAAGATCGGAACCCAAGAAATATGGTGGACATCCCACAGGCTGATGCCCACCTCCCCGTGATGCAGGTAAAAGGTATTGGTCCTAGACGACCATCTGCTCAGCAATTCCGACATCAGTTTCTTCAGTTGGTAAATGTGGAATTGGGAGGCCCATGCCGCCTCATACAACCCCACTCTCCTCAGCTCGGCCCCAAACTCCCCGCATGAGGCGCCTACCCAGTAGGCCCAGGCCCAGTCGTTAGTGAAGTTTCCACCCTGGCCCAGGTCCCACTCATCGGACCATCCCTTCTTTGAATCCTGCAAATCCACCTTCAGCATGGTACGGTAGAGAGGAGAGGACGTCTCCGGTTGCAGTGGCCTCACGTCGATATCGTTCACATGGTTATAGAGAAAGTCAGCGGTGACGGGTGTGAAGTTCTCCTGTGCGTGACCATCGGCCGCCCTGAACCATTGGTGCTGGCATGGTGTCCTCCTGAACCAGCAAGCTGGTTCGTCCCCACTCGCCTCAGGGATAAAGACGTCATCCCGCAACCTGAAGCCGTACATGGGCAGTTTCTTACACTGTGGATAATTCTTCTGACCCTCCGATTGAAGATCTGTCAAAGAATCGTGGTCCGAATGGCTTCGGACCATCCCCCCTAGGCCTGGACAGTTGGCCATCTCATCCCGACGGGTAGCATCTTCAAACACCCCCAATAAATCCTCTTGATGGGCCATTTCGATTCCGGCCCTCAGAAAATAATTTTTTCAGAACGGATCGTGAAGATGGATCGCGAAGCTGGATCACGAAGCCGGATCGCGAAGGTCGGTCGCGAGACCAAGCCGCAAAGTCTGGCCCAGGCCGACAATCAGAAGATCGCTTGGCGCGGACGCGGAGTCGGAGACCCGCGGTTCGCCGCGAAGCTCGATTCGCGGAGGGCTGTCGCGGAGTACGTGGAGCTTCGCGAAGTTGAGAGCACAAAAGGACAAGGAAGTCACGTGAAGACAAAAGAGGCCGACCAGCCTATTTATAGGCGGCGACCCCGGAGCATCGTGGCTCGCCTTACCCACACGGAGCATCGCGACACATCCAGATTCGTGGCCCCGGTCAGCACCGCGGGCCCCCCTTCGCGAAGCCGCATCACGAACCGCCGAATATTTTGGCGATTTTCCCTCAGACATCGACCCTTCGCCCTCTGCGGCTCCAAGTCTGAGGGGGGGCATTTGTTGGCGCCAAAATATTGCATGAAAGGGAGGGACAAAAAAAGAAGGCTGACACGCTGCCTCGCGAAGCACCGATGCGAAGCACCGTCGCGAAGAACTGACGCGAAGCACCCCAAGCATCGCGGTCTCATGAAGCTCCAGAGGCGGTAACTCTCCGCGAACTCATTTGACGTTCGCGAGCCCATCGTGAAGCACCCCGAGCATCGCGGTCTCGCGAAGCTCCAAAGGCGGTAACTCTCCGCGAACGCATTTGACGTTCGTGAGCCCGCCGCGAAGCTCCAGAGGCTGTAACTCTCCGCGAATGCATTTGACGTTCGTGAGCCCGCCGCGAAGCATCCCGAGCATCGCGTTCTCGCGATGCTTGAGAGGCGGTAACTCTCCACGGACGCCGTTGATGTTCTCGAGCACGCCGCGAAGCTCCTGAGGCGGCGCACGAGTTCTGCTTCGTGGCGCCCCTTGCCTATAAATACTGGACTCCCCCTGAGTCCCGGGGACGGACGATCTGACCTTTCAGATTCTCCTCTCCCAAATCGCAAAGCACCCTTTGCCCCCGGGAATCATGTGCTCCGCGAGGTACTTCTACTTCGTGAGATGCCTTTACTTGGTCTCGTTTTTACCCCCTCTTCCGAGAGGGATGCCCTTCACGAAGCTCAAGGGCATTCGTGAAGAAAGGGGATTCCCAAGGGAACCCGGGCAGCCACGGAGCGTTTATGCTTCGTGAAACACCCAACCCATACTAGTGATCCCTATGCTAAGGCAGGATCTCTACACTTCGTGAAGCACACTGCTTCGCAGCACCCTGCTTCGCGAGGAAGTGCTCTACGAATACTGTTTCACTTCGCGAAGCACCCTCCACTCACACCTATGCCCCTTGCTAATCCCAAGGCACTCTGCTTCGCGAAACACACTCCTTCGCTTGGAAATTCCTCTTCCCGTGCGACCCTCCAGGTTTGCACGATGTGATTTCAAAGTCCCATGGACAATACCACTCGTAGCGTTTCTTCGCCTAATGCTTCTTCTCATAGGCACGCTAACGGCTATTGCTTTTTTCCATAGCCATGCTAACGTGGACCCCTCGATGGTTCGCTCCACACCCCCCCTTGACCACGACCTTACTGGTACCTTCCCTTACCCAAGGATCAGAGGGTACCAGTTATGTAAGTCCTAGGGGTGCGGAGTGAACCCACCTTGTCCGAGATGCAGGACGTTAAACTGCCAAGCATCACGTCCTCAACACATGACGTTAAACTGTGACCCGACCTCGTGCCTCTCACGAAGGGTCCCCCCCAGCTCGAACATTTTTTTACGCCACTCGTCTCCACAGGAGTGGAATCACCCATCCACAAGGGATGATATCCTTCTTATTGGAGTGGCATATGTTCTCAGGAGAAGGGCGACCCTAGTTCCCCAACGGATGGCTGCACCCATGCATCTCCATACTTCCCCACTACCATGGTCAGTGGAGGGCATGATAGGGAATGAGGCACCCCCATCATTGGTCCCAAATACCTTTTTCACTGCGCTTTGACGCACCTCGGGCCTCCATCCTGGAGTAAGTCCCAGCACTGTGGGCTTCCTAATGCGTAATCCCCTCTTCGCTTCTCACGGATGCATCCTTTGCGATGTGATCATCAGGTCCTTGCAACCTCTTGTTTCTCACACCGAGCATGAATCACGTGGGCTTAGAGTGAGCACCGACCCTGACCCCCGCCCTCAGCGAACTATGAGGACTTTGATCCATGTCAAGGCATGGTACGTAGGAAGCCTCCATGAGGTTCAAGCCACATTACTCGGTCGTTCATTCACGTTGAGTTTCTCCCCCATCCCGCATGACGATAAACTGCACGCCCTCGTCCAGCACGACTTTAAACTGCATTCCGTCCCGATGGAAAGCCGTTGTGACCAACCCGAACTACAAGGAATTTGATCTATGTCAAGGCATGGTACGTAGGAAGCCTCCCAGAGGTTCAAGCCCATATCCCATCGGACCAAGGTCCCTCATTTACGTCGGTTCGCTGACACCCACCGCCCGTCGTTCATTAACGACAGGGTTCACTACCGTCCCACATGATGTTAAACTGTATTCCATCAATCCCTTGAACTACGAGGACTTTGATCCATGTGAAGGCATGGTACGTAGGAAACCTTCCCAAGGTTCATGCCCTCCACTAGTAGACCCACGGGTCTACTTTCACGTCGGTTCACCGATGAACCCCTTTGAACTATGAGGTCTTTGATCCATGTCAAGGCATGGTACGTAGGAAGCCTCCACGAGGTCCAAGGCCACCACCACTAAGACCCTCCTGGTCCTCCCCATTCACATCATCTCGCTGATGATGCCAATCAGACCAAGGTCCACCCTCGTGTCGGTCCACCAGCACCATCCCGAACTACGCGGACTTTGATTCCCTGCCACGGGGATACGTAGGAAGCCCCGTTAAGGCTCAAGCACAACTTCACTGTTGCCCTTGCGATGGTTCCTTGACATTCCACCCTCCATTTCATTCATCCATCCACCATCCACCCCGATCCTCGCCCGGACCGTCATATCCCAGTGAGACCATGTTGGTACGCTCCTCTTCACAGCTGCCCATGGGCTAGCCCCGGTATCGGCATCCCTTCAAGGGAAATCCCTCAATCCGATCTATTCAAGATAATGCTCTGATCGGGCTGATCCATCTCCGCTAGACATTAAACCCGCGGCGTACCCTGTGTTAAACACGAGAAGCTAAGGAAAACCTCAGATATGCGTCTGTGGCATATAATTCCCCGCGCTCGATGTGGGATGCCTCGGGCTTCCACGCCCTCGAGAAGCCCTGTGACCAGGGATAATAGAAACACATACCAGGTTCTCCAGCATCCAGACACGCTACTGATGCCTCAACGGGACTACTACCCCGACTGAAGGTTGCTTCCCTGACCGGACCCTTTGGAATGTCCTGACAGAAGCAGTGTAATTAACCGGCGTCCATGGAAACATGGCACTGGGAAGAGTTTCACGAACTACGTATTAAATCTACATGGGAGACCCAGACTAGGTGATGAGTTCTGAGGAGGAATCCAAAGAAGGAAGAACCGACATCCCATCATCCCGTTTCGATCAAGGAGAAGACGTCCCTAAATAAGGAGCGAATGCCGCCTGCCTTTGGAAAGCGGGAATGCGGGGCAACAAGCGCCGCGCGTCCTCCTCCGCGGACAGACGGATGCGCGCGCCCCGGCGAAAGCGTCAGAAACAAACATAGAAAAATTCATCATTGGAATGCTCTATATCTAAAGGTAATTCTCCCATAGTCCGATGTGCTTATAGGAAGTCTATTAATTTTTATAGTTTAGCTAACTTTTTAGGAAAAAAATAAATATCAAACTTTTAAGTATGAAATTACATATTGATAATTTCTTAGTCAAAATGGGATGATTGTGTATATATTTTAAGGGGTAAATATTAGAGACCAATTGATCCTCATATTCTTATAGATAATGAAATAATTTTTATACCATAAAGATCAAAGTAGGAAAATTATTTTCAAAAGGATTTTATCTTCTATCAGCCTCCGAAATCATTTTTTTGAGGTAATATATTCGATTTTCATTACCATAATCATTCATTGAGGAGTGAAGGAACTAAAATATACTTTCATATCACCTACAGAGAGGATTAACAGTTTCCCTTCCATGAGTCGCATCACAATAGGAAGAATTTACAAATACCACTTAAGGCTATCAAAATAATTTTTTAAATCATCATCCCACTATTAATATACAATCTTTTTCATTAATTTTGTCATGGTTTATCACTTTCAAGAAATATATGAAATAAATAACCTTATATAATTACGAAATCTTTGAATCCCTCTTAATTATTAATGATTGTGGGGGGAGGGTTCATGTTAAAGATCACCTTGGTTTTCATAGTGTAGAGACCCGAAGCTTGACGTACATGGACATTACATTACTTTTTCGGAATACTTAGTACATAACAAACACACACACACAAGGATCATAATAGTTTAGTGTCTTTGGAAACTCGGAACGTAATATTCTAATCCTGGTGAAAGATCTTCAATATCTCCCATAAAGATCTTCCTTTTTTTTCTTACCTAAAACCTTTCTTTATATCCTGGGGAAAATAAAACATAAAAGGGTGAGCTCAAATGCTCAGTAAGGGTAAACAAAAGAAAAATCAATCACTTCATATTCATAAGAACATAACTTTTTGAAATCTTAACCTGCAAAAGAGATCATAATTTCATAACCTGGGATAACTCATGGTAGTGAAATGTATTCACAATAATCATAACTTAAAACATGAAACTTTTTGGCATTCACACATAATCATAGAGAATCATTTCTTGTTAGTCAAGACTCATTGCCAAGACTATCTTAGTGGACAAAGTCCCTTTCTGAATCGAGTAACCCTCGTTTCAGTCCTGTTTCACTGAACCGGTATAACCTACCGTTCCAGCCCTGTCTATCTCATGAGATATAAAATCTTTACCCAATGCATTGGAGGGAGATATAGGTCCCACCCATCTTATAATGAATCCTTTCTTATGTGTGCCACATAATCATAAATAATACATCATTGCATAACCCATGTAATAAAAATTGGAATCCTAAACATCATGACATCATAAAACAATTCATACAAGATAAAGGAATTCATGAAAATAATTCAATCACAACATGATCAAATCAATGTAATAATAGGGATAAAAACAGAACCCTTTATTATCTTAGATGGAAAATAATTTTGATAAAACACTTGAACTCCATTCTTGAGGAAAATATTCTTTCTTCTTCAAAAAACATTTTTCCTTTCATAACATGTCATACGAATTTAAAATAAAAGAAGTTTATTAAAAATAAACTTGAAAACTTGTAAAGGAATATTCTTGGAAATAATGTTTTAAAAATCCATACATGCCGTATAAGTTAAAAAAAACATTCTTCATACTTTTGTCGGAAAAGTCAAAAAGTACCTCGTATGACAAAAGATTCCTTTCATAGATATTACTAAAAACTCACCGAAGGGTAAAAAAATTGATTTAAACAGTTGTAGGTGGATGGAAATAATATTAAATATTGATGAAACATGGATGTGGATGATAAAATACACCCCAGTAAATACTTACGAATAAACAATCTCGGATAAAAATGAGATTGTGATATTTCCCTTACCTTAGGTCCGATTTGCTTCGTATGTGTCCGAACCTCCTGTATAATGATTTAAATAATATCATTGACTTATTACAGAATCATATTCATTGTTATGATATCATATATGGTTCACTTATGACATTATATTACCCGTTCTTTTGTAAATTCCATGTTAAAGAAGCGTTTTGGGTAAAATCGTTTCATTTATCGTAGGTGTTTTGAATTGTTGTTCTTGACATTATTATTACTTATATCATGTTTACTTACTTCCAGAATATAAAATATGATTTATATATCATATATATTCAGTATATATATATATATAATAGATAGATAAATGAAATGAAAAACACCGTTCATGGAGACGGTAGTCCGTACGTACGCATGAACGCTGTTTTCCTTTCCTTATTGTCTTGAATGGAAGTAAGTAGATGACATGCATATATATATATATATATATACATAAATCCAGTAGCTTTATAATGTCATATATTTCATTATTATTCTTATATATACTTTATAATCATTCTTAAATGGTTAACATGGAGAATGAATCTCATCGCGTCGTGGAGACGGTAGTCCGTACGTACGCACGAGCGATGATATCATTTCCATAAATATTGAATTGAATTGGAGTGGATTATAAAATATATCAGAATCAATATGATGTTGTAATAACTATGTATAGTTATTCTTTACACCATTATACCCATCCATGTAAGGTGGTGGTGGAAAATAGATTACACCACGGCGTGGAGACGGTATTCCGTACGTACGCACGCGCGGTGATTTCTTTTTCCGTAGGATGGATAGATGGTGAAATAGGGTTGTTTCATACTTATAATAACATATCAGTATATGAGTGATACTGATGTTATTACTTCATAATGAAACAACCTAAGAAGAAGAAGTGGAAGAAGAAATAAAGATGAAAGAATTGGTAACGGTAATTACCTCTTCTTTGAAGCGCCTCTTTGAGACCTCCTCTTAGGGAACTAAAATTGGTCTTTGAGGAAGACCAGAACCTCTAGGATGTTTCTAGGGAAGTGGAGAAGAGATTTTGGCAGGGGTTGTCCGAGCTTGAGTGCTCAAATTGGTGTGAGGAGGAGGGGGAGGAGGTGTCCTTTTATAAGGGAGGAGAGGGGCACCTTAGGAATACCTCAAAATATTATTTTATATTAATGTCAAAATCGGTTTATAATGGTTCCAAATGGTCTTATTTCGAAGCTAAAGTGGGGATGGGTCGAAATCCTATCAACCAATAGGATTTATACAAGTTTAGGGTATTATTTTAACCTTATCAATTAGATTTAACTCTAAGTTAAATAATTTAACTTTTATCGTGTCTTTTTGTTTTCTTTCACTATATGGTTAATACACTTACCATAACATGACAAACGAACCCAAAATTGTATATTATTAATACATATATCCTTATCTAAGTCATTTGGCCGAACCTTAGATTTTTAGGAATAAAATAACAATTAATAATATAATATTTTATTTAAAAACTATTTTGTGTCAATTTTGACACTATTTGATATATGATTTTTTTGAAAGTCATAACAGAATTATATGTTCGAACCAAATTAATTAAATCAACACTAATATATCATAGTAACCTATAAAATTAGTGGAATTCATAAAAAGTCTCAAATTACATTCATTTGAGCATTTATAACATCAATTATGTTAATATTTCCTTAAAAGGGTAATTACTGCATCATCGTTGTGTCATAAATAAATTAATTTATTTAAGTTCTAAAAATTATAAATAAAATATAATTATGTAGGAAATCTTTTTATCTTTCTAATGAATATTTATAGTCGAATTTATCTTATGTATATCCCCATATTAAAAATGATTTACTTATTAAACTTTGATTTTAACTATTTTAACCCTTCTTTAAATAAATTAATAATAAATGTCCTAATCTAACCCAAGTGGGCCTAAATGGTCATATTTTATTCCTAAGTTTGTTTTTGGTCGAATTACACTTGTCCAATAGAATTTGGACATGTGTTAGGGTAATATTAATATCATATTTACCCTTAGTTACCCTATTTACTATTAACCGCGGTAAAAAAAAGTAAAAAGTTACTATTCACCAAAAAATTATTTTTATCTTATTGAACCACATTTTACTTACTGATATCAACCATGTCTGTCGGATTTTTGAAATTCCATTCACAGAAGTGGTAAAATTAAGTTTTATGCAAAATTCAGTTTTTAACCTACCACTTAGTGGTTTCACTATTCATCAAAAATTGAAAGTTTTCAGAAAAATACCAAAATTTCACCCTAGGATAATTTCGATATTCTGAGTCCAAAAATGAAGTCCATTTTGAAAAATAAAATTTATAAAATTTCAAAAAGTGGTTATTACTATTCATAACGGCTAGTTTTAATAGCATATTGTTGTTTAGTGAAACTCGGTATTGCGTACGACACAAGCTATCGAGGAAGGTTGCGATTGCGTGTAATGAAAGGCAAGTCAAGGATGCGTGTTGTTCAAGCTCCTTTTAGTGAAGCGTACAACACCAGACATTAGTGAAATTAAAAAAGGATATTTTTCATAAAATCTTGGGCTGTTACATTCTACCCCCCTTAAAATGAATTTCGCCCTCGAAATTTGTTGGGGTTATAAATGGTTTACTATTTGAAAGTTTCTTTAATAGAAACCCACATCGTAAAAAGGAATATCAAAACCAATCTTTAAAAACAAAAGTATGAAACGTAACGGTTACCCAAATAAACTAATCACTGGGTTTCCACATAGGTGAAAATATGGATATGGAAGAGAAATATAACCATCATGTTCTGATGGAGAGTGGTAGAGAACATGGCTATGGAAAAGCCAGTAATCACAAAGCCATAAATTTGTGACGATCTAAGGTACCATCTGATTCATCAGATATAAGATCACTAGGACAACATTTTTGGTTTTCAAGATCGTTTCCCTAAAGTTAAAGAATTTGAATTAGAATAAATACTTGCTTTATGTTGGTACAGCCTCACTGTTGTTCGTGCCTTTAACAATTTCCACTTCATCTCTTAAATAAATGAAGTTGAATTTGTTATTCGTGAAGTGTTAGCAGATCATGTGATAGAATGAAGGGTCATTCCATCTGTCTCAAAAGGTTAGAAAAATTTATATACATAAGTCGATCTATAGTGAGATTAATCATATATGGTTCCTAAAATGGACTTATACTTTATATATCATACTGCTTAATATAATAAAAATAGTTTCTACTAAATAGGGACTTCTTGTAGGCCAGTGGTAGGCGATAAAGGCCAGTCGCACTTCGGTTGTGGGTTCGATTCCTACAGCCTTGTCCGAAGCGATGGGTTGTCGCCCGTCCTGCAGGTTGTCCTTTTTCTAAAACTATATTACTATAACATCCCATCAATAATATCGAGAAAAATTATATCCTTATACAATACTAACTTATGTCCAACATAATCCTTTCCAATCTTTAGGCTTATCCATAATACTACAGTCCACTCTCATAACATAGTGAAAATGATTACCAGAGATTTAACACCATCGTCGATCCCCGTATATCATAAGATATGTCTTGTTGGTCACATTCCAAACATTCAAAGGCCTTAATCAAGTATTTTCTTGAATACCCATTGAACCATAGTGAAAACATGATTGCAGTTAAAAGTTAACACCTTCCACATACCAAAATCCTCAAAATTATATATACTCAAACCATGATATCACTTAGTCCTTATATCAATCATGAGCTCATGAATACTGTCAAACATTTCATTTCCTCCTAATCCCTTCATTATGCGCATATCATCTACTTTCCAAAATATTTGAATCACTTTTCATGGTTACCGGTACCTTAGAATTATTGAAAACCACAATAGACCAATACATAAATATTTCAATACACCATAAAAGTACCTCAACAACATTATTATTTAATACCAATACATAAACACTTCAGTCCATCCACTTCAATGATTGTCCTGGAATAAGTCCTTCCTTGATTTAGAAGTACCTTTTTAGGTCCGGGCATTGAGTTGGGTAATGCCCATGTTCTCCAAAAATAAGACATTGAACTCCATAACAGTCTGTCACACTATGACCCTTTTCTCCACACAGATAACATCGGTCCCTCCATTTGAGGTATTCCTCAAGGTTCTTCTTCCCTTCTTTAGAAATCTCAATCTTCCTTTCTTTATGCTCCTCAACATGAGAACATGAATAATAGTTTATCTTCCTTTTCTTTGATGAATTAGGCATACCACTAAATTTCACCTTGTTAATCATATATCGCGATGACTGACTCGGCATAATCAAAATATCTTTCTCTCTAGGAATTACACAATCTTTTTGCTCATAGTCACCAATTTGTCCATTGGATTCAATGTTAACCGAATTCCTTCGGGTTCCCTTCATTAACTAAAACACAAAAATAATATTGTGAGAGGCAAAAATCATTCTAGAAAAACAACATAATAAAGGGGGAGTATCCTCAATATCTAACATCTTAGGTTAAATTCTAAGATCGTTACCGTAGTTCTAGGACTATATCCTATACTTATACTTATCCTTAGGGACATCCCTAGACACACCTTAGAAATATCTCTAGGGATCTCACTAACGTTTTCGCATCCTAGTTTCCAAAGGTTGACTAAACCTTTCCTCTGATACCAACTGTAGAGACCTGAAGCTTGACGTACATGGACATTACATTACTTTTGCGGAATACTTAGTACATAACACACACACACACACAAGGATCGTAATAGTTTAGTGTCTTTGGAAACTCGGAACATAATCTTCTAATCCTGGTGAAAGATCTTCAATATCTCCCATAAAGATCTTCACTTTTTTTTCTTACCTAAAACCTTTATTTATATCCTGGGGAAAAGAAAACATAAAAGGGTGAGCTCAAATGCTCAGTAAGGGTAAACAAAAGAAAAATCAATCACTTCATATTCATAAGAACATAACTTTTGGAAATCTTAACCTGCAAAAGAGATCATAATTTCATAACCTGGGATAACTCATGGTAGTGAAATGTATTCACAGTAATCATAACTTAAAATATGAAACTTTGTGGCATTCCCACATAATCATAGAGAATCATTTCTTGTTAGTCAAGACTCATTGCCAAGACTATCTTAGTGGACAAAGTCCCTTTCTGAATCGAGTAACCCTCATTTCAGTCCTGTTTCACTGAACCGGTATAACCTACCGTTCCAGCCCTGTCTATCTCATGAGATATAAAATCTTTACCCAATGCATTGGAGGGAGATATAGGTCCCACCCATCTTATAATGAATCCTTTCTTATGTGTGCCACATAATCATAAATCATACATCATTTCATAACCCATGTAATACAAATTGGAATCCTAAACATCATGACATCATAAAACAATTCATACAAGATAAAGGAATTCATAAAAATAATTCAATCACAACATGATCAAATCAATGTAATAATAGGGATAAAAACAGAACCCTTTATTATCTTAGATGGAAAATAATTTTGATAAAACACTTGAACTCCATTCTTGAGGAAAATATCCTTTCTTCTTCAAAAAAAATTTCTACTTTTATAACATGTCATACGACTTTAAAATAAAAGAAGTTGATTAAAAATAAACATGAAAACATGTAAAGGAATATTCTTGGAAATAATGTTTTAAAAATCCATACATGCCGTATAAGTTAAAAAAACATTCTTCGTACTTTTGTCGGAAAAGTCAAAAAGTTCCTCGTAAGACAAAAGATTCCTTTCATAGACATTACTAAAAACTCACCAAAGGGTAAAAAATTGATTTAAACAGTTGTAGGTGGATGGAAATAATATTACATATTGATGAAACATGGATGTGGATGATAAAATACACCCCAGTAAATACTTACGAATAAACAATATCGGATAAAAATGAGATTGTGATATTTCCCTTACCTTAGGTCCGATTTGCTTCGTATGTGTCCGAACCTCCTGTATAATGATTTAAATAATGTCATTGACTTATTAAAGAATCATATTCATTGTTATGATATCATATATGGTTCACTTATGACATTATATTTCCCGTTCTTTTGTAAATTCCATGTTAAAGAAGCGTTTTGGGTAAAATCGTTTCATTTATCGTAGGTGTTTTGACTTGTTGTTATTGACATTATTATTACTTATATCATGATTTACTTAATTCCAGAATATAAAATATGATTTATATATCATATATATTCAGTATATACATATATATAATAGATAGATAAATGAAATGAAAAACACCGTTCATGGAGACGATAGTCCGTACGTACGCATGAACGCTGTTTTCCTTTCCTTATTGTCTTGAATGGAAGTAAGTAGATGACATACATATATATATATATACATACATAAATCCAGTAGATTTATAATGTCATATATTTCATTATTATTTCTTATATATACTTTATAATCATTCTTAAATGGTTAACATGGAGAATGAATCTCATCGCGTCGTGGAGACGGTAGTCCGTACGTATGCACGAGCGATGATATCATTTCCATAAATATTGAATTGAATTGGAGTGGATTATACAATATATCAGAATCAATATGATGTTGTAATTACTATGTATAGTTATTCTTTACACCATTATACCCATCCATGTAAGGTGGTGGTGGAAAATAGATTACACCACGGCGTGGAGACGGTATTCCGTACGTACGCACGCGCGGTGATTTCTTTTTCCGTAGGATGGATAGATGGTGAAATAGGGTTGTTTCATAATTATAATAACATATCAGTATATGAGTGATACTTATGTTATTACTTCATAATGAAAAAACCTAAGAAGAAGAAGTGGAAGAAGAAATAAAGATGAAAGAATTGGTAACGGTAATTACCTCTTCTTTGAAGCGCCTCTTTGAGACCTCCTCTTAGGGCACTAAAATTGGTCTTTGAGGAAGACCAGAACCTCTAGGATGTTTCTAGGGAAGTGGAGAAGAGATTTTGGCAGGGGTTGGCCGAGCTTGAGTGCTCAAATTGGTGTGAGGAGGAGGGGGAGGAGGTGTCCTTTTATAAGGGAGGAGAGGGGCACCTTAGGAATACCTCAAAATATTATTTTATATTAATGTCAAAATCGGTTTATAATGGTTCCAAAGGGTCTTATTTCGAAGCTAAAGTGGGGATGGGTCGAAATACTATCAACCAATAGGATTTAGACAAGTTTAGGGTATTATTTTAACCTTATCAATTAGATTTAACTCTAAGTCAAATAATTTAACTTTTACCGTGTCTTTTTGTTTTCTTTCACTATATGGTTAATACACTTACCATAACATGCCAAACGAACCCCAAATTGTATATTATTAATACATATATCCTTATCTAAGTCATTTGGCCGAACCTTAGATTTTTAAGAATAAAATAACAATTAATAATATAATATTTTATTTAAAAACTATTTTGTGTCAATTTTGAAACTATTTGATATATGATTTTTTTGAAAGTCATAACAAAATTATATGTTCGAACGAAATTGATTAAATCAACACTAATATATCATAGTAACCTATAAAATTAGTGGAATTCATAAAAAGTCTCAAATTACATTCATTTGAGCATTTATAACATCAATTATGTTATTATTTCCTTAAAAGGGTAATTACTGCATCATCGTTGTGTCATAAATAAATTAATTTATTTAAGGTCTAAAAATTATAAATAAAATATCATTATGTAGGAAATCTTTTTAGATTTCTAATGAATATTTATAGTCGAATTTATATTATGTATAACCCCATATTAAAAATGATTTACTTATTAAACTTTGATTTTAACTATTTTAACCCTTCTTTAAATAAATTAACAATAAATGTCCTAATCTAACCCAAGTGGGCCTAAATGGTCATATTTTATTCCTAAGTTTGTTTTTGGTCGAATTACACTTGTCCAATAGAATTAGGACATGTGTTAGGGTAATATTAATATCATATTTACCCTTAGTTACCCTATTTACTATTAACCACGGTAAAAAAAAGTAAAAAGTTACTATTCACCAAAAAATTATTTTTATCTTATTGAACCACATTTTACTTACTGATATCAACCGTGTCTGTCGGATTTTTGAAATTCCATTCACAGAAGCGGTAAAATTAAGTTTTATGCAAAATTCAGTTTTTGACCTACCACTTAGTGGTTTCACTATTCATCAAAAATTGAAAGTTTTCAGAAAAATACCAAAATTTCACCCTAGGCTAATTTCGATATTCTGAGTCCAAAAATGAAGTCCATTTTGAAAAATAAAATTTATAAAATTTCAAAAAGTGGTTATTACTATTCATAACGACTAGTTTTAATAGCATATTGTTGTTTAGTGAAACTCGGTATTGCGTACGACGCAAGCTATCGAGGAAGGTTGCAATTGCGTGTAATGCAAGGCAAGTCAAGGATGCGTGTTGTGCAAGCTGCTTTTGGTGAAGCGTACAACACAAGACATTAGTGAAATTAAAAAAAGGATATTTTTCATAAAATCTTGGGCTGTTACACATAGGGCCTAAATTAATGTCTCAATAAAAGACTATGAATCAAATAAATTTCCCAAAATTCTCTTTGAATTCACACTTCAATGGGTTCATCTTCATATTGTACGATCAAAACATTGAAAACACTGTCTGATGGTTAAAAAAGTGTCTAGGTCATTAGTATAATTTTACTACTCGGGCATCCATATAAAATTAAGTTGTTTTTTCTAAGAGGGGTTTAAATATTATGTGTGTATTCCTTTGTTATGTAACTATAAATTTTTTAAGATAAATAACATAACCTAATATTAACATGCTCTTTGAGGTTCCCTAAAGGTAGTGACCTCTTCATGTTCAGGGGATATCCAAATCTGGTGGTAGTTGGAGAACTCATCTTATAAATAAATAGCTTAAAAATAGATTATTGAATCAATAAAAAATTATTTGATTGGGATGAGGAAATATTCCTTTTGAAAATGATGTTTTAGGACACAACAGACAATACAAACTCTAATTGACCCATTATTATTCTTAATGTAGAAAACCAATTTGTGTATTTGACATATCGGATAAAGTGGACCTTGATTAGATTCTCTACTTTTACTTCTGTTATGGAACTATGATATCGAAGCATCCTTATTTCTAGTTGTTTATAACCATTGTGATTTGCTGGTAAACCTATGTGATGGGAAAATAATTAAGGATTTAATCCTGATATTTTTATGTTACTCTATGTGATTATATCTTGGTTTTATTTGATAAATGTGATTTAATTCTCTTACTCACCAAGATTCATTGTTGTAATAATTAGTATACGCCATGGAACTTCTTCTATTCCTAGGATCGTCTATCCTATTTCTTCAAAAATGGTAGTGAAACATTACTTAAATGTTGAAGGGGAATATATAAGCCCATCCTAATCATTAGAGGATTGATTACCCTTTATATCTATATATTATTGAACATGGTTTTCATCCTCTTTATTGGGGGTATAATCATTAAATGAATGTGAATATTCTACAATATTTCATAATACCATGTGCAGAAGGATGGTGGTACCTAATTGTTGTGTGTTTTATTGATGATGAAAACTTATTTCATCAAATTTATTAGTTCTTTCAACTTATTATTAGTAAAATTATATTTTTATAGATATTCTTTAACCAAGGTCAATGTGTATGGGTTGTACATAGATATTCCTACTTTCTTCCATAGAATAGAACACATAAAAATTTATATATTCTTATTTATAATGGATGTAAAATTTATTTTAGGAGACTTTCTAACTAGATATATGGAAAAGAAGAATTTTAATGTATGAAAATGTTAATTGAATGTGATGGATAGATATTTAGAAACACTCCTTCACATTATCTCAATGATTAGCTATGGAAACCTCCATTCCATTTCAGGTTTCTAGTTGTGCTATTATTTTCATCTACTATTGTTTTACCCCCCCTCCTATAATATCCCACTAACTATCTCACACAATATATTTAATTCTACTTGTGCATAATAAAATTATAAATTTATAATGTTCTAAACTACACCATCTACGAAGGTGTAGCATTGCAATTGTAAGGGGTCGATCCCACAATGATAAGGTATCAAAGTAATAGACATTTGGATAAAATTCAGATCATCTTAATTATAATTTGAAATTATTTATAATAATTTAATGATGTAAATAGAGTCAATAAATTCAAATAGAAAATAATAAGAGACAGAAACTAGTTTTCAGGAGCGGTTTTACTAAATAAATCAATTGAAATTTTCTCGAAAAAAAATCATATTAAATAGTTTTACAAACATTCAATTTTATTGTTATGAGAAATGATCAATACCAGAAAATATTCCCTTGTATAGTAATTCCTCATGGTTTGAAAAACCAAAATAGCTAAAGCAAATTAAGATTATATTTGAAAAGAATAAGAATAATCTAATTAAATGGTCATGAATAAATTATCTCAATCATGTTGGTGTTCATTTAATTATTGAAGAGATATGTTCAATGAATAAATGATGAATAAAATAAATGTGTAGGAACAATATAATACATTTAAATAAAATTATCATACTAGTGTAGGAAAATCAGACTTTGATAGTACACACCCCCTTTAACTGATTCTTCTCTCCCATATGGGGTTTAGCCAATTATGCCCATGTGGCCACCAGTGATGAATAAAAAAAATACTCATAGAAGATTGATTGGATGTAAAATAATGAGAAAGTTATTAAATAAGAAATATTGGAATTAAAATAATGATCATTCAACATTACAATGAATTTCAAAAAATATGAATGCAGAAGAAGAACATAACTATAATAATCAATCTCTGGGTCGGAACCCAAGCATAAAAATCCTAGTGATTGAACCAAAAAACCTCCAATGAATGGATTTTGGACTAGCTAGAAACCTTTATTTATAATTGATAAAATCATCCTATGTTTTCCCTGAGTCAAAAAATTGTATTTAATGGACATTTTAGGTCAAACCCATGGGTCCCCGTCGAAAGATACATCAACGTATTATTATCTAGGCCTATCCACCATGTTTCAAGATGTGAATTATTATGTCACACCATGAAAGTTGTGGGAACCTCACTTTTTGTGATTTTTATGGCTTCTGTTCATGACATTTTTTTTGAAGGAAAATGTTCATTAATGTCGAAAATCAGCAGACGTACAAATGCAAAGCCATGAAGGGAAATGGTACAGCCAGAGCAGTTCAACATCATAGGGTCCCGATGCAGCAAGCTGATGAGAAACATTTTTTCCATCTCGTTTAGTAATAGAGAAAGTGCAGATTGATAAGCCTTGATGGATAGACATGATTTGGCTGACAAGGGATCCAAAAGACTGATGGATGCCATTGTTGGAGTTGATAGCATTGATAATGTTGAGATAGTGTGATTCGAGGTTGATTTTATCCAAAAAGTGGTCCATGTAAAGCATGAGACCTGCAAGTATGGCAGTAGCCTCAGCCACCACAGGTTCCTAGAAAGCATAGTGTGCTTCATGTTTGGATGCAACAATTTTCCCCTGATGATTCCAGGCCAGGATGCCAAGGCCGACATGCCCATCCTTGGGGAGAGACGCATCCACATTAATCTTAAGAATCCCTTCTCTTGGCGAACACCAGTGGGAGGGAAAGGATGGGGGACCCACATGCATTTTGTGGCCATTGTGGTGCTTCCATCCCTCAACTCACAAAGAGGCCCTTTCGGTCCAAAAAACGGGGGGTCTGTGAACGTGGTTAAAAATTGCCTAATTGCGATAGACTCAAATGATCCATGCCAAGGTGCAAAGTGAACCAGCTTTAGCCAGAGAGAAGGAGGAGAACCATCTCAATATGAATGATCCATGACATGTATTATATTCTAATCCATAAATTAATTCACATAGTGGATTCCCCATTTTTAGTGATTGAAGCTTCGCTTTACCTGGATTCTTCAGTTTTGAGCCTCTGAAACATCCCATGGACATCCAATATCATGGGAAACCTTCTTTTAATTAAATTCTTGATCAATTTGGATTTAATATTCAATCCTAGATTTATCATACTTTTTTTTTGTCGTATCACTCCACTTTATGGAATGATGTGAATTGTTTTTATATTCACAAATGTTATTGATTTCTTCCTTATTTTTCAAAATGTAGGTCCTATCATAAGAACACATCAAATAATGAAATTAGGATTGAATCTCATATAAAATCAATTAATATCCCAAGGAAGCACATATGGAAACCCACCAAAATATTTATACTAAACAAAGATATCACCCGCATCAATATATTGAGATTTTCATGGGCCAGTAAGTGAACTATCACAATAAATCTATTTAATTTTACCATCAAAAAAATAATTTAACCATTGATGATATGAAGAGGGTTCCATTGTATGTAAATGAATCAATGGACTTCCAAACATGACATTTAATATGGTTTCATTGATTAACCACTATGAACTCAAATACGAACAATTGATCCCCAAATTTTATTTTCAACTTGATTCTACCAAACAATTTATTTTAACTCTTTTCACAACCCAAATCATCAAATATAAAGGATCCAAATTAAATTACTTATATTATAAACTATTTAGGGCCTCAATAATAATAGGGATGATTAATGAAACATTTTCCACTATGGATTAAAAAATGTTGACTTCATTGAGTTTCATGAACAAATATAAGTGTTTCATGTTCCCTTTTAGGGATGTGTCCTAAAATTTTCCTATAAAGGATATTAATTTCTTACATTTAGTGAATCTAGTCTGAGCATAATATTCATCAATATTAATGAATTATATTTTAAACTCTTGAGGGTTTGAAAAAGCATCAATAATGGCTTTCATGTGTTCCTTGAATAAAATGAGGCAATCTAAAATTGAAATCCAAACATGAATAATATATATATATTCCTATACACATTATATTTTTGAGTTAATGGTTTCTTCTTCTTTTTATGTGTTTTTATTGACATTCATACATATAGTTATAAGGTACTCTTGAATAAGAACTTTCCAATATTTGATATAATTATTACCCTACTACATGTGGGATGGAGGGACTAGATCTTTCCACAATAAAAGGTTTACTAGATGATTTCATTTATGTTAATTGGTTTACTAGTCGTATAAGAGCATGGTAAGAGTTGGATGGGACAATATTAGATGTTCACTTCCATTGGACTTATTGAACAACCTTTATAAAACCCCTATAAAATTAATACTTAAAAGGATAAATGTTACTACCTATGTCAACAAGGTATACCTTTCTAGTCAATTTATAAAGAAGGGATGGGTCATTTTAGGAAACATCAGCTTCACCCAAGTTCAAAAGATCCAAAAGAGGGATTGATGATGATCAATATCTTAGCACACACACTAATTGAAGAAATTATATCATGATGATGATGTAATGTATGATAAATTTGAATCTGGTTTCATGAGTATTTCTTGATAAAAAGGTGACTTTTCTGTGATCGTGAAATAGAGTGTACCTCTATATTGGATTAATATTTCATCCTATGGAGGACCTTTATGGTGGGTAACATGGAGAGAAACTTTATATTTTTTGGATTCATTATCAGTACAAGATTTACCTTCATGTTTTTTACAGCTTCATTGTAGGGAGGACCTCCATGGTGGGTACCATAGGGATGAACTCCATGGTTTCCAGAATCTTTATTTATGTTAGTAGGAACTTTATTTCAAGTTGATGTTTTGATACATTTAGTACCATTATTTTTAGTGCCATGGAAATGATATCCATGGTTTTTATATCCTTTATTATTTTCATTGAGAGGACATCCTTTTTGGTATTTTTTCATGGAGAGGACCTCCATGGAAGGTACTATGGGGAGGAACTCCATGGTTATTTCATTATTTATCATCAAAATGGTTAGAAAATCTATATAATTTTATTATTTTATCATAGGGAGGAACACCATAATAGGAACAATGGGGAGGATATCCATGGTTTTTGAAATTTTTAAATTTGACACAGGGAGGACATCCATAGTGTTTTGACGTGTTATAAGGGTGGGGGGATTCATGGAATGAATTATGGAAAATGCCTCCATAATTATTAGATTAATAATTTCCATGGGATGGATCTCCATCATGGTTTTATGTTTTTCTGTGAGGAGGTCCTCCAGAGTGGGTACCTTGGGGAGTACCTCTATAGTTTCTATATTATTTATTACCATGGGGGAACAACCTTGGTTATTCGATGTTTCTTTATAGGAAGGAACTCTATGATGGTTGATTATTTTTTTACCACATGGATGAAATCCATAGAATTTAACTTTTATATCATGGGGAAAACCTCTGTGATAATTTTTTATTCCCTCAAGAGTGAAGAATTAGTTGATCGAGTCACTAGTTTCTGTTTAAACGATAGTTATGGATTTTGAATTAAATTTACTTTGAACTCACCCCATGGTGTTGAAATGTTTTGATGGTGAACTTTTGAGGTGATATAAATAGCATGAATAGAAACATGTTTCTAGGTAGTGGTGTTTATCTATCCTTGGCAAGATATTCTCCTTGGTTCTAAATTTTGGATGACTATGGAAAGAATCCACTCAATTTTTTTAGATAAATAGAGTTTTTACGATGGTTATGTAAATGATTATTGACAGGATTTCTTTTAGAAAAATTCTAGGAAACTAGAAATATTTAAGGGAAATACTCATCATATTTCTTTAAATAGGGTTTGAAATCATTACCTTACTCAGGTAAGAGGCTCCCAAAGTATTTTGATGACATGGTGGGGGCCAGCGACCCAATAATACCTTGTTAATGTGATACCAAACATCCCTGATTTATCCCTTTTAAGTTTTCTTGTATTTTTATCAAGTTGAAGATTTCATAAACATAAAACTAATATTCCATCAATGCGTTTACCATTTGATAATGCAATAATTTTATAGCGTAAATTTTATATTAGGGGATAAAAATTGTGGGATGTATAATGGAAGCATAAAATTCATATTTTATAGAATCAGTGTATGAATATTTTTAATTGTGAAATGTTGGTCACTATTGGATGAACCCAAATCTGGTTGGGGATCATTAAACATTAATATATATTATCTATAAATACAAAGGTAAAAATACATGGGAAGTAAATCTATTCCTAAGGTAAATGATTTTACATCGACTTTACCATTTTATATTTCCATCATATCCTTGAACCACCACTTTTCTGGGTGGGATTTTGTACAAAATTGTTAAAATTGAGAGGATGAGAGGTCGAATCATCCTATGAAGGAACTAGTTATCTTATCTAGGACTCTTATAAATTTAATGCATGTTCATGAAATCCTTCCCCAAAATATTACATGTTACCTTTGATGAAATTAGTTGATTAAGACTAATGAATTTAAAATGAAAATACCAAAAATGAAATCATCTCATATTTAATTATTAAAGAATCCCATATCTTTTATATTTTAAAGACATATAAGAAGGAACTGTAATTATTAACACTATTCAGGGAGGCTTACAGAAAATGTTGGGATTATAATAATAGAGGGATCATTATATATTCTTGTTAAGAGAATATAAACATATATAGTTCTAGTTCATTGTTTAAATCCATATGAAAGATCATAAAAATCTTCATTGAAAAATGAGGTTTGTAAAATTTATCTTATTATAAAGGAATAAAATGAACTTTAAATCTATATGAGTAGGGAATGAAACTCATCATTGATAACGATTGTTATATTTTAGATCAATGTAATTAGGAATATCATATAATATCACATCATGTGGGGATGGTGTCATTCAATATAAATTAAGGTAATGTGGTAAGAACCATTATATCATGCCTTTTAGGGTTTAGTGATATGGATAATTATACCATGTAGTTTAAGTTCATATAACTAGAATTACTAGGTGAAATATCATGAAATATCATTACTGTGGGACTTATTAATGAGCATCCATAGATATGAAATCATGGAAATAATTTAGTTAAAATAATTAGAAGTTCCACCAGGAGAGGAATTCTTATAAAGTAAGAATGGAAGATAAATATATACATCCTTGAAAGGAGTCTATAAAGTAGTTGGGAGAATACATAAGGCTTATATTAGAAAGGTAACCTATGAATATAGACGTATACATACAATAGACCAACCCACATAAACCCATAACTTCCCCTAAATTGGCCCACAATAAGTCCCGAAGCATGTTCCGTGTCGCCATGGGATGGTAATTGGAACATTAGAATCATATAAATAGAATATGCGAATGATTTTACCCTCAAAATGAATATATTAATAAAAAATGATTAGAGTGTCAAGAATAGTAACCAGAACATATCATATGTCAAAAAAATAAACTAAATTGGTCACATCCGACAATTGGATAGTAATTTCTCATTAAATAAAAAAAAGAACACCATGATATGGAACCCAAAACAATCCATGGTTCCATCTCCATGTGACCATGCATCACCACTATCCCAACCCACCAAAAAGAAAACACAAGGTAGAAGATCCATACTCTAATTAATACTCTTCCATTTACATGAATCCTAAAAACCAAGACTAAAAATACCGATATTAAAAAATAGGGCATGAGATCAAGACCCCAGTAAGATTCCACTAAGAATCTATACAATCTATAAATATGTGAATCCATTAATTCGTGAATAAAATAGATTCATAAAACACTTTAACAAATTATTTTACATTTAAAATTAATCCATTATTTTTTTTCAAAACATTTCATTCATTTTAAAATCATTTCATAATCAAATAAATAGAGTAATGTGACTTATCACATATCCAATGGCATAAATAAGTAAATAATATTTTTCAAACATAAATTTCTTAATCAAGATCAAGTAAGAAAATAATCATATTGAAATTTCATGCACGTAATGTAATCTCAAAGAATCCAAAGATGTAAATCCATGATGCAATGGTGTACACAACTAAACCACTATGACACACAAAGGAACACTAGCCGACATATGTGACACCTAAAGTCTATGTATACCAATACCTCAAAAGTCTACCCCTTAGTCATCATGACATCTTGGAAACCTTCCTAAGTTATAAATAACTCAACTTGGTCTCATATTTGTTTTGTTTTCCCTATACTCCAAGGTCTCTATAGTGTTCTATTATATTATCAATACGTTCAAGGAAAATATAAAAGTTTCTAAAAATATTTTCCAAGGAAAATACATTTTAAATTAATTTACACATTACTTAAAACATTTTATATAGCGATCTTAGTCTACTCCTATTCTTGAAAATCCATTTTCTTATCAATGCCATCTTTGAGGTATTCTTTCAAACACATAATGATCATAAAATCCAGTTTCTAAAGATTTTTTTTTGAAAACCCATTTCATATCCGCAAAAGATCAAATACAATTCCCTGAATAAATTTTAATAAACAAAACTAAAGGAAATATTCCCAAGAACATAATAAATGTTAAGGGTTAGACTGTAAAATAGTGACACTTTATTCAATAATGATTTTATCCACTTTGCCTCCTAAAACGGTGATGGGAACATAGAGATCCAGTCATCACAAGCCTAGATCCATGATATAAGGCACAAATTATCTCTTTAAACCATATATCTGGATGTCATATAATTCATAGGTTTTAATAACATCTAGAAAATGAGATCTGAGAAGTAAATCTATAAAATGAGGAGAAGTTTAATGGAATACCATGTTACCTTGAAGATATCCACCGATAATTATCAAGAATCACTATTTAATCAAATAGGAAAGCATAAAGGAGGGATTGATTCAAGATAATGAGGAATTATTATGTGATTAAAGGTTAAAATGACCAAGTTCATTGGATTAATGTTCAAATAAATAATCAGATTGAGCCACATGGTTTGGCTCCACGGTCTGACAAACCATGCGCTAACCATGCGGTGGTCACTACCCTTTGAAAAAAAATCCATAGATTCTAAGAGAATGTATGGCAGTTTGAAAACCCATGAAAAAGAATAATGAAAATCACTAGAAAAAATCCAAAAAATTCAAATGGTTTTCCTAGATACTCACATGGTTTGACAAACTATTCTCAAACCATGAAAAATTCCACTCGAAAATCATATATCCATATCACATGGTTACCAAATGGTTTACACTAATTGTGCACCCAAACCTCAAACTTGTCCTACTTTTCCCAATACTAAAATATTTCAACACCCAACTCCCAGAAGCCTCCAAAAATTGATAATATATAGACTAAGATCAAAACTAAACGCATCGGTGACCCATAAGGTATCACCATTCTTCCCAACATAAAATAATTTTATCCTCAGAAAGGATCAAGATCACGAACATGAGAAAAGATAAGGCCATTTTTGTATCATCGAGGACTTTCAATCCCATTAGTCATGAATTTACCTACCACATCACCATCTCACTTAAACTAATGGGATCATCTTGAAACACAACAAATTATCCTATCAGTCTACTGTATGATCATTTCATTCAACCACTGAGATATTTTGATCATTCTAAATGTCCTCCCACTCAATTATGTTGGATGAATCTAGTAGATACTTATTTAGATGAGAAACATGGAACACATCATGGATTTAGATAAAAAATAATGTAAGTCCAAAAAACAATACACGTTTAATAGTTTCTTCATAATCTAAAATTAGATGACATAATGATGTTCTAACTTGCCCTTATTCCCCATGTGAATATTTCCTAACCAAGGAGAAATTCTAATAAAAACCAAATCACCCAACTCAAAGTACAAAGGATGATGATGCCGATTGATATATCATTTTTTATGACTCTAAGCTATCAACAACCTCTTCTTGATCACTTGCATGATATTCACCATATCCTAAACAATGATTAGTCCAGAAAAGGATCATTATCAAAACTCTAACCAATAGAGATAAAACCTAAAAGAATCAAATACAAAACCTCAAATATCACTATATGGATCAAATCCTAATTACTGTTTCTATAGGAAAACCGTACTAGGAAATGTTTTTTCTCTCATAATCCACTAAAGTCAAGAACACATTACCAAAGTATATCTTTAGGAATATGGATGGATCACTTAGTTTGGCAATCCATATGTGGATGATAAGCTATGATCAAAATTAACAGAGAACCCGTCACTATATACCAACCACTATAGAACTAGAATGTAAAGTGAGAGTTTCTATCAGATATGATTATAAAATACCTTAATCTGATACTCTCTCACATGGAATAATTAGGTTGGTAACAGGGCCTCAAAAAATACCTCCCCATATGACATAGGCTAACAACTAGCAGGGGTTGTGAGGAGAATAGTTTGAAGACTATACCCCCTGGTATAGATTTACAACATAGTGGGAACTAAAAATATAAAAAAAATATTAACATAACAGAAAAGTCTAAATTGTACAACATACACTATAGAAGTAAAATAAGAAACCAATAAAAAAAATAATAGAAACCCATGTAATAAAAATATTAAGTGTATAAAAATGTTAATTGAAAGTAATAAACATAAAATAACTAACTAATATAAATAAACTCAAAAGGCCTCGGTCCCAAACCCCATGTTAGTCCCATTGATAAACTCCAGATCATCCAATAAGTAACAATCAATAACAAGTTCCCTTTTAATTGTCCAAACCTACATCTATGTAATCAGCTCGGATAATAAAAGGAATCCCAAATTTGGTGTGAGTAAAACTAAGTAGGTCCACACTGTTGTGTTTAAACAAAACCAGTGTGATAATAAGTGCATGAAATAATGCGATAAAAAGGTGTCTTAATTAATCAACTTAATAAGATAAAAAAATCAACCCAATTTGGAACCAAACTGAAATATCTCTGAGCATGTAGTAAAACCATTCTAACCATAACAAAAAACTATGGAATAATCAATAACCAAGAAAATCCACATGTATAAGCATTTTAGTATCCCGAGCATCTCCATATATATAATCATTTTAACATCTTGGGTTAATCCCTATATATAAGCATCATAATATGAAATAGGGTCAAGACCTATATATAAGAATTATAACATAAAACTGGACCAATCACACTATATAATAATTATAACATGAAATGGGCCAAGCCCATTATACAAGCATTATAACATGGAATTGATCCGAGCCGACTATATAAGCATTAGATCATGAAACTAGGCCAAACTCTCTATATAATAATTATATCATTTAATTACGCCCAACCCTCTATATAATCCTTATAGCATGAAACTAGGCCAAGCCTGCTATATAAGCATTACAACATGTAACTAGGATAAGCTCTCTATATAATAATTAAAACATGAAACCATGCCAAACCTACAATATAATCATTATAGCAGGAATCAAAAAATAAGTAATAATAAAAAGGATACCAACATATCATATCATTAGCCTCAATGGATAATTCTAAAAATTACCATTTTTCTTTCAATTCCACATTTCATTTACCAAGTCGGTCATAAACCATTAATAAGCTAGTATTCAACCAATCATATCATATCATTCACAGAAATTTCAATTACAAAAATTTATTACAAAGGAAATTCTACATCTATAATCACATAAGGTCTCATGTCATACTAAACACACTTTAAACCATTAGCTAATTCATTATTATTCCCAGGGTAATCTCACCCAATGGGTAAATGCAATATAGGAAATATCCACATTGAATCCAAAAGGATACACTGAATAACCCCACACATGATTTTTCATCATTAATTATTCAATTAGTTAATACACATGTTGTGTTAGTGTAATACAAATATTTCACATACTTAATCAATTAAACACACCATAGAGTTAGGTTTAGACCCCCTAACTTTAATCGATAATCAAGAAAATTATTTATATTGGTAATGCCAAAAGGATGAAGGCGTATAAGATTGATATAAGAAACATAGATCACACAAGATCAAGATAAAAAACCAAAAAAACCATGGTAAATATATTCCACCACCACAATTAGAGAACACACTGAAAGGAGGGGAAAACCTAAGAAAAAAACTCACTGGGGATCAAAAACATGATCGGGGTGTCCAAAATACATGAAGGCACTCAAGAATAACCTAGTGTTTGAGGGAGGAGAGGCTACACATGAGTGAAAAAAAACATAAGAACTCATGTATTTAAAATCACCCATATTGATAAATACAAACTGTTTAATTTTATTAGACAACTTTTACTTCTCTATTTATGAGATACAGTGAAATTCATGTTTCCTCAAGTAAATTAAACATTGTTCAAACATTAAAAATTGTGTATTAATTTCATGTATTGAACTCATTTCACTACTTGTTCTTGGATATAGTTATACATCATGTAATTAATTTAAATGGAGTGTAAGTTTCTTGTAGTAATATTTTATCCCTTCTTCCTTGGAATATATTTAACCACCTCTGAAACCTTTTAAACTATTAAGAAAACCCCACAATCCCATTTAACACATTTATAACTAGAATCTATTAATTAAAACAAAATTACATGCCTGAACTTTATGAAATTTTTAGGAATAAGATGATAAGGAAAATTATCGTATTAAGGTATTGTATTTTGTTGTCAAGGAAGTTTGAGATGAAAAGAAATCACCTCACTTAGTAAAAGTGGATGACTAGTATGACCATCATATTCAGGAAATAAATCTCACAATTTTTAATAAACACCATTTAATTAGGATGGAAATATGTTTCTAGAAGATATAGAAGTTACAATACTTCCAATGGTAAAACTGACGATACTAAAGGTGATTGATAAAAGGTAAAATATCATTAAATATGGGTTTTATGATGAGATAAATCGAGTGGTTTTTGATAGAACATGAACGGAAATTCGAAACGAATTATTTATGCATAGTAGTACAATGCATACTGCAAAGCGTGCTATACAGACCATGTAAGGAAAACAGTTCACAGGTAGCTCAAAATTCACATGAGGATTGTAGTACATGGGTGGAATTTCATTTTTATAATGATTCAATGATTTAGGCTTCCACAAAGGGTTATTGTTTATGGAAGACATCAACTACCACAAAGGAGAAAGATTCTATGCATACCACATTATAGTTTGTGATGAAGGCTATACCACATCAAAGTTATGGGTTAATCAGATTAGCGGGGTTTATGAATATTATTTTCCTATATAAAGAATATTAATGTGATCAATAGATAGATATAGTTTTAATTGAAGAGATCATAAATGTTGGAAGAATTTCAGTAAGTCTGAAGAAGTTCAGAGGAAGAATTCCATAAAGGATTATAGTTTATGGGGATCACTTAAATGGAAGGAAATGTTATCTATATAAGTAAAGAAAATATATAGAAGAAAAGATAATCCATGGAAGAGAATAAAGTACATGGAATTAGTGATGGTCCACAGAATAGAAGACTGTCTGTGGAAGAATAAATAGTCCATGGAAGCAGGGGCTGACCGCATAAGAAGAATTTGTCCAAGAAGCACTCATGCCACATGGTGAAACTCAGTTCACATAGGATACACAACAGTTCACAGTGGGTTCAAGGAAGTTATAGAAGGGACTAAAATAGTTTTAAAAATAAATTTTGTAAAAGTAATAGTATGTAGAAAAGTGGGATTTCTATTTTGAGCAATCAAACATGGAAATCAAACTAAAGTAAAAAATTGTGTATCATTAAAGAGTCTGAGAATTTTCTACCTACTTCTGGGTAATAAAGTTATGTATTGTTTTAAAAGATCATATTTTAGAAAGTTTATTAAGAAGTATAGTGACATGTTTGTTACAAAAATTATACTACATATTTTGTGATAGAATAAGTAAATGCACTATTGAATTGTTTACATAGTGCTACATGAGTGTAAGGTCACATACTACTCATTTAATTCCAAAAAAGGTATTTGTTTATATTATATTGTGTAGTATTATATTGTTTCCAAACCATACCAAGAATTTAGATACTATTGTTGAGTAGTGAACCTTGAAAATTATTATGTTCATATGGATGTGGGTTTGAATTTTTTTAAGTAGGGAAAAAATATTTAACAGGAGTTGAAGGTTGTTTCATTTTAATGGAAGAATAAAATAAAAATATATCACTGATTTAACCCTCCCCCTTATAGTGATACATTAATATTGACCAGGAAAATACCATTTTACTCAACAAAATATCTCCATATTTAAACAAGACTTGACCATCAAGGTTTAAAGATAAATAAAAAACCCAAATAAAATGGATTCAATGAAAATTTAAAAGAGTGATATTAATATAAAAACATGAGATCTTATAAGATTCCCACAATATATAATCTCATCCTTGAGCTACTACAAGAATATTTATGGGGTATTTGTGAATAGGTCTCTCCGCTATGATCACATATTAGAATACCTCTCTTAGTTCTCCTCTTGAACATGACCATGCTTCCACTACACTCGAACCATAAGTATAGTCTTTCCCTAGCTATACTTCTCACTATAGTCCAAAATCCTTATTGGATGATTCTCAAAGTATGCATCGACACATTTCTTGACATCCTAAATGTTTACTATATAAAAAGGTGTTGGATGATATCTCTGTATCCGGAACATGTGAAACATGTAATCAATGTCACTGTAGCTTTCTAGAATGGAAAATCAGTATGACACTGGACCAAACCATTCCACTATCTCAAATAACCTGACAAATAAGGTTACTTGATTTCTCTATTTCCTCATACGACATTGCCTTAAAGTAGGAAATAGCCAAAGGAAAACATGATTAATAATGTCAAACTTTATAGGTCATATCTAATGGATAGAATATGATTTATAATTTCTATTTGCAGTCACTAACCACTTCCTAATCAACTGATCCTAATCAATCATCTCCTACATGAAACTAGGTCCAAAAAGTGGTGAATCACCTACCTCCAACCAACAAAGACCTGAACGACATGGAATTCCATAAAAATCCTGAAATGGTTCCATTTAGTATAATTCCTAAAATAAATTATTATAAAAAATTAAATGAGTGTTATATGATTCTCCCATGAACCACAAAAAAGTAAAACATAGGCTCAAAAAATATCCTATAGAATCTGAATAGTCTTCTTATATTGACTATTAGCCTATGGATGATAGGTTTTTCATAGAATAATTTGCAATCCCAAAGCCTTAGAAAGACCCCACTATAACTATGATTTAAAACAAGGACCTCTATAAGAAATGATACTCCTTATAACACCATGAAATTTAACTGTCTCCTACATGTAAAATCTACCAAGTTCATCAATAGTTAAGGTATCCATAATAATCAAGAAGTGGGATACCTTCATCAGTCGATCTATGATCACCCATGCTAAAACATTATTTTGATATGTATAGGTTAATAATATCATAAAATCCATAGTGAAATCATCTCATATCCAATCTAGAATGGGTAGAGGCTGCAACTTCCCAATAGTTCATTGATGCTCGACTTTCACCTAATGAAAAGTAGAATATCTCACCACAAATCCTACTACATTATTATTTATTCCCGGCCACCAATAATGTATATAGAGATCATGATACATATTTTTCAAAATAAGACATACCACCCATATAAAAATCTCTCACCATATCCTCATGTAAGACTGTAAGAACCCATAATCGGTAATAAAAAAGAATATTACTGTCGATACTAAGAGACCATCCTAATTGTGTCTCCCCACCATATATTCTACCTATCAGAGCTAAGATATCCATATCGGAAAACTACTCTATATTGATCCTATCAAGAAGAATGTATATGATAGATTTTGAAGTCAGATCCATTTTTCCCTAAGACTCTTGAAATTCGAGATGTATGTCTGCAAATGATTATGTCATCTTCCACTCATGAAAAGACACTTACACTACCTCTATCTTTATCATTCGACTAAAGTCATTTGTAATGATGTTTCCCTTTCTTGGTGTATATGATTTACCCACCACAAGTAAAGTGAGGATAGGTTCTGAATTTATCTTACTCTTCAAATCCTAAAAATATCACCCATAAGAATCTAAACAAACAATCTTCACCCCTTTTTGGTTAGCCTAAAAATTGGTGCTTCCAGACAGAAGGAATACTAAATAAAAATCTAGTAATAACCTGATAAACCTAGACCACATAAAATCTAAAAAGACATTATTGAGTCAATCCAAAGATATCATGCTTGAAACCTTCTTTGGGTCCACTAAAAATATATCCTCTAAGATGAAATTATCCAAAAAGTGTACTTTATCAATATATAAACTACATTTGGTTTGTTTGACATAATTCCAACACTCTCTCAATGCACTAAAGAGGATTTCAAGATTTTGAGAGTGATCATCTACTAAATTTGAGTACACTAATATTTTGTCGAAAAAAACCACAAAAATGGTCTAGAATATGGTGAAAGATTTTATTCATTAAGACCATGAATACCACTGGTGCATTCATCAAACCAAACGACATCACTATAAACTCATAGAAGACATAAATTATCTTAAAAGTAGTATGAGTTATGTCTGATGGTATAACCCTCAACTGGTGGTATCATTATCTCAAATAAATCTTGGAGAAGATCTTAGAACCTCTTAGCTGATCGAAGAGATCATCGATACATAGAAGGGGATACCGGTTCTTGATTCTCATTTGGTTCAATTTCTGATTATCTACAAAAAATAAAAAATCCACATTTTCCTTCATCAAAAAAATGTAGATAACCCCAAGGATATGTACTAGGATTTATAAAAACATTATCTTCTAGATCTTCCAATAATTGTTTTATCTCCTGATGCTCTATTGGTGAAATTTTTCAAGGTGAGATAGAAACTAGCTCTAGTCCCACAACCAAATTGATTATGAAATTGATCTCTCACTCAGGTGATAGGATATAGAAATTTTCAGGAAATACATCCTAAAAATTGTCTACCCCTGGTGGAAAATTATATTATTTCATTCAACCATCATCCAAAATAAGGCTTGTTATATGAGCCATGAGATAATCCAATCTACATTGAATTGGTCCGACATGACCTACCTGAAGATCCCACTCACCCTGGTGATAACAACTGCCACCTTCTAGAGATAAAAATTCAACTCTCTTTTGATAATAGTTGGTATGATCTTGGTATACAAATATCTAATACATTCCAAGAATAAAATAAAAAATGGTCATTTATGGCATGAACGGTTCCTAAAAGAAATAGTTACCACTAATTTCTAAAGAACACACCTTGCAATGTCTGATATTCATTGACCACACTCACAATGGTGTATCAATGGTCATGAAACCATTCAAGATTTCCAAAACAAATCCCAAACCATTAAAAAAAAGATAAAAATTAATGTGACGATCCTATATCAAGGAAAAACTAAGAACACGTAGATGACATAAGAATCATACCTATGTTGGTATAAGGTATTGCATCCACATTAGCTAGAGAATTTATCATAGTGTGGAACTATTTATCCCCTCTACCTTGGGATCCAGTATGAATCTTCTATACTTATCCCTCTATCTAGTACTGCTGCTCCTGCACTAAGGTACCATAACCTCTGCCTTGACATGAATTCACTATAGAACTCCAAAATACCTGTCTGTTTAGGGGTAGTTATGTCCATAATTGAGTCTGGTACCTATCCTAATCCCCTACCACAACTTTTCTACCGCATACCCTAAAAAAATTTGTAGGTCAGCTAGCCTACTGTACGAATGGAAATCCAAACTAGATTACAGACACTGAGGTCGTTTGAGGCCCAACATTCCACAATGATTGCACTGAAAAATAACATAGTCCTTAGATGGATTCCCATAACTCATACTCTTCATGTTGTTTCTATGGATATATCTTTCGTAGTGTTACATGAAACACCAAAATAAGGGATCCCAATTTTCCTTGCTTAAATAGCATGGTCGCTGCTGAGGGATTCTATTGCATTACCTTCCGCAATGAGTTCTTGATTCATCAAATTAAAAAAAAAACTACCCAAAAAAATGAGTTCACCTATAACCTGATCTCATATTGAATACCATATTGAGAAAACCTTTACCTAGAGATATCATCAGCATCTTAATACTGAAAAAAGTGTTACATGTCTTGAAATGTCCAGTGTAGTCCATCACTAGCATACTCATCTACATCAGCTGCATGAACTCATGATCATTTTCATCCCTCAGAATATATATATAGAAGTGGGTCAAGAAATTTTCCTCAAATTCCTTCCTATAAAACTACTCAATAGACCCATATTACTCTATAATTTCCTAAAATTCTTGTTTATCCCCTAAATAATATATGAAAAATGCTTTACCCTCATATCTTTGTGTGTCTCAAGGTGCTTGAATATCATCTGGAATGACTCGATCCAGAACTCATCTACCAAGGGCTGACCTCCCTTGTGAATGTAGGTGGATGTTGCAGTTGAAAATCTACCACCAACTTAGATATCGAAGGAATGGTGTGAATAGTCTCCCTTTCCATGGACCGTATGAACCTTAAGAAGTTGTTACGAATATGAACATCCATCTGATCCTTAGAAGCTACATGAAGCTCAGGTTCAGTTACATTAGCAGTGTACTGATTTCCACTATCCTAATGCTCAATGTGAAGATAACGAGGATGCATTTTATCTATAAGAAAAATAAACTCCTCAGAACACTGACTAATAGAAAAGTTAAATTAATAATGTGGAAACAACAAAGAAACATAGACTCATAGTCCCTCTAAATATGGATTACACGTTTTTTATCATGAAATAAAAGTTCTTTATTTTAATTTATCAGATATAATAGGTGTATCATTTCACAGTTCATACATGTAATTATATACCACATGTAATGAATATGTCCATATCATAAACAATGCAAGTCAATATATATCCCAATATGCCTATCATGATGCATGTATACTCATCTTACGCCATACCAGGTCATGTGTATAAATATCAAGAAAAATATGTGAATCACCCTAGGTGAAATACAACAAACAGTAATAGTGAACAACATATACAATAATCCAATCCCTGGGTAATCAGATTCCCCCCATATATGGGTTAGCTACTACCACGCACAAGACTATTACCATGTCCCAACACATCCTAGTCTCTTTTCTACCTTTCTCAAATAGTAAAGTAGTATAAAAGAAAAACCTACCGCCTATAACACCACATTGTAATGTCCCCTCATCTGGTACTCTCTCACGTGGAAAAATCAGGTTTGTTATGGGAAATCAAGCATAGCTCCACGTATACCAGAGGATGCCAAAAAGTAGTATGGTTTTGATGAGTATAGTTGGGATAATATACTCCTTAGTATAGTGTTACAACACATAAAAAATAAACAATATAAATAAATATCATAGTAACAAAAATAGCAGAAATATTAAAACATAAAACTGGGAAGTAGAATAAGGAACCAATAAACCAAATAATAGAGAACCATGTAACGATAGGATAAAATGTATTTAAATTTAAACTGAATGTAATATAATTAAAATAACTAGATAAAAAAATAAACTCAAAAGGCCCTGGTCAAAAACCCCATGTCGGTCCCATATCCAAACTGCAACCCATCTAGTAAGTAACAATCATCAACAAGGTCCATTTCTTTTATCCAAACCTGTATCTATGTAATATTCTTAGGTACCAAACTGCAATCTGAATAGGGTGTGAGTAAAACTTAGTAGGTTGACCCCACCATGTCCAAAAAACTAGTCTAGTAATAAATGCATGAAATAATGTTATGAATATGTGTTTCAATTAATCAACGCAATATAGTATAAAAATCAACCTACTTCAACACCATGATAGAATATCTCTAATAATGTAGCATAACCATGAAAAACATAACAAAAAACCATCGAATAATCAATAATTGGGTGAATCCATCTATATAATAATTTTAGTATCCCAATCATATCCCTCTACATAATGATTTTAGAATCCTGGGTTGATCCCTCTATATAATAATTACAGCATGAAACTAGTACAATCCTATATAAGCATTAAAAAAGGAAACTCAGCCAATACCACTAGTATCAGCATTATAACATGAAACTATTCCAATACCACTATACAATCATTACAGTATGAAATTGATCCAAGAACTCTATATAATAATTATAATATGAAACTAGGACAATCTCATTATATAGCATTACAAAATGAAATTGAGCCAAGACCACTATATAACCATTAAAACATGAAATTGTCTAATCCCACAATATAAGCATTACAACATGAAACTATGAAAAGAAAAAAAAATTATTATTCAGGAATAAAAACACAATTCATAACAAAAATAATATCACAATATCATATCATCTGTCTCAATAGTTAATTCTAAAAATTTCCATTTATCTTTCCATTACACATTTCTTTTATCAAGCGGGTCTTAAACCACTAACATGCTAGTTTGAAAACAATCATATCATATAAGACATATCCATTTTAATAAAAACTTTTAATTTCCAATTTAATTCTATATCAACAATCACTTAAGGTCACATGTCAAGCTAAAAACACATTAAACCATTAGAAAATTCATTATTAGGCCACGACAAGGCTCATCCAAGGGGTAGATGCAAGATGAATCACATCACCATTGAATACAATGGGAAATAATGAATAATCCCTTATATGGTTTATCATAATTAATAATTCAATTAATTTTTTTTTCACATCGTGTCAGCACAATTTAAATATTTCATAGAATTAATCAATTAAAGAAAACATAGGGTTGGGTTTTAGACCACCTACCTTCATCCAATGATCAAGATAATGATTCCAACCTATAACACCAACAAGGATGAAGGTGTAGAAGATTTTGAAAAGAATACTAGATCAAAAAAGATCAAGATTAACACCAAAACAACCATTAGAAAGAGATCCCACCTCCAAAAATAGTTAACAAGCAGAAAGTAGGGGAAAACCTACTAAAAATAACTCACTAGGTAACAAAAAAGTGATTGGGACATTTGAAATGGAGAAAAGCACTCCTAAATCACATACAAACACATAGGGTCAATGGTAAGATAATATGAAATATATAAGAAAAATATATAAGTTCTCATGGCTTTAGAAATACCCATATTGAGAAATACATGTCTTGTAAATATATTACATGGTTTGTAATCCTTTATTTATGAGATACGCTGAAAGTTGCATCACCTTGAGTGAATTTAACCCTACTCAAACATTACTCATCATGTATTAATTTAATATACTAAACCCATTTAATATATTTTAATTGGAAATAATTACATACATTTTAATTCATTTACATGTCATGTAAATGTCTTGGAGGTAGATTTGAACCATTATTCTACTGAAATGATCAAACTACCTCTGAGTCCTTTAAAAATCACAAGAAACCCCATTAATACGCTTTAACATGTTTATACATAGACTCCATTAATTGATAAAAATATACATCCCTAAAAATTAGGTCATTTTCTCCAAAACAAATCTCTTCATCTTTGAATGAGACTCAACCACCAAGGTTTAAATGTAAATTAAAAACCCAAAAAAAGATATATAATGAAAAACCCATAGAGGGATGTACCTAGAAAATGATGTGATCTTACATGATATTAAATGGTTCTCTATGAAGTCCAAAAACATTTTTTGAAAAAAAAATCTCAAGATCCTCAATATTTTTTGACTCCTTTATAAGTATTAAATGCGATTATTTCATGGGTTGATCAATAATCACCCATATCACATCCTTAGAACCAGGAGCATGAAGTATCCTGATCACAAATTCTATGACTATATAATCAAATTTCCACACTAGAATGGGTAAATATTTTAGAAAATCAATAGGACTATGATATTTCGCCTTTATTTTTCAACTTGTGAGGCACTAGGACACAAAAGAGGCAATCAATGATACCATTCCCGACCACCAATAATCATGGTTTATGTCTTAATACATCCTGGTAGTTCCTTGGTTTACAAAACAAATCGAGTGGTTTCCATTATCCATAAACGCATTCCTCATGAATATCATAAAAACATTTTAACCTTGGAAGTGAATAAAACCATCATAATATTGAGGCCACTCACTTAAGGTATCCACACCAAAGATATTTCTTCAAAAAAACTAACACTCTATATCCTCAACCTTTCCAAGATGAATCTAATCACACAAAAGTGATCTTTCTTGAGTAAAAGTTATGAATACCTATCTACCAACTAATTCCTCCTCTAACTAATTCTCAACGAATGGGATAATTAAGAACCACTCTTCTACTAATTCCATCACTACATAAATTCTTAATACCATTCTCAAAGCATCTACGACCACGTTTCCCTTATTGATGGTGTAATGAATATCAAAATAAAATGAATTAAGGTACTCCAACAACCATATATATCTCTCTAAAATTGAGATCCCTCTATGTGATGATATAATTTATAATCTTATTGTATGAATACATTGTAACCCATTCTTCAAATTAGTAGTGGTCCCAAGTCTTAAGCGCATGGATTAATTCCGTGAACTCCTGATCAAGAGTTAATTAGTTCTTCACATAAGGTATTAATTAACAAGAGAAATAATCTAACACCCATATTTTAAACATTAGAAAACAACACAAACCTCTAACCAAGGCATCAGATTGGACATCATAACAGACACACATATTAGGAATAATAAAGACAAGATCTCAAGTTAATCTCACATTTAACTCCTCAATGTAATTTTGGAACTGATTGATCAAAATAAAATTTACATCTTTATGGGTCAACTCAATCATATGAGATTCAATCTTATAGAAATATTAAACAAAGAGAATTTAGAATCCAACTAATCCCAAGAAAATTATGATCTCAAACATGTATCTAAGGTTCCCCCATGAAATCACCTCCCGAATCATATCAAGATACACTAATATTCCCTTATAAAAAAAATATATCCTTGAAATTTCACCTCTTAAATTTATAACTAAAACATAAATAAATATTCATTCAGACAATATTACCTATGTTTTCCAAGGATGATATTAAAATTCTCATCAAAATACTTCCATAATCAAGAATAAACAAGGATATTGTCCATGAATTCAACCATGAATGAATCCAATATCTATTGAAATATTAGGTTCATGCACTCAATAAAAATTAAAAGAGAGTTGGTAAAGCCAAACAACATAAAAGGTTACTCAAAATTACAATACCTTCTCTTAAACATCATATTATGAATATCTTTTTCTCATACCCTCAGTTGATGGTACCTTGATCTAAAATTGATTTTCATAAACAACTGGGCCACTTAAGATGGTAAAAAATATCATCAATCCTAGGAAAGAAATATTTTTTCACTATCACATGGTTAATTTTCCATTAATCAATATAAAATTGGAGTCTCCCATACACTTTATTTCTAAAGAGCATAGGTGATGGATAATGTGAAACCATATGATAACTAAATCCCTTGGAGTCAAAACCCTCATTCTAAACCTTTAATTATTTTAATTTAGTGGTCACTATACAGTACAAAGTTATGAAAATGGGTATCATCCCAAGAATAATGTCTATAGAGAACTCAAATTACCTGTGAGGTGGTATCCTTGAGAAATAATCTATAAAAATGTCGGTATACACACACAACACAATAGGAAAAAGGAAATTAAGACACGGATCAATGACACCAAGAAATAACATTAAAATCTGATAGGATATCATATCTAAACTAAGAACAAAAATAACTACCTTTCCCAATCTTGGATCCAAATCACCGTGGAAGACATGGGTGAATCCATCTAGAGAAATAAACTTTTCCCAATGATGATAACAATAAATATGGTATTTATAGATAACCATCCAATCAATTGAAATGATAGGATCAAAGATGTCATAATTAAAAAATAAAACTTCCCACAAGACATCAAAGTTATAGATAATCTTCCAACACTTAGTATATTTAAATATCCATTAAAACTTCTTTCCCAAAATAGTGGAAAGTGTCATCAATAAATTAAAAAAAATCCCAATGTATCAATAATCTTAGATGATATGATGGAATGAGTTACACCTATATCAAACAAATCCATAACCATAGAAGATGAAATAAACAATATTCCTCTCATGGTAGCTAGTCTTGGTTTCATCTCCAATGGAGCACAATATGCTACATATAAATACCCAACCTGATCACACCCTTTCATCATAACCTAACAATAACCCTTGGTGTGAGGTTGAGATTAAACCCATTTTTTTGTGTCAGGTATAAACTAAGAGATATTGGTGATGGTGGATCTATATTTACTTCAAAAAAATTCTATCTCACAAAAATAATTAATATGAATTGATTTCCCACATGTATACCACACCCCAGGTGTAGCATTACAATTAGGTTTGAGGTGTCCATTCTTCCCACACTGGTAACAGACCACCTGAATTTAATCTGATTTCCATTGTACACTCTTGTTACCACTTTATCACTAGTAACCTTTCTTCCCATTCTAACTATAATGTGAACTTTGTATACCACCTTCTATCATTAATTCTATAAATATCTATGTCTTCCGAGATATGTTGATCATTTTCATAGCTTCCATGTCCACGACCTCTACATATGTTGGTATGCACATAAGAATCCATGTAGATCTAATATCTACCCTAAAACTCATTTCCAACCTTTTTCCCTTGATATAACCATTGAAAACATGATCTGGAGACAAGTGAACAAATATGACAAACCAAGAGTCATACTCCATGATAAAACGATCTCTATGATCCAAAGTAAAAAACTCTTGTACCTTCAATACTCTCAATGTATTAGGATAAAATTGCTGATTAAGTGATCTCTTGAAGGTGTTATTAGTGATGTATTCATACACCATGGATTATATGATAAATTCCCACCACTTCCTTCCCATACATTGAAGAATATAAGTGGTGAATTCAAAATTTGAGTCTTATGATGTTTCCAAAAATTGGAAAAACCTCTTGATCCATTTGATCCATTATTCTATATCTGTTTATTCTTTTCATGATAAAAGATCAGTGGATATTAATTGGTGAATTTTAAATCATGGTAAACCCTTTTTTATAGTTTAATTTTGTTTACTTGACCCATGGGATGGATCATATGTAAGTTTGTTTCCACCAAATCAAATTTAACCAATGGATTTTTAATTGGGATTTCTCTACAGTTTTCTAAATTAAAATCTAGAGTATTATTCTTGGAGGAGATATATACTATAAAAAAGGGAAAAATTATTTATAATTGAATCCAATTTATTTATTATAAAAAAAATTCAAAATAAATAAAGCTAAAATGTTTTTACCTTAAACAAGAACACCAGATAGCCCTAGATATCCCATTGTAACTTGAATCTTGTCATGAAAGTATGCCAGCTAGGAACACTCCCAAACCACCTCTTGAGTTCTTAACCATCCTATCTTTAGTATAACAACAACTCCCTGAAATGAGAGGGTGATATGAAAGCGTGAGCAATGTATTTAATGAAACATATATTTGATACCAATTTGTAACAAACCAACCTGGGTAAACCCATAACATTACCTTAATTAACCCACCATAAGTTACGAATCCCATTATCAATCACCATGGGTTGGTGAAAATAACCTGGGTATCATAAAAAGATATTATTATAATGATTTCAAACTCAAAAAACAAGTGATAAGAAATAAAAGGTTAGAGTATCATCACGGAGAACCAGAATATATCATATGTTAAAAAAATAAAAGGTTCACATCAAACAATTGGAAAATAAGGTCTCATAAAGAAATATATATACCATCAAGACATGGAACATGAAATAACTCATGGTTAAATATATATGTGACTACACATCACCACCATCCAAACCCACTAGAAATATGACATGATCTAGAAGAGTTATCCTATACATTATGGTCTCCCCTTTACATGTATCCTATAAAAAAATATAAAAAACCTAATGAAAAAATTAGTGTGTAATATCTAGAGCCCAGTAATATACCACTAATAATTTATCCAATTTCAAACCACGTGAAACCATTATTTCTCGAATAAAACCGATTTATAAAACATTTAAAGAAATAATTAATGATTTTAAAATCATCCTTTGGTTTTATTTTAAAAACAATATATTCCTTTCAAAACCATTTTATAATAAAATAAACATATAAATATGACATATTACATATCCAGTGAAATTAATTGTTAACTAAATTAGTTTTCAAGAAGAAATATTCATATCATGATCCAATAGAAAAATAACCATAACAGAAGATCATGTACATAATGTAATCTCAAAGAATCAAAATAGGTAAATCCTTGATGAAATGGTGTACACAACTAAACCACTATAACACACAATGGAAATCTAGCTGACATATGTGACTATTAAATCCGGGGAACCTTAGTCCATTAGAAAGGATACCCCTAGTCACCACAACATAAAGGGAACCTCTCCCAGTGGTAACTAACTGCACTATGGATTGTATCTTTTTATTATTCCTCAATACCCCAAGTTATCCTAAGTGTGATATCACATTATCACTATAATAAATGAAAATAAAATGATGTTTCAAAAAAAATTCTAAGGAAATTAAAATTCAAATTCATTCCTACATTGAAAAAAACATTTTTATTTTTGATACCAAACCCTCTCGTGATTGAAAAATAATTTCCTTTTCAAAACAATCTTTGAGGCATTTGTTCAAACACAAAAAGTGCATTAAATCCAGTTTCATAAGAAAAACTTTATTAAAAACCCATTTTGTATTCCATAATAATCAAAGATAATTTCATCAATCAATTTTCACTATAAAAACAAAAATAAAGATTAAAAATAATATAAGTCATGCCAAGGGTTAGACCATAGGATAGAGAGACATACCCCAAAAATGATGAAACCCGTTTTCCTCATAAATTATTAATGGGAGAAAAGAGATCCACTCCTCAAAAGACTAGATCCAAGATAAATACTATCAATTATCCATCTAAACCATATAACATATTATCATACACTACATAGGTTTTCATGAAATGTAGAAGATGATATATCAAATTTATATCTAAAAAAGTAGAGAAACCGAAAGAAAAACCAACTTACCATGAAAATAACCTCCGAGAATGGTCATGGATCACCAATGAATTAAAAGGGGGATCCTATACAGAATCAATGAAATCCTTGTTTGGTCTAATAAGAAAATTATTAGTGATTAGAGTTTAAAGTGAACAATAAAATTAGGGTAATTTTCCATTTTGAAAAGTTTTAAATGAGTTTCATGGTTTGGAAAAAAAGTTTGACAGAAACTTCACTAACCACTATACTTTGAAGAAAATTGTACAATTTCCTGTAGAAGGTTACACAACTTGAGAAATAATACTCAAGTCATGTGATAACCACTGGAAAAAAAAATCAAAAACACCCATATAATTTTCTTCAAGTCTGGAATAGTTAGAAAAACCATGTATAAACTACGAAAACACCATTTTAAAATCATATATCCATATTTAACTATTACTACAGGGTTAACACTAACAATTCCCAAATCATGTTCTTAGACTATTTTTCCTAGAATATTAAAATTTCAACCCCCAAATCCCAAAATCCACTTAAACCCCAAAAAAGATATACCATGTTTTAAATTAAATTCTCATATGACCCAGAGGGAATCACACTACCTCAATATCCACACTAGAATACATGGTAGACAATCATTCCATGAGATCTTCAAGAAGAATGATCCTTATTATTATGGAGGTACATGATTGACTATACCTTGAGAAACCATCCTAGGAAGAGGATCACCATGGGGTAGATCATTTATAAGATGAAAAAACTCATTTATCAAAGGGGTAAATGATCATATAAGTCATACAAATATTGAAATTTTCACATGCATGGAATTGAAACAATAAAAGTAAAGAGGATGAGGAGAAACTACACTCTTGGGGCTATTAGATGAGTAGAATTAAGTCATTTAAGTAATATGGGACACCTAGGTGAAATAAAGGAATCCTTATAAGGTTGGTGAACTTACATAATATTTATATTTGGATAGATCTTAATATTTGGGTAACATCATCTTGAATTGTTGGGGGGGGTATTTAAAAGGCCACCTTCACCTAAAATGATTAAAAAATTCCTTAAATTGTGTCCTTTTACAAGGTTTTTTATTTAGTACAATAGTGAAGAGGTAATATATAAAATAATTATTCATGAAACCATTTAATAACTCAAATTCATCTATCTTCTCTCTCCTCCATAGATTTTGATTTATGAATCATCTATGGAATTTTATACGGGGTTTGACCAGTTTTTTATTAGAAATAACTGATATTTTATCATGGAACATGGTAAAGTTTGATCATAGCATGCACTAAGACTTAGATCACTATGAATTGTAGACCATAATCATGGTGTAATCTTTTTATTACACTTTATATTCTCTAAACTTTTCATCAAGTTTCATATAATTAAATTGACTAATTTTTTATCACTTATAATTTTAAAATAGATCACCATTTTCGTTATTTTTTAATCATGGTTTTCCAAAGAAAAAATTCATGGTTTATGGAAATCATATTTCTACAAGGAAAAATAATAATGTGGAAAATTTCACCTGGTCATGGTTTATGGCCTGTCTATACAGTAATTGATGTGTTCTAATTAATTATATTATAGATTATGGTGGGACCTTATGATAAATCTCTATACAAATAGGATTGGGTGAGGAAACCATGCCCAAGTAGCTGTCCATGGTTTTTAGAATTTTTTAAATATTATTTTTCAAAAATGTTCAACAAGAGGGGTAACTTTACACTATATCGAAACTAATTTTTTTTACTATAGTTGTCTAAATATGTAATATCACTTGTAAAATATTTTAATCTATAATTTATTATGAATTACTTATTCATTTATATAAATTATTTATATTAGTAATATTGGTATTATTTATCTTAACTTATTTAAACTACTTTACATAATTATTATACCATGTATACAAGAGCTGCCAACTATGCATGGCATAAAATATTTTTTTATTCTCTTATTCGGGACTATAATTTATTATTTTATTTTTTAGTATAATAATAATGGTGGTTGATTATTTATATCTATTAAGTGTTATAATTTTATTAAACTTGATTTCTCACTTGAGTATTAATCCATATATAGTGGAACATTGGGCCATTATTCTCAGTGTCCTATGGGACCAAGATATATCTAAGAAAATCACGGGTTGGTTACTTATTGCACCATGCTAGGTCATGTGGGTATTCTAGATTCATATAATTATAATCCTTTATATTTAAAGGTTTTATACAGTATGAATGAGATATATTTCGATATGTCCAGATATAATTATCACTATCTGAAGGGCTTATGATCCATCTATGAAAAGTAAGGGCTAGATACATGTTTCACAATTCTTTATCATGTGGGAGTTTTTGTTTTCATATAATACTAAACCTCTACATGGAATATTTTCATGTATGTTATGAATATTATTCATTTGGATATGTATATATATGATTGAATTTTATTATTGGGTATGTAACACAAATAATGAGTTTTATAAGGTCTTATGCATTAAAATATTTGGATAATATTAATTTGGTTGAAGGAATTGGATGAAAACGAAAAATATCTAGAATCATGCATATATATATATAAAGATTACATGAGATAAAAATATAACATGGGATGCATTTATAGTGTATGATATGCATGTGATACATATTCTAAGATAATGAAAACCCCTGAGAATACTAATTGTGATATTCCTTATAAAGAAATAATAATTTAATACCTTGATCATTAAAATAGGTAGGTTTTTTAAGTTAAGGTTCCAATATATTATCTTATTTAAGGTATGGTGGATGTGGATAACCATAGGATTTCAGTAACCATGTATCAATGTGATATTTGTGTTATAATTTTCTTTGAAACCCCAAGAGATATGAATCTAGAAGGACAGAGTTGAGTTATCCATAAGATGAATTTGGGAAAAGGGTCATCCACTAAAATATCTAAGAGTAAAATGTGTTGAAATTGGAATAATGGCATAACTAAATATTCATATAATGAGAAGAACACCAAAGAAGAATCATTTCTTAGTAAAATATGGAACTTGGCACACTAAGTGGATATGATATATGGTGTCATCATTTTTATTGGGTGTATATTCAATAAAATTTATTATAATAGTGATATAAAATATTACAATCACATAAAGACATTACTTGTTGTAGATAATGGAATATATCATGAATATTATTTTTAAGATATCTTATAGGTTGGACCTATAGTTTATTATATATATATATATATATATATTAGTTTGAGAAGGGTTTTCACAAAGAAGAATTTGAGTATAATGATTGGAAAGTTATAGAAATAAATATTTATAATTTTTACTCATGAGTATTGGATATTGTGTTTTCATCACACATTTGTGATGATAATAAATATTTCTAATTTTTCCTCATGTGTATTGGATATCGGGTGTTCATCACACATTTATGATGATAATAAAAATCTAAAAAATATGAGATAATTTATTAATGGAGAAGTAGATTTACATGTTAATTATGAGGAAAGAGTTATTTCAATAAAACATAAAACTTAGGATATAAGCCTAAATAGTTAATTATTTATAATGTTAAAAAAATTATTACAAGGTTCCATCCATAGTTGGAAATTTTATTTCTATATCTTTTTTTGTAAGAAATTATTTTCATTCGTGATTAAGAACAAGAGTTTATCTATATATATGAATGAAATATTTTATGGAATTGAAAATATGGTGAATATTTTAAACATTTTATATAAAGATAATATGGTTTATAAAATTCCATATAATAAGGAAAAGATAATTGATTCTAACACCACTTATCTTTGAAATTGTTTAATTGAGAATATAAATGAGAAACACATCCTACAACTCTATAGATATTGATTTTTGGACACATTAGATTTTGAATCTTTGGATAATTTTTAATCTTGTTTATTTGTAAAAATGGTTAAGAGTCTTTTAGTGGAGAAGGTGAAAGGGATAATGGCCTATATTTCCAACTTCATTGAGATTTATGCTGAATAATGAGTATGAAATAAATAGGTGACATAATTACATCATAACCATTACTAATGATTTTAGTCAACATGATAATGTGTTTCTTATAACATAAAAGATTGAAAGAATTGAAAAATTCATGGTGGTCAAAATAGAAATAAAAAATAAAATAGGTAAAAGTATTAAAATTATATGATCAAATTAGGATACATATGCCCGAAATTTGCTGACAATATGAGAGATTGTTGATTTTTTTCACAACTCACTTCTCCTGGAACACTATAGTGGAATATTGTGTATGAAAAGATGAATCATACCTTATTAGACATGTTCTAATAAATTATGATTTAGTATGACATTTATATATCATTATAGGGATATTATTTAGAAATTTTATACACTTACTAATTGCATTCAATTTAAAATAGTCATAAAGACACTAACAATGTTTTCATGTAATGTCAAATTAATTATTTTTTAAATGATATAGTGTAATATAGAGCATAAAAAGTCCATATATTGAGTATATCCCTGATATTAGATAAAAGGAATGCAACATTGTTGCTATTACCAGTGGATATTATAATTATCATATCATCTACTCGAGGTTTAAGTGTTTGTGGAGTGGGGTCTGCTAGTCTCAAATGTAAGGATTTAGTTCAAGAATTTACAACACCATCTAGTGTGGATATAGATTTTCATGATATAGACAAACAATTTAGGATGAATAAGTGGTTTGATTTCTTAGTTGATGATGTCCTGTAAAACAAATGTTTTGAGGGATGAGAAGTACCAAAGTCAAAGTGGAAGAAGAAGAAGAAATACACTTTTTAGGATACACAGACTGAGAAAGTGGAGTAGTGTGAGACAGATGGATCTGTTAAATCTGATGTGGATCTTCAAGATGAAGATCACACTTGATATGAATTCCTTAATTTTGAGTAAAATGGTCACACTATAAAATTATTTCATACTGATGAAAAAAATATAAAAGAAGAAGAATAGACCTATGATATTACTCTATTAAAAAAATGTGTAATGTCACAGACTCGGCTCACTCATAAGTAACCAAACCCGATTCCGAACAAGGCCTCAAGATTACCTCCCTGTAGACTAGAGGATTCCAAATAGTAGTGAGGGTATAAGGTTGTACAATGAGGATACTATATCATTATAATCAAAGTAACAAAATGGTGTTATAAATGGATAATAATAGAAGCATAATAAATGGTAACTAGAACAGAAGATGTAAAACATACAAATGATAATAATGAACAAGAAATCAGAATTAAATTCCGATACCATATATGAAATGATGTAATTTCATGTCTCTAAAAAGAAGAAGAAGGCAACATGGAATCAAAAAAATACATAAATAAACATCCAATAGACCAAAAATACTATCTTGAGATTGCTTCAGAATCCATAGATTGGTCTTGTGTTTCCCTATTCCCATGATACAAAAAATCAAGAATCAGTAACTTGGAACTTTCCCCTATACCTACTTATATCCATGAATTCTATCTAGGTACCCCTTGGTGGCCCAATCATAGTGTGAGATATACTCAATAGGCCACCACCAATGGTTTCTTTTGTATAAACTATGACGGTGTAAAGGTATAACAGGAATAGATTTAATAGAACAACAAATATAACAAGACCATGAGCACATGCTATAATAAGATAATTCTATAATAGATGATCATGAGTACGTATATAAATTTTTTACAGCAGTTAACAACTAGATAGACATAGGCCACATGTAAAAAGTGTAACAAACATACATGGGTCAAGTCCTAAGGTGTATAACTAGGTCAACCTATATCCAAAGATATAAATGAATAAAAATGGTGTAGTTTCTATACCTCAATATTAATCATGATTTATATAGCATAAAGAATCATATATTGGGGTCTTAAGTTCCATACATCAATCTCCTAGTCTGTACCATACCGTAGCAATCAGGCATAGGGGTCGTTGGTGCGATACCTCGATCCCCTTGTTGGTGCCATACAATGATGAAATGGGTTGCATGACCTACCAGAACAGGTGACATACCTTCATAAAATTTGATTCCATACCATTATTTAATATGTTTCATATATTTATAATAATTTTATATCATACTAAGGTGTAACAGGTACAATACCTTCATGATAAGTCAGTTCCATACCGAGATTTCCGACATCGAGAAAGTATATAAGGTGTCTTGGGATATGTTAGTGTCTATACCCAATTAAAATTATCAATATAAATAGGCACATTCAATGATAATATCCATCTCATTCAACATTTCTATTAAAGACTAACCATTTGAAAATTTTAATAGCGTTTAATAACATGAAAATAAGGCATCATCTACTACAACTATCTCATAAAATTTAAAATGGTTCACACTATAAGGGTGACAGTCTATCACACCCAAAGGGGTGGTTTAACACTAGGAAGATGAAAGAACACACCACATGGGTGGATTTAGTTTAGGTTTACAACCTCCAAACATGATTAGGTGCAACAATAGTGACCCAAATTAGGAGTAATAATTAATTTAAGGCTCATCATTTAATTTTAGAAGCTATAAAAAAAAGTTTTGGTGTGTGGCACAACGATGATAGTGAAATAGAAAACAAACCATTTTTAATAGGTATAGACCACTTACCTTTTTCCTGTGATAAAAAAACTAGTATAGTATTGGCCCTTGGTTTTTTATAGATTAGGTGAAAATGAAACAATTTGAAAATTCCATAAAAATAGGGCATATGAGATCAACCCAAAATTACTCCATCATAGGGATGAAAGGAGATAATGGAATGGAGAGATTATCATCAGTGATCCAATGAGATGAACGATGTCTCTATAAAACATCAGATTGATAAGATACTTCAATTCCTAGGTTATGCATGGGAGAGAGCACAAATGGGGGGAAGAGAGGCTGCTACCAGGTGGAAATAAAAGAAGAAAAATGGTTTAGAATTTAAAAATTTAGGAGGGAAAAAATTTAAAATTACCTAAATTTTAAAGGTTGCACAATTAGAATACACAATTATCCAAACCTTTCTTCAACCATGTGTAGCTCATTTCCCCAGGACACACCAAACATGGCTTGTAGCAAACAGTTAGACAAACTGTGTGAAGCCCATGTGCACCCACTTTCTCATCCCCACATGATAATGAGACCAGAGTTTCATGGTTTTATTTAAACATGAAACAACAGAAAGTTCATTAGATAACCCTTCATGGGTTTTTTTAAGAATGAATACTAGGCTACATTGTTTATACTAACCCTATGACCTAGTTGTTTCTTCCAAAAGTTGGGGTTCCTGGTTCCGAACAATCCTTAGACACCCCTATTTCCTCCATAACCTCCTTAGGAATTTCTATTATGATAAAACTAACAGAAAAAAATTAAATTAAAAGGTTTCATACTTCTAAGAAAAACCTGGATATTAAAGTCTTCCACCATTAATGTAACTCATTCATGAGTTGGCCTTCCAATGGTAGTAAAACCTTATCTAAGGATAATCCTGATATTGAGAAAGCATGTCACCCTCTCACTTATAATTCTCTTCCTATATGTGGAAGTACTTCCATATAAACCATACTAGAGGAACCAACATACCTAGAATATAATTTATGCTACAGTTCATAATACAAATTTGATTCCCCTGAAAAGACACATTTATCTCCATCTGAACCTCATCTGACTCAAATATGTGAAACAAATATGAATAGTACTCATGAATCTATAAAACATAGAACAATTAATGCATATCCTGACACCATTGAGGTAAAAAAACTAATAGGATACATTCTCGACTATCTACACAACCTTAAAATTTTCAAAGAATATAGGTGAATGCTTATTCTTCCATATAAACCATCAATTCCCTAGTCAGGTCAAAACTCATAGTAATACATGATCTCCGACCTTGAACTCTAGTGGTCGACGATGATGATAGACATATTACTTCTTCATAATCTAAGTTATATACAATATCTTCTTTATAAACTAAACATGCTCTGAAGTCTCATGAATGAGACGAGTTCCAAGTAGCGTTGCCTCACCTACCTATAGCCACCAGTGTCATGAACCGAATCTGGTCACCGACAAAACCGGCACCAAACCAAACCTATGACAAGGCCTGAAGGGAATTACATATCCCCATGGTCTAGCACAAGTTCCCGTGTATCAAACAATTAGGTTTGGGAACAATTTACCCTAGTATGAAAGCATAAAACCTTAAAAACAATACATAATATAAATTTTGAAATTTATAGCCAAAAAAGTCTTAATAAAAAACCATAATTGAATACATGGATTTAAATATAGTAAAAAAATGTCCAAATACACAAATATATATCAGAAAAAAACCCAAAGGACTCCACATGACAAGGGGTCATCACCCACCAACCGTCTCCACAACTCCGCCCCAAGGATCTGAACTAACACCCCAAACCACCATCACTCAATTCCTTTCCTTTACCTGGGTCAATAATAATAATTTATACTTACACCCAAGGGATGTAAGTAGGTTTTGAGACAATGCACAATAGGATACCACCCAATTATTCCAAGGTGCATGTAATACAAGGTGAAAAAGAAAGCAGTTTTAATATGCAATGAAAAGCGGCGACAAATTCCAAGAAATGCATATTTAAATTGAAAAAAATTTCAAGATAAAACATTAAGAATGTTAACACATTTAAATAGTAATGTAATCTACTTCAATATAATTACAAAGACACCCGAATACAAGGGAAAATACCACAAATTCAATGAGCAACAAAATCAGGAATACCCCTAGTCACTAGATAGTCTTGGGGCCCATGTACCTCATACCTCGGTGTAATGTAACCATAGTAAAATCCATTCTCATGCATGATACACTAGTAGGGAACATAATAATAACCTAGTGGTACCCAATAATCATCCATATAGTTTAGTTAGAGTTGGCGTTATCAAAATTCTAAGTGAAACAGGGACAAAACCCATCCGGTCCACTAGCCGTACCAGTACACATCCGCCACACCTAGGTACTCGGGCTCCCCCCTTTGTGCTCAAACAATTTCAGCATGATAAATAAATCCATTTTAATATAAAACACCACTACTGGTCACATTCAAATAGTAAAGTAGCTACACACTCATTATGCCACTTAAAACACACAATAAAACACTTTGATTTTCCATAAAGAAATTTCTCAAAAACCCGCATTATTTTACACCCAAAACTCCTTGAAAACCCCACATTTCACACTATGTGCAAACTCAAATTTACCAAAACAGAATTATCAGTGGCAAAAAAATTTCTATAAACATATCACATGTGTTATGAAACACCCCCATTAGGCAAAACATCAAATAGTCATGTAAAAAAACCAATTTAGCACCGAAATGGTGCCCAAAAATCCTTCACTTAAGAAACTTCACCAAAATAAGTTTTTGTAGAATCAAACAAGGTATATAATCATTCAAAACATAATTAGAATCCCTAATAAATTTCAATAAAATTAAACAAGTAGTTTTAGGGAATCCCCAAATAAACTCATAAAACATTTCTATGAAAAACCCTCAATTTCACATAAAATTGGCATTTAAAATTCATTTGCAATACAAACACCTCTAAAAATAATTTTTGCAGCAGTAATAAAATGAGATAAACCTGAAAATATGATAAATACAACATTCTAATACACAAGGATTGCATAAAAATGGAATCACCTACCAAAATAAAGGAAACCCTTGAATCCTTTGTGCGAAAACACAAACGCACCACCGCCGCACCTCAAAGAGGGTAGATCAAACCTAAAAATAGAACATTGGACCAAGAAAACCCATGATTAAACCTTATATTTGAAACCTTTCCCTCTGGAAATTCGGGACATCATGTATAAGGGAACAAACCCTAAGCACATTGAATGAAACCTTAAGAAAAATGAAAGAAGAATGAAGGAGACTCACTCACTTGAGGGTTCTTGAAGAAATCGCCCCAAATACACCATTGGATGAATTCGAAAATAGCTAAAAATTAAATTGATGTTGGAAAAAAGAAATATAAGGTTAATTGAGAACTAGAATGGGGGGGGGAATAGTGAATAATGAAAGATTTATGTAAAAATCAAATTACCTTTTTAAATCTGGATGAAATTTGAGTGCTTAAGACGTTTTGACCTAAACCGCGAGACAAATGAGCTCCAAAGAGGGTGGAAAGATACTGGAAGCGCGTATGGGCTCAATGGGCATGTGTGGGAGTTATAATCACCGAAAAATCCTTAAAACTGAATATGTTATTAATTAAACAAATTTTATTTTTAAAACTGGAATTCTGCTTTCGGGCAGGCCGAATCCCTTAAATAAAAACCCATATACACCTTGGTTATGGATTTGTAAAGTCTCTAAAATACAATGGTGGTGTTAATATGTTAGGGGAGACCATTTTGGAATTATAATAGGTAAAAAATATTAAAAAATTAAAATGTTATAAAAGAAACAAAATTTATTTTTAAATCTGGAATTGTGCTCACGGTTTGACCCAATTCATGAAAACTCACACATTCCACCATAAAAGCTTGAGAAACCCCAAAAACAAAGCTTAAATAGAAATTAAATTAAATTTAACTTTAAAATATGTCATGTATGTAGAAATTCTCCCTACCATGAAAACTTTTTGTCCCTGGAAAGCTACAACAAGTCCAGATACCAAATCCAAACCCAACCGATAAACCAAGATGTACTTCTTTTCCAAGCTTCGCCCCCAAGGGCCAAAACACCTCCAGTGATCAATTAAGGAATGATTAATCTCAAAACCCAAAATTAAACCACTTTCCTGAAATGATCAATCACAATCATACTTTATCCCAAAATGAAACTTCTCGAACGCTATCCGAACAAGACTCAAGCAATTCACCCAAACGAACAACAACTTTGAACAAGGTTATACTTACCTTACACTAACTAAACCATTGTGAGCTCTCCAATACCAACGCTTACTCAAGGAAGATGTTGGTATCTAGATAGTTCCGAACTAGACTACCTACCACCAAGACAACACCATGGATAAATCTGAGCTATTGGTTTGGGGGGCACAAATAGGCACCCCACCATAAGAGGCAACATATATTATTTTCCAAGATAGAATCAAGACACTAACAGGGGGCCTAAAAGAAATCCCTAGTAAAAGGTTATAATTACATTCAATGTTTATGAAGGAACGCACATGAAAATCATAGTGGATCTCCCCACCATAATATCCAACCATCTTAACCGAACAGCATGGGGCGACATAGAAATACCCAATTTTTTTAAAGATTTGGGAATGGCGTAGGGTCAGTCCGCAGGGTTTGGGAAATTATGCAATAAATGTGCATATCATTCTTTTCACATGGCTTCCTGGAACATGGTCACTACTAATCATACAAAAAATATGTCCACATCACATCTATCCAAATTTCCAACCATACTCTAATGACTCGATGGAAACCAAAGGGGGAGGGAATTACATTAAGTGATGACATGCGTACAAGAACCTATTTCCACCGAATGGGACAAATGGAATAAATATGATGACACTATAGGTTTAAACTCTTACTATCTTTCATACTGAGGATAAGAAATTATACATGGGTTAAAACAACCCTGGTATTTCCCCTGACTATGAGTCAGCTTCTCTCTGAGACCTATGGCTGGAGCTCAAATGATTGAAGCATCTTCGACCTCGCGGTTAGGCTTTGGAAACCCCCCTGAATGAGAATTCTTATTTTGGTTCCACCAAAAACTATACTGAAATACCTAATAAGATTTCCAAGACATAACACATTTTAAACTCACTTTACCCTAACTCGATATTTCACTATAACAAGGGATTAGAAAATGAACACACATCACACCTTGTTTCTTCGAGTGAGAAACTATAAAAGTAATTAAAACCTATAATAACCTTCCTACAAAATGGAATATTTAGAAGTATTTCCAAGGGAAAAATTCTCCCAAAATAAATATACACTTATTAAATTACACAACTTTCACATTTAAAGTCAATCGAGTGCACGAAATCACAAGGTTTCACCGTACATGACCATTGTGGCTAATATAAACAATGCGTGGAGTGGGACCTTATACAACATCCCCAAACAACACACAATTCTAGAAAGTGGCCACAATATCATCTCATGACCAGATTTCCCACACTAGTAGTTTATTGTGAACTCCTTCTTTGAAGAGACTACGATGGACCGAGAGAACCTCTTAGACACCATCCAGATACTCATCCATGCTAACAACCCCAGACCACTTCCACCTTTGGTAAATCAGAAACCTTAAGAAGCTAAGGTCTCTTTCAAACTTACATGATAACTATCACACTACAACAGGATACACAAAACCAGGAAAGGAAAGGGTGTAGACTCAATCTAAAAATCTCATGAAAAATATTTCTTATATTGATCAACTGGAGGGTCTTCGAATGGAGAAACAATCTGGGTTGCACTTCAGTTCTGTACTAACCCTTAATGTGCCATACCTTATCCAACGATTAAACCTAATGATCCAAACAAGATGGTCCATTGGTCAAGATATACCACACACCAGATCCAAACACATGAAAGAAACACCATAAAAGCATCCCAAAACATTTCTCAAAAGAGACCACTAACCGGCCCTTCAACACAGCTTACCGACCAAACACAAACCCAAAACACAATACAAATAAGAGGGGTTCTTGGACGCAAAACAACCCAAAACATAAAATTTTTTCCAAAAAACATAATATAAGTCATCCCAAACAATTAATCAAGACATAATGTTTTTATTTAAAAACATTTCTTGAAAACAAACGGTTTAGTGGTTAGCGTATCCCCCAATGCTACCCCATGGGCCTTACACATGCATGTTTCTGTGCCACACTGGGAACCCTCCTCATATCTATCCCAACACTCATCCATTCGTTCCATAAAACATCCATCATCCCATATAACCCCATTCATGTGGTTTCTCATAGAATAACAAAGGTTAAAACAAAAAATTCTTTCCACTTTTCAAAACCAAAACAGTCAACCAACACATTCTTTTTCTCAAAACTGCTAACCTGAAGATCAAAATCAAAATTCACATCTTAAAAAACCTTTCATAAAGACAAAAAAATTTAGAAAATAAGTCACTTTGAAGATATTCACATCAATTTCAAAACATCTCATCCCATTAAAACACCCTTTGATTGTTTAGAAAACTCTATTGGAAACACTTTTCAAAACCAACTTCAATATAGTTCCTACTTTCAAAAGAGGTGTAATAACACCATTTTCCATTTCAAAACAATTATGAAAATTCAGTTCCACCATTTCATAAATCAAACCATTCCATCTTTATTTGAAAATCATTTCACAAAAACTTTACACTTCTTAAAACCAAAGTGCCATGTTTTCAAAACTAAAGCACAAAACAATGCGAGAGGAAACTAGTTTCAGTGATTGACTTGGTCATATGGTTGGTGGACATATTCCAATAACTTCACTATCACATAGAGTGTTACAGGGAATATACTTGGCTCCACATGGCTTTCCAGGCCTTTCAAGCTAACTAATACCATTAACCCAACTCTCTTTTCATTTCCCCTAATCATCATCGAACCAAGAAAACCAAAGGACATAGATAAATCTCGACTTCTCCTGGAAACTTGAATACCATAATGAGATGTGGTGATCAGGAACACTACCCATAAATATAATTCCATGTCCCAACAATCCTAACTCCAGACTATCCTGACTCTTCCCCAAATAACATGACCCAAAGAGTTAACATGAACCTCCTCTGATACCATTTTGCCACGAACTGAATCTGTTCGCTGCCAAAACTAGCACCAAAACCAGCCTGTGACAAGGCCTAAAGGGCGTTCCGTATCCCCACAGGCTGGAATAAGTTCCCTAGTATCAAAAAATTAGGTTTGGTAATGATTTACCCGAGTATGAAAGCATAAAACCATAAAAACAATGCATAATATAAATTCTGAAATGTATAGCCAAACAAGTCTTAATAAAAAAACCATAATTGAATACATGGATTTAAATACAGTAAAAAAGGTCCAAAGACACAAATATATATCAGCAAAAAACCCAAAGGACTCCACAAGACATGGGGTCATCACCCACCAGCCGTCTTCACAACTCCGCCCCAAGGATGGGAACTAACAACCCGAACCACCACCACCCAATGCCTTTCCTTTACCTAGGTCAAAAATAATGAAGTCTACTTACACCCAAGGGGTGTAAGTAGGGTGTGAGCCTAATACCAATAGGATTACACCCAATGATTCCAAGGTGCATGCAATACAAGGTGAAAAATCAAGCAGTTTTAATATGTAATGAAAAGCTGCGACAAATTCCAAGAAATGAAATTTTAAATTGAAAACATTTTTCAAGATAAAAAATTCAGAATGTTAACACATTTAAATAGGCATGTTAGATAATTTAATATAATTCCAAAGAAACTCAAATACAATGGAAAATACCACAAATCCAATGAGCAACAAAATCGAGAACACCCCTAGGCACTAGATAGTCTTGGGCCCCATGTACCTCATACCTCAGTGTAATGTAACCATAGTAAAATCCATTCTCATGCATGAGCCACTAGTAGGGAACATACCCATAACCTAGTGGTCCCCAGTAATCATCCATATAGTTTAGTTAGAGTTCTCTTTATCCAAATGGTAAGTGAAATAGGGACAAAACTCATCCAGTCCACTAGCCGTACTAGTACACATCCGCCCCACCTAGGTACTCGGGCTTCCCCTTTTGTGCTAAAATAATTTAAGAATTCTAAATAAATCCATTTTAATATAAAAAACCACTACTGGTCACATTAAAATAGAACAGTATCTACACACTCTTTATACGTCTTAAAACACACAACAAAACACTTTGATTTTCTATAAAGCAATTTATCAAAAATCCGCATTATTTTACACCCAAAACTCCTTGAAAACCCCACATTTCACACTATGCGCAAACTCACATTTACCAAAAAATAATTTAAAGTTCCTAAAACATTTCAATAAAACTATTACATGTGTTATAAAACAACCCCATTAGGGAAAACATCAAATAGTCATGTAAAACAACTAATTTAGCACCAAAATGGTGCAAAAAATCCTTCACTTATCAAACGTCACCAAAAAACGATTTTGTAGAATCAAACAAGGAATATTAAAATACAAAACATAATTATACGCCCTAATAAATTTCAATAAAATTAACCAAGTATTTTTAGGGAATCCCCAAATAAACTCATAAAACATTTATATGAAAAACCATCCATTTCACATAAAATTGGCATTTAAAATTCATTTGCAATACAAACACCTCTAAAAATAATTTTTGCAGTAATAATAATATGATATAAACCTGAAAATATTATAAATACAGTATTCTAAGACATAATTATTGCATAAACATGGAATCACATACCAAAACAAAGGAAACCCTTGAATCCTTTGTGCGAAAACACAAACACACCACCGCCGCACCTCAAGGAGGGTAGATCGAACCTAAAAATAAAACATTGGACCAAGAAAACCCAAGGTTAAACCTTAGTTTTAACACCTTTCCCTCTGGAAATTTGGTACTTCATTTATAATGGAATAAACCCTAAGCACATTGAATGAAACCTTATGAAAAATGAAAGAAGAATGCAGGAGACTCACTCACATGAGGGTTCTTGAAGAAATCACCCCAAATACACTAGTGGATGAATTTTAAAACAGCTAAAAATTAAATTTAGGTTGTAACAAGAAATATATGGTTAATTGAGAACTGAAATGGGTGGAAAATAGTGAATAATGAAATATTTATGAAGGAATCAAATTACCTTTTTAAATCTTGACGAAATGTGAGTACTTCAGATGTTTGGACCTACACCGTGGTGCAAATGAGCTCCAAAGAGGGTGGAAGGATACTGGACGCTCGTTTGGTTTCAATGGACGTGTGTGAGACCTAGAATCACCAAAAAATCCTTAAAATTGAAAAAGTTATTAATTAAACAAATTTTACTTTTAAAACTGGAATTGGGCTTTCGGGCAGGCCCAATCCCTTAAATAAAAACCCATATACACCTTGGTTATGGATTTATAAAGGCTCCAAACTACAATGGTTGTGTTAGTATTCCAAGGGAGACCATTTTGGAATTGTAATGGGTGAAAAATATTAAAAAATGAAAATGTTATAAAATAAACACAATTTATGTTTAAATCTGGAATTAGGCTCACGGTTTGGCCCAATTCACGAAAAGTCTCACATTCCAACATAAAAGCTTGGGAAACCCCAAAAACAAAGCATAAAAAGAAATTAAATTAAATTTAACTTTAAAATATGTAATGTATGTGTCAACCAGATAGGTGACCGATATAACCTACTATATAGATCCTCATAAGGATCCATCTATATGGTTTCCTAGAAGATTTTATTGTAAGTGAAATTAGTGAGAGGTAAATGTTTCTCTTATGAATACCTATAATCAAGTACATTTGCTCATATCATGTCCTATAATACCTATATTGCCCATTGTGACAGACCATTGGTCTAAGGGTGAAAGGATATGCTCAAAATCACCTGTGTACCAAAATTTTTATGTAACCACTTCTATAAGCTTGATGTAAGATGAGTGTCCCTATCAAAAATGATTGTAAGAGGGACCTCATGTAGTTTTATCGTATCATGGACATAAATTCTACTAAGATCATCCACTGAGAAGGTCTCTATGATAGGTAAGAATCGAGAGAGATTCATGATCCTATAAACGATCACCTATACTACAACACTACCTCGAGGGAATCTCGGTAAGTTGGTCATATGATCCATAGTGATCTCATACCATTTCTATGTAAGAATGGGAAATTTTAGTAGAAGCCATGATGGCATTAGTATTTAACCTTCACCTACTGATAGGTGGAACACCAAGTAATAAAACTAGCTATTTATATTTTCATACATGACCACTAATACTAGTATCATAAATAATGATACATTTTGGTATGAATGTGATATAATTCCCAAGTATAAGTATGAGACTCTCCCATAAATTACTCCCATATGTATGTAGGAACCTAGATGCATCCATGGATGCGCAAGACCTCTTTCCCATCAATGATCCATCCGGGTGGCGGATCCCTACCTAAAATAATCTCCCATAGGACTAATCCCTCATGATATGATAACCACCCCATATTCACTCTCAATTGAAGTGAAGAGGACACTGATAATAATGAAATTATATGCTTTCCATGATGGTCATGAACCTCCAAGTTTAGATAAAAAACAAGGCCTGAATCTGCCACTCTCTATTAGACTTCAAAACTACCATTGTCTGATTCCTTTGGATTTGAGCATCAACTACATTATTTCCTTTCCCAGATGTACAAGAAAGATCAAAATTGGAAAACTATATGTATTCAACACATTCTATTCTTAAGGTTTATGTCTTGCTATGTGAAATATATATGGGAGGATTTTTGTGGTCTTTATACACCACAAAGTGCTATCCCAATAAGAAATGTCTCTAATAATTCAAGGTATAACCCACAAAGGTTGACTCAATATTGTGTGTCGGGTAATTCTTCCCATGTGGTCTTGATTGTTGAGACCCGTATGCCACAAATCAATCTTCCTGTATTAAAATTTCTCCTAGCCCAATACTTGATTCATCACAATATACTTCATAAATTCTTTCTGACTCATGAAGAATTAGGATGTGTGCTAAAGTTAGTTTCTCTTTTAGCTTATGAAAGGATATATTTTAGGATTCCATCAATAAAAATTTCAAAACCTTCTTATTCAAAAACATAAGTGGTCCTGGTAGGCATATAAAGCCTTAAATGAAGAGCCTGTAATAAAAAACTATCCCTAATAAAATACCAATATCAAAAAAGTTTGAGATACTCCCAGCTAACTACAATTATCAACTTCTCTAGGTCAACTAATACTCCTTCCTATGACATAATGTATCCCAGAAAGTAGACTGTGTTGATCCAAAAGTGTAATTTAGTGATCTTAGAATAAATATGGTGCTCTCTCTGTTTATTCAGAATGATATCAAGGTAGTTTTCATGGTTGTGTCAAGTATGAGAATACACCAAGACATCATATATGAAAACAAACACTAATGAATCCATATGCGGGTGTAAAACCTGATTCATCAGATCCATGAAAACTTCCAACAAATTTGTTAGACTAAACAACATAACCATATACTCATAAATACTATACCTTTTACAGAATGTTGTATGAGGTATGTCCAAAGTACTAACATGTATATAGTGATATTCTAACCTCTAATCAATATTTGAGAAAACCTAAGCTCACCAAGGCTAATCAAAGAGGTCATATATACATGGAATAAGATATTTTTTCTTCATTGTAAGTTGATTCAAATTCCAATAATCCAAATAAATCATAAGGGTTTCATTTTACTTCATGAAAAAGGGACCGGTAAAACCCATGGAGAAGTACTAGGCCATATAAAACCCTTATCTTCTATGTTCTCCAGCTATCTCTTGAGCTCATAGAACTCAGTAGTGACCATCCTATTAGGAGGAATGAAAACCAGTGTACCTCATGGAACTATATAAATAGATAACTGCACCTCTCACTCAGGAGGTAAATTAGAAAATTAATCTCGAAATTCATCCCTAAAACAATATACTATTGGAGTTAATTTAGGCTAATGTATTCCCCGATCATATATATAAAGGATAAAAATATAGGTTGTCATGTCACTCAACCCATGATGGTCTAGTCTAGTTCTAACTTCCTAAACATCCCACTCACCCTTGTGAATATAAGTACCAACCTCTGGCGACGTGAAAGACACCCTCTGGTGATAGCAATCCATGTAGTCATGATAAGGAACTAACCGGTCCATCCAAAGAATAAATTCAAAACCATAAATATTAAGAATTATGAAGTTCTATCTAAAACGATAGCCATTAATATCAAGGGGTACTATTTACACTGGATTACACTATCTGAAACTATACCCAATGTATTGTTAAGAGTTATCACCCCATAGAAGTACTGAATTTTGATCATGAGTATTTCCACAATGGAAACAAAGATAAAATAATTCAAATACCATATGTCAAACAAAATAAATACCAAGGTAGATGCCACTAAAATCATACCTTGAATTGTAGAAGGTTCAGAGCTATGATCCCTCGAAACATGATGCGCTCCATAAACCTGGATCTCTTTGTGGCCTTGATATATAACATGAATTCCTTGAGTAGTCCCACTATGCTGACATAATTTAATTGGTGTATGAATTCCTTAACCATGACGACCTCCTCATCCTGATGAGTCGGTAGCACTATATATCCCTTCCTAACGCAGAGCTACTAATCCCACCCCAAGACTCGGAGTTGGTGCTAATCCTCTCTCACATGCTACTGTAGGGAAGATTCCACAAAAATTAATTAAATTTCCAATCCTACCACATGATCAACACTCAACTGGGGACCTATCACACTAATGGTTCTTGTGCACCGTCTTTTAGCACTAATGAAAAATTAAAAAACCTCCATTATGTACACTCTAACTATAAATTCCCTCATAATAGGTCTCAATGTTATGCTTCCAGCCACCAAATACTACACTACTTGTTTGGGAAGCTGTTCAACTCTGATATGGACCTCTACACTACCTTAGGTAACCTTCAGTTATAAGAGCATGGTTTACTATACTAGACATGGTAGTCAACTAGAAGAAATTCAAATAATATTTAATAGGATTCCTAAGACCATCCTCAAATTGTATAACTTTTTATGGATCATCAGTGGTATAGATTGGAAAAAAGCACTAAAGCCTTGTAAAATGTGTTGAGTACTCCATAATAGATATAGAACCCTACTACAAGTTCATCAACTCCTTGGAATGATCATCCCTGAAGTTATTAGGGAGAAATTAGTGATAAAATATTTTCTAAAAACCAACCAAAACCATACCCTTATAATGATCTATCTAGGTGATAACATCCCACCATTTCATGGAAGAACATCAAATCATATAAGTAGAGAGCTTCAATCTCCTCATAGGAGGTGTATCAAGGTGGTCGGATATGGTCAGCATGACCTCTATCCATGACACTATATCCTAGGGGCCACTATCCTTAGAAAATGTTAGTGGATGTCGCTACTAAGACTCTCGTGTAAACTCTACCATAGAAGAGGTAACTTGCAAATATGCCTCTATAGTTTGTATAAGCTATGATAATTCCTCTGAAAACTGAGCATCATCTCCCACATCAAGAATAGAAGGAGGTGCTACGGGTGGCACTTGTAGAGGTAACACAAGTGGATCAGGTCCCACTACCTTTAGAGAATGGTCATCATCACCCTCCTAGTACATGACTCCAGGATTTCATGATGACATAGATCTAAAAATTCCAAACACACGCCTTAGGTAGGATTTGATAATGGTAAAATTACACACATAAGAACATGATAGGTATAAGACTTTACAAACAATATTCATACCCCTCTTTATTCTCTTAAATATAGGTTTGGGTGAAAGGAAAAATCATAAATAACACAAGAGACATTATCTACTACCCACTACTAAGTTTGGGTTTGGGTTAAGCTCTTTATTTCAACATAAGGGTCCTAATATATAGACTGCCAATTGAAAGTTATAATGTAAAACACCCTTTATGTTGTAAATTGAAACCTTATTTAACAACAACCATATTATATTTTAAGATTTATCAATTGTAACACTCATATAATAGACTAGTTAACTACAGTATCATTCCCAATTTATACAAGTACATTCTTTATAAATTGCAATTTATTGTTTATTTAACTGTATCTAGACCTTTACATTTATTAGAAGAACGTAATAGGTAGAATATGATTATTTGAATAAATGAATAACCATTCCCAATATATAGAGGTACATGAAATCTTTATATTACAAATGAAATTCATGTATTCAAATTCAACTAATGTTTCATTCTATATAACCTTAGTCACATAACTCAAACATATTATAATTGATTAGTTATGGTTCCAACATCAACATATATGAGAAAACACTATTTATGTTGATGAGAAACTTTAATAACCAATTATTCAATCCTATTTTTTCTACAGAAACATTGGTTTCATCTAAAAATATGTCACTCAAGGAATATATAATAAGTAACATGCATTCGAACAATGCAGCTTAAATGGAATGGCATAATTCAAGACATATTAATCCTATAAGGTGCCTAAAATTATGCATGTTCAATGATTCTTAGCCATAATAAGACATAGAAAAATGTATTCCAATATAATAATAATAATAATAATAATAATAATAATAATAACCACATATATCATGTGTTTCTCCCAATAATGGAATCAAATCAACTGTAATAGGTATAAACTAGTCCATCAAGCACCATCCTAGGTAATTTGGTTTTTCACTATATGTGGGTCAGCTAACCCTAGGCACAAGATCATTAAAAAATTCCAACATATCCTAGTCTCCATTCTACCATACAAAAATATTAAGTAAAATTAAATAAAGCCTCTGATGATAATTTGTAATGTCATGGACCTAGTTTACTCAAATGTAACTGAACCCAGTTGGACATAAGATCAGAACCATGCCTAGACATATTCTAGATGATTCAAAATAGTATTGAGATTCTTAGTTGGTATTGTTGGGAGGATATACCCTCATAATCAGTGTAACAAAATGGTGTAATAAATGGATAATAACATAAGAATAATAAATTGAAACTAGAATAATGTAAGTAAAACATCCAGATGATAATAATAAACAAGACATAAGTAGTAACATCTAGTACTATATAAAAAATAATGTAATTGAATGTATCTAAAAAAGAATCCTAAAACATGGAATTGACACACATACACACATAAATATCAAAAGGTTCAAAAATTCAAAAAATACTATCTTTAGATAACATCATGAGCTATATCTCGGTCTTGTGCTTCCCTGCTCCCATGCTATAATAAATCGAGCATCTATAACTAGGTTTTTTACCATATCCTTACTTATATCCATGAATTCTATCTAGGTACCAATAAATGTACTAAATAGAGTGTGAGATATACTCAGTAGTCCACCACTAACAGTGTCTATACAAAATCCATCCTATGCGTATAAAAAATAACAGTGTTCAGGTGTAATAGAAAAACATGTAAGCAAACAACAGATAAAACAGAATCATGAGTACTTGATATAATAAGAGTAGGCTATAGCAGATGAGAATTAATATGTATACCAAGTGTCAATAAGAGGTAAAAACCATATCAGCATGCGCTACATGTGAAGAGAGTAATAGACCAACATGGGTCAGGTCCCAAATCGTATAACCAGGGTGACCTATATTCATTGATGTAAATGTATAAATAAGTCATAGGATCCATAACTTTATCTTAATCATCAGTTACATGTCATAAAAATTCATATATATGGGTTTTAGGTTCCATAACTCGATCTCCTAGTCGGTTCCATACCGTAAAAATCATACATATGGGGTCGTAGGTTCCATATATTAATACCCTTTTCGATGACATTCCATAATGAAATAGGTTCCATACCTTATTGAAACAGAGTCCATGTCATCATAGAAGTCAGTTCCATACATATATGTAACATCAGACATATTGTTATTATAAGTTGGTTCCATACTATGGTGTAACATGTTCCATACCTTTATAATAAGTTAGGTCCATATTGATATGTCCAACATCAATAATGTATATATAGTTTCATGGGATATGTTAGTGTCTATAACCAATGACAATTATTAATATAAAGAGGCATCAGACAAGATAATATTCACCTCATTCCACATTCCCCCTTGAAACTAACCATTAAACCAATTTAATATCATTTAATAACATGGAAAAGGAGGCATGATCATCTATGACCATGTCATTTAATTTAAAGAGGATCACACTACAAGGGTGGTGAGATCACATACCCAAAGGGATGGTTTAACATAGGTAAGATAAAATAACACCCCTCATGAGTTTATTAGGTTGAAATTCAAAACCACCAACCATGATTAGGTGCTACACGGGTGACCCAAATTAGAAGCAATAATAAATTTAAGAATTGTTATTTAATTTTAGTAAGAACTGAAAGGTCTAGTATGTGGAAAATGGTGATATTAAAATAAACAAAAAAACTTTAGGGTAAAGGTATAGATAACTTACCTTATTATTATGGTAGAACACTCATCTAGTATGATCCCTTTTTTTGGTCAAGATCCAAAGAAAAAGAAAGAATATTGAAATGATTTGCAAGTAGGGCATTGAAAATCAAAACAAAACACCATCATTGATGAAATAAATAATGAATTGAGCTAATGGAATGGGGAGATTAATAGTGGTTATTAAATGAGATGAATAAGGCCTCGATTAGATGTCCGACAAAGGAGATCCTTCAATCATTAAGTTAGGCATGGGAAAGAGCTCAAAGGGGAGGAGGAGATGTTGTTGTTTACTGAACATAAGATAAGAAAAATGGTTATATACTATTAAAATTCATGAGGTTAAAAACCAAAAAATGTCCAAATTTTAAAGGTCACATGGTTTGGACACATTGTTGTACAAACCACACACCAACCATGCCCCAACCATGTGCACCCCTTGCCTAGGGACACACCTCTAATGACCTGAATCACACGATTAAACAAACCACATAGAGCCCATGAACACCCATTATTCCAGTCCCAAAAAAATATGTGGCCATGGATTCATGTTTTTATCAAATAGTGATACTTTTTAAAGTGCATCAGATCGCCCTGTACATTTTTTATAACTATACAAATTGGGATTCACGGTTTATACAAACCATGATACCCTATTGCGTCCTTCAAAATTTAGGGCTCCAAGATCCAAACAGTCCCTGAGAACCCTTTTTTCCACCACGAATTCAATAAGAATTTAAATTATGATAAAACTAAAGAAAAAATTAGAATTAAAAGGTTATGTACCTCAAACAAAAATTAGGATCCTAAAAAACTCATGAAATCCAGATGAAGGGAGGAGTAGTCTAATCTACCCAAACTGATTCTCAATAGATCAGTGAGGAAAGATCAATGATTAAATTTAAATTATAAATCTCCCTATAAAAGTGAAATAATGTAGGTAGCATAAAAACAATATAATAGTCTTTATATTGACCCAATATGGGCAGAGGAGAAAGAATCAGATACAGATGGATTTCCTAAGTCTAGTCGAGATCACAAAGAACATGAACCCAAGGTAAACAAGGACCTGATCACATATGAATGTACAATCTAGAGAAAAATTCAATTAGACATATTCATTCACCCCTAGGATGATATTTTGGAAGATGATCCATATATGCTTCAATAGAAGATTCCAATAGAATGTATGAAGGAGGGTTATAAGTAAAAACAATTGGGGAACAAATAACATGGATTAATAAAAAATATCACATTTTGGTTCATATATTTAATAATGTGAAGAGTATCTTGGAAGAATTTATCAACACGTGGGAAAATAATACCCTTCATTAGAGGAATTCATTAAATATAATCTAATGAAGAGGGATATTTTTTAGAATAGATTTTACATAGGGTCCATGGATCTAATATTTTAATTTTTTTGGAATGGTCAATTGATTTCATATGAATCTCAATCCATTTATACTGGTTGGGTTATTTTTTTAGGGTTCACACAAAACCCATAAAAGTTTTTTTACAAGGAAATAAAATCATTGAATTTAAAGGAAGAAGGCCATATATTAGGGATCATTTACGGTAGAGATTATATAATTTTAAATAAATTTTATAAATGAAACTAAATGAGGTGTTTTTTAAATTTTTCTAAGTAAAAAAATGAAACAAAATAGATTAAATTAAACTTAAGAATTTTGTAAAATGAAGTGGGTTTCAAGTGAGGTAGGAGAATATGATCATCTCATGTTTACTAGATAGTATTTTAAGTACATAGTTCTTAGAATTTCAATTATCTTTGGAATAATTATATATTTGTGGTTGAATAAAATTATTATTACATAATTACCCATTAAATAAATGCACCTAGACAAGGAACTTGGTGTTTCTATAATTGAAACAAGATATTCCACTTGAGCATAGTGTGGAATCTATTAAATTATATAATAATTTAATGATTATCATATAAAAATAGAGTATTTTTATATCAAACAACAAAACATAGGTTTCCCATATAAAATCTTATATCCAATTAATTAATAGAACACATACATTTTATGAAGGTAACTCAATATATTATTCATATAGAAAAATTCGTCATGATAAAACAAATAAATGATTATGACTAATTTTTTTAGTAAACCAATATGAAAGTTATGTGTTGGAAAACCCTTAAAAATTGTGTTTCTAACATTCAATGACCTCCTTATTTTTAGTTCAACATGGATAAGATAATGAATCTTGAGTGAATTTCCTTCTTTATTTCACCTCTCTATGTGGATAGGGAGATCTGGAACATTTAGGTAAATTATAAGTGTAACACCTCATGTTTTTATGGACTTTTTTTCTCAAATAAATTAATTTTCTCTGATATGATGAATTATAAACTAAATCAAGTAAATATTTCGTTATATTCTACAACCTGATAAGCTTTCACTAAATGCAACACAGACTTGGCTTATGTTACACAAAACACTAAGTTTCTATGAAACAGAATACTATTATTATAATTATTTAAATGAGAGTTATAAAATAGTTGTTAAAAATAGTAATATAAATATTAATAAACAATTTTTAAATATTATTTATAATAGTTTTATAAAAATAAAATATATTGATAATAAAACATATCATTTTTACAAATTATTTCTATGTTTGAAAATGTTATTTTCTCAAATGAACTTATTTTATGTCCTTCTATGAAAAATTATAAAATTGAATCTAAAACATTTTGTAAATTGAATTTTTTAAAATAAAATCCATTTTTTAGTTCATAATTTCAAAATTATCTTTTTATAATTATTTGGGATTTTTCTAAAAAACACTATTTTTGGATGAATATTGAAAAATAAAAAATTTTAATTCAAAAATGGATTTTCTCCAATTTATTTATATTTTTAAATAATATTTAATTTTTTAAAGTGTTATTATATAAATGTTATATTTATTAATTCAATTTAGGTCATTGGAACCAATTTTACAATGAAATTCGATATGAAATCACTTTATTCTTTTAAACACATTCTCTTAAAAAACCCATTGTCATGACACGTCTGAGGGAATAATTTCAAATTAATTGTTGACACTTATATGAGTTGAATTTTGAAAATTTGATTCAATATTTGGAGTCATAATAATTTATAATTTATAATAATGTGAACCTAGTTTTTAGCCAAAAATATTAGTGAAAGTAATTAAAATTAATTATTGTGATTAAGGTAAAAATGAGTTTACATAATAGTTAAAATTTAATTTAAAGGAACAAATATCCTAGAAACACTTCCAAATTAAATTTTATGTAAATATTAATACCATGTCCCATCATTTATATAAAATTTAATGTTATTGGAGACAAATGATGTAAGAGAGACCTCTCAATAGTGTTTTCCTTTTTATATTTACAACATTGCCACTACTCCTCTATTATAAAAGGGCACTCAACCCCTCACTTATCCACACCTCTGAATCCCATTTTCTCAACCAAAACCTATAACAATATCCTAAAAACTTATATAACTTCATCCTAGAATCAAACCTTTTGGAATAAATCCAACTAAAGAAGCTTTTTGGTGTAAACCAAAAGGAGTTACCCACAGAAGAGGTAACATCCTTCCAAAAGATCTTTTGTTTTATTTTCATTATATAACCCCTAAAATATTCATATTCCATACATATATAATAAACTAGGTATCCTAATTATACTGATATGTTGTTATCTTAAGGGTTTTACATACACTCACACACACTTCCATCAAATGGGATACACAATAATTATTCATGTGTGTGACAGACTACTTCCTTATGAACTGAGGTCATTAATTCTTCCATTTCCACCTTTAAATGTTGGAAAAATGGTTACATTTAAAATTTTATATGATATAGATTATATTTATTATGTTTTTATTCTTCCATAATTACTATAAGAAACATACCATCATAATTTTTTATAATTTATAGACTATTATATATAAATATATAATAAATATATATGATATTTATATCATGGTTTACATTTTTTAGATCATGATATAAGTATGAGGAAAAATAATTTAACAAATCAAATCACATGCGAAAAACAAAGTGGTTATTACCCAAAACGTAACTTTAACATGGAATTGTTAATAAACAGGAAATATATGGTCATAAGTAAATCATATATGGTATTATATTAATTAATATGGTTATGTTATTAATTTATAATAAACATATATATATATATATATATTATATAGGATGTTTTATTTGGTACTAAGAGAGTCAATACATAATGTAAGGGGATTTCTAGTCTCACTTTTATTTCTACGTGACTTATTATTCACCACTCATTTATTTTTGTGTGTTTTATATAATGACCATGAATGTATTATATTATTATTATCATTATATTTATGGGTATTTTCATACAAATTTTATTATCTTTATTTCATTGGTTTTTATAGTTCAAAAGTTACTAAATCAATATGGTAGTTCTGTCTCAATTTTCCTTCTTTAGGACACATGTTTTGTTATGAACATATATTCTTTTATGATGTGTATATAATTCCATTTTACATCTCATATCATGAATATGATTCTTTTCAAGATATTTTAATCTTATTATAATTTCATGGAGATTTTTATTCAATGTTATCAAGGTGGTAAGAGTTTATTGAAACAATCTCATCGCTTATCGAGATTGTTTATGATTATGCTTCCATTAATGAAATCTTATGATCCATACCTCAAGAACACTCATTAATTTCATTATACTATGGTTATTCAAGACATTTTCATTTATTATTTCCATTCTACACTATTTCTAACTTTATATAAATAATAATTTTTTTTAAAAAAATCTAACGTTATTTATCACATCGGTCGGAAATATATTTTATTCAAAGAATCATGTTTGAAAAAAGGATCCCAAAAATGTTTTTATAATGATATATTAGGATAATTTTCAATTAAAATAGATTTTAAAATGTTTTATGGTTTTAAAGTATTGCATTGTAAGTTTTCAATTCTATTTTAAAAGAAAAAGGTTTCCAAAAAGGTTTTATATTTCAAAAATCATTTTTCAAAGAAGTAAGGATATTTTACTCAAGAAATGTATTAAAAATATCTTTCCAAATTATTTTCCATAGAAGAAGAAATCCATTGGTGTTAATAATTAATTTATGGTAAATTGTCCAAAGGTTAGATTCATATTCATTTTATAAATGTTTTATTATTTGATGACATGATGTTTATGAAACCCATTTCTCTTTCACGAGTTATATGCATATGAAATCCAATTATTTTGATGGTTTATAATTTAGTAAAATTATTATAAAACATGTCTATTTTTCACATTTTATGATATTATTACTTGTTTATGATACCAATTTCATTTCATGGGTTATGATATGATGAAATTTTATTATCCAGTGGATAGAATGTGGAGTGAAATCTGTTCAATAACAGACTATTTCCACTAATATGGTCTTATTAGTGAACCTTGAATACTAATATGGTTTGGTTAGTGAACCCATTACACTAATATTTCCTTGGTAGTAATTGATTGACTAGAATAGAGATAATTTTATATGATTATGTATCTACCAAAATTCCATGTCTTATTCCTATGTTATGATTTCATAGATTATGCTCTTGATTCCCTTATAATTCATGTATTATGAACTTACAATATTTAAAACATGATTCATTTATATGATCTTTGATATGTACGGTATGATATTCTAATGTTATGATCATGTTATCATAACCTTATTCACATTATTATGCTTATATATCTCCCTTGTTTACCCTTATTGGGAATATTATCTCACCCCTTTTATGTTTTCTTTCCCTAGGTTAAGAAGATATGTATTATGTTTAATGTTTCTAAGAATTAAAATAGTCTTGAAGAACCTAGTTGGAGATAATTTATAGAACTTATTTACCAGTGTTTATGTTTCCATGATTCTAAAGGCACTAAAATATTACAGTCTTTGGGCATATGTTTTTTGTAATGAATTTACTATTCTACAATAAAAAATTAATGTCAATATATGTTATGTGAGGGCCAAAATAGTTGGCATTAGAGAAAAATTTGAGTTAACCATTATAAACTATGATGAGAAAACATTGATAATATCCCTAAGAATATTTCTCTAATGATAAGTATAAGGATGAGTCAAATTATAGAAAAATGAGTTATAATTTTGGAAAAGGATAGAGTTAGGGGTTTTCTAGAAATAAATCCATGTCTGGATACTAAATTTATGTATGGCTCTAACAAAAATTAACATTGGGGAAAAACCTCAAGAAACATATTGAGATAGACTCGACCAGGAACTGGTGGAGGAAAATGAACCTCAGTACACACCTAGTTTGACACTATCGAGGGATATGGTTTAGAAATTTACAAACATTTCAGGAACCATCAAAATGGATTAAAATCTAATTTTGATATGGATAAGCTAGGATAAACCTAAGGAGTCTTATATTAAAGAAGGATTCACAATTTAGACATCCTATAAGTTTTTTTCATGATTATGCGGTCCCCCTCTATGATTATTTTTTCTTACTCTATGATTTTTGGTTTTAGTCAATGGATGGAACATGAAAGAACTATATCAATTCTGAATGTGACTGGTAATTAAATGATTGCTCTGTTGAGAATCCATATACTATGGGATCTAGAATAAAAACATCGTTATTATGATCAACCAACATTCTCAAGATATAGATCATGTTATAATTCCAAATGAGAAATGGGGGGAACAACATTATATTGATTCATTCATGAGGAAACAATCACCTTTTTTCAGATGGTATTTTAATCCAATTATTTGATGAAAATTGTATCAATATCACTAAAAAGAGTTTATCAATTCTCTAGTGTTTAGAACATGAGAAACTAATTCTATTTGTTTATTGGTTAGAAAGAAAGGTGGACTAACGATGTACTCTAATTGAGAATATGAGATAGTAAGATGAAATTGAATCCAAGGATTGAGATGAGTTCATGAACTTATATTTCAATAATTAATTTTCTTGTATTATTTATAAAATTATGGATAATGAGTTCCATGAGTTAATTTAAAGGTATAATGAATCTATTATTACCTACGAGGCTAATTTTACAAGACATGAAATGTATGATTCTGGTATTATAATCCAACATGAATGTAATGCTGATAGGTTCTTTTGTGGGTTAAAGACAAGTATCAGAAGGTATTTTTCCATAAAAGAGTTTAGTAGCCCTGAATAGATTCTATTTTGGTGAAATCAAGGTTAAAATGGAGGTTATAGTTACATATCAATCTAATGGTTTTGACAAGAAAAGGAAGATTGAGTTCAAAGGAAAATCTAAAAACCATGGAGAAAAGACTATGAGATTTATTTTATGATCTAAGTGTGGGAAAAAGAATGGAGTTACTTGACTTAAGAGGTCTAATAAAATTTTCAAGTGCGTATGGGAAGGTCATCTGGCATTTGATTTCCAAAGTTATGGGAATAATTTACTTAATAATGTGAATGGAGAGAAACCTGCATAGAATGAGCCTCCCCTTATTCAGTGCTACACGTGAAAGGAGAATGATAATAATGTTAACCAGTTCCAAAACTAGAAGGTTAATGATGATAATTAATTCCAAAATCCTCTTATGCCAAGGGGAAAAATATCATGAGAGAATTTTATTTGATGAGGGGTGTCATAAAGTCTTAGTGAAAGGTACACTTACCATCCACTCTAGAACTTCTAATGTCTATTTTATTCTATATTTACTGAGTATTTCATATTTAATTAATTTTCAAAGGGTATTTATATTCCAAGAAAATGATTATATATGGAATTAGTAGTGAAAAACCCTAATGGTACAATTATTTTATATCAAGTCTATGATTCCTCTCTGGTTGATATTTATGAGAGTGTACTTCCTTCAAATATTATCATTCTTCCTCTGGTTGAATTTGATGTCATCTTAGGTACTGATTGGATTTCTCTACATATATCCCACATCCATTTTTGAGGAAGGAAAGTTATGTTTGATATTTTAAACCAACCTATGATATTTTATCAATGTGATAATAATCATTATCATTCTATAGAGATTACATCTAATTTAGGTGTCTTAATTCCCATTTAGACGTGTTGTTTATCTCAAATGGTTGGGGAGAAAATCAACATTGACGATATGCCTATTGTTTGAGAATTTATGCATGTATTTATAGAATATTTGACTGGTCTTACACCAAAACATAAAGTTTGGTTCTCAATATAACTCATACTTTGTCCGACACAAATTTCAAAGACTCCCTATAGAATGGACCTGATTGAGTTTTAGGAATTGAAGACGAAACACCATGAAAACCTGGATAAGGGATTCATTCATCCAAGTGTGTCACATTGGGCTGAACCTGTTATTTTTGTGACAAAAGAAAGATGGATCAATGTGACTCTACATTGATTATATAGAGTTCAATAGAATTATGATCAAGTATAAGTATCCACTTCCCCATATTGATGACTTGTTTGATCAACTACATGGAGTTCAATAATTTTCCAATATTGGCCTTCACTATGGATATCATCAATTGAGGTTCATGAAATAGGATATACCCAAGATGACATTACATATAGGGTTTGGGAACTATGAATATATAGTGATTCCTTTTGGTCTTACTATTTCCCTAGCTATCTTCATAGATTTTATGAATTTATTATTTAGAGATTACCTCGATTAGTTTTTGGAAGTCTTTATATATAATATGCTTATCTATTCAAAGATAAAGGAAGATAATGAATACCAATTGATAATTGTACTAAAGATCCTAAGGAAAGATAAACTGTATAAAAAATTTAAAAAGTGTGAATTTTTACTGAAAATTGATTCATTTTAGGTCATATAATCTCAATAGAGGGTTTAATTGTAGATCCATCAAAGACAGTGGTTATTGAATGTTTGAATAGACCAACCATGGTGATTTAGATTTGAAGTTCTCTTAGTTTAGTAGGATATTACTGATGTTTCATGGATATGTTCTCATGAATTTCTAATTGTCTGATCAATTTAACTAGATAGGGTGATATGTTTTTTTAGATAGATGAATATGAGGAAAATATCAAGGAATTGAAGCGAAGGATAGTCTACACACCTATGATTAACTTTCCCTATAGTGGAGAAGGGTTCATAATCTATAGTGATTGATTCTTCCTGGAAATGAGGATGACCTCATTTGTTGAAGGTTCAAACTTTCCCAATTGGTTTATAATGACTTTATTCGTAGAAACGAAAACATCCAATGATTCTATATCCATTTGGACCTACTTTGCAATGGTAGGTTCTCATTAGTTGTGGACCGATGAGGCTTAAGAATTTGCATTGGTCGAGAGGATGGGAGGTCACGCTCATCACACCATTTTGGGGGGAATTATTGCCTACTCTGGGACTCTCTCATAGATTTAAGTTATGTTCACGAATCCTTATTAATTTACCAATCATGAAAATGAGTTTTTCCTTTAGACTTTGCAATTAATGATTGATATGTATGGGATTTAGAGAATATTTTATATGTATTTGAGTTTCTTCATCGATGGAGAATAATCCTTATGTATTGGATATCCATAGTCAATGGTATCCTTCATTACATAATATAGAAATCTCTTGGTCGTTATGATGACCATACTGGTTTTAATGCCACTCAGTGGGGAACTTGAAGTTTATTGTCATTTAGAAGGACATGGATTATTTTAGATTTGGGATCATACCCACAGATGAGCTACCTACGTATCCTTATTAGAAAAAGAATCATAACCCACATAGTTCGGGAATTAAGATACAGTTTAACGTTATATGGGACAGATGATAATTAATGGGTGATGGGATTTAACCTTATAAAGGCTTCCTACGTACTCTACTTTTAAGGCAGAGATCAAATTCCACATAGTTTGATTAAGAAATGTGGGGCTTATGTATGATTAACAGCCCAAATAGATGTGTCGTTGTTACTTTTACACTCTATGCTCACGTGAGTCATGCTCGGTGTGAGAAACAAGAGGTATCAGTAAACCTGAAAATTTGTGCCACGAAAGATGTGGTCACAAGGAATGATATGGGGTTTATATATGTGTGATTGAACATGTAAATGAATATTAGGATTTAATTCTAGGAAGAAACCAAGGAACAAGGTCCATAAAGGTATTTTTGCTTTATGGAGATTTGGATACTCTAACTAGGGGCTTACTCCTGAGGAGGATGCCCAAATTAGGTGGGACTTATAACTTGGGACATACTCCTGAGAAGGATGCCCAAAGTTAAAGGGGACTTGGGGCTTAATCTTAAGGAGAATTTCCAAATTAGAGATGGGCTAATGATTGGGTTTTAATTATTGAAAAGTAATCCCAAGTAAAAAAGAAATTAATCTTGGGGCTTACTCCTGAAAAGGAGGCCCAGGTTGAGGGGACTTGTGATCTGGGGATTATTCCTGAAAAGGAGGCCCATTAACAAGGTCCATAAAGGTAATTATGCTTTATGGAGATTTAAATTCTTAACTTGGGGCTTACTCCTAAAGAGGATGCCCAGATTATGGGGGATTTGACTTATGATTGGGGTTTTCTCCTAAAGAGGATGCCAAGGTCAAAGATTCTCTCATCTTAAGGGATGAGGTTGGAAGAAGGGAAACTCTAACCGTATTGATATAAAGTTATATAAATCACAAGGTTTTGAGAGGTTTTCAAGAGAATTCATTTCATATAAGGAATCCAACAAAATAAACATTCCATAAATAGATATGAATAATGTTATGAAAGATAAATCTTGAAATGGAGAGGTGTATTTGAGGAAAATAAGTGATATAGGCAGGAGGGACACCCAAAAAGAGGAAGGCGCACAAGTCATGTTTGGGCGCGCAAGTCCTAGTCGTGCAAGCATACTTACGCGACATGGGTGTACTTTGGAGAAGGTTAACCAATAGGGTAATACATGGGAAAAACTTGGCTCAAGCCCTTAGTATTATCCCTAATGGTTTCCAAAAGGGTGGTGTGCAAGTTTTGTTGAAGGGATAAGGCATCGAGCAAGTGTGGCCGTTCCCCTTAAAGGTTAGACACTCAGGCACACTAGTGTTGATGAATTTCAACACTTATTCCTTGTTCCATCTCTTTAGATCTTTCATTCTAGGTAAGAAATTACCTTAGAAGTGCTCGGAAGACTTTAAGTAAAGACTAGGGCGCCGAGATCTTAAATCTGACTTTTAGAAATTTTTGTCCACAAAATGGGGGGCCCATAAGGGGTATTTATAGGCTATTGAGGGCCTTGGGAGAAAATGAAATAGGGCGCGCAAGTCACCTGCGCGACCAATATGTGGTGCGCAAGTATACTTGCGTGACCATGGTGAAACTTACACGACCCATGCTTAAAGAAATCCTTGTTCATGACTTTGTCAATTTTTTGATGTTTCTTCAAAGGACAAATATCTTTGTACTTAAGGTATTCCATTTTTTCATTCGTTAGACTCTGTGAAAGAAAGGAGCATCAACAAAAGTCCCCCCCTCAGAGTTGGATCCAAAAAAGGAAAGAGTATTTGACTCTGAGGTAAAGGAAAAAACCATGGAAATTTGGGCGCGCAGGTTTGAGAGCGCAAGTAGCGGTGCATAGGTGATAGTCGGGTAGGCTTCAGCACGTAGGGGTACGACCTTGCCTATAAATATGGACGTCATTCTCACGTAAAGCACCCGACTTCCAGTGCTTCGAGCTCTCTTCGAGCAAGTGGGCTCTCGTTCGTTCAAGTGACTCGGCTTTCACCCATTCGCGCAGGTGCTACTGTCTGAGGTTCATTGTTTCTGTGTGTCACACTTCTGTAGAGGTATTTGTACTTGCACAGTGATACCCACATGCCCATACTTTCATGACCGAATTTGACTTGCGCGCCAACATTGGACTTTCACACCTTAATTCCTCATCCATTTTTCCAAATTTCTTCACAAATTTTATGAAAAATCAACTTACTTAAGAGTTAATTATTCGACCTTTGTGCAGATTAAATGGTTCCCAGAAGAATTGGAACAGCTACTGAGCTAGCTAGCAAGTGGATTGATGACATGATGAGCATCGTTGGCCATGATTACTACACCATCTGTGACAGCACTATCCCAGATTTTTCCATGTACTTATAGAAGTATCATCTTAATTTCCCACAAAGTATTTACCTGCCTCCATATAGGCATGGTCATCTACAAGAAGTCAACGTTCCAGATCCAAATAACTATCTCCTGCATTCTTGGTTTCAAACTTACAACAACTTTTCTTCAGCATATGTATCAATTAGAAGATCATTCGTAAATGATGGAATAGTGGAGAAGGCATTTATAATGCATCATAGCCCATGTGCCCTAGATTTGAAACCTCACAAGACTGAGCTGCAGCCACATTGTTATCCCTCAATCTTCCGAAACTCTCAGATGGATCAATCCAAAGGCTACAAGAAGAGTTGGTACTTTCATCATGGAGTAGGTGTGAAGCCGACTTGGATGTGGGCATATTGGGTGTGACAAACCCATGCAGAGTTTGTCGAGGATCTGAAAGGAGCTACAATATGTAAAGTCGTCTCGGCTGGGCAGACATATATCTACACGAATAATGACTTTGTGCCAGATCTAATCAGCTGCTGGAGCCCAGAAACCAATTCTTTCCATCTGACTCATGGAGAAGTAGGCATCAGTTTGTGGGATGTCTAAAAGATCTCAGGGGATCCAATTTTGGGCGATATGTATGATGAATTCATCCCTACCAAGGTGACTTGGAATGATTCAGAGAAGACTTCATCTTTGGCTTGAGAATTATTGAAAATTTTCTATAATCTCAAGAATTAAAAGACCTCCAAAAGTCATTCTAGAAAGGATATTCATCCAGAGGGGTGGATGGATATGTTTCTTAACAATAAGAAGGATAAGGGGCCCACCTATACTCATCCTACCACCTTCCCTAGAACAGAGAATAGGGATGCTGTTGGCACATTCTGGCCAACCCTAGAAGTATGAGAATTTGAAAAGTTGGGGTACGAAGTAGATTAGAGAATCCCAGAAAAGACTTGTCTGGCAGGCTTCTTAGCTTTGTGGCTCAGTGTTTATCTTCGGCCAGTCAGGGATTTGAAGGGAGGTGTCAGGTCAGGGACCTTCGTTGTTGCATCCAAGTTGGATAAGAGGAAAATTGTTGGGTTGGCCACCCCATTTTGGCAAAGATTCACATGATATTACTCCATGTTTATATGGGTAAGTCTCCTTTGATAATAGTGGGACCATTCCAAGTTTTATGGGGATGGATCACCACTCATTTCAGGACATATGCTATACAGAGTGGAGTACAGGTTCCTAGAAGTTCTTTCAGGCCGTCAGTGCAGGCATTTTCTGGAATTTTTCTGTTATCTCTTAACTCCTTTGATATGAAGGTGAGGATGAGCATGTTAAAATAATTCCATTTCTTTTCTTATGGAAACCCATCAACCGGGAAGTTTATTGATGATAGAACAACAAGCCTAGAATTGAGGTCATACATACTGGCTTGCAGAGATGGTGTATTGGCCACCATGATTGACAGAGAGATTATACGTGAGGCCTATGATCCATAAAGATTTGCATGTTAATTCATGTGTCTGCAAGAGACTGTTGTATCCCCTCCAGTTCATGTTAGGCCAGAGCAGCATCTGATGGTTTCCTGACAACTATGGTTGCTGACATCTATGGAGAAGACTGGGGCAGTGTTTGATCAACCAGTTGCTGGAGCGGTGAGTAAATTGACTACATGGTATGCCGAGAACTAGGTAGCATCATAACCTGAAGGGGTACTGAATCATCCGGTTCATCGGGTGGGGGAAAAGAAGAGAACTATAGAGAAAGAAACCCTTCATCTAGAAGGTGACTCTTCCACACCTAGAGCTGATTCACCGAGTTTCTCACCCAGGGCTGACTCTCCAGATTCCTATGATGGGGATGATGAGGCATGACATGTGTCAAAATGGCCTTGTTCCATATATAATCCTCCTGTCAGAATCAAGAGACCCACTCCATCGACTCCTGGTGAGTTACTTCATTATGGAAATTTAATCGCCATTATTTTATAGAGAAAAATGTTTTATTTTCTTATTCTCTATCTGTGATTGCAGGAGAAGGGAAGAAGTTGAAGTCCAAGATTGTAGGACCCTTCTCGCAGCCTTCTGGTACACATATTGAATATCTACAACCAGAGGCTATCCAGACATGGCATAGTTTATATTGCGATGCGGAAACTACCTGGCTGGACCTATGCGAAGGGCTACACATCCCTGGAGTAGGGAATCTTTGGGATTCTACCGATATCCGTTTCAAGGATAACCTCAATGAAGTGCTGGCTTACATTAGAGAGATGGAGATGCTCATATATGCCACCAATTATTCCATTCCTGTCACCAAGAGGGTGAAGGAAATGATAGATCGTGGCACCTCTAAGGGGAGTATTGCTTCTAGAGATGAGGAGTGGAACGATTACATGGCTCCTGAAGATGTAAGTCTCTTTCCTTATTTTCTTTGCAACTTGATTTCAGTTAAAGATTTGTTACACAAGGAAATTACTTTTTTCATCCTACAGCTTGCAAAGAAAGGAACTTCTGATGTTCCTTCACCACATTATAGCCCTAGTGGTACTACCATCGGAGCTAATGAATCTCCTCGCGAGCTGGGCGAAGTATCTCTAAGGCAGAATTCCATGGACACGGAGTTAGAAATCTATTTTCATTCTCCAATTCTTGTATTTAGAGATGATGATTCCAACCCACTCAAGAAACCAAATAATAAAAGACATCTATGGAAGAATTCCACAGCTAAACGCTTCATCAGTAGTGGTAAGTCCTTCGAATAGTCATGAATCTTAACTCATGAAAGGATTGAGCATAATTTTTGGGATTTTAAGGGCTTCTTCAATTTCCCCTTTGAAGGAGAGGATTTACCCTCCTATGAGAACGATGGAGGGTGATGGTGAATAATCACAAGTTTATGCTGACTTGGCTGCTCCTGAAGAATAGCCAGCGTCTCTTCCCAGTACTACTCCTGCTACTACTGCAAGAAGAGAAGAGCCTGCTTCTGGTAATTTAACAATGCTTCGTAAAATGTGGAATAAAAACATCAACTAACTTCCATTCTATGATAATTTAGGTTCAAAACCTATACCATAACATTTGGCGGCCTCTGCAACTGATGCTGTAATTTTCTCAAAAGAAACTGTCTAGGGTCAAAGGCTGCAGGATGAGGGTTGCCCAGAAGATACATCGAATGCTCCCACTGGTGAGACTAACCAGGAATTTGAGATATCATTGTATGAAATGATGAAACATGGCTCATATTTTGAATAAATTTTAGATCAAGTTAAATTACCATGTAATTTAAAGGATTTTGGATGTGAGTGTTATCCTTCATCCTATTAAAAATATCTTATTAAATCTCTAACCATGATTGGTTTTAATGTGCAGTTCCATCTGAGCAAGCTGCTGAACTGCCAATGCTTAAAGGGGGTATAAAAAACCTTACTATTACAGAGACACTAGCTCAAGTGGAGCTGAACCCAGTAGAGCATCCTGAAACCCGTCTTGAAAATTCTGTTGAGGCAAGGAAAGATGGGGAGGAGCCTTCTCATGTTGTTGATCTACCGTTGGGTAAGAGATAATAATATTTGTGGATGCACTTAGTTTTCAAGACAACTTAATAAAATTTTGTTATCCTTTGAAACTATCCAAAACATTCAATTGACTATGCAGGGCCGCCAATTTTAGTGGTTAGATCTGGAGGTGAAACCTCAGCCTCCGCCCTAATGGGAGTAGAAAGTGAAGTAACAAGGATCATGGGGAAGGAGCAGAACATGGAATTTCTTTAAATGCATTAATTCTAGATTATATTCCCTCATGTGATAGTGATGTTGAATCAGACCCAGAGGTACAAAAGGCAATTCAGTTTTCATGATGCAAGGCATGGTAGAACATATGGAAAATCATATCTGAAGTTCCTCTTGAAGAGCTGTCTTCGAAGATCCAGTGACTGTCATCCCTGTTTGTCATGTTGGGACTTGTCAGTTTTGGATATCAAGAGATCTATACCACGGTGAAACAAGTCATTTTAAGGAGGGATCAGGAGAAGTAGTTCCATCAAGACCTGACCAGAGTGAGGTTGTTGGCCAATATTAGCAAATTTGAGGCTGCGGTGTCCCGGGATACAACGGATCATGTTTCCAAGTTGAAGGAGCTGAAGCATAAGATCAAGGAGAAATTTTTCCAGTAGATGCACCTTAATCAATAGTTAGATGTTGTTATTGGGGAACATGACCAGCTTAACAATTAACTGGAAGGAGTTCAAACAAATGGTATGAAAGGCAACACAGATGCTAAGAAAGCACTACATAAAGCTGAAAAGAGAGAAGCTGGTCGAGTGCATGAACTTCAAGTGGCTACTGATGAAGCCCAGGATGCTGTAAATCAAATTAAGAGTTATGTTGAAAGCCTCTTGTAATTCTTGAAAGAGAGAAGAGAATCAAGTCTATGGATTTCCATCTATCTCACTGTGCATCAATAAAAAAAACTTTCATCTTCAATCATTTTCCTACAATCTATTGCAACCTACTTTAAAATTTTACCTAAGCTAATGGGCCTAGTAAGCATAGTTTTATTTTTTTGCTAGGATTATAAAAATAACCCTACAAACTTTGAATCTTTGTATTGCTCAATATTACGTAAATCATATAAAATGTATGTTTAGTGAGCTGGGACTTGACTTTTGTTCATAGTTCCCTTGTCTTTTGGGGGCAGTTTAAAGTCATTCACATCAGACATAAAAATGCTAATGTTTAAGGTCAAATAGATTTGACCGAATGCATTAAAAATGACTCAATTCCTTGATAATTTATCTGAAAACATATTTCCATATTCAATTATGGAGGAAAACATGTAAACTATGACTTATGAAATTTTGAATCTGAGGAATGATATGAAAAAATGGCTAAAAGGCATTAGAAGAAGTATTTCCTAAGAGTGAAGTTACCATTATTTAAAAAACCTGTTAGGGGGTTGAATTTTTCAGGGCCACTTAAGGGTATTGGATACATAGTCAAATAATAGCATCTTTTGGTTGATAGGTCCATTATGTAGACTACATATGCAAGGCCACCTAAGGGCACATGCTGTATAGTCAGTCAAAATAACTCTCAGAAATTTTACTTTTCTACTGCTTAAAAGCCAGTGGAAGTTTATGGAGATTCAAATTTTCCAAATCATAGAGTTTGCTGTATGGAGAGAGGTACTTGAATATGGAGAAGATATTCCCAATCAAGATTGTCAAAGAATTGGATGAATGTCAGTCCTACGAAGGTCTGATCCAAACGTAGTGAATGGAAATATAAACCATAGACACGAATACTTTTAGATCATGAAAATTAATATGGGAAAAATATGTTAAGGATAGATATTTTTTCGGATCTCTACATATTGTTGTTAAGACCAATAAAGAAAAAAATAGGTTTTTCTCCCAAGAATTAAGTTACCACTCTTTAAAAAACCCGTTAAGGGGTTGAATTATGCAGGTCCTCCTAAGGGCATTGGCTGCATAGTCAAATAATTGCATCTTTTGGCTGATAGGTCCGTCATGTAGACTATTTATACAAGGCCGCCTAAGGGCACGTGCTGCATAGTCAGGAAAAAGAATTCCTGGGTATCATACATTTTGTGACCAGAAGTCAAGAAAATGGTTATGGAGATCTATAAATATATAAGGTTATGAGTATGATACATCAAAATGGGCATTGTCCAATGCATGTAAAAGATACACAGACAAATGCTAACCATAATCTTGTCGTGACTGGGTCCTGAATTGAGGTGCTGGACTTCACTACGTATCCCATAATGATGGGAATCAATTCATATGTAGTTCTTGAAATACAGTTTAACTTCATGTGGGACAAGAATGTAAAAGATTTTAGTTTAAGGATGTAGAGTTCGGACCATAATAAGGAATACACAGTGTGTGTTTTATAAACCTGATGTGAATGAAGACCAGGGTTTTCATACAACATTCATGTTTTCACAGGGGGACTTTTCAGCCAAGAGATGGAAAGTGGAATTTGGGGTTAGGCCCAAAGACTTGGGGCAAGATTCGAGGGATACTCTAACGATACTACGTATCCCATAAGGATGGGAATCAAGCCGCACATAGTTCTTAAAATTCCCTTTGTACATATCTGGTTCTTACAATTGAAGGGTGAAAAGGGGACTTTAGTGCAATAATGGTTTGACTCAAGATTAAAGGCCATTTATGCACGTAGTATTTGAAATATGTCATAATTGGAGATCAATTTCAATAATGATTTCCCCTCAGGCGAGGGAAAATGGGGGACTGTATAGTTTTACGTCATATAGCATGGACGATGGTGAACCAATGTAAAAAAAATATTGGTTTTGGGCTGCTTCACAGATCAACATCGTATGAGACAGAGGTGAACTGATATGAAGAGATTAGTTTTGGGCTTGAACCTCAGGAGGTTTCCTATGTACCCAGCCTAGAAGGCAAGGATCAAAGTACACATAGTTCAATTAAGAAGTAATTGTTGATTGAGTTTTATTTTAGGACAACAACCTAAAAAAAGTGTTGGGACATACACATGGTTAGAGGCCCAAAGAGGGTGTTATGTTTGAAGCTTACTCTAATCTCACATGAGTCAAACTCGGTGTGAGAAACAAGAGGTAACAACAACCCTAATGATTCATAGTTTAATGTCATGTAGGATGCAAAAGGGATTGTTGCACAGTTTAAATGACTTGTGTAACAGACATGGGGTGCTTGGATGTTTAACGTCTTGCAGCTCAGACGAATAGTTTAACGTCATGTTGGATGATAGAGGGGATTATGCAGTCTAAAGTATTGAAGTGAAGACTATTGGTGATGAACAATTTAGTGTCATGTAGTAGGGACAAAATACAGTTTAACATCATGTTGGATAAAAAAGGGACTTTTTTCAGTTTTACGTCATGTAAGACGAATATGTGAACAGTTTAATGTCATGTAGGACAATACAGTTTTATGTAATGTAAGAAATTGGGTTGTACAGTTTAATGTCATGTATCCAAGATGATGGTTATGCAGTTTAACATCTTGCAGGATGTATTACAGGGACTGTTCAGTTTAAACTCTTGCAGTGAAGACTATAGTAGTTTAAGGTTATATGCATGGACCAGTGCTGCACAGTTTAGCATCATGTAGCTAGGACATATGGCTATGCAGTTTAATGTCTTTCTAAAAATATTAGGGACTTTTTCACAGTTTAACGTCTTGTGGGACAAAGTGGTGCACATTTTAACGTCATGTTGGACGAAAGGGTGTTGTACAGTTTAGCGTTATGTAGCTAGGACGTGGTTGTGCAATTTAACATCTTACTGTATGTAAGTATTTGTGTTACACAAAATAATTTTTCAAGAATCTTCTATTGAAGAATCTGCCTGATTAGCCCATTTAGGTTGTGCCATTTTGTGGGACGGTGCCCGTACTTTTGAGGTAGAAGACATAAAATCTGCGAGAGTCAAAGACAATTTAGGCTTTGACATGAGTTGATCTTCATCTAACTGCTCTTCTTTCTTTGAATTATGCTGCTTATTTGAGGATTTCCCTCTAATGAAGAGGGTTTTGTTGTGGCATTCATTAAAGAAGACACAATTGGTTTCTTCAATTGCATTCGTAAAATGGCATGAGTTCGTTTGATCGTTTTCCTGACCATCCAATCATCATATTTCGGCACATTTTTGATTTTGACTTCTTTCCACTCACCTTCTTCCTCTAGATCTGTAGCAGTAACACATGCTACCTGGGCTGAAGAACCATTCAGTTTTACCTGTCCCGAGTCCACCATCTTTTGTAGAAGGTCTTTGAAGATAAAACACTCCTAAATGGGATGCCCCAACATCTGATGAAATGGGAAATAGTTGGGAAGGTCTTCATCTCCTTCATTGTTAGGCCTTTTAGGCCTTGGAAACTGAACTAAATTACTTTCCAGAGCTGAAATGAAGTAACCAGGAACTTGTTCATTTCATAAAGAATAAACTTTGTTCTTTAACTCCTCAAATTGTTTCCTCCTTTGATCTCTTTGATCAATTTGATGGGCCGACCATTGTTGTTGACGCTCAGGAGGTGGATCCATTCGATATGAAAAAGGTTTTGAAGTGGAAGTAGGTATAGGTTCTTGTTTAAGCATAACTATAGCAGTCTATGCTTTCCCGATTCTCTTTCCTGGAACCGGTGGAATTATATGAGTTTTAGCCTTAGTATTTATACGAGAATCATCAATCTACTGAGTGATTAAAGTAAGTTCTCAAAACCCTCATGTGTTTTTCACAGGGATCAACAGTGTGCATAACTAAACATGCAAATTTTCCACACATATTGGCAACAATTATTCTTGAGAGAGTGCTAAGCTTAAGGAATATGTTAATTTCTTCCAACGAGCAATGAAATCCGAAACTCTTTCATTCTCCCTATTCTTACAATTTGTAAGATAAAAAACTGTTGTCTTTGGAAATGTTGAGCTAAATTGAAGAAAGAATTTTTGATGAAGATCCTCCCACCCAGTAATTGACAGAGATTGAAATATTGTATACCATACAAAGGCAGGTCCTTGTAATGAATATACCAAACACCTGAGCTTAACTACTTCTTGTTGTTGAGTTCCCATCATGGGATCACAATGAGAAACAAAATGTGTTAAGTGTTGTTCTGGGTCTCCCAAAAAATTAAAAATTGGGAATGTGGTACTTGAAAAATTTGATGGGGGAGGAATTGTATCTACCCATTCAGGGTAAGATCTCTTCTCTGGTTGAACCGGTGCACATTTTCCTTTTATAGCTTCCAACCAAGCTGTTAATGACTAAATTTTAGTAATTAAATTTTCAGAAATATCTGGTTGAGCTTGGACCTGTGCAGGTGAAATAAATGGAGATTGGACAGGTATGGTGGCTGGTACTGCAACTGATGATAGCACTACTAGTTGTTGTTGCGCATGACCCATAGGATTAGACCTGTGAGGGTGTACTATTAAAGGAGGATATTCTTGATCCATATTAGTAGATACAACAAATTCTCTTGACTGACTGACCCCAGCATGCTTAGGAGGAAGACTACCTTGAAGTAGTTCTGCATTCAACCTCCTTAATTCCTTCATTTCTTCCTCTTGTTGTGCGAACCTTTTCTCTAGTGAGAGTGATTGGCCTTCTCCAATGGAATGGTGTAATGTAACCTGATTCATCCCTTTCACCTTGTTGGATTCCTTTAAAAGAGGGGGAAGTTGGTTATTTGAAGTAATACCTGGATTTTGGGTAAGCCCTTGATTTCGTTTATGTACACCTTCTTCATCTGCCTCTGTGTGTACAACCTCTTGAGCAGCAACTTCTTCATCTGATGACTCTGAGTGAGCCTCATGTTCTGGAGGATTAGCAACAGTGGAATTGATGGAATTTATTGATTCATAATGCATTGCATACCTTCTATCAGTAGTTCTATGATACTGTCTTCTTCCATGTTCTTGATGATAAATTTCCCTTTGTTGAGTTGACCCCTCAAGAAGTTCCTGACGAACCGTAATTTGGAGGGAATCATCTTATAATTCAGCTCTGCGTTCTTCCTGTGGCTTCTTCCCTAATCGATAGAAGACTGACTTTCACTGTGGAAGAGATTGAGGATTTGAAAAAGTCCCCAGTTCGGTGGATTGGGGTTGTTCCTGATGTTCATGATCAACTCCTTGAATCATATTTGTTGATTCCGAGGGTTGAGTTAAACGAGTCCCCAGTCTGGCAAGCTGGGGTGGCTCTTGAGCTGCTACATCTGAGACTATCTTAAAATATCTCCTAATTTTGTAGACTTTAGTCCAGAAATTGGCTGGATGCATCAACCTAAATCCACTCAAATCACTTGTCTCAAATGACCATGGGATGATTTTTGACACTTTCGTCACCTGATGATGCACACGCTCTAAATGAGAAACCTGTTCGATATTCTCATTTGTCTGATGCAATAGTAATTTGACAACTTCTTTATTGTATGGATGACTTTGGGAAGAACTTGTTGAGGCATATTCCTGAGGAAGCCTTTTATTACAAACAAAATCAATTGGCTGTGGCCGGCCATGGGAAATAACATTGCATGAGACCATTTTTGGAGGGCTTTGTTGACTGGGGAGTACAGTGAAATGCAGTGCTCCATGAACACCCGATCCCCTGATATGAATACCAGATGGGGCATTGGAAATTAAATGCCACAATATTTTTTAGTGTGCCAAGTCATGAACGCTGAAGGGATTTATGCTTCTTTTCAACCATTGGATATCAGGATACTGAGAGATATGCCAAATCAATTTGGCATTATAACCCTTCTGTTATCTTGACATGACTTTCATATTCATCATAAGATAATATATTCCTTTTCAATTGACAAAGAGTTCTACACATGTTTAGATGAATATCAGAAACCCAATATTCCGTCAACATTTCTAGAATATCATACTGAGAGTCAGCCAAAGGCCAAAACATAACTCGTACTTCACCTTTCGCCAATTGTTTTCTCATATTTAGTACTTCCTCCTTATCATTTGATGAAGATTATTCTACCTGATTAGACCAGAGGTGGTGCTTCTTTGTTGCTTTATCAGATTCAACAAGATTGGTAGAGAATTAATTTATCAAACTAGAAGATGTATAACCCAGGGGTGGTTTGGAGAATGAACTACATCTTGGGCTATCTTCTGATTGAGAAAGTATTTCACCTAGTAGCGATAAAGCATCAGACATTACTGGCTTCACATTTGAAAGTGCCACAAGATAAGAGGGATTTCTCATTACTGCATTGTCCATTGGAGAATTTTCCTGGCAATGCGAATTACTACTTTGGAGAGGACTTTGACATCTAAATTCATCATCATGGGAAGGACCACCACGGTGGGTTAGAGAAAAAGATGGATCCTTTTTCTCCTGGATCTTCTAGCCATGCAGAGGGTTATCGTGGCTCTCATCTAAAGATGATACTTTGAGATTGACTGAACTGTCATGAAGAAAGCCTTCATGAGTAAGTATCTGATTAAGACCTTCAAAATTATTGTTCCCACTATTGGGAAATGAGAGAGTAGAATCTTGAGTTGCAACAGACAATTTTCTGAGTGCATCAAGAACTCTAGCGTCGAGCAAAGCCTCATTACACATTTTCTCTTGATTTCTCGACTATGTTGAACAAGTCTTTTTTTAGAAGCCTTCTTACTCACTTTGGGAACCACTTTTTGAAAAAATTGGTAATTTTGGGCAGATGTATGTGCTTACTCAGGAGAAGTAGTCAGGTTAGACTGATTACCTCCATTCAAATCGGGTGTATGTGCCTGACTTGATTGTCTGCATGATATAGAGGAGTATGCCACATGACCCTCCTGGACTGGAACAGAGGTGCGTATCAAATCTAGAGTGACATGTTGATGAGTCACTCCACTGGTAGGGATAGATTTATGTTTATTTCCCTATGATGCTACTGAAGTTGTTATAATATTCTGACAGGCATCCAGAATAAGGGCATGGATTTTCTTCTGCTCTTTCACCATTGTCAGAATGTGATTGGTGACTTCAGCTGCCAGAATGAGAATATATGTACATTCTGTGTATGGATTAGGTGTATGTGCCTGCTCCTTTCCTCCTTTTCCTGTCAGTGAATTCTGACAGTACTTATGCATGGGGGCAGAGAGTTGAGTCTGCTCCAAATTTGTCATCGGAGATTTCCGACTGACTTCTCTGGGTGCTACCAAACGAGACTTTTTTTAGACTTGATGAACATTTTTAGGTGTATGTTCATGCTATGTGTTATTCGTCAAGTATGGTTGATGGATTTCCTTCTATTTTGGAAGACGAGACTGCTAAATGAATTATTGATTGTAAACAGGTGTATGTGCCTGCTTATCAGTTGCCCCCATAATAGATTGGCGAGCTTCTTTGGTTGTAATCAGACGAGCCTGCTGACTAGCTAATGAATTATAAATAGGTGTATGTGTCTACCTATAGCACTCTGTCAGAATTTCATGATAGGATTGGTGGGTTGCTACTAGACGAGTCTGCTGGACAGCAGGATTAGAACAAACGGGTGTATGCGCTCGCTCATTACTTGCCATCAAGTTGGCTTGGTGGACTTCTCTAGAGGGGGAAGAAGTAACAACCTTCTCCCTGTTGACCAGATTTCACCTCTGTCAATTCATCTTGTGTGATCGGGTCTGAGGAACCAGAGCAGAACCCCTAAAGGTGATACCCTCATCATGTTGATGGCACACTGTCGCACGAGTCTGGCGGTGATTGTTGATGGGGGCCCTCAGGAAGGACTCCTATCTCCTTGAATTAAGGCCTTGAGTGACCTCTTAATTCACCTCCCCATAATATGGGAGGGACTGGTGATTGTGTTCTAGGGATAACAACCCAAAATGGATGGATACGGTGGTTTTCACCACCTGCTTATTGATCACTGGTCGTTGCTGTCCGGATAACCAGGGTGAAATATTGATTTGGAGGGCTTGTCGAGCGGCCTCTAGAGTCGGAATGGTACCATGTTTATGGTATTACTTTACCGGTGCATTTGAAACCCATCGTTGAATATTCTGAGTAGGTGATGTAGTCCTCATAGCAGACGAGGATCCAGAAAGAGTAGCAGTAGATGCATTCACAGGTGTGAATTTTAGAGAAGCCATTTCTGTAACGTTGAGGGATCTTGGAAACAAGTGCCTGTTGGATAAAACAGACATAATAAAGATAAGTTCATCCACTAAATCTTTTGTATGAGAACATATATTATTCATTTCTTTGTTGGCCCTCACATTGAGTTAAATAGGGGCATAATAAATAAGTAAAACATCATTTAAATTGGTTAAGTATTCACGTCGGGTTCACCATTTTTGGTTTCTTCCTAGAAATGGGGATGACCACGTTTGTTTAAGGTTTAGACTTTCCCAATTGGTTTCTAATGGGTTTATTCGTAGAACCGGAAACATCCAATGATTCTATATCTATTTGGACCTACTTTACAAAGGTAGGTGCTCATTAGTTGTAGACCGATGATGCTTAATAATTTTCCTTGGTCGAGAGGATGGGAGGTCAGGATCATCACACCTTTTTGGGGGGAATTATTGCCTACTCTGGGACTCTCTCATAGATTTATGTTATGTTCATGAATCCTTATTAATTTACCAAGCATGAAAATGAGTTTTTCCTTTACAATTTTCAATCAATGATTGATATGTATGGGATTTAGAGAATCTTTTATATGTATTTGAGGTTTTTCATCGATGGAGAATCATCTGTTTGTATTGGAGATCCTTAGTAAATGGAATCCTTCAATACATTATATAGAAATCTCTTGGTCATTATGTGACCATACTGTTTTTAAATCCACTCAGTGGGGCACTTGAAGTTTTTTATCATTAAGAAGAACATGGATTATTTTAGAGTTGGGATCGTACCCGCATATGGGCTACCTACGTATCCTTGTTATAAAAGGAATCAGAACCCACATAGTTCAGGAATTAAGATATAGTTTAACGTCATATGGGACAGATGAGATTTAATGGGTGATGGGATTGAACCTTATAAAGGCTTCCTACGTACTCTACTTTTAAGGTACAGATCAAAGTACACGTAGTTTGATTAAGAAATGTGGGGCTTACGTATGATTAACGGCCCAAAGAGATGTGTCTGGTTACTTTTACACTCTAAGATCATGTGAGTCATTCTCGGTGTGAGAAACAAGAGGTATCATTAAACTTGATGATTTCTTCCACCAAATATGTGGTCACAAGGAATGATATGGGGATTATATATGTGTGACGGCCCAAGTAAATAAAGATTCAGATTTAATTCTAGGAATAAACCTAGGAACAAGGTCCATAAAGGTATTTGTGATTTATAGAGATTTGGATACTCTAACATGGGGCTTACTCCTGAGGAGGATGACCAATTAGGTGGGACTTACTCCTGAGAAGGAGGCCCAAAGTTAAAGGGGACTTGGGGATTACTCTTAATGAGAATTCCCAAATTAGAGTGGGACTGATGATTGGGTTTTAATTCCTGAAAAGGAATCCCAAGTCAAAAAGAAATTAAGCCTCGAGCTTACTCTCGAAAAGGAGGCCCAGGTTGAGGGGACATGAGATCTAGGGATTACTCCTGAAAATGAGGCCCATTAACATGGTCCATAAAGGTAATTGTGCTTTATGAAGATTTAAATTCTTAACATGGGGCTTACTCATAAAGAGGATGCCCATATTATGGGGGATTTGACTTATGATTGGGGATTAATCCTAAAGAGGATTCCCAAATAAAATATTCTCTCTTCTTAAGGGATGAGGTTGGATGAAGGGATCCTCTAACCGTAGTGATATAAAGTTATATAAATCAAAAGGTTTTGAGAGGTGTTCCACAGAATTCCTTTCAGATAAGGAAGCGAACAAAGGTACCATGCCATAAATGGCTTTGAAGAAGGTTATCAAGGATAAATATTGAAGAGGATAGGTGGATTTGAGAAAACAAAGTGAAATAGGGAGGAGGGGCACCCAAAAAGTGGTAGGCACGCAAGTCCTGTTTGGGCGCACAAGTCCTGGTCACATTAGTATACTTACGTAACATGGGTGTATTTGGGAAACATTTAACCAATAGGGTAATACTTGGGCGAGACTTGGCTCAAGCCCTTAGTATTATCCCTAAAGGTTTCCATAAGGGTGGCGCACAAGTTTTGTTAAAGTGATAAGGTGGCGCGCATGTGTGGCCATTCCCCTTAAAGGTTAGACACTTAGGCGTGCAAGTGTTGATGAATTTCAACAATTAGGCCTTGTTCCCTCTCTTTAGATCTTCCATTATAGGTAATAAATTACCTTAGAAGTGTTCAGAAGACTTCAATCATAGACTAGGGTGTCGAGAGCTTAAATCTGACCTTCGGAATTTTTCATCCTCAAAATTGGGGTCCCACAAGGGGTATTTATAGGCCATTGAGGGCCTTGGGATAAAATAAAATAGGGTGCGCAAGTCACCTGCGCGACCAATATGTGGCGCACAAGTATACTTGCATGACCATGGTGAAACTTGCACGACCCATGCTTAAAGAAAACCTTTTTCATGACTTTCTCAATTTTTTTATGTTTCTTCAAAGGATAAATCTCTTTGTGCTTAAGGTATTCCCTTTTTTCATTCGTTAGACTCTATGATAGAAAGGAGAATCAACAGTGATGCATCCAAAAAGGTATTGGTAATGTTATTATACAAAATAACATGGTTATATACTATTCCCCACAATAATTGAGGTTTTAAGATAAAAATTTCCCAACTCATGATTTAGAAATAGCTGCGGTATTTTTTGCATTAAATATATGGATGCATTTTCTTTATTGAGAAAAGTGTAATATATATACTGATCATAAAAGTCTAAAATATATATTTACATAATAGTTGAAGATGAATCTGAGAAGATGGTTAAATTTAATTAAGGATTATGAATGCTCAGTACATTACCACCATGTGAAAGAGAAAAAGGTGGTTGATGCTTTGGGTCAAAAGTATCATGCTATATTTTCCATTATGTGGGTCCAAAAAGATTTAATATTTCTAGGTTTGCAATGTATGGATTTAAAAATATTGAAGGAAGAGGAAAAATATTATCTTTCTCATTTGAATGTTCAAAACTCTATCTAAGTGAAGAATAAAGAGGTGTATAAAGAAAATGTAAAACTGTAGAATACGGTTATCAATGTTATTGAGTTTAACCTTGTTCAGGATGTAATGATAAGGTTTGGGAACTATGTCTGTGTTACGTCCATACCAGATTTTAAGAAGCAGCTATTAGATAAATATCATAGTTATTTATTATCCATTCATCCAAAAATTAAAAAGATATATAGTGACTTGAAATAATACTTATGATGGGATGGCATGTAGAGGGATATCACATAGTTTTTATCTCGGTACATGGTATGCCAGTAAGTTAAGGCTGAAATACAAAATTATTAGTGTATGTTGCTTCCATCACCCATGCCGAAATGGAAATGGGAGAACATCACTATAGATTTTTCCATTGGACACCCCAAAATCATTAATAGAAATAATTCTATATGGGTGTTAGTTTATCTCCTAACTAATTCACCACACTTCATCGCGATCAGAGAAGAATTCTCTATATATCATCTTCCCAGGATATGCATTAAGAAAGTGTTAAGGTTGCTTGGAATATAATATTCCACCGTATCTAATAAAGATAAAAGGTTTAACTATATGTTATGGGGAATTATTCAACAAGTATTTGATAAGGAATTATGTTAAATAAATGCTTATCATCCTCATACATATAGTCATTCTGAATTAAGAATTCAAACTCTAGAGGATATGTTGAGATATTTTTTGTTGGATTTCAAAGGTGGTTGGGATCAAAAACTTCCTCTAGATGAGTTTTCTTACAACAATATATTTAACTTAAGAATTCATATTTATCCATATAAATCCCTCTATAGAAAGAAATGTATAGATATAATTTCTTGGAATTAAGTTGATGAAATAATGTTATTGGGACATGAGATCCTTGAAGAAATGGTTGAGAAGGTTAGAACCATTCAGAAGCATATAAAGGAAGATGAAAGTTTTTTGAAAAGTTATGTTGATAACCATTATTGTGATATATAATTTAAAGTTGGTGAGAAATTTTTTCTATGAATAGAATATGGTTACCAGGTTTGAGAAGAAAGGGTAACTAAGCCCTGGGTATATGGGTCCCTTTGAAATTCTTAATTGTACCGGGATGGTAGAATATCACTTGGCACATACTCAAAATCCCCCTCACTTCCATGCTTAATTATATGTATCTCTCCTAAGGAATTATATACCTGACCCTTCACATGTACTAAACTAAAAGTTCATACAACTTGAGAAAGAAATTTCTTACAAGAAACAACCAGTTGAAATTTTGGATTGTACATGCAAAGATCTATGAAACAAGACCACTCACCTAGTCAAACGTTGTGGATAAATAACTAGTTAGAGTAATCTACATGGTATCTTGATGATATGATGAGGTAAAATCATCCTCATTTATTTATATCCGAATAATGAATTTCGAAGGTGAAATTCATTTTAAATGTGGTAGAATGTAACACCATGATTTTTTATGAGCATTTTTTTCTCAAATAAATTAATTTTATTTGATGTATTTCATTATATACTACACCATGTTAAGCATTAATTATCGTCTACAATAATATAACCTTGTGGTTCATGCAACACTGACTTGGATTATGTTACACACAACACTGAGTTTTTGCGAAACATCATTTTATTATTATAATTATTTAAAAGATATAGTTATAACATAGTAATTAAACTTAATAATATGAATTGTAATAACTATTTTCTAAATATTATTAATAATGTTTTTATAAAAATAAAACATATTTATAAAAAAATATAATTTTTGGTAATGTCTTTATATGTTTGAAAATCCTATTTTCTCAAATGAACTGATTTTATGTACATATGTGAAAAATAATAAAATTAATTTTTTACTATTTTATAAAATTAATTTGATAAAATAAACTTTAATTTTTAATTTAGAATGGAAATATTATCTTAGGGTAAATTTTTTGGTTTTTTCTAAAAGACTTCTTTTTTGGATGAATAGTTAAAAAAATTAATTGAAAATTGTTTTTTATCAAATTTATTTATATTGTTAAAATAAATTTTAATTTGGTTTTAAATTTTAATTACATAAATTTTAAATAAATTAATACAATTTAGGTAATTGGAATCAATTTCACATTGAAATTGGATAAAAAAACATTTCTATATTTTAAACATTTTTTCCTAAAAAACTCGCTACCGCAGCACGTCTGTGAGGTTAAATTTTAATTAGTTTATGCCACTTATGTGACTACATTTTGGAAAGTGTATTTAATATTTACAATAATAATATTTTATAATTTCTAATAAGTTCAAATTAGTTTTTATATAAAAAATTAGTGAAATAAATTATAATTAATTATAGTGATTAAGGTAGAAAATGAGTTTACTTAATGGTTAAAATTTAATTTAAAGGGTGAAATAACCTAGAAAAATGTCCAAAATCCATTTTTTAGAAATATTTTTTTCCTATCCCCCTATTATATAAAATATTTAAAATTATTGGAGACACATTATGTAAGGGATACCTCTCAAAAGTGTTTTTATTTTTATATTTACAAGAATGGAACTCCTCCAATATAAAAGGGAACTCATTGCCTCATTTATTAACACATCTCAAGAACATTGGATCAGTAAAAAATTATACTATCATCCTTTCAACTCCCATAAATTAATCCTATAATCATTAATTTTGGATTAAATCCATCCAAGGAATCCCTTTCATTTAAATGAAAAGAAGTTACCCAAAGAAGAGGTAACATCCTTCCACCAGCTCTTTTGTTTTATTTTCATGCTCCACCCCTAAAATATTATTATATCATGATTATATAATAACAAAATTATACTAAATATAATTATGTGTTTTTATGTTTAGGTTTCTACCTACATTCAAACACACTTCCATCAAATAAGATATGAAATAATCATTCATATGTACGATAGACTACCACCTCACGAACCGATGTCATTCGTTCTTCCATTTACACCTTTAGAGGTTGTGAATAATGATGGAATTTATGTTTTTATATAATATATATGATATTTATGATATTTAGTAATTATTTATAGTTCCTTAATTATAATATAACACAAAACATAAGGTTTTCCATTTTCTATAAATATTATGACTTCGTTTGTGGACGTATGGACTACCACCTTCTCAAGGTGATGTGATTCGTCCACACTTTACATGGAATATATTAAGGATAGGGTTAGAGAAAATATATGATATATGTAGCATAATAATTATACTATAATTATATTATATATATATACTTCATTTACTTTCTTTCTTTTAATACTATATGAAATTGAAACAATGTTAATGCATATGTATGACCTACCATCTCAATTAATAGTGTATTTAATTTTCTATTTCTATATTTTATAGAATAAAAAAATACATATATAATGAATATATATAATATTTATATCATGTTTTATATTATTAAGATCATGATATATGTATAAGGACAAAAATATAACAAATCAAAACACATGTGAAAAACAAAGTTTTTACCCGAACCGAAATTTTACCATGAAATAGTTAATAAATGGGTAATATAAATTCATAAGTAAATAATATATGATATTATATTAATTAATATTGATTTTTTATATATTTATAATAAATCTATATTATTTATACATGATTTTTGAACGAGTACGATGAGAGTCGAGACATAAAATAAGGTGAATTCTATTCTCACTTTTATTTCTACTAGACATATGACTTATTCACTAATCTTTTATTCTTTGTGTTTTATATAATTAAAATAAATTTATTCTATGATTATTATTATTCTTATGTTTATGGGTATTTTTTATCCATCTTTTGATCTCTATTTCATGGGGTTTTACAGTTAAAATGCTACCAAATCAAAATGTGAGTTTTTTTCTCAATTTTCCTTCTTTGAGAAAAATGTCTTGTTATGAATATATATTATTTTAGGAGGTGTATATACTAACATTTTAAATTTCATATCCTTAATATCATAATTTTCATGATATTTTAATCTTCAATTAATTTCATATTTAGTTTTTTTAAAAGTTACCAAGTGGTAAGTGTTTATTGCAACATTCTCATCATTTAACCAGATTGTTTATGATTTTTCTTCCATTGATGAAATGTTATGATCCGTATCTCTAGAAATCTCCTGAATTATATTCTAATATATTTATTTAAAATATCATAAGGTTTTAGTACCATTTTATGCTCTTTGTTACTTAATATAGTCATAAAAATGTATTTAATAAAATAAAACCTCATTTCTCTCTTTGGTCAAAAATCTATTTTATTCAAAAAATAATGATTTCAAAAAGGTTTACAAAAATGTTTTTAAAATGATATATTTATATAATTTTCAAGGAAAAAGGATTTTAAAAATGTTTTATGTTTTTCAAATCATCCATTATATTTTTTTCAAATATATTTTTAAAGAAAAATTTTTTCAAATAAGTTTTATGTTTTAAAAAGTGTTTTTCAAAGATGAAATTATATTTTCCTAAATAAAGGTTACTAAAATATATTTACAAGCTATTTTATACCTAAGATTACAACCATTGGTGTTACTCATTACTTTATAGGAAATTATCCAAAGGTTCCATTTATATTATTTCTCTAAATGGTTTATATTTTCAGGGCATGATGTTTATGAAACTTATTTCTATTTCATGGGTTATATGCTTATGGAACCTTATTATTTTACTGGGTAATGATTTGATGAAATTATTATAAAACATTTCTATTTCCCATAAGATATTATATGATTACATTTTTATGGTACCCATTTAATTTCATTGGTTATGATATGATTAGTTTTTATGATCTGGTGGCACACATATGTATGATTTCATTATGATATGGGTGGGACATATATCTCCCTCCAATGAATTGGGTAAGGATTTATATCGCATGAGATATACATGGATGGAATGGGGAATAAACTCAATTAAGTAAAGGTATATGTCTTCTAAGATGGCTTTTAGAGTGAACATTGACTAGTAAGATTGTTTTGGGAGTGAACCCATTGCACTAAGATGGACTTGGAAGCAATGCATTGACTACTATGAAAATAATTTTATATTCTTAGGTGTCTACCAAAATTCCATATCTTATTCCATTGTTATACTTTAATGTCTTATGCTCTTGATTTTATTATGATTCATTTCTTATGAACCACCAATCTTTATTCCATGATTCATGTTTATGATCTTGGATATGTAGGGTCTGATCTTCTAATGTTATGATCACATTCTCACACCATTATGCTCATGATTATTCCTACATATATCCATTTTTACCCTAACTGAGCATTTTAGAACACCCCATTTTATGTTTCCTTTCCCCATGTTATTAAGATACATATTATGTAAGATGTGCCTAATAAGTTTTCTAGTCATGTGGAACATAGTAAGATATAATGTAGATCACTTATGTACCAATGTTTATGTTTCCATGTTTCCAAAGACACTAAAATAATAGTCTTTGGGTGTCTTTTTGTGTAGTGTATTGAGTATTCTGAAAAACGATGTAATATTAATGTATTCTAAGATAGTGTCAATTTTATAATAACCCCATTAACTCTCCAAAAATACATACTCCGCTTTAATTAATTAAAAATTTGGCAATGAGGAATGTGTGTTTTATGCATGTTTACTCAAATCACATGTCTTAATATTTTGAGTAGGGAGAAAGCCTAATATATTTTTTGAAAAGGAAATAATGTTATAGCCATACCTCATTGATATCACCACATAAATATTGGTGTAAATTTAAGGTATGTGGTGGGAGATATGATAAAATTTTATAAGTATAATTTTGACCATGAATAATGAAAATTCACTCCAATGATGACCCATTTTGGGCTATTAAATTGAACTAGATTCTTGTTCTTCTAGAGAGTTAAATCCCACACAGTTAGATATTTACTCACAAATTTTAATCCTAGTTAAATGGAATAATCTAATATAATGTGAATTATAACATATAAAACTATTTGGGATTATGCACATTTTATCCCATTTTGCTCCAATTTAATCACGAGTTCTCCAAATCACCCCACCTGAATTGAAAACATTAAAACAATTAAAATTTTCCTTTAAGATAGAATGTAACATTAATAATAAAAAATAAATTAAAATTAAAATGTATTCCTATATTAGTTAATTAAAACAAATAATAAGATGGAAAAAATGATATAAGGGTATAATATAATAAAGAACAAAATTTCGATCATACCTCCGCACATAAACCTTTTTAATCTAGGAAAAGGAACAATATATTAAATGATGATTATATTTTCATGATAATAGTCCATAGTCCATGATTATATAAAATCCATATGTAATTAATTAAATGGTATAAATATAAATAAAGTAATAATCACACTCAGGAGTTTATTTTAGTTTACATGGAAATAAATGCCTCATAAATTATATTAGTAAAAAATTAAAGGGGATTCATAATAACTCTATTAGTCAAATAATTAATGAGTTAACCATGCCATTAAATTCCAAAATGTGTGTATAATAATCATTTCATTTTTATCTTCTCAATTTATAATCGATATATGTAGGCCAACAATTTTTTTCTGACTTTCTCAGATCTTTCATATCAAAATTGATCTCACCTTTTACAATAGATTTTTCAAAACACACGCAGATAAAAATTTTATAAAATTTAAAATTTTTGGTCACTTATAATAAGTTATGTTGTAAATAATTAATTAATTATTTATTTATTAAAATTTTTAAGAGAGTTTTTTTATCAACAATATTAGGCCTCAAACAACTGTCAATGACCTCTTATGAAGAATTATGATCATGAAAATTAAATTTAAAAAATACCATGTTCAATCTAAAGCCATGTTTGACATTTGATTATCATCAGTAAACATTACATAAATAAACTAAATTCATATCCCTCTAGGTCATCCATACATTCTTTAAAATTATATAGGTACATCATTCATCAATTTCTAGGTGCATGCATTGACATTCGATGACACCGTATATGTTTTGATGATCATTGCATTGGCATTCCATTGATGCCTGAAGAAAAACTTGGTCTGGTTTCATGGATTGAGAGCTTCACTCTATGGTATATGGGAGGATAGAGAGAGAATCTCTCAAAATAGTTTGATGAATAGTCCCTCTCATGAGAGCCTCCTCCTTTATATATAGTGATGTGTAGAATACCCATAAATGTCTCCCCAACCCTCGAATATTCATTACCTACTAAATATACCATAAAATAAGTGTTATGGAGAATTAATTGGGTTATAAATGTCATTAATACTTTTATCAATGACAATTAATATAATAAATATATTACAAGCTAAAAATGATCCATTAACTCATCTAGTAATTCTAAAAAATATTAAATGAACATTAGATATTAAAATAATAAACTTTCATATAATTTCTTTAATGTATTTAATTTAATACATGTGAGTACATTTAAAAAATATATTCAATAATATTTTTTCTAAACTCAAATAATATCAATTTATCTATTCTTTTTTGATCATATATTTTATAAAAAATCACAGACCCTATGGTGGAGCCCATAATTCCCTATACTCTTATTCATTAGAATATGGTAGACTTTTGAATACGCTATGTGTGTGACCCTCTAGGGCCTTATCTCAGTAGTATTGAATACTAACCATAGACCTTGAGTGGAGTATATAAAATCATCAAGACACCTAAAGACATATGAAAAATTCATAGAAATGATAACATTTCTAATGAACATATTCCATGTAATATAATCTCTTTGTATCATGATATCTCATAAAGTAAGACGTATAAATTGTGTCATAATCCTTTCTTGAATTATTTTTTCATTGATATAACTGTACAAACATATCTTATTAAACTATGGTCATGGATTCGATGAACTTACTACCATCATAAATAACTAGGCCAATGATATCACTTCTTTTCAATAGAGAAAAATTATAACTTGCTTATTCAACCAATTTCAAACCACTAATGACACACCCAATGCAAGCTACCTAACTACAACATCAATTCCATAGTATTTTCCTTGAATCAGTGTATGTGATCAAATATCATACCCTAATAATATTCTCATGTCATGTGACCATTACATGATATCACATATAGAAACTACAAATGAAACCTAATACACGAGGTTCTATTATTGTTGGGTCAATCCTCACTATCTCATCTAGTCAAGAAAGTTCAAACATCATTCAAAGAAGTTGCAATGCTTATGTGCCCAAAACATTTGATAGTCATTACTCATTTGTGTCTAGTTAGAATGATGTCTCTATAACATATGAAATTTCATTAATATTAATGTCACAGTATCTTGAGGTTCTAATTATACCATGGTAAATATTATTACATTTTAATATGACATGAAATATAAGGTCAATACTATATAAATATTATGTTTATAAATATTAACAATGTTAGGGTAAGTATTCATCATGCTTAACTCGATGTATACATGATATAATAATAAAAAAGTATTGTTTATGTTGGGACTAGAGAACCCACTTTTACCAAACTCCCACTTAAACTAGATCCAATTTGAAAAATCTCCTAGTTAGTTATCACATTATTAAATCATTATTCTACTGGGTTATGGATTTAGTGGTTAGACGTTCCATATCTCCACTATGTAGCTATTATACAATCCATGACTTCACCTCCTTGAGTAAGAATCCCCAAGAAATGAAATTACCAAGTATATTATTTTTTCCACTATCTAACCTTAACATATAGTGTAGTACCTATACTAGGATTTGAAAACATTATATTATGATAAAAATTTACATACTATGTACAATTAAAAGACATGGAACAAATCATTGTGTTTTTTTCACTGCATATTTTATTTCACTAGAAGCCTTAATGCTCTGGGTATTTGTAAATACAGATGACAATGGTTTTAATGAGATTATATTACTCATTACCTTTTACAAACTATGAAATTAGATCATATTGATTCAATGGAAGACTGGTCTATTCCCCTTTAAAATTGTTTCCCTTCCTATCCATTTGTTCTAAATTTTATTGATATTTACCTACCATAAAATATATATTGGAAATAAGATATCTTATATATATCATGTAATATGTGATTAATCTATCATAGATTCTCATGGAACTCTACTTTCTACATTAATCTCCCTATATGACTTATACATGTCTTCTTGGATTGATTTAGGAAATGTGACATTGGTAACTATTCTCTCTCAAATTGTTTCAACATGTATTTTTTTATTAAACATTTTAATCATGTGTACTTTAAATATTCCCAAAAACCCATTAGATCAAGCTCAATATATATTTTTCCCTAAAACTAGGGTACCTAATTTAATAAAATCTTATGATGGTTACTTCCATTTTAGTCTTAACTAATTGTAAGACCAATTGGTTTTTTCTTTATGTTATCAAACATATTACACATAGAAAAAATGTCTCTCCCACTATCCCCTTTTACACAAATATAAAAAATTCATTTTAAATGAATATTATATGATATTTTTTTATTCAATCCAAAATTGGATTTTTGTGATAGTTACCCCTTTTGGGAATTTTATGGTGTTGATAAACCTTTCTAGTTGCATTGTATAGAAACCTTCCAAGATTGGTTGTCTTAACATCCAATTACCTATTTAATGTACATAGCAAATGGCTATGATAAGTACAATTCTAACGTATTTAGGAATAAGGACTTGTAATTTCCAATCGAGCCTTATCGGTACCATGATTATACAACCCACGTGTATTCTCACTTGAATACCTAACTTAGTATTCAAAATTATAAGAACCTTAACATTGAAATATGGAATCTGTTATTGAATTTTAATTGAACATGTAAAAAGTACTTGCTTTCAATTTAATACTTACATATTGGATTAATTATTCTCAATAAACAATGTTTCACCAGATATAGTAAATTTGAAAATATTACCATGTTTTTATACTTCATGCACATTATGTGTCTCTAGAAAATTCCTTTCCCACAGGCTCTAGTGGAAGTTGTTTCCATTCCAACTATTTGTAAATATTTGGAAATGACTAAATTCAATTCCATCTTTCTCCTACTACCTCAAATATAGACACAAAACTCGTTATAGAAACATATTCTATCACTTGACTTTAAATTTTCTATCTTATGGATTTATGTAATAGCTTGTAAAACATTAGGATAATTACATTAGATGCATATTTTTTTTCTTGAGGAAAATTTCATAAAATAATTAAAAAATACTTTTCATCAAAACACATTTTATTATGAAATAATGGATTTATATCATATTATAACATATATTATATCCATTTTCTATAATAGTTTTCATATTTTTATGATATAAAACCACAGTTTATGAAACATGTCTTCAAAAAATATTTGATATTTTGCAATTCATGTGAATATGAACCATGTTTCTCCTTTTACTTACTTCATGATTTTGATGTGCATAAGAAAATTTTTATTTTGTAATTAATCCACAATCCATTTTAATGATCAATGTTTTCTTATACAGCACATCATCAATCTTCCATAATGAAACCATAACTTCTATGGGTATAAGGAAAAGTGAGTTTATAAATAAATATACTCTATATTTAATGATCAACGAATACTGGATCCATTTTTTTCAGAACATGGGAATGATGTTACTCATATATTATGACCTTACATATTACGTACTTCACTTTTAAATTAGTTAAAACAATTAATGGAAACTTATGAAGTATATTTACCACTATATTAATCATTGAATAGTTCATGCTCTTAAGCTGAACAAATATTGAAATCTTTAGGGATTACCTTTATTTCTAAAGGATTCATTATCCAAAACTATAAAATAATCGTGTTGATGATATATAGATTATTTAACTCCAAAGATTCAAAGTACCATACAAGGTATATCATTAAAAAATAATATTCATTTCAATATAAAAAATAATTATCTCTCTCCAAATGGGTAAAATTGAGTCTAAAAGTTTATATTAATCAGTTATCACCAATGATTCTAGAATTATTGAACAATTAATTGAGTGTTAGAAACCACAAAAAACATTCATTACAAAACTAGATTAATGTTTATTTTTCCAAAAGGAATTCTAAGACAATTTTTTTTGGTGATACTCAAAAATAGATCAACTAGAATCATTAATATTATAAATTAGAGGTTATGTACTTCTCACCATTGACTTAGGAATCTCCCTTTCTCAGCCTTTTGGAGAATTTACCTTACTATTGTAACTTTTCTATTATTTTTTGTTTATTGTATTTTAGTAAAAATATTGGATAAGCACATTTTATTTAATACCTAATAAGTGTAACTAAAACATTACATATATAATAATAAATATACTCTAAGATGAATATGTTGAATGTTTCTACTTCAATTCATTGATTTTATTCCTCCATAGACATATATCATGACATGCGAAGAAAACAACCTCTATGAAAATATGCCTCAACTATTTAAAGTATGTTTCAAAGGATCCTTTTGTGTTATGTTTTCCATTTTCCTTTTTCACATTTTAATTTAAAAATTTCATCATGTGAACTAAAGATTAATCTTTTTTTAGTTCTTACCCACTTGGAGAACTTTACCCCAAGGGTAATAAAGTGTTTTTCTCCATACTATTATTTTTGTAATCATAAATGAAACTAGAGTAATTGGGTGTTAAAGATATTATAAATGGATATATTGAAAGATCATGAAACATCTTTTAATTTACATGTATCTATTGTAATCATCACCCATCCATATCACACTTCACTTTCTCTTCACAAGATTCTAGGAAATAAGACAATATGTTAAACCATCAATTTCCTCATGATGTATTCCCAACATAGTACACATTATTGATAGTATTATGATTTAAAAATAAAAGGAAACATATATGAGTCTCCTGTATGAATATTTCACACCCTCACATCCTGAGGTAGCTTAATGGGTATTTGGGACTCTAGAACATTCAATTTCCCATATCATAGTACTTTTCAAAAGTGCCTATACTACACATTGGAAGGTCATGTCAGTGAGGACATATTCTTGGACTAATAACAATAATCACATTGTATATTTTGTATTAATTTACATTATTATAAAAAAAATACTATAATATTAGTAAATAATATATTGATTAAAAATTATACATTGTTGATTAAATCATTAAATGTATCCAACTATTTTATTGAACCATAGTAGCTCTCACTATTATATTTGGAATACCCATTCACTAGAGTATTATAGTGTGTATAGGATCCCTAAAATCTCTCCTCATAGTCCATGATATCTCAATGCCACTAGTTGGATATTTCCAAGGTAGGATTTTTACTAGACAACCACATTAACTCATGGATACATGAACTAATGAGTGAAGTCCCAACATTTAAAAATATTAAAAATAATTTTTTCAATTATTTTCCTCTAAATATCAAATAATATTTATATAGATACTTATTTACTATAGTATTTAAATATTTTGGCGCATATATCTCATAAGAAGTCCCTAGTAGTTGGAGGTAGCTTCAACTAGGGATGATTAGAACCCCATAGAACCGTTTTTAGTAAAATTCAAATGATGAATGGTGTTGCAGCTAAATATTTCTACTAGAGTTTATATTATTTTTTATTGAATGAATTCATTTTATATAGTATATACACGTACTATGTTATCTCACTTGAAAATGAAAACTCCCATAAATATAAAACATTCACCACCTCTTAAATTTATTCAATCAATGAATTATATTTTTATTATTTTCTATGTATGTGTAAACTTGCATATTCAAAAAAAATAATAAACAATGAAAAAAATAAATAAAACATATCCCTGATCATGATAATTTGATATTGATTGATCAATTTATACTCATTGGATCCACCATAAATCAATAGGTATAATACCTTATTCCTGCATGACTCATAATGCAGCTCGCACCGTGGTCTATTGTATCTATATCTAATCTGGAACACCACCTCATATCAGTGTGGCTTTCATCTCATAATATCTTGTTTATAACTCATAAATACTTTTATATAGGAGATGGGTTCTTGGGAAGTGAAAAATACATACATAATTATATTAATGGATGTGAAATCCCTTATAAAAATTAAGTGATGGAAGACAATGCATAGACTATCAATTTATTTAATTAATTTATATTAAAAAATGTGCATGGAATAATTAATTAGTAAATAAAAATATAGGTATACATTGGTCTTCCGATTCTCATGATCATGAATCACAAAAATAAAATGTGAAATAAAATTTAAAATGTGATAAATTAATGTAGGGGACTTCGAATTATTTACAATAATAAATTTTATTTTTAATTTTAATAAAAAAAATTCACACATAACAAAATATTTATTTCAAAACATTTAATTTTTTCTCAGGTCCCACTAACCTATTAAACCCAAAAGGGGTTGCATGCCTATTCTTAACCCATAAAGGTCATAATGGGTCAGAAAAAGCCCCTCCCTCCCAATATTGTGTCAGTAAAACTCGATGTGGCCATGGGTCAGTCTAATAGAGGGTCCCCATGCTTCAACAAAGGACCTATCAGATAGGGAAGGTCACAATATAATCAGTTTGTAGGTCGGTCCTCGATAAAAGACATGGCCATGAAAGGAAGATTCAGTGGGAGGCATGGCTGAGGGAGGGATCGCCATGAGCATAGGCCACTAGGAGGCCAAGCGTGGAAGTGGTTGACATGAGTGGGGATGGAGGTAGTGGGTTGAGTAAGGGTGCGGTATGCTTAATGCGATGAGATAGTGGCATAAATTTTTTAATATATTTTTATGAGAATTTTATTTTTAAAAGGTGTAGGGTATTTTTTTAAAAAAAATGCGTACTAAAGGTGGAAGCGCTGGTGCCGCTTTTATGTTTTTGGTGAAAGGTGGCAATGAAAATGCCGCCTTTCCTCTAAAAAATTACTATATTTTGATTTTTAAAATTTTGATTTTGATTTTGTTTTGTTTTTTTGTTTATATATATATAAATAAGAAAATCTGCATAATTTGTCTGCTATTTAATATGCAGCAGTACTACCATTACAGTAGTCTAGATTATAAAATTATATATTAACCAGGGATACCTTTTATAATAGGGTTTCCCCTAGAAATCATTCTCCATTACTGATGTGGGATTCTAGTTATCCCTTTCCTCTGTAGAACATTCTGCATTTCTGATGAGATATTCAGAACTGTTTCAAGTTCACAGTTTTGAATGACTATAAAATATAAACTATAAAACCGATATAAATGAATCTTAAAACATGGATAAAAAATATAATAAATAGTTGAAATTAAAAATAATTTTGTAAAAAATGTTGATGAAAAATAATTTATAAGCTTCCAAGGCACCAACTTGAAACTTAAAAATGTTTCAAGTATGTGACTTTGAAAGTCTATAAATTATAAACTATAATACCAATATAAATGAAACATAAAAAATTGATTAAACATATAATAAATAGTTGAAAATAAAAATAATTTCATATCAAATGTTGATGAAAAATAATTTATAAGCCTTTAAATACACCAACTTGAAACATAAAAATGTTTCAAGTATGTGTATTTAAAAGTATATGCTGCATGATCCTACTAATATAACTATGGGTCAGTGTGTGTCTCAAGTTCATGCCATTGATGCTATTGTGAGCTAGGAGTATCATGTGCTACTTGAAACTTCTGATGACACTACAGGGACATGTGTTCCCCCTTGTGATGTCCCTTTGAATAATTCTGGTACTACGAGGCGCAATTTTTTTCATAATGCTTGACTCTATCAATTCTCTTGAGTTTGATTAATTATCCAAGGAGAGTAGGGAATAGAAAGGTAAGAAAATTTTACCACCTTCAGTGTCTAATGATTCTAGATCTGAGTAGGTTTTCTTTGAAGAGGAGATAGGGGAACTCTCAATTGAAGGCCAAGTTGTGGGGTTGCTGGCGGAATGTGTGATAGAGGGTACTGTTGTTCTTGCTACTCTAGTGGAAGAACAAAGGGGTTCTCACAGTACTGATGTGATTGATGGACTGATGAATATTGGTGAGCAAGGCAACGTGTGGAAGATCCCCAAGTAATGGCGGAGAGGAAGACACCCAAGAGTTCATGGGGGTTTTCATGGATGTGGTGGTATAAATAACAAATGATTGTGGTATCAGTATTTTGTTTTGGTAGGGTGATCTCCTACTTTTACCCTGAACTTTCCCTCATGTACAGTGTATTTTATTTTATAATAATTTCAGGGATCATGGAGCTTCTCCATGATTCACACTATTTGGTAGAAATAATTTCATAAAAAACGTTGATGAAAAATAATATATAAGCTTTCAAAACCAACTATTTGAAACTTAAAAATGTTTCAAATATGTAGCTTTGAAAAACTATAAAATATAAACTACAAGAAAAATATAAATGAAACTTAAAACATAGATTAAACATATAACAAATAGTTGACAATTAATTAGTTATTTCGTAATATAATTATTAATTATATAATAATTAATTAGTTAACCAGTAATGTAATTATTAACTATTAATTATTAATTATATAATTAATTTTTTAATTAGTAATATTATTAATAATTAGGTAATAATTAATTTTTAATATAATTATTATTTATATAACTATTTATTATAAAATAATTAATTAGATAATTTGTTAGATAATTAATAATTATATTAAAATAAATTAGTTAATTAGTAATATAATTATTAATTAAATAATAATTAATTAGTTAATCTGTAATATAATTATTAATTATAAAATAGTTAATTATTTAATTAGTAATGTAATTAGTAATTATAATTATTCATTATAATTATTCATTATTAATTATTAATAATTAATTATATTACAATTAAATAGTTAATTATAAATATAATTAGTAACTATATATTAATTAATTAGTTAATTAGTAACATGATTTTATTTATAATAATTAAATAGATAATTAGTCATATAATTATTTATAAGGCCTCAGACTTAAACCATACTTAATCTTGAGATATTTCAAGAATACACATTGAGGATCTTTTCAGGTTTAGAGTTTTGGATAATTAAATCATAAATCATGCATTACATTCCACATTTAAACAAAGTGGTTACATAAAAGATAGTACTTATTTTTCCCATCAACGGAAACATATTTAAAATAAAACATGGATTATTTATTGACACTTCCTTGACCCTATAATCACATCACGTACCTTTCCTTTGACCTGTGAAAAGCATTTCAAAAACATGGGATGAGCATAAAAAGCTCAGTAAGGGATATAAAAATATGGAAAGGAAACATGAGTACATGTATACATAAGAATCATTGAAATCATACTTTACTCATAAAACATAACCAATTTAACTTACCTCATCAAATCATGAATAAATCATAGAAATCATAATACATAAAGGTAACTTGAGGCATTCATAACATTCTTACGTAGGGAGTAACCCTCTTGGTTACGTGTGGAATACCCATCACAGTATATTCCCTAAATCTCTTGAGAGAAACCTTAACGTTTAACTCCTTCACATTACCCAATGCATTGGAGAGCTATATCGGGCTCACCCGCCCTTAGTTTATCACGAAACCACCCGTCTTCATAATAATGCCCAAGAACCATAACATAATCGTATCACATAAAACATACAAAAAGGAAACATAACATTTCCACATTTCAATCACAAGATATCAATACAATACATTGATATAATAAAAACATTATGAAAACCATTTTCAATACCAAAATAAAATAAAAGTAAAACATGATATTTATTTTTCTTTTAAAAAATGGTATGGCTTGTAGAGGAAGACGAAACTCAAATAATGGTCACGACGGTGGAGAAGTCGTTGTCGCCGCATACGTACGACAAAAAAACATTCCTTTTTTCATTTAGTAAAATGCTTCGTATAGAAATATTCCTTTTGAATAAATGTAAAAGTCAAAGGGGTTTATACACCGTATAAAAATAGTTGTGTATAAATAAAAGAATGCCTCAATGAAAGGATATTGAGACGAAGTCCCATACCTCGGGTCCAACATGACTCGATCATTATTTAACGTCCTGAATAATAAACTTGAGTTAATTTCTACTTGCTTAATAACATTTTTCAAGTTCATGATTCCCTTTATATCTCTTATTACCATGTTATGGACACTATGTAATTATTTAAGTTAATAATGGTCATTTTGTCGATCATTGGTACTTGAGTCAAAAGTAAACTCATTATAATTACAAGTTGTTAATGGGGTAAAATATCCATTATATCCATAATTATATTCAAGATTTAGATATCATATATGTCATATATATCCAGTATATACATGCATATATAATATTAAATAACATTTAGTGGTAAGAAATGAAATGCACCGTTCATGGAGACGGTAAGTCGTACGTACGCATGAACGCTACTTCCATTTCTATTTCATATTTAATCGAATTAAAACATAATGATACATAATAGTATTATAATTCCAGTATTGTATCATATATAATATCATTAAATCTATCCTTTATACGTACCACATATGGTATTAACGAATCAAATCACTTTGAGGGGGCGGTAGTCCGCACTTCCTAAAATGAAGATATCACGTTTACCCATAATGGAAACCATAAAGGTATGACATAAAAGAAAAATACAGATGCTTAAGGAAAACATAAACATATTATATATCATATATAAATATAGTTACATCTTAATGGCCACCTTTTAAGGTGTTATATTAGTGTTTAACAATCATCGTTTCGTGAGGCAGAAATTCGCCATCCACAAAAACAGTATGTTATTTAACCATTATATGTAGGTGTGTGTAAGTGTAGCTCGAAAATTTATTATAACAAAATCCTAGTATATTTAGGATACTGGTTTTGTTACAAAATAAATGAATAAAAAGAGTTTAGGGGGTTGGAGAAGAAAAATAAAACAAAAGAACACAAGAGAAGACGCTACGTTTAAAACGGGTAACTCTTTTTCATTTGAGCTCAAAGGCTTCATTGGGAATACTTCTGCCCAAATTGAGGCTTCTAGGAGTAATATAGGGATTTGGAGAGACAAAATGGGCAGGGTTTGGCCGAGAAAAAGGCTTGAGAGGAGTGGGTAAGGTGGTAGAGGTGGGGGCCTTTTATAAGAGGAGAGGAGGGGCACTCTTGGAATGTTATAAACTATTACTTTATTATAAAATGTTTTTTCGGATATAAAAGGTCCCAAAATTATATATTTCTAGGATAAGGTGATAAGAGTTCTAAATCCACCCATACAATAGGTTTTTGACATGTGTAGGTCTTAGATTTTACATTATCTTTTCATTTTATTTAAATCGTTAAATAATGAGGTAATCACTGCATCATCATGGTGTCCTAAATAATTTAATTTATTTAATGTCTAAAAATTATAAAAAAATATCATGATGTATTAAATCTCGTTATCTTTCTAATTAATATTTATAGTAAAAAATATGACTTGTATATCCCCGTTTTAATTTTTTTTTGGAAAAACAACTCATGTTTGTGACATTTTAATTTTAACATTAAATAAAAAGTTATTAATGTCATTTTCCTACCAAAGTTGCTCCATGGGATCCCCAAGTCTACCAATGGATTTTTGTGGTCGGCCATGACACATAAAATAAGGGTAGGACATGTGTATAGGTCATTTCATATTATTAAAATATTATTTTTACCATAAATTACACTAATTACCTCTAATCGCGATTAAAAACTTAAAAGTTACTATTCACCAAAAAAGTATTTTAATCCCATTGAACCAAATTTTACTTCCTAAAGAAAACCATGTATGTAGAAATTTTGAAAATAAAAACACAGAGGTGGTAAAATTTCTTTTAAATGAAAAATCAGTTTTTTTAAGTACCACTTAGTGGTTTCACTATTCATCAAAAATTGAAGTTTTTCAGAAAAATACCAAAACATCACCCTAAGATATATTTGATATTACAATTTAAAAAATGATGTACATTTTAAAAAAATTAAAAACATATAAGTTACATTAATTAATTTAATAACTAATTCCCGCTGTCAGAGCAAATAGCATGTTTTTATAAAATAATAAGTATCAAAAGATTGCCAGTAGTTTAAGTCCAATTTCAAAGTGAAATTAAATCCAATGACCACTATTGGATTAAATGGTACAAATATATTCTAATTTCACTTTAAAACCAATTCAAAAGATAATCTAATCATATAAATAAATTAGATTGAAAAGAGGTTTTGAATTAAAATACAACATTTTTCACTATTCATTAAACAATGCACTTTATCGGAAAAATACCAAAAATTTACACAAAGTAAATTTTGATGTCCCGATTATAAAGAAGAATTTTATTTGGTCCAATAGAATGTATAAGAGTGACCAAAACTATATTTATAGATGGTTATCCATCAAAAGGCGATAAGTCAACCTTTTAGTGAATATTAGAGTATCTATGCGTAAAATTGAATTCTTTTCGTATTTGAAGCCTTTATCTTTTATTGGATAAATATGAAAACATTTAACAAACATATATAATCATATTTTAGTTATTTATATTCAACCCCGCCAATATAACAGTTACGTGTTAACTACCATTTAAAATAATATTATTTTATTACTAGTGTGCAACGTAAGATTTTAAAGAAACTCTGTGTTTCATATCAGGTACACTATCGAACATAGCAACCCCTTTAAAGTAAAATTAATATTTAATTTTAAAATATTAATAAATATGAAAATGCTTTATTCTTTATTTACTTGGGATGTTACATCCTTTCCCCCTTTTGGGAATTGCGTCCTCGCAATTTTATTCACTTATCAAAATAAGTGGGGGTATTTACCCCTCACAACATTTTCAGATTCCCATATTGCCTCTTCAACCATATGGTTTTTCCATAAAACCTTTACCTGGTGAATTACCTTATTTCGCAACACTTTCTTCCTGTGGTCAAGAATCTGGACCGGTTGTTCCTCCTAAGATAGATTCTTTTCTAGCTAAACTACCTCTGGACTCAAAACATGAGATGGATCTCGCATGTACTTTCTCAACATCGAAACATGAAAAACAGTGTATACCTAAGATAAAATCGAAGGTAAAGCCACTCAGTATACAACTGATCCAGCTTTCTCCATAATTTCATATGGTCCAATGAACCTTGGACTCAGCTTTCCTTTCTTACCAAATCGCATCACACTTTTCCACGGTGAAACTTTGTGAAAAACATGATCACCTACCTCGAAAGATAGATCCTTACTCATGTTATCCGCATAACTCTTCTGCCCGATCTGAGGTGTTCCCATGTGTTTCTGAATCAACTGAACTTTTTCTGCCATCTCTTCTACCAATTCTGATCCCATCAACTTCCTTTCACCCACTTCATCCTAGAAAGATGGAGTTCGACACCGCTTCCCATATAATGCCTCGAATGGTTCCATCTGTATACTGGAATGAAAACTGTTATTATAAGAAAACTCAACCAAAGAAAGATGTTGGTCCCAAATTCCCTGATAATCCATCGAACAAGCACGTAGCATATCCTCCAAAGTATGAATTTTTCATTCTGACTGCCCATCTGATTGAGGACGAAAAGTTGTACTAAAATTTAATTCAGTACACGACAACTTCTGAAGGCCTTTCCAAAAGTTAGAAGTGAACCTGGGATCACGGTCAGATACAATGGAGAGAGGAACTCCATGTATCCTGACTATCTCCTTAAGATACAAACGGGAAAGTTGATCTAGGGAAAAAGTATATCGAATAGGAAGTAAATGAGCAGATTTAGTCAAGCGATCAACAATAAACCAGATTTTATTATTACCTCCAGGTGTCTTCGGCAATCCCACAACAAAGTCCATGAATATATTCTCCCATTTCCACTCTGGTACTGGTAAAGGCTGAAGCATCCCTTTCGGTAACTGCCGCTCTGCTTTAACCTATTGACAAGTCAAACACTTCATAGTAAAATCAGCAATATCCCTTTTCATTCTGTCCCACCAGTAATACTCACGAAGATCTCTATACATCTTAGTACTGCCTGGATGAACTGAAAACAGAGAACTATGAGCTTCACATAACAACTCTCTCTTAAACTATGAATCACAAGGCACACATAATCTCTTCCCAAATCTCAAAACACAATCATTATCAATGTTGAATTCAAGCAACTTACCCTTCTGAACCAGATCTACCTTTTTTTGCAACTCACTATCTTGCTTCTGTAATTGCTTAATTCTTTCTGATAGAGATGATTTCACTGATACCTGAAAAAAAACAGAAGGAAATCCTACACCAACAAATTTTATGCCAAAGTTCATCAAATCCTTAACCAAAGGATCACGTTCCAAATGCAACATTGTTAATGAAGCATTAATTTTTCGACTTAAAGCATCAGCCACTTTATTTTCTTTTTCCAGATGGTAATGAATTGTACAATCATAATCCTTGATTAATTATATCCATCTCCGATGTCTCATTTTCAATTCTTTCTGAGTGAATATATACTTTAAAATTTTGTGATCGGTATATATTTCACACTTTACTACATACAAATGATGCCTCTAAATTTTTAAAGAGAAAACAATAGTAGATAATTTAAAATCATGTGTTGGGTAATTTACCTCATGAGTTTTCAACTATCGTGTAGCATAATAAATTACCTGATCATTCTGCATTAGGACGCAATCAAGTCCTTTCAATGAAGCATCACTGTAGATAACAAACTCACCATTCCTGGAAGGAAGTGCGAAAACTGGAGCATTCACCAATCTTCTTTTCAACTCCAGAAAACAATCATCACATTCTTTTGTCCAGATAAACATAACACCTTTCCGAGTTAGCTTAGTCATTGGAGTAGATAACCGTGAAACATTTCTAACAAACCTTCAGTAATAGGATGCCAAACAAAGGAAGCTACGAATCTTAGTTACATTTGTGGTTCTTGTCCATTCTTTAACAACCTTTTTTTTGCAGGATCAACAATTATTCTATCTTTAGAAACAATATGACCAAGGAAAGAAATTTGTTGCAACTAAAACTCACACTTGCTGAATTTCCCATACAATTTCTTTTCTTTTAAGGTTTGCAAAATAACCCTTAAATGTCATTCATGCTCCTCTTTACTTTTAGAAAACACCAAAATATCATCAATGAAAACAACCAAAAACTTACCCAAGAACTCATGGAAAATTCTATTCATTAAGTCCATGAATACAGTAGGTGCATTGGTTAGCGCAAAAGGCATTACTACAAATTTATAATGGCCATATCTTGTAGGAAAATCAGTCTTCGGAATATCTTCTTCCTTTACCTTCAACTGATGGTACCCCGATCTTAGGTCAATCTTTGAAAAATACTAAGCTCCCTGGAGCTGATCAAACAAATCATCGATATGAGGCAAAGGATATTTGTTCTTAACAGTGATGTTATTCAAGGCTCTATAATCAATGCAAAGTCTCATATAACCATCTTTATTTTTCACAAATAAAACAGGATCACCCCATAGTGATGTGCTAGGTCGAATGAAACCTTTCTCTAATAAATCTTGCAATTTCTCATTCAACTATAAAAGTTCAATTTGAGCCATTCGATAAGGGGGTTTTGAAATTGGCTTAGCATCAGGAACTAAGTCAACAGTAAACTCAACTTCCCAGTCTGGTATTATTGCAGGAAACTCATCAGAAAAAACATCAGGATACTCATTTACCACTGGCACATCACTAATCTGAATAGTTCCCTTGTTTTCAACAATATGTGCAAGGTAACATTAATTTCCATCTTTTACAAGTTTCTTGGCCTCTTGATATGTTATCAACAGTAAGGTTTCATTCTTGTACACAAACTGAAAGTCTTTCTGAAAATAAACTTATTTAGCTCTACAGTCAATCATAGCATGGTAAATAGAGAGCCAATCCATACCCAGGATAACATCAAAATATACTATAGATAAGACAATAAGGTATGCAAGTAGGTTCTTTCCACATATAAGGATATGAAGATTCTTATAAATTATTTTTTCCTCTACATTTCCCCCAGGTGTTTTTACCACAAGTTTAGGAGTCATTTCTTGATATGGTATTCCAATTTTACTAGAAAAGTTTTCTGAGATGAAAGAATGTGTAGACATTGAATCAAACAACACACTGGCATAATCTGAAAAAACAAACAATGTACCTAATACAACTTCATTTGATGGCCCGACATTTGCTGATGTAGCTGCAAAGGATTTCACCACCCCTTTCTGCTTTTATTCTAACTTCTTCCCATCACTCACGCTCTTTTTCGGACACTCGTTTTCATAGTGATCCATTTCATTGCACTTAAAACATTTCACTAACTGTAAATCAAATTTGGTCTTACCATCACCCTGATCTTTTTCAGTGCAATCAAGAGCCTTATGTCCCATCTTACCACATTGGTAGCACTTTCTAGAATTCAAAAGACATTCCCCAGCATTCCTTTTACAACATTTATCACAAACTGGAAACTTAGTTTTCTTACCATCAGACCTTTTTGAAGAATTCTTTCCTTTCTCCTGCCACCTCGGTCTCTTCTTCTGCTGGTTGTTATAAAACACTTGATCACCAGAAAACTCCATTTCCACCTTCTCAGCACATCAAAAAAGCTTTTCATAACTTTTTAACTCACGAGAAGCCAATGCCCTTTGATATTTTTGGCTTTAATCCTGAGTAAAAAATTTTGATTTTACTATCAAGGTCTCAGATAAAATTTGGAGCATACCTTACCAATCGAGTGAACCTCTCTTCATAGGCATCCACTGAGTCATCCTCTTGCCTAAATTCCAAGAATTGTTTTTCCATCCTAAGTTAAACAACCTTAGGAAAATACTTCTCAAGAAACATACCTTTGAATTCATCCTAGTCGAGTGCATCAATCTCATTAGTGTCCCTGATATTTTTAACCATCGACCACCACTAATCTGCTTCACCCTCCAAACGGTAAAAAGAAAGACTAACCATTTGACTATCTGAACACCCCATGACATCAAAAATATTCTCTAGTTCTATAATCCACCCTTCAGCTTGCACAGGGTCAGATGATCCTCTGAATGATGGGGGATGTTGCCTCATGAAATGTTCCACCACTGACATGTTCCTCTGTGGTTGATCTGGCTGATCTCGTGCATGGACACCACCACCATTTATCGCTTGAGTCAACTGTGCCATTACTACAACAAACTGTTTAGTTCCAATTCCGACCATCTCAGGATGCTGATTCGGAAGGTTATTTCCTTCTGTATTCCTTCGTTGAACTGCTTCCCTGTTTCCTCTGAGGAAAACCATTCCGAACAAACATGTATTAGATGAAGCAACATGGTAATATTTAAATTCTATATCATTTCAATTTGACCATAAAAAAATATTTTTGGATAATCATTTAATATAATTCTAACTCCTAAAGTTATTTAAACCGACCTCTCATACCAACTATAAGGCCCTAGCCGTAAACCTTACTTAATCTTGAGATATTTCAAGAATAAACATTGAGGATATTTTTAGGTTTAGAGTTTTAGAGAATTAGATCATAAATAATACATTACATTCCACATTTAAACAAAGTGGTTATATAAAAGGTAGTACTCATTTTTCCCAACAACGGAAACATATTTAAAATAAAACATGGATTATTTCTTGACACTTCCTTGACCCAATAATCACATCATGTATCTTTCCCTTCACCTGTGAAAAACATTTCAAAAACTTGGGATGAGCATAAAAATCTCAGTAAGGGATATAAAAATATTGAAAGGAAACATGAGTACATGTATACATAAGAATAAATGAAATCATACATTTATCATAAAACATAAGCACTTTAACATAACTCATCAAATCATGAATAAATCATAGAAATCATAAGACATAAAGGTAACTTGAGGCATTCATAACATTCTTATTTAGGGAGTAACCCTCTTGGTTATGTGTGGAATACCCATCATAGTATATTCCCTAATTCTCTTCAGAGAAACCTTAAAGTTTAAATCCTTCGCGTTACCCGATGCATTGGAGATCTATATTGGGCTCACCCGCACTTAGTTTATCATGGAACCACCCATCTTCATAATAATTCCCAAGAACCATAACATAATTGTATCACATAAAACATACATAATGGAAACATAACATTTCCACATTTCAATCACAAGATATCAATACAACACATTGATATAATAAAAACATTATGAAAACCATTTTCAATACCAAAATAAAAGAAAAGTAAAACATGGTATTTATTTTTCTTTTAAAAAAAGGTATGGCTTGTAGAGGAAGCCGAAACTCAAATAATGGTCACTGCGGAAGAGAAGTCGTTCTCGGCGCATATGTATGAAAAAAAACATTCCGTTTGTCATTTAGTAAAAAGCTTCGTTTAGGAAATATTCCTTTTGAATAAATATAAAAGTAAAAGGGGTTTATACACCATATAAAAAAAGTTGTGTATAAAAAAAAGTATGCCTCAATGAAAGGAGATTGAGACGAAGTCCCATACATCGGGTCCGACTTGACTCGATCATTCTTTAACGTCCTGAATAATAGACTTGAGTTAATTTCTACTTGCTTAAGAACCTTTTTCAAGTTCATTATTCCTTTTATATCACTTATTACCATGTTATGAACACTATGTAATTATTTAAGTTAACAATGGTCGTTTTGTCGATCATTGGTACTCGAGTCAAAAGTAAACTCATTATAATTACAAGTTTTTAATGGGGTAAAATATCCATTATATCCATAATTATATTCAATATTTAGATATCATATATTTCATATATATCTAGTATATAAATTCATTTATAATATTAAATAACATTTAGAGGTAAAAAATGAAATGCACCGTTCATGGAGACGGTAAGTCGTACGTACACATGAACGCTAATTCCATTTCTATTTCATATTTAATGGAATTAAAACATAATGATACATAATATTATTATAATTCCAGTATTGTATCATATATAATATCATTAAATATATCCTTTATATATACCACATATGGTATTAACGAATCAAATCACTTTGAGGGGGCGGTAGTCCGCACTTCCTAAAATGAAGATATAGCATTTACCCATAATGGAAACCATAAAGGTATGATATAAAAGAAAAATAAAGAAGCTTAAGAAAAATATAAACATATTATATATCATATATAAATATAGTGACATCTTAATGGCCACCTTTGAATGTGTTATATGAGTGTTGAACAATCATCGTTTCGTGAGGCAGAAATTCACTATCCACGGAAACAGTATGTTCTTTAACCAATAGATGTAGGTGTGAGTAAGTGTATCTCAAATAATTTTTATAAAAACATCCTAGTATATTAAGGATACTGGTGTTGTTACAAAATAAATGAATAAAAAGTGTTTAGGGAGTTGGAGAAGAAAAATAAAACAAAAGACCACAAGAGAAGACACTACCATTAAAACGGGTAACTTTTTTTGATTTGAGCTCAAAGGCTTCCTTTTGAAGACTTCTGCCCAAAGTGAGGCTTCTAGGAGTAAGAGAGGGATGTGGAGAGACAAAATGGACATGTTTTGGCCGACAAAAAGGCTTGAGAGGTGTGGGTAAGGTGGTAGAGGTTGAGGCCTTTTATAAGAGGAGAGGAGGGGCACTCTTGGAAAGTTATAAACTATTACTTTATTATAAAATGTTTTTTCGAATTTAAAAGGTCCCAAAATTATATATTTCAAGGATACGGTGATAAGAGTTCGAAATCAACCCATCCAATAGGTTTTTGACATGTGTAGGTCTTAGAATGTACATTATCCTTTCATTTTATTTAAATCGTTAAATAATGTGGTAATCACTACATCATCTTGGTGTCATAAATAATTTAATTTATTTAATGTCTAAAAATTATAATAAAATTATCATGATGTAGGAAATATTTTTATCTTTCTAATGAATATTTATAGTAAAAAATATGACTTGTATAACCCCCATTTAAAAATTGTTTTGGTAAAATAACTCATGTTTGTGACATTTTAATTTTAACATTAAATAAAAAGTTATTAATGTCATTTTCCTACCAAAGTGGCTCCATGGGGTCTCCAAGTCGACCCCTGGATTGTCTTGGTCGGACATGACACATCCAATAATAATAGGACATGTGTATAGGTCATTTCATATTATTAAAACATTATTTTTACATTAAATTACACTAATTACCTCTAATCGCGATTAAAAACTTAAAAGTTACAATTCACCAAAAAAATATTTTAATCTCATTGAACCAAATTTTACTTCATAAAGACAACCATGTATGTCAAAATTTTGAGAATCAAAACACAGAGGTGGTAAAATTTCATTTAAACGAAAAATCTGTTTTTTTAAGTACCACTTAGTGGTTTCACTATTCATCAAAAATTGATGTTTTTCAGAAAAATACCAAAACTTCACCCTGAGATATATTTGATATTACAAATTCAAAAATGATGTCTATTTTAAAAAATTCAAAACATATAAGTTAAATTAATTAATTTATTAATTAATTTCCACTGTCAGAGCAAATAGCGTGTTTTTATGAAGTAATAAGTATCAAAAGATTGACACTAGTTTAAGTCCAATTTCAAAGTGAAATTAATTCCAACGACCACTATTGGATTAAATGTAAAAATATATACTAATTTCACTTTAAAACCAATTCAAAATATAAAATAATCATATAAATAAATTAGATTAAAAAGAGGTTTTGAATTAAAATACAACATTTTTCACTATTCATTAAAAAATGAACTTTATCGGAAAAATTCCAAAAATTTACACAAAGTAAATTTTGATATCCCGATTCTAAAGAAGAATTTTATTTGGTCCAATAGAATGTATAATAGTGAACAAAACTATATTTATAGACGGTTCGCCATCAAAAGGCGATAAGTCGACCTTTTAGTGAATATTAGAGTATCTATGCCTAAAATTTAATTTTTTTTTCTTATTTTAAGCCTTTATCTTTTATTGGATAAATATAAAACCATTTAACAAACATATATAATCATATTTTAGTTATTTATATTCAACCCCGCTAATACAACGGTTATGTGTTAACTACCATTTAAAATAATATTATTTTATTACTAGTGTGCAATGTAAGATTTCAAAGAAACTCTTTGTTGCGTATCGAGTACGCTATCGAACATAGCAACCCCTTTAAAGTAAAATTAATATTTAATTCCCAAATATTAATAAATATGAAAATGCTTTATTCTTTATTTACCTGGGATGTTACATTATTAATTAGTTAATAATTAATTAGTTAATTAGAAATATAATTATTAAATATATAATAATTAGTTATTTTGTAATATAATTAATAATTAGTTTATTAGTAGTATAATTATTAATTATAAATTCTAATATAATTAATAATTAATAATTATTAATTATTAATTATTTAATAATTAATTAGTCTATTAGTCATATAATAATTAATTATATAATAATTAATTACTTAATTATTAATATAATTATAAATTATAAAATACTTAATTAGTAATCTGGGAATATAATTAATAATTTATAATTAGTTAATTAGTAATATAATTATTAATTATTTAATAATTATTTATTTAGTAATATAATCATTAATTATATAATAATAATTTAGTTATTTAGTTATTTAGTCATATAATTATTAATTAGTTCCATAGTATTATAATTATTAATTATAATTATTAATATAATTATTAATATAATTATTAATTATAATTAATAATTAATAAGTAATATAATTATCAATTTTATGGTAATTAATTAGTTAATTAGTAATATAATTATTAATAATAAAAAAGTAAATTAGTTAATTAGTAATATAATTATTAATTATAACTATTAACTATAGTTTTTCGTTATTCATTATTCATAACTAATTAAATAATAATTAATTAATTAATTAGTAATACAGTTTTTTTTATAATAATTAATTATTTAATTATAAATAAAATTATTAATTATATAATAATTAATTTGTTAATTAGTAATATAATTAATAATTGATAATTAATTAGTTAATTAGTTAAATAATTTTTAATTATATACTAATTAATTAGTTAATTAGTAATATAATTTTTAATTATATAATAATTAGTTATTTAGTAATAAAATTATTAATTAGTTCATTAATAATATAATTTTTAATTATAATTATTAATTTAATTATGAATTATAATTAAAAATTAAAAATTAATAATTAACAATTTGAAATTATATAATAATTAATTAGTTAATTAGTAATATAATTATTTACTATATAATGAATAATAAATAATTATAAATGAAAATTATATTACTAATTAACTAATTTATTATTATATAAATAATAGTTATATTACTAATTAACTAATAAATTAATATATAATATATAATTATATTACTAATTAATTTTTATATAATTAATTATTATATTACTCATTAATAAATTAATTATATAAATAATAAATAATAAATAATAATTATGTTACTAATTAACTAATTAATTATTATATAATTAATTATTATATAATTAATAATTATATAATTAATAATTATATAATTAATAATTATATAATTAATAATTATATTAATAATTTACTAATCAATTATTAACTATTTCTTACATGTTTAATCTATGTTTTAAGCTTCATTAACGTTTGTCTTAGAGTTTCTATTTTATAGTATTTCAAAGCCACATACTTGAAACATTTTTATGTTTCTTGTAGATGGTCTTGAAAGCTTAAAAATTATATTTCATCACCAATTTTTATGAAATTCTTTTAATTTTTAACTATTTATTATACGTTTAATCCATGTTTTGACTTTAATTTATATCCATATTATCATTTATATTGTATAGTGGTTCTAAGCTACATATTTGAAACATTTTTAAGTTTCAAATCTGTGGATTTGAAAGCTTATAAATTATTTTTCATCATTTTTTTTGAAAAAATATTTTTATTTTCAACTATTTATTATATGTTTAATCCATGTTTTAATTTTCATTTATATTGGTTTTATAGTTTATATCTTATAGGCTTTCAATGTTACATACTTGAAACATTTTTATGTTTCATGTTGGTGGATTTGAAAGCTTATAAATTATTTTTTTTAACATTTTTTAAGAAATTATTTTATTTTCAACTATTTCTTATATGTTTAAACATTGTTTTAAGTTTCATTTATGTTTGTCTATATTTTATATTTTATAGGATTTCAAAGTCACATTGTTTATACATTTTTAAGTTTCAAGTAGGTACCTTTGGAAGCTTATAAATTATTTTTCATTAATATTTGTTACAAAAATCATTTTATTTTTAACTATTTAAGTATGTTTACTCCATGTTTTACGTTTCATTTATATTGGTCTTACCAAGAATGTTTAGGCCTAAGATTACCTAGCCCTAAATATATTATTGAAAATTAAAATGCACAATATCCGAACAAAGAAATGGAAAAATAGCCATCCAACTAAACATGATCCTAAGACCCAAAGTTCACTAAAATCTATTTCATACGTGCTACACTGTAGTAACCAGCCAAGAAGGCAATCCATCGGGATCTGACTTCTCTACTCCACGGTCCAAATATGTCCACCAACCACGCCATACAACATGTCACTTGGTATCAGTACTCGATGTCTCCGCCAATCACACCTTAACGAGGTCGTCCCCATCTTCTCTATTGCCTGAACCTGCAACCCTGCCCGGCTGCCGTCGCTGACCAGATCCTGCCTCCGGGATTGCATCCCGTCATCAGAGTTTCTCGTCTGATGCCTCCACCATACCCAAGATCAAATACGCATCTAGTAGGGGACTAAATTTCCTGGGTCCCAAACTCCCACACGTGCGCACAATGGATCTAGCAACCCGCCGGAATCCCAAACCACATAACAGATGGCGCCATAGCCAGTTCCCTGATGTCATCCTGCCATGCATCCTCGATATTTTTTATTGGAAGTCTCACATGGCGATAATCCCACCAGCGTGTTCACATCATCATACCTCGTGTGTCACAAAACCCTAGGTCTCCATGTATCTCCTGACTGCTATCCCCACCAGTATCATCCCAATTGTGGAATGGGCCGACATCCACACACCAAAGCACCATTTCACCATCTAGTACCCATTCGCCACTAGGATATGAAGGTCTCCAAATACGACATCTCCATCTCAAACCCCCTTTATCATGATACCCGATAATCGAGAATTCTCACCGCTCCCACAATTTTCGATGCAAAGTCGGTGTTGTCACCCACACAAATCCAGATTCCGAACCTATCACCAGATCTGAGGGAAAATCATCTTTCTCCTCCGAACCCACTAGATCTGAGTGATTTTCATCACATTCATCCTTAATTCGTCCATTAATACCCTTTGTTACACATGATTTACCACATGCAGAAAACATCTTAAAGTGGATAACAATATCATCAACAACACTAGTTAGAATTACCAGATCCTGATCATAATATTCAAGAGAGAGAGGTTCTCTAATCTTTAGAGAGAATCTCTCCATAACTTTATTATATTAGTATTATAGTTTTTATTTTATAGTATTTTAAAACAATGTACTTGAAACTGTTTTGAATCCCACATTCGAAATAAATAATGATTTCTAGGGACATCCTTATTATAAAAGGGAGCCATGGGTGAGAGCTTCTATCATAATCTAAAATGTTGTAATGGTAGTACTGTGGGATATTAAATAGAAGATAAATTATACTGAAATATTTTGTTATATATATATATAAACCAAACAAAAAAAATACAAATAAAATTTTTAAAATACAAATATAGTAAAAAATATTATTTTAGAGGAAAGGTAAAAAAAGGGTTGCCGCCTTTTACCTAAAACTAAAGTCAGCAGTGGCGCTTTCTCCTTTAGTAAAAAAATTTTAAAAAATTAACCTACACCTTTTTTTGAAAAAAATTCCTAAAATCATATATTAAAAAACTCTAGTGGTGGGTGACCGAGGAAGGAGTGTGGTCAGAAACATAGGTTTGGCTAACTATGGAGGCACTATAAAGGGAGAGGGGTGAACACAATTGGTGGTCAATACATTATCTTGTGGGGTCATTAGAGGAAAGGTGTACGATGTCGTGGGGAGGGGATTCCATTAGTAGGACAACCAACATGCAATGGGGAACACAGTTGGGATAGTCGACAAGGTTTACAGAACCCTCGAGTACATATTTTTTTACTTGTATAATTACCAAAATCCCAACCCAAATGTCGAACAACCCCCTTTTGGTTTTGTTCCCATTTAAAATGTTCATAAAAATCTTTTTTTTTATTTTTCAAAAGAATATGTAAATTTTATTTTGATATATTATAATAATTATTGTTATATATTTTAGATTCTACATTTTATAGAAATTATAACAAGTAGGAAAACCATATTCTACCACTGGGAACCAAAGAAAAATTAGTTTTTACAAGAAAATTCCCCTAGCCACTGAATAAAATTAACATATATAAAAAACAATATTTAAAAATATAAAAAAAGTCAAATTAAATGAGATTTAAAACATATAATCCTCACAAATTCACCCTTTGATGTCATAATTAATCATACTCTACGAAATTAGGACCATTGTATTTCCCTCTACATGAATATATTATAATTTTAATTTTAATTTGTCTTAAAATTTCATGTGGTTTATATAATACAAATTGAAGGTTCTAGGGTGCGCCGTAGAAGTAGAGGGTTTGGGAGTTAATAATTTTCATCGGTGATCCATATAACTACTTCATCTCCAATAATAATTATCCTAGAACAACTTCAAAGGATATCACATGTATTATTCTAAACATAAAAATGAAAATAAAAAACACCACATTCGATCTGAATCCATATTCTAAATTGACTCATCTTCGGTTAAAATTTCTCAAAGAAAATAAACAATGATCCTTAAATATCCTCTACATAGAGTTCAGAAGTCCGTAGGCACATCATTAATTAAATTTATTTTGCTAGCATTTAGATTCGATGGCGCCTTCAATATCCAGATGTTCATAGAATCAACATTCCTTCAATGAGTGAAGAATATCTTCATTTTATTACATGGATTGAGAAAGTCTCTCTCTAGGAAGCGGGAGATATGATAGAGAAGGTCTCAAAATCATGAAACTAATAGTTACTTACTCCGTAGCCTCATCCTCTTCATATAGTTAGGTGATGAGTACCCGTAATTGGTCTCCTAGTCCCTGAATATTCATTACTTGGTAAATAAACTATAAACGATGTGTAATGACTAACAAATTAGGTCATAATTATCATTTAAATTTTTACCACTTACCTATAATATAATAAATATATTTTGTGGTAAGTATTATCCATTAACTCAACCCATAATTCATGAAAATATTAAACAAACCATGAATTTTAAAATAATATTCGTCTATATAATATTTTCCATATATTCACACAAATTCTTGCATGTACATTTAATAAATATATTTAATATAAATTATTCTAATCTTGAATAATAAAATTTTATTTATTCCTTCGTGATTGTATATTCTTAGACATATCCTAAACCCCATGGTAGGGACCACTACATTCTATACTCCTATTCATCAGAATAGGGTTGACTTTTGAATAAACTATATGTGTGAACCTCTAGGAAATTATCTCTATAGTAGTGAAACTATTCATAGACTAGGAGGGGGTCTATAAACCCATCATGCCCCCAAAAGAGATAAGGAAAATTCATAGATACATCAACATTTTCTATGAATATAAATGGTGTAATATAATATCCTTAACTCATGATATCTCATAAAGCATGACACATACATAGTGTTATCATATTTTATTGCTTTATTTTTTCCCTCGATCTAAATTGATAGACTTACCTTCTTCTACCATGGATATAGATTTTGTGAAGGAACTACCATCCTAATCATATAGGCCTGAGATGTCACTTCTATTCAGAACAGAAAAATGCTATTTTGAATATTCAATCAATATTACCCCACCAATGACACACCCAACACAATCTTCCTCACTAAAACATCAATGTCATATTTTTTCCTTGCATTAAAGTATGTAATAAAATAGTATACACTAATAATAATCCCAAGTCATGTGATCATTACACATTTTCACAAATGAAAACTACCAATAAAACCTAAAACATTTGGTGTTCTTATTGGTGGATAGTCTTTATGATCTTATATACTCAAGATCACCAAGTGTGAAAATCATGAGAAGAATTGTTAATGATTATAAGCCCCTAATACCTAGTAGTCATCTATCTTCTGTTTCCAGTTAGTATGATGTATTTATACCATTATAAACATGTTTATTATTAATTTAATTGTTTAATGAGGTTCTAAGTATAGATTAGAAATTTTTATATCCTATTTAAATGACATACCATCTGGGGATATTAACATATAAATAGTGTGAGTAAAAATTTCCACACTATTAACGTACATATACATATTTCATAAATCACAATATAAATGATATTGTATTCAAATAGTATGATTTATGTCAGGTTTAGGGAGACCAATTTTACAAAAAATAGTGCAATACCTGTAATATCACATCGAGGGGAATATATCTCACCTCATAATACGTTATATATCATAATAATATGGGTTTAATAGCCTCCTAATCCCATCACAAATCCCCATGGTCAGCCACTCAAGCGCATGACCTATAACTTCCACTAAATTCATACCAAACTACTATAATTATATTATATATACAATATCACTCTAAGGGGTTGGAACAAGACTATGGTACCCACCAAAGTCCCTTATCTTGCATCATTATCTGGACACCCTATATGGGTTCATTTATATAACATCATAAATATTAGTTTAATCATGTCACTCAAATCCATTAGAATCCATCATCTCTATAATAATTTATTCATAGACACATCAACCTCCTATAAAAATCTATTCTGGAATCACACTAGAGAGATGGAGAAATTCTAATCTCACTTCCAAAGTCTTAGGTCGACCACCAAGTGCCCAACCAATCAAAAACTGTCCCATGGTATACCCAAATGGGTACTCACACAAAATTTGGGGAGGAACACTCTCCCAACTCTCTAATAAATCATCCAAAGGGATATATAGAATATCATGGTTTCTTCAGGGCATACACAATTCAATCATTATATTCCCAACACCCTTCTCTACAAGGAGGTGTCTAAGGGAACCAGTACTAGGGCTTTCATATTCATTTATTTTTATTGATTAATACCCCTTATATGGTTTAAGTTCCCCGAATCAGATGTTTTTAATTAAACTCTTGTCTATTAGTAGCCAAGAAATCAAGATAATGTTTATGGGTCTATCATAGCCCTTAAAGCATTGTTTATTCAGCGGTATTTTTATGAAAAGAATTCTTTATATTTAATTTCAGACACACATTAATAGAGAGATCACAGATACATTCCACATGTCAAATAGATAACTTATGGTGGTGTTTAAGTGGCTAGCTACCTCATTCATAGTTTCTCCCCTTATGAAAACACCAGACCTCTCTCACCCAGCCTCATATAATCGTCAAATCAACTTTTGAGAACCTATCCCAAGACCAAAACATTAATTCATATAATTAAAATAATTTATAATTAACTATAAAATTCAATAAAAACATGCATAATTTCCTATATACATTCCCGGTCATCTCCTAGCAATGAAAATATGACCAAATAATCATTAAAGGTCCATGATGTACCCTCAATGTCATATTGAGAAAAATACATATCAACCAAAACATATTCAACATCCAATTTAATTAAATTAATTAAGAAACCCTAAAAAAATTCACCAGTGGATGAAATTGTCATTAAAATGTGATTAATGATGCATGTTCATTATCAAGATACATTATTCAGAAATTTTTTGTAAATTCATCATCATTATGAGATGATTTCACATTTCTCTTTTGGAATCTTCAACGAAATCCAAGATTGAAGAACCAAAACCAACATCCTTAAAAGTAAAAAGAATAATTTAATGAGAAGGAAATTAAATACTCTTAATCAACCATATAATCATCCAAAAAATTATCCCTAGGGGTGGAGATTTGAGAAAGGAAACATGGGAAGAGAAAAAACTACAAATTAGGCCTTTAACAGCACTAGTAAAAGGGATTTATCAGTGCTATAGAAGAACTCATAATATAAGTGATGTTAAAGGGTTCAATTTAATAGTTATTGTAAAAATATATGATAAAGGTTTCCTTTATTAGTGTTTTAAAAAAAGTTAAATGCCCCACTAATAAAGGGTATACTTTTTTCATGCCCCTTATTTGTTCTTCACACCCTCTTTATTAGTGCTTACCCCACCATTTTATCCACACTTTAGATAATCCCAACCTCCCACATACACACCTTCCTCTAGTGAGTCTCGAACCCAATATCACCTGCTTATACACCAGCGCCTTTTCCACTCACCTATCTGATCTTTTAACATTTTATAACATACATATATATATGTATATTTAAATATATATTTTGTTTAATTTTTTTATCCATATGATTACATATATGTATATAAATATTTATATATATATATGTTTATATATATACTCTTAAATACATATAAAACATAATACATACAAACATACAAATATATAATATATATATATGTGCATCTATAAATATAATTATACACTTTTATATTTATCTACATATATTATATATTAATAGTTATGTACATATATTAGAATATATAGATAAATATGTATCTGTTTGTCAATACACACACACATATATATAAAAATTATATATATTAATTGTATAGGTATATAAATATTCATAGATTTTTATTTTAAATAAAATGGATATTAGTTTTTATTTAGACAAGGTTTATAAATTTAGAAATATATTTTATATGTAAATATGTTTAATTATTTATTAATAAAATTAATTTTTATGTGTGAATATACAAAAAATATTTATTTATTGTTTTGTACTTGATTATAAATTACAGTACATTGTGAAAAATGAAAAAACAATTAAATCCATAATAACAATATGAATGAAATCCCTATGAATGTATTCAATCCCCATTAAAAAAGGTAAAAATACCCCCTCAAATATGGCTGAAAATCCATCGAATGTAAAAAAATTTGGGTATCCCAACTAAAAACACCATTTTGGAGGCCTTTTAGTCCTTTTTGGACTTGTTGTAGGCTTCGACTTGATATGTGGTAGAGCCCAAATGGACACCTAGATCAAAATTTATGGTTGTTTGAAGTTTGATTTATATTTTCAACTTATTTTAGATATTTTATAAATTTTTATATTTTTTTACCTTAAAATTTTTATTAAATGACTATTACTCAATAATAATTCTCAAATTATTAATTAGAAATGTTTTTAAATTATTTTATAATCGATTATCCCTAAATATAATATATATTTAGTATAAATTCCTATTTAGACTTATCATAAACATATTTAAAACTTATATATTATATTTATATCAATATAAATATATCTATATACTAATATATATATATATTTTAATGATTTTTTAAATATATCGTTCATTATCACTAGTATAAAAGTGCTGATAAATGACCCTTTTTATCAACACTTTTTACTAGAACTAATAAAGGGGTGGGCCTTTATCAGTTCTTTTTTACAAGTGATGATAGAGGGAACCCTTTAACAACACCTTTTTATCATCGTTAGAGATCCCATTTAACAACACTAAAAAAGTGTTGTTAAATACCCCTTTTAACGGTGATTTTTTATAGTGCTAATAAGGGGGGTTTTTAACAGTCCTTTTAGCTAGCATTGTTAAATCCCTAGTTCTGGATAAACCCAATTTTTTCGTAGTTGAAACAAAGGGATGGGGGGATCGGTCATGTGATAGGGAAGAACTGAGTTGGGTGAGGGTGAATGACTGGGGGTCAATAAAGTAATTTTTTCCTTTTTAATGAAACCTGGGAATTCACTTGGTTTGGATGCACGGTAGGAAAAACTATACACCAACTATGTTGCCTTCATTATTTCAAGGCACATCATTCAGTATAGATTGGACACATATATTTTCAAACCATGCACTAAACATGTGTCTTTATTTGAACCCAAATTTCACCCTCACATGGTTTGGCTACATGGCTTACCCAACCATGTACCAATCGTGAAACTCCCTTTTAGAAAATAAAATATTGTTCACTATTACCTCACATGGATCTCTACAACTTTGTGCAAGCTGTGATCCATCATTTTAAGGGAAAACTCACCATGTATTGTTTCCACAAAATCTATGCATGGTTTTCCTTAACCATGTAGTAATCATCTGACATAATAAAAACATTCCATATAATTAAATATCAACATAAAGCTCTTGAAATTCACTCTAGAAGTTGAAATATCTACTAGGACTTGATCCATATCCAATTTTTTTTTAAGATTCTAAAAAATTATAATTTCTTATTTGAATCTGTATTCTCAATAGAAACCCTAATAAAAAGAAAAAAAATTAAATCCCCCCTGAAACGTACACAATGTAAGGGTTTTACAACTTCCTTAGAATATAAATTCTCATCCCCAAGAAGTATCGATGGTCCTTTAACCCCTAATATAGACCCATTATATTTATCAATTTATATTAAACTCACAACATTATTTCCTAAAATGTTGAATGAGGTTCCAAAGTGAAACATTAAACAAAAGGCATGGTATTGATCAAAACATGAGCTACCCTCACATTACCATTTCTAACATTGAGATTGCACTCACTCACACATATATATCATGAGACTCTACCGTTTCGTCAAATGATTAATCCTCATGATATAGGTGATTCAAACCATAATAATATTTTCATATTGTCTGATTTCAATGCATAGTTCTCCACCCCGCAATTGATTAACTTATAGAAACACACTTCCAGTTGTCTGTCAATATCTTGGATGTTTTTTTCATCACACCAAACACAAATCTATTGTGAAAAAATAGTTATTTATCCTCTGTCCAAACTTTCTGGAAAATTATTTATACACCCACTAATGTGGTATCACATATTCTAATCATTATTACTTAATTCCCAAAGGCATACCATGATTATACAACACCCACATAGATTACTAAACCCAACAATTGATATCATTACATATTTGGATACTCAAATAATCAAATCATCTACCATAATCTCAAATGAGTATCAGTGCACCTCTGATCTGACTCACCCATAGATATAAAAAATCCATCCCAATCCCAGTACTAATGCATGGAGTCCATCCAATACAACATAAAAAACCCTACCAATATAAGGTGTTTACCTTTACAACCTATGATCCATCCTTTATCACACATAATAGTAGGACATGGCTCTCTTAATCATACCAATAATCAACACAAAACATTAATAATTCATTTTTCTCAGCTCACTAGCAAAATCATCTTTGACATTCACCAAAAGTTTTATCCCAATTTTTTTCGCACCCTCCAATGGTCAATGGTGTTCTCCTCTCTATATTATTCTACTTATACCACTCCCAAAGAACCATCTCAACTAGGTCTCATCATCACACGCATGTCACTCCTCCCCAACCATGCTCACCCATCATTTTAACCATAGACAACATCTATTCATGATTCCATTATACATTATAGAGTAAAGCACTAATATTACTATTCAAAAACCTAGGCTTTTAGTCCCTCAAGATTTTAATCAAATACATCAATATCCAGTATTATCAACATCTCTTATTGATTCATGAAAAAACATACACTACACCTAACTTATTTTTATATAACCCGAATATCATCCAAACAAAATAGGTTTACATTCATATAAAATTAAGTCACATAACCTAAATCACACTCCCTATAGTTGTACACCATTGAACCTAGAATCACACGCATAAAAAAGTACCAAAACTCATCTTGCATGATAATATATTCATCTAGATGCATCCTTGATGATCACTATAAATAATCTAGTTTCATTTCACGCATTACAATGCCTACCACATGATCACCCAATACATGGGTGTCATCACACAACCACAAAGTGTCCATACATGACTCTATTTTTTCACTCATAATTGAATCCAAAATATATTGGGATGGGAATCCCACTGATCCTACCCTAAAAATATATTCTTGATGATGAGATCACTTCTTTTTATTTACTATAAAAAAGTTCAAGGTATCTCCATGGATATACCACATACATTATATCACATATTGTTCATCAAACACATAGTCCAAATCATCTACTCATAGTTTCATCTCTATAGACACACACAAACCAAGGATAACCACTTTTTTGTTACCCTTGTATATCATGGATCATCATGAACATAAAAGAAAAATTCCCTATTTCTCAATCTTAACACTCATCACACCAATATCCTAATCCATGTTTCAAAGGCACTAGGCTCTCCCACATATACCATAAATCATGTCTGACTTATGTTATAACTCAAAAGTCATATCCTTACTCTCATATAGAATATAATATGTAAATACACATGCTAAAAAAACATCATGAGTTCTCACATATACACATCAGAAAATGCATGCCAAATCCACCACCCACTCGAGGACACCATTCCCCATTAATAATCTCTATACGGGACTACCCCCTGAAGGATGAAAATCTCACCCATCATCACATAATTTCATCAACCTAAGATGAACCATGACATGTAATCCATAATCATATGATTTAGTTATATATAGTTACAACAATAAGTTATTGTTTTTTACAAATTATGTAACAAAAAAACAAAATCACCCACTTTAGGTTCCTTATAAAAGAAACTAATGCCTTTACCGACCCACTAGAGGTTATTATCCATCCATCACATGGAGGGTCAATATAGTTTTCATCAAGTATCATCCATATTAAAAATCCACATAACCATAATTAGAATAAAATATTATTTTCATATTATAATAATTTCATAAACAAATTATATTAGAAAAATTCATATAATTTATTATTAAAACATAAAAAAACCCTACTTCATCACTAATATCAATCACATGAAATAACATGAATATAATGTGAATCATACATTATATAAAAGATTCATATACACATGACTCTTCACAATAGACCAATATGAAAAATAAAAATAGAAATTTTAAATATATACATTATACTTAAATACAGATCACAACAATAACATTTAAAACAAAGAATAGAAATCCCATATCTCTTGTAACTTGGACTTCCCATAGAAAAAGTTTTGTGTGGCACACTAGTATATGATCCATCATGATCTATAACACTTACCTATTCCTTTTTTTCTATATCCTTAAATAGTGAGATAGAGAAAAAACAATATTTGATACAACTTTGTAATTCACCATCTTAAGACCACTCGCCCGGTATTTAGACGACTTCATCATAGGTCATCGGGTGTATCTCCCCATATTCCAAAGGTTTCCAAATTTTATTATGGGTATAAGGTGTTACCATGGGGATATTATACCCTCATAAACTTTTAAGATAACAGTGTGAACATAATATATCATCTTTTATTAAAATAAGAGAATTTGAGAATATAATAAACATAAATCACTATATTACATAGGAAATTCATCAAAAAAAACATACATCCTAACTGATCCCCTACTATGATGATACCACATAAAAATAAACAAATGAAAAAAATACACTAGAATCCCCACCTACGTCTTCAAGCCTAATCAAATAGTAGTTTCCAAACCCCCATCAAGAAAGTCCAACCTCATTCATAAACATTGGGCCCCTGTTCTAACGAAACCTATGAACATGAGATATGATCAGGTACTAAAGTGTTATTAAAACTCAAGAAAGGTTTGAGTTAAGCTCAGAAGGGAACCAAAAATGACATCCCTAATATAACCAATAAATATAGTGTAAGAACATGTGATAGTATTGGAATAAATAAATGAAAAAACTACGGATCATAAATAAATAATTTTCTTGAATACTTTGTTTCAGAGGTGACACCATTGGTTGGACATATATACTTTGAACTATTTTGGATATCTATAAGCATGTGACAAAACACAGGTAGGATATATATCCTACCACAAAATATCATGAATTTATATTATTACTTATGATCACCTGGGGGAAAAGGCACCATGCACATATCATCTCAAATATTTAACACTTGAGGAGAATAATGTCTACCCTATAATGCCTCATTAAGCGGAATAGTTCCCACTTTGTTGTTCCTTGAATAATATATCAAGTGCATGGTGACTGCCATGTAACATATCATTGAGGTGAATATATCCCACATCATAATAACTTGTAATTCATATTTGGCGGAATGACACTCACACCCTAATATCTTATCAAGGGGAAAATGGACACCTCATTATACATCATATATCATATGAAGGGGAATAATTTCTTCCTTGTAATATATCATTGGTATAATATCACCAACCTTAGAATACCTCATATATCATATTGGGGAAGTGTGTCTGCCCCATAATATATAATTGTGGGGAATATTTCCCACCTCAAAATTCCTCAGGTATAATATAAGGGTAAGAGATACCTCCCTATAATATGTCATCGAAGGTAATATAACCCATATAACTATAAGTCATATATAATAATAATAGTGTTTGGATAACCACACAAACCTGGTACACATCACCACATTTGTCCTCTCAAGTACATGACCTATAACTTCCACTACATTATTGCTTGGATACAACCATGATAGCCTCTTTATATTATCCCTATAAGGATTAAAAACAAGTTTAGTGTACCCACCATGGTCCTTATATCAATGCACAATTCTTACACCCAACTTGGGTTACTTTATCTAACTACACATCTCTCATGACAAGCATGTCGCTCCGAGGAATTAGAATTATTTATTTTCACCATATTCAACTCATTTCCTCATAATCCTCCTAGAAAATGACATTTTGGAATCATCATAGAGAGGTGGAAAAGTTTATATCTCACATCCCATGTCCTAGGTCCATTCCAACATTTCAAAACTATCATAAATCTACCCAGGGTGCACCTAATCGATTTATCACATACTAGTGGGATATTAAAAATAACCCCACTATCTAATCAACTAGACCAATTGATATATGGTATCTTATGGTTATATCAGGGCCAAACCTGTCTAGTTATGATTATTCTAGCACCCTCCTCTGTAAGGATGTTTATAAGGTAACCCTTACTTAGGCTACTATATCGATCCACTTTGTTTAATTAATACCTGGCACAGAGTTTAAGGGTACAATATCACATGTTGGGAATTAATCCCTTGACCATTAGTGGCCAATGCATCAAGACAAAATTCAAGGGTCTATCATGTCTATTAAAACATTGATTAATTTATGGGAGTTTTAATAAATTTATTCATTAATATTTATATTTAATTTAACATCATTGGTGAGACTCTATATTTTATGAATCATATCAAATGTATAAGTTAGGTAGATATTGAAGGAACTATCCACATCATTCTAATTTTCTATCTTTATGAAAATCCCCATGAATTTCATCAAATCTTGTTCAAGCTTAGTATCACCGAATGTGATCTTATATCAATGAAAAAAAATTCAATCAATTTGATTAGAAAAATTTAAAATTAATTATGTAATTTAATTAAAAATGAATAAATTTCCTAGAAAATAACCCAACTATATTTCCACATAGAAACTATAGATAACTACTTCAGGAAGGTTCATGGAATACCCCCAACATCATCAAGATAAAAACCCCTATCAACCAACACTAATTCAACAACCAATTTTCATAAAATTATTAAAAACACTTAATAAATTCATTGGGTGTCACAAATCTCCTAAAAATATCAGAAAGAAATTTATTCAATAATAAGAAATATCCTTCAGACAAGCCATGAAACAACCCCATAATTTGAAGATGATTTAACAATGATTCGATAGAATCATAAAATATACCCAAGTCATAAAAACACAAATTAGCAGTGATCGATAGTGGAAGTTGGATAGAGGGAAAAAGAATCTAAATCTTATTAATAAAAATTAAAATAATATAAAGAGACATTCCAGATCAATGTTATATAATATAGGTGTCTAGGGAGGAGAGACTCATGGTAGTTGGGTGATCAATAGTGTGAGAGAGAAAAAAATATTGGGGTGTGGGATTAAATATCAAGGGGAAAAGTAGAAAATTTTCTATTTTTCATGATATTTTAGAGGATTCATAGTTTAGTCTATTTGTTATTCAAACCATGATACAATGATGTTTTCTTCACTTCCTAGATTCACACCATTCTTTAGTGTTTGGCCACACGATTTACCAAACATTTCACCAATCATGTGACTTTCACTATACCCTAACCACAAACTATCATGTTTTTGCCTCACAGTTTAATCTAACATTAAATGAAAGTGAAACTCATTTTGAGAGAATACAACCCTGTTAAAGGATTACTAAATTTGTTCTTTGAAACTATGAGTTAACCATGAAGCCATCTTAGATAAAATATACATCATTCATGATTTCCTCAAATGATTCTATAAAAACATGCGTAGTATATAAAATATCACCCTAAGGAAAAACTCACCCAAAAATGTATATTCTAATGATATTTATGGTTTTCCATAACAATGTATTAATTGTGAGGTAGTGGGTGAATCATCCAGAAACCAGAACTAGAACCCAATGCAACCTTCACCAGAGCACCTGAGATCTCTCATGGGACTTAATCTATATTTGAAAACATCTCTTTAATATGCTCCAACTCTTTAATTTTAATTAGCCCCTAAAATTAAACACATATTAAGGCATGCTGTTTTACACAAATAAACATGGTAAAATAATAATAAAATTCTTTAGGGGTTTTATGAAACTATAAAAATTGATGTTATTAGAATATGTTTTTTTTATTTAGAATTTGTTATATCCCATTATCAATGATTTTTTTATGGTTATACATAATTTCCACTAAATTAGTTTCTTAATTTGATTATATGAAGTTTTTGAAACTATGAGGTATATTAAAAACTTTTAGGTGATTATAACCACTTCAAAAAACAATCCTTTTTAAAAAATAATAGTTTTCAAAAACTAGTCTATATTTTTTCTTAAAAAAATAATTCATGGAGGTTTAATAATCATAGTGATATTTTTTTTGGAAAAAACCTTTTGTGGGTTCAGTTCTTGTGCCCCCAAATTTTCATTGGGTTAGATTAGTTTACATGTTAGAAATTATGAATTATGATGTATGAAGATATAAATAGTAGAATTTTTAGAATGATCATCCATAAATCCAGACTTAAAAGCTATTAGAATGAGATAAGACAACTGATAATTTCAAGAAGTCTGTTACATTATCTAATTTCATCTATTATTTGAAATATGAGTCAAATCTAGATATTTTAGTACAATATTTTTATAGATTAAAAAAATATTATGATCTTTGTGATTGAGGGAAAGATATTCATAGTTTAATTTTTTCATTCAGTTGTTAGTAATGGGGTCTTTCTTTGTTATTTTTTTCTTTATGAACTCTATAGTCATTTATTTTGTATTTGTTTTACGATTTTCTGATATCTAGTGATTGATGAAGTCTTGGGATAAGGCATTGGAGCCACTGATCATGGGATTTTAAAACATTCTATGGAAAAAATCATATTTATTATAATATCTAATCAATATGGTTATCTCTTAGAACCTGTGTATCCTAATAAGGGTTTTCATCCTCCCATTATGTTGGGTTAAAAATGAAAAAATTAAAGGGATGGGAACATAGATATCTAATTATAATATTATAAAGGGGTTTTAAATCATTGTAAAAAAATAATTTTATGAAATGGGTTATTTTATTTATTTAGTATTGGTTGTAACCCTATATAAATGATTTCACTACGGTTAAGAAATCCCTATCACTAGCCATAAACTTTTATTACTCGTGGTTTTCTTAATGTGTTGGCATATTAAAATTTTAGAATTAGTTTTTAATGGGAATTATTACCATATATAAAAAAATTAGAAAATAATAGTTTATATAAACATCAATATGATTTATGAAATAAAATTGTAATAGTTAGTGGTGGTTTAATAACCATTGTGATATTTTTTTCAAAAATAATGTACCGAGGTTTAGTTCTCACACCCTATAAATTTCATTTCATATTCCTAATCTATGTATAAAAAAATATTGATTTGTGATGTATGGTGATATATATTGTAGAATGACTAAATTGATTATTTGTAAATACATCTGTCATAGTTGTTAGAGTGACCCAAGAAAATGGGAAATTTTGATTGTTTTATTATTATATTGAATTCCAAAAAATCCTATAAGAGCCAAAGCTCTATATTTATGTACAATATTTTGATAGATGAAAAATGAATCTTGATATTCATGATTTATGGAAATATTATCTTATTCTATTTTTATTATTTTAACTATTAGTCCTATTACCTATATTTGTGAATTTTCCATTGTAAAGGTAGTAGTAATTTACTAAGTAATTTGTTTCCTATCATCCAATCTCAGGTGACTGATGAATTCTTTAGATAATCACTCATTTTTAATTATCATGCTAATTGAAAAAGACCTATAGATAAGATATTATTGAATATGAACTATAATTATAGAGGTTATATTCAAAAATAGTGTATCTATATAAGGTTTTTGATCCTCATTCAACATTCGTATAAAAGAGAAGCTACATGAATAGGAAGTTTAACAGCCGATAATGAAATTATCTAACAGTATTATGATGCTAAAAAATGAAATTTTTATAATGAATGATTTTTTTATTCAGTGACCATTATAACTCCGAAATAATTTATCAATGGTTATGAATAACTGGTAATAAATATATTTTATACCTTAATTAGTGATGGTTTTCATGAAATACTGGTACATTTAAAATTTCGTGGCAGTTATTTTAGAGGTGTTTACAACCCATTATAAAATATATAATTTTTGGAATGGGATTACCCATCAAGACCCATTGGTATTAAGAGATAGCTGCAAAATATGAACTACCTAGTTTATTGGATCCACCCATGGAAATAGAAGGTATAATTGGGTTAAAAAGGTAAGCTTTAAAGCCTTGTTTTCACACTTATGCATTAATAAATGTTGCTCCAATTTTAACATACACCCTGTAAGAGATACTAGATAACCCCTCCGAAAATTGTTTTATCAAGGGATAGTTGGGGAACATGAACTACCTCAGTTAGTAGACCCACCCATTGAAATGGAAGGTTGAATTGGGTCAAAGGGTGGACTTAAAACAACTTTTTACCTAAGTGTTGTAGGGGAGTTATAGTGGCACTAGAGTCAAAGCCCATGGTTTTAGGTTTCAGTCCTCTTAACTTCATGACTATGATTTAAGAAATTTTTCTTCATTTTCCCATACTCCCTATAAGATTAACTTGTTGACCAATGGGGAACCTCTAGTGTTGAGGGATATATAGGGAATGTAAAGAATCTATGTTATTAGTCTCACCCATGGGTATCAAAGGTTTACTTGAATTAAAAGGGAAGATTTACAACCAAGTTTTTTCCCAAGGGGTGAGAGGGGAGTTGCAGAGGTGTTGGTTTTGAATCCTAAGGTTAAATGATTATTCCTCTTAGATTCACACCTACTTGATAATAAATATTTCTCCCAATTACTGATACACCATGTAAGAGGACCTTTTCGACTCCTCAGAACCCAATAGTGTTGAGGGATATCTAGGAAATGTGAACTGTCTTGGTTTATAGACCCACAAATGGGAAGGAGATGTTTTTTTGGTTTGAAGGGGTGCTTTACAACCATGTTTTAGTCCTCATGGGATGGAAGGGAGTTGTAGTAGTGCTGGAATCGAAGCCTGAGGTTCAGGGTTTGATTACTCTCAGCATCCCATATATGATTTAATAAAATTTTCTTCAATTTCTCCATACACCCTATAGGAGGAATTGGATGACCTCTAGAGACCCACTAGTGTTGATAGAGATATGGGGAATGATAGATAACTGGGTTTTTTAAACCACCCTTGGGAAGAAAAAAATTCCTTGGGTTAAATGAGTAGCTTTACAACAACGTTTTCCCCTCAGGGGTTAGAGGGGAGTGGTAGTGGCTCTATTGTTGAATCTTAAGATTATAGGTTCAAATAAACTTCACTTCATGCCAATAATTTAATAAATGCTTCTACAATTTCCTTATGCACCCTAAAAGAGTAACTTTCTAACCCCTCAAGACCCACTAATGGCAAGGGATATGTTGGGAATGTTAACTAACTGGGTTTATGGATACACCAATTTGAAATGAAATATTCCTTTGGTTAAAAGTGTATCTTTACAACTAATTTATCCCTTATGGGTTGGAGGGGATTGGAAGAGACACTAGAGTCCAAACCTAAGGTTTCAATGTTGAGTCATCTTATCTTCAAGTCTATATTTTAAAAATATGATATTAGTTTCCTAGTACACCCTGTAAGAGGAATTGACTGACCCCTCGGAACCCACTGGTGTCAATGGGTAATTGAGGAACATGAAAAACATAGGTTTGTGGACCCAATCATGGGAAGAGAAGTTTTCCTTCGGTTAAAAGGTAAGTATTAGATCCAAAATTTTCCCCTATGGGTGGAATCAGAGTGCTAATGGTGTTGGAATAGACGCCTCAGGTTCTTGGTTCGACTCATCTTAGCATCACACTTGTGATTTAATAAATATTTCTCCATATCCCACCTAAACCCTATAAGAGTAACTGGATAACCCCTCAGGACCCACTTTCATCGAGGGATTTCAAGGGAAAATGAACTACATGGTTTAGTGGACTCACCCATGGGAAATTAAGGCTTTCTTGGGTTAAAAGTGTAGCTATAAAACCATGTTTACATCCAGGGGTGGAAGGGGAGTGGAATCATAATTAGAGTTTGAACCTGAGGATTTGAGTTCATTTATAATTATATTCATCATTATTATTTAATAAATGTTTCTCCAATTTCACAATACAAAAAGTTGGAGGAATTGGTTGATTCTTCTGAACCCACTAGTATCAAGGGATGGTTGAGGAACCTGATCTTCCTAGGTTATTAGACCCACCCATTGGAAGAAAAAGTTTCCTTAGGGTAAATTGTATATTTATAACCATTTTTTCCTTAGGGGTGGGAGGGGAATGGTATCAGTGCTGGAGTGAAAGATTGAGGATCTGAGTTTGAATCCTCTTTCCTTCATACCTATAGTTGAATAAATGTTGTTCCAATATCCCTATAAAACTTGTAGAAAAAACTAACCTACCCCTCAGGTCCTAGTTGTATTAAGGGATATATAGGGGAAATGAAAATATTAGGTTATTTAATCCAACCATGGGATGTTATGGTTACATTGGTTTAAAAGGGTAGGTTTTCAATCCCATTATTCACCCCAGGGGAGGATGGGAGTAGTAGTGCCACTGGAGTTGAATCCTTAGGTTCCATGTTCAAGGCCTCTTAACATCATTCCTATGATTTTGTATATGTTGCTCCAATTTTCCCACAAAAACTATAGGAGGAACTGGATAACCCCTCATAACCCACTAGTGTCAAGGGATAGTTGGGGAATGTGATCTACCTAGGTTAGTGGACCCACCCATGAGAAGTGACAGTTTCCTTGGGTTAGAAGGGATTATTTACAACCACGTTTCCCCTAGGGGAGGGAGGGGAGTGTAATAGGTGCTAGTGTTGAATACTATGATTCCATGTTTGATTCCATTTTTTATAGAAATTATTTAATAAATGTTTCTCTAATTTCCTCATACATCTTGTAGGAGGAACCGTCTGACCCCGCGGGACCCACTACTTTTTAAGGATGCCTAGGAAATGTAAAATATCAATGTTAGTGGACCTATCCATGGGCTGAAAAAGTTACCTTAAATTAAGAGGGTATCTTCAAAACTGTGTTTTTCTCTCAGAGGTATGAGGGGAGTGGTAGCGACGCTAGAGTTAAGACATGAGGTTATGAGATCAAGTCCTCTTAGCTTTACACATATGATTTAATAAATGTTTCTCCAATTTCACCATACACCCTGTAGAAGGAACTGTCTAACCCATTAGGTCACACTTCTGTTAAGGGATAGTTGGGGAACATGAACTAGCTCGTTTAATGGAGCCCCCTATTGGAAAAAAATGGTTCCTTGTGTTAAAAGGGAATATTTATAATCATCTTTCCCCCAGATTTTGGAGGGAAGTTGACGTGTTAATGGAGTCAAAGCCTGAGGTTCTGGGTTCGAGTCCCCCTATATTCATGCATATGAACTAATAAATGTTGCTCCAATTTAACCATACACCCAGTAGGGGAAACTAACCAAGCCATCAAGACCTACTACTATTGAGGTATATCTGGGGAACATGAACTACCATGGTTAGTGGACTCGCCCATGGGAAGGGAAGGTTTCCATAGGTTAAAAGGGTATCTATACAACAATATTTTCCCTAAGGGGAGGGAGGAGAGTGGAAATTGAAATGGAGTAAATACCTAAGGTTCCAGGTTAGATTCTTACACCAATTCTTTAATTAATATTTCATAAAATTTCCCTATAGACTTAGTAAGATGAACTAAACAGCCCCTTCCAGGCCCACTAGTGTTAAGGGATTGCTGGGGAAATTGAACTACCTGGGTCAGTAGACCCACCAATGGGAATAAAAGGTTTCCTTAAGTTAAATTGTAATCTTATAAAACTATGTTTCACATAAAGGGTGGGAGTGTACTGATATAGATACTAAATTCAAAGCCTAACGTGTCGAGTTCGTGTCATCTAAGCTTCGTGCCTCTACTTTAATAAAATTTTCTCAAATTTCGATATAAACATTGTTGGAGGAATTTCCCAATCCCTCGTAAAGGACTAGTATTTAGGGATGGATGGGGAATATTAACTACCTAGGTTAGTTGTCCCAACCATAGGAATATAAGGGTTCCTTGAGTTAAAATGGAATCTTTACAAGCACGTTTTTTCCCTAGGGGTGGGAGGGGATTTTCGGTGACATTGGAGTTGAAGCTTAAGGTTATGGGTTAGAGTCATCTTCTATTCACACCTATGATTTAATAAATGTTACTCTAATTCCCTTATAAAACCAATGGGAGGAACTAGTTGATCCATCATAACCCAATAGTTTCGAGGGTCAACTTGGGAATGATAACTACCTGGGTTAGTGGATTCATCCTTAGGAAGGGAGGTTTTCCTTTGGGTAAAAGGGAAGTTTTACAACAATGTTTCCCCCAATAGTGTGAGTGGAGTAGAAGAAGTAATAGAGTTGTATCCTAAGGTTATGTGTTCGAGTCCTCTTAACTTAAAGCCTATGATTTAATAACTTATACTCCAATTCCCCTTACACATTGTAAGAGAAACTGGCTGACCCCTTGAGACCCACTAGTGTCGAGAGATAGATGGGGATTGAGTTTCCTAGGTTAGTGGACCCACCCATGGGAATCAAATGTTGCATTAGGTTGAAAGGGAAGTTTTACAACCATGTTTCACTAATTGTATATTTTGACTAGGATTTCTGTAGAAAAAACTAGTTAACATTTGTTTTTTTTTGAAAAAAAAGTCCCATGGGTTCAATTCATGCACACTCCTGTATTCATTAAATCAGAAATTTTTTTCATGCATTTCTATATCCACCCTCTTTTTCCTTGTGCTAATCATTAGTGTCAGTTGATGCCACACCTAGACATGCGTGCCAAAACACATATAAAATAATCTTTCACAACCATCTATTATATACATATTTATTTATTTATAGTTATATATTTATATATTTTAATAATTAAATATATTTACATTTACTACTGTCATTTTATCTATAGATTCACATATATTTACACACACACATTTAAATATATATGCAAATTTAAATCATACAATATATATATTCATATATATATAAATATACATAATCATAATCATATTTTTAATTTTTTATGATTACACTTATATAATTTATATATTATAAATACATTTGAATAATAAATTTATAAAATGTATTTAAATACATTTATAAAATGTATTTATATAATATATTTAAATACATGAAATTGATATATATTTATATAAATTTATAATACATGTTATATATATGTGTGTGAATTAATATATATATACATATATTTAATTTACATAAAAAATTTAAGTATATTTATTTTTATGTAAAATATTTATAAAATTAATATATCTAAATAAATTTATATTTATATTTTTTATTCCTTATTAATACATTTATTTAATATATTTATATAAGGTATTTATAACAGGTATTTAAATAAATTTAATTAATGTATGTTTATATACATTTATACATCATTGTGTTACTGTATATAGATACATAAATATATAAATATACAATGTGTTAGTATATATATATATATTAAATTTTTTATAAATATTGTTAATGTATTTTTAATATATATGTATATATATAACTTGTAATATATATATATTTATTAATAATGTATCCATTTATAATATTAATTGATATATATTAATTATGATTGCATTTATATAATATGATTATATTATATATTTAAATACATTTACATAATTTATTTATTTAATATATTTAAATATTTTTATTTAATGCATGTTTATTTACATTTACATGAAGAATAAAATATATATTTTTATACATTTACATAATGTATTTTTCATATATATATATATATGACGTTTAAATATAAAACTATCATTAATTACTTATGAATTTATACAATGTATTTATCAATATTTTTATTTAAGACTTTTAAATTTATTTATGTATCTATGTATGTATGTATTTATGTATGTACATACGTATAGATTTATGTACACACACAAACACAAACACACATATATTCATGTATATCAAAACAATCCCAGTTCGAAGCTCCTTTATTAAAGAGGAACTGAAACAAAGACTAGTCGAGGATGAGGTCACACAAAGAAAATGTTCCCTTAATCCAAAAATTATAGACATTAAATCCCATATGAACATGAACCAAGGGAAACATACAATCTAGATAAGTCTTATAAAATAAAAATATTTATCCTCAGAACAATGTTTTGTATTATGGTAGAATCCATAACCACATGGACACCTTCCTCATCTCTATGTTTCAAAAGGCTCGATTGTAGAATTCTTAACATCCATGAGGGCGGAGACATCCTCAAACCCCCATCCTTGTCTACCACAACATTTTTAAACACCACATAATACATCATTTTCATATCATTATGTAATTTCATTATCGCTAAATAATTGTTGGTATGAACCTAATCATTAACCATAAATCTCACTGATGTACTCAGATTAAAAGCCGCCCTATTTGAATAAAATAATTTTTTTCCCAATATTACCTTGGGAAAATAATCCGTGGAAATTTTTTTATTCCCATTATCCTTGGAGGAAACAAGCTTTTTCAATGTTCCCTCAACAACCTCAAGGGCTGAATAACTATTTTTAGGAGAACTAAAAGGTGGTTTCTTAACTCCATCTTCTATAACTGATTCCAAAAAAGGTGCCTAAACCATCCCTAGAAGACCTAGAGAAAGGAAACTTCTTATATTTAGTTTTAATTAACTAAACTATAATCAAATTCATTTTACCATTAACTTTAGTAGCGGACAATCAATTTCCCTTCCACAATTCATGATCCATAATTGCTTGTGTAGTAAGATCATTATTAGATAGACCATCATCAACATCACTATGCTCATTAGTATGCTCAATTTGTGGATAAGATATGGGTATAACCTTATTAGGACTAGAAAATCAATCCTATCTATATAAACATAAAACAAACATATTATATCCATGTTAACTTAGGTAAATAGATCCTGCATCCACCTCATTGTGTGAAGACTCACCCTTATCCACTATAACATAACTTATGAAAACCCAATAATTTTTAATCATAAATCCAATCATTGAATAAATATTACAAATTCCTACTCTTGACTCATGGGGAAAAATAATCAGAGCATGAAAATCAACCCTAAATAACCCATAACAAACACCCTATATTATTTTAGTAACAATATATGGTTTCAATGAATTATCATCCCTAGAGGAATAACATAATTAGTCCCTTATCACTTCCTAGGGAAAATATACACCCCAAATGGACTCCTATATATAGATTTTCTCAACAGGTTCAGTCCCCTTCCCATGTGAATTAGTGGAACTCAAAATAGAAGATAGGGATTAAAAACATTTAAATTACCTAAATTCATATGATTAATTACCCTTAGACAAAAAATTGGAATAAATATTTCCCTGCACCAATTCTCTTTGGCGTGTCCAATAGAAAGAAAAGAGACCAAAAAATACAGAGCTTCTTGTACTCCATATAAATATTGATGTCCTCATTTATAGTTTCATGAAAAACATTTTTGATAATTTTTTAACTAATGAAAATTTTCACAAGTACCCAAGAAGATTACCCAAAATGAGAAACCATAGTTTCTCTATCCATTTAAATTGGAATTCCAACCATAGAATAAATTTCATCAATAATAAGTGGATTCAAAAGAACCTAGTTTAGACTAATTTTTTTTATCCAAGCATGAACATGATATATTGTAAAAGAAAAAGTATTGAAACACATATCACATTCCTAGAGGAAAATCATACATAATTTAAAAGAAATGGACTTACAAACTCATTCTCTCCATTTCAATTCAACTAAGAAGGAAATACCATGAAAGTACCATCATCCCATAGAAACACATAATTAATAAACAAATATCTTTTATTTTGTAAAATCCCACACCTCCCTAAAGTTTATGTGTCTTTAAAATGTTGGGGATCCATAAATAAATCCCTCTTCTAGGGTTGTTTTTTGTAATTTACGATGCATCGGGAGTTTTCAGGGTCTTAGGCCACAAAAATTAAAATAAAAACCCAAGGAAACTGTTGGAGGGCATGTTATTGTGACACCCACTAGCTAGTAGAGATCCCCCAACTATCTAGTGTAAAATCTATAGATCTATATTGGAATTTGGGATCACCAACTATCCAATGATCACATTACAGCCATCATGGGATTCTAGTAGACAGCGGGTGGAGGATAATTGCTAATTGGGGGACTATTATGATTTTTTTATTAGGGGTAGAAACCTAATTTTACCCAGGGCCATCACTTTTTGTTTACGCTAAATAGTTTTCTTCCATTTTTTCAATAGCGCCTCTTGCGTGCCCCTTATTCCTCATTTGATGTCTATGGTAGATCTCCCTCATATACGGTCTGTTTCATCTAATGTTGAGTGAAATAAAGATATTAAAGTGAGTTTATGAGTCCTATTTTTTCCTTATATTTTTTATTTTAGTGGTTATTTATCCCTACCATTTTTATTCTAACATTTATTTTTTCTAGGGCCATTATCTGGTTTCTGAATTTTTCCCATTTTTATTGAAAAAAACATTATATTTGGGTGAGTGGACTTCTCTAAAAATGTGGTAGGTGGTCCCTAAAATTAACTTATAGTCTCACACTAGTTTTCTCAACTGAATCACTATGTTTTAATGTTCGATTCATCATGCATCAACCAAATTATAATTGAATGTTTTAAATGTTATTCACTGTATTTTAAAAACTTTTTAATTGTTTCAAACCATAGAAAAAGGTGATTATTAGTGCAATTACTTGGTTTTGGAATTAACATTGGAGCTGGATAATAAAATGGAAATATTCATTTTCAAAAAAAATTAAATTGATGATATTAATTCTGAATGGCCTGAAGGCCTCCTTTTTTTATTTTATTATAGATAATCCCCCTTTTTAGGGTTGAAGGGGAACCCGTACATGACCCATAGGCCCAAGGAATAAGGCCCGACATGACCCATAATACATGACCCGAAGGCCCATAGGCATAGCATGCCCATTACATGACCCATAGGCCCAACCCACTAGAACCGACCCTCCCCAGCTTCTTCCATCATTGACCACCTTAGCCCCCCACCTTGTATTGCTGATCGGCTAGCATTGCCCCGTACAAAGTTGCACGGTGCCTGGTACCAATGGAGGCTGTCATACCCTCTCATTCATCCAATCTGGTAAGCTCTATATCCGGTGGCTGCTACTCCTATTGCTCTGATCCTCTTCTAGGGCATGTTCTGTGTGAACTAGGATACTCCATGGTCTACGTGACCTCAAGGCACTATGGAATGAAGTCCATTGATGACCCGAAGTCCATGGAGACCCATAGGCCCAACCCGGTGGCCCGAAGGCCCAAATCAGGTGAATAGTTCCGGGTGCTATAGTACCGAACAGTAACTGCTACAATGACCGCTACAGTACCCCCGGAAATAGACTCCACCCAGTTTTGAACCCGGGTCTCTTGGATTCCAAGCAGCAGCCCTCACCACTTGGGTGCGGGCTCGTTGGCTAAATTGATGATATTAAAGTAATGAATCTAGTTTAAACCTTGACATTTCTTAGTTTTATTTTTTAAAATGTATAATTATTTTTGAAATGGTAAATATGGGAATTGTGATTTCAATTGATGATTGTGAAATGGGATCTCACAATAATAAATATTGTAATTGGGTTTGAATGATTAATAGTTACATACGAAATGAAGGATGGCTCCAAGTATAATCCTTTATTGGAATGTTCTACTTCAGTTGGGCCTTATGAATTATTAGTGTTAAATTGTAAAATGATGAATTTTAATTAATTTTTTTTATGGAATGGAATGATTTTTGTGATTTATTTATAGAAATGTTAATATTTATACTTAATTTTATTAAAGGAATTAAAACTTTACTTGGGTTTAGTTTATATATATAATGGTAAATTATTTTAGGTGAGGTTTTTGATATTATACAAAAAACACCATATGAAGTTGTTTATGATACCCATATACTAAACCCCCTATAAGGTGGTATGTGATAACAGTTATAGAAAAATCATATAGGGTGGTCAATTATAAGTATGAAAGCAACTATATGGGTGGTCCGTGATAACTATGAAACCACACATAGGTGTGGTCTTTGATAATTGAGAAAAAAAAACTACAACGGTTGTCTGTGACAACTTAAGAAAAATCCCTTTGGGGAGGTCAAGATATTATGGTTCACATGGTCACCATGACATGCTTAGAGACACCGTGACACTGTTCTAAGAAGGTTTGGTTGATCAGGGTCACTAAATTATGGATATACTATTTCATTCTTTGATCTTAGGTGTCACCATGGAGCATGGGAATCTGTTGTTATTTTCTACTTCTATTTTAAATTATTTAAACTATTTAAAAGAATTTCAGAATTTCTACGTGGATTTATATTCTAGGTGGGTTGTTTTGGGAAACTGTTTGTTATGACCTAAAATTTTGAATTCACAACCTTCTCGAGCTTCCATGGATCTTGGGTACTTGAGAAATTATAAAAATTTGGTCATAGGTTACAGATTTAAGGAAACGGGTCATTCCATAATGATTGTTTTGGCATGCTAGGAAAGTGTATGGGTTATGGAACTAGGGAATAATTTGGAGTAGCTAATTTGAGTTATAGTTTCAATTTTATTGTTCTTTTGTTATGAAATATATATGGTACACCCTCAAGGATCTATTGTAACATGTATAGAGTACTCCATTTTTATATCATTTGATACTTCAGTTATTTATATCACATTCTTTGTCTTGTTTGTTATTTTCCAGAATATTTTTTATGTGACTATTTCTTGTTTTTATTGATGCTTTTAATATATTCTAATAGTATAGTCTCCCCACCATATAACCTTACACCATGAACACTAATCATTATCCTCTATAATTCTTAAAGGCATGCTTGTAGTGATTTGGTGATACAATTTCGGTCATGGGTTGAGTAGATCAAGGTATCAAAGTTATGCAGAGTTATCAAATGGTGTTTTATTTTTCCTTAATACTTGAGTAGATGGTATATAAGAGAATAGGATGTGATTGGACTTTGTAATGAGCTCATTCCCAGGAGTGATCAAACCACATATTGGGGAACACCCAAGTTCATGGGGATGAGATTTTTGTTCATGGATTTTTCTTATTACTATTGTTATATTTCACCTTGAGTGATGCACTTGATTTATAATGTTATTTTATGGTATTTTTACTCTTATCCAAGTATGTCAAGTGTGTGTGTGTGTGTGTGTGTGTGTGTTCATGCATCATGCTAGACACATATGATGCATTTTCATTAGTATGTTTCCTATGATACATAGTTGTTTGTGATATATATATATATACCATTTATTTTTATATTTCTTATGATTTATATATTATAATAATTTATATCTTCATATGGAATTAAAATAATTAATATTGGTTGGTTATTTTAAGTGCAAACAATGATTTATATGGATTTCCACCATATAAGTCTATGGTGGAATCTTACTTGACTAACTCCTGGAGTGAATTAATGTTAAGTGTGAAGTTATAAATGAATTTCTAAATGATGGTTTTGGATAAATAATGTTCTAATGAGTAACTTATATGGTTTTTCCCTTATAAAATGTGAATGAAATTCTATATAAATAAACCTGGAATGTGATATCCAAATAAATGATGAATGTTTGAAGCCTAGAATCATGAAAAGTAATTAAAATAAATAAAATTTGAATATTATGTGACTAATGATAGATAACCTATGAATTGAATGAAAATGGTAAAAATGTGAACCCTTTGAATGATGATAAATTTTGAATGTGACCCTTGTGAAATGATAAAATATTAATAATTTTAATTTCTGAAATTCGTAACCTTAAATGAATGTGGTGACTTGGAACCCTTGTTTTCTTGTATTGACACTGTGTATTGGTAGTGGGGGTATAGAGATAATTTGAGTTAAGAGGTTCCTATAATACAAGGTGGGAGAATAACGGGGCATAAACCTATTATCATTTCCATTAAAGTGTGATGTTAGAAAAAATTGATAATTTGAGAGTCTTTACGTGGACCTTGTTTTAAGAGATATAACCCAAGCATGGTATGATTAGATGATGTCAGTGAGAGAGGATAGGTTATAAAAGCATCTTGATATGAGGTGTGTTTAGTTTCAGAGTGTTGTTCCTTACTTATCCTCCAACTAATATGTCACACTATGAATCATATTATATCATTTTTGTTAGAGAACTTATGACCTAATTTCTAAAAAGTGATTCTAGTATTTAGGGTTATAAGAACCCTAGAGTGGAGTTTTTAGGAATTTTTTTTCTCATGTTAGTATGAAACATGGATGAAAAGATCCCTCATGGGGAATGACCGATGTGAAATGGGATTCGCGGGATATGTGGGAGAACCTAGTGACCCTTAGTTGTGACTCAGATATATTGATTTGATACCCTATGTTGTTTGAGGGTGACCAGTGATAGGGATTATCCTATTTATTTGAGAACCTTAAATGAATAAATCATGGTTAAAGATTTGGTTTAAGGTTTAATCATAGGAAGTTCCCTTGTATGTGTGAATTATGCATTTATTAATTCCTTGAGGATGTTAGTACAAGTAATATAAGTTTTCAAGTTGTAATTATATTGGGTTTGAGGCACCCTAAAAAAGTGGACACCCTTAAAATGGTTTAGTAACCTCATGTGATTTCCCTAGTGCTTTCTGATGGAAATCACATTAAGTTATTGTGTTTTTAGTTTTTGGGTGTGCTTCAGTTCATAGTGAGAGCATGGGTGGGTGATTTTGTTTCTAGAATGACGTTGGTTGGAAGGAAATCATGTGATTAACCTTTAGAATTTTAATATGATTGGTGTTTAAAAATGATTTATCGAGGGTGTGTTTGTCTTGATGGGACTGGAATGTTATAAGATCATGATTAGTTTTTTAGGAATGTGAGCCTAGTTTTAATAAGATATATGTGAATGGATCATGATTCAGGCTCTATTTTTTTCATAGGGGAGAATACGACCCATGGGTTTTGATGATAATGAGGTGATGTGCACTACATACCCGTGAGGCATGTTGGTTCAAAGTAAGTTAGTCAAGAAGTGGGTTGATTTTTGTTCCAAAATATTCTTATTTTCATGACCCCTTGGGTCATAAAATCTTCAAGAATTTCAATAATTTTCCATCAATGTGTGAAGTCAATGGGTGGACTTAGGTGTGATAACATGGTCAAACCATATTTCCTTTGATGTGGGAGTCGATGTTTTTTAAATGAGTATGGATCTAGAGGAGGGACACACACCTTTTGATAAAGGAACTTGTTCTAGTTTCACTCTTATATAGTTTTTAGTAAATTCATGTGGTTTTAAGTACACCATTGAGCCTGAGGGCTGTGAACCTCATTATAAAATGAATCAATGGGTTTTGATGTTGGTGATGTACTTATGATCTAAGAGTGGGTTTTGGTTGATGTTTCACTTGGCATGGAAATTTGAGTAGGAAGACCATGTCTAGTCATTCTGTACGGTGAAGGACAAGACATAAGTTATGAAGATTGGGTATCCATTTGAGTGGTAACGTGGTGAGGAAACTTTTATGGTGGGAAGTACAGTATAGGTTGCAGTGTTATTTCTCTTGCATATATGGGTGTGAGTGTAATGAGACCAATTGTTGGGTGTTAATTCACTATATAGGTTGGTGAGTGGGTGGATTTGACCCAACTAGAAATCTATATAATGAATTTATCTACCCAAGCTTGGGTTGGATCATTGGTGGATTGGTAACTATGTAGGGAATTACAAAATGTTTTATGAAATTGAATTTCAGTCTTGGATATCACACCATTTTTCATGTAATGAAATATTTGTGGGTGTTTGGATAGTCACATGACTTCCTTCTAGACATGATGCATCATGATCTGACATTATAAATACATGTTGGTAGAAGAAGATGGCTATTTGAGATAGGTTGGGCATAAGATATTTGATATTTTTCATGTAAAGAAACAAATGTAGTGGATGAGAAACCACTTTGTTCAATGTGGTGTAGATAATTTGGTGCTGACATTTATAGGTCTTTTTAGGATAAATCCAGTGAGTTTAGGTCATGTGTCAAGATAGTGTGGATGTCTTTAATGTTATCCTCAATGATTTATGATGTTTTATAACATCTATATATGGGGATGTAAATGTGATGTGATTGGATATGGTAATCAGTAAGTGAATGTATGATAGTGAAGTAAATGGGAATTCAGAAATATAGAGCGGTATATCAGTGGGAAATTTTACGGGAAGGCCTTATAGGGAACTTAGTATCTGAAGAGAGACTACACCTTAGGATTCTGCTCATGGGAGAATCAATTTCATCACAGTATTGGGACCAAACCTTGAGGTGGGATGTTAGTAAATTGGGAATTAAAGAAGGCCACTAGGGGCAGGGATGTTCACTGAAGAGGCTTGGTGATGATTAGGAACATAGCTTGAGGATGAGTTTTTGTATACAATATAGGTTTTAATACCCCAACCCTATTCTATGTGCTGATCTATTTTAATTTTTTGGGATCCCCATGTAACTTTCTATTCTAGGTGGTGTTTTTAGAAACATGGGATTTTTTGTGGTATTTGGGGGGGGGGGTTAGGGATATATTTTTAATGAATAAATGAGGTACTACAGTAGTAGGTCCTACTGCATTTTTTTTGGATAGTCAGTATAGAGCCACTAGTTGGATGGTGTAAAAGGAATATCCATGTATGGGAAATAGGATCATCGGCTAGCTAGTGACCTCCTTTATAGTTTTAAATTATGGATTTTCCTTTATCTTTACATGAGTCCATCCATTTTAGTTATCACATGGTATTTTATCCACCTATTGGCCAATATCACCTCTCACATGCCCCACATTTATCCTTTAAAGGCTATAATGGATCTACCTCATCCATGGCATCTTTCTTCTATCATCAAGTGTGATCAAGTGCTTAAGGTGAGTATACAAGTCCCCTTCATCCATTTCTTATTTTATTTCAATAGTTCTTGATACCAATTGTTTTTTATTCAAAGGTTCCCTATTTCCAAGTATTTTATCTTGTTTCTTAATATATCCCATTTTAGGTAGAACTGGAAGCTGATATTGGGTGAGTAAGTGACGTACCACTATCACATACCTCTAATATTTGTCCAGGCCAACAATAGCTATTGTACCTCAGTTTCTCCTCCTCGTATGATAGAGGATACTGACTGGAAGTGCAGGTATAAAGTGTAATGGTTTGGAAACTGTAATAGCATATCCAAGTGAACAAAAGGTGGAAATAAAGTCAATCATATCTGTAGAGAAAAATTAAAAAAAGAATAAAATCTTGATAAGTATTGAAAATAATGAGAAGAATAAACATGGTATATCAAAATCAAACTAAATAAAACCCATTATATTTTTATATATCAAAACCTGAAAAAATATAAAATTGGGAAAAATTCTAGTGAACACTCTTATTCCATGGATTATTCCCAACTCCCATTCTTTGTTCGATTAGTCCAAACAAATATAGCATTGAGTATTCCCCAAACCAATACCTGCAACCATGTCGAGTCTTCCCAGGTACCCAATCTCCATGGTGTCCTGAGTAGGATATGAGTGAAACTCATTAGGATACCACCAATGAAATCCTTAAATATAATCATTTTGAAAAAGTGTGTATGTGAAATTTTCCTGAACAAATATTTTAACATTTAAAAAAAATAAAAAAAATAAGTAAAAACCCACTAATTGCCCATGTTTGTGATGAAACCAAAGGTCGATCATACGATTTTATATCCTTCGGAAAATGAGGATGATCAACCATATATTATTTAGCCAATATTGGGGTGACTCTGGGCACATCATGTGGACTGCACCTCATAATATAACAAACCTAGGTGTCCTCAGTATACAAATGCGTAACACAAACCTCCTATATGGTAGTTTTATCATCTAAGGGGAAAACCAAATAGTAAAATAGACATCCCCAATATGAGTTTTCTCATCTATTATATAGTACCACAATCCACCGATATGTGTTTTTTATTAGAAAGTTCATAGAATAAGAAGTAACATAGATGAATTCAAAGGGGGTTTTATATATAATAATAGTCTTTATTCCCTATGGGAATTTGGCACAAAAGAATAAAGAGAAACCCTATGGTAATTTTCAATTCTATATAAAAAATAACAATAACCACATTACCATTTTAATTATTAAAAAATATCCACATTTTATTTTACAAGTACCATTAAAAACATATCACTTTTTATATTAAAAAAATAACTTTTTACCAAATTAATATTTCATTCTAAAATATAACCCTATGAGAGATTAAAAAAATTAGTTAACTATCACAAGATCCTAACCATTTAATTTCATAAAACCGAATGATTTTAATAAGAAAAATCACCTTATCATTTCTACAAATCATTTATGAACCCATAACATTATTTGAAAACCCAAAATAATGATTATCCATGATTCTAAAATCCTATTTTATAATCCTCAATGTCAACATAGTTTTATCTCTTAGAGGTCATGTGAATTTACATTTACACACTTGAGGTTCATTCCTAAATCTTGATGTTCACTGGTTGTCAACCCCTTCTTGTAGGTCCTCACATATTATTTGAGGCATCTGAATAAAAAAAGTAAAAATTTATTTATTTAAATTGGAGAGAGGTTATATCACAGAAAACATGGATGATGCACCACAAATGTACATTGAAAAAATAGTATAGACTATTGGTTAAGCCCAGGAACCTCCTACCGCATTTTAATTCTCTTATCTTTAACTCACATATTGACAACCCAACACCCAATATCTTTTAAGGTTGAAAATCCTTGATCAACCAAACTATGGTCCTAACTATCATCCAAAAAACCAAAATCCATTAATTATAATCTAGTTATAAATAATTAATAACTTACGATTAATTAACCAATTTACTCAGTAAGGAATTAACATCTATTTACTCACTATGTGCTTCTGTTATCCCAAATGAGGATCAAACGTCCATTATACATCCACACCATACTACCAACACTTACCAAGGCTAAATTAATTTCAAAGAACACCAAAACCATAAAAAATAAATTTAATTTAACTTCAAACCCTTGAAAAACATAGTCAATGATATATCTCTATAAAAACAATATGAAACAACACGTAGATATTGTATTTGGAAATACTCTATCTAAGATGCATGTAATCCCCACCATCCTAGAATTATTCCACCATATTCTAGTGGATTCATCACTCAAACTCATAACCAGGAGAACCAAAATTAGTTAGAGAAAAAGAATAGAGGATGATAGGAAATCATAGGAAAAAATATACCAATATTTTCCAAGAAATAGTGGAAAAAACCACTCAAACTTGAATGGGATCCCGAAATAATGGAGGGGGAGGCATCCCTAATACACATGAGCTAAGTAGAGGGGTAAAAGATAGCTTCTCATTCTAAAAATTGAAGGGTGTATAGTTATCATTATTCCCCCAAAATCCTCACCGGCCAACCAATACAGGGCCACTGGCCAACCAATACAAGGAAATCAGCTCGCCAATGGATGCTTTCAGGTGATCATGGCCACCTACTAAATAGTGGTTTCAAGTTGTATCCTTGGCCAATTACCCTTTATTTAGTTCTTTCCAACTACATTTGTCCACATTTTGACCCATATGTTTCATCTAAAAATATGAATTTGAGGGGAATAAACCTTCAAAATACTCTTCCAAACACTGGTTGATTAAAATTACATGCCCTCAAAAGGAAGGAAAAAATTTCACCTTTAAATTAAAACTTTTTCATACACACAGTATTTTACAGACACTTCATTATAACATTTATCCTCCACAATAAGCCTTGTTTTTCATCCATTTGGATCTTTTAACCCACTTTAGTGACCAATTCACATTAAAATTTCCAGGTTACAACTTAAAATTATCAATTAAAATTTAGAGAAAGTGTTTTAAATCCATGAAATTAAACCAATGAAACACAATTAACCACTTAGATTCACCCCCAAGACATTGAGACTTCACTGGAGCATACTGATCTCCCCCAAGGCAGCCACGTTATATGTGTCCAATTTCTCACTTATCTCACAATGCTCCCCACTATAAGACCTTAGTAAAAGAGGTCAATTATTATCTATGGAACTCTCTAAAACTGGAATTGATAACTAGAATATGATATTATTATAGAAATTCCCTTGATGTTGTATACATTTCACTATTCTCAATTACCCATGAAACACTGGTTAGAGACCAGTACAACTCTCTAATTCTGATTCCAAACCAAAATAGATGTGTTCGCTTCACCCAGTCAAGAAACCTAGACATGTCTATATTTTTCAAAAATAACCAACCATTCCCTAAACACTATAGTAATGTGTTTAACAATGTTCTTAACATCTATTCCCTATAACCAAATCCAACTTCAGACAAGAATGATATTCAAACCACCACAGACTGACGTATCTAAAAACCACTCAATATCCCCAAACACCCTACCAAACTTCTCAATCATGATTAATAGGTACATAAGAATATTGAGACTATCTAATCATACACATCGTATTCTGTACCCAAATCACAATTTTGTTCTACAATTCAAACCACAACCGACCAGAACCTCTGTCATATAGTACAATAAGCACTGATGCACCATCAACCTGAATCTTCCAGGAACCACTAAATTCTTACTTGAGTCTAAAATTAATATTTAGACTTCACCCAACACAAAATTTAGATTCCAAATCCAAAATTATCCACAAAACCAAGGTATCGTGTATCTTTCTTCACATCATCATTCCAAAGTCACATCCACCCTCCATTGATCATCCCAACTACATCCAAAATCCAACCCACATGAAACTGGATACTAATGACTAATTAAATACTCCCCAATATAGGATAACCATGATTATTACTCTATAAAACCAAAATTCCAAGTCTCATGGTCTATATTCCAACTATTACTGCATGTAATGACCAGATATGGGAAACCCACTCATATCTAGATGACAACAGAAAACATTGGTGTGATCCCCACCGTATAGCCTTAGTATTATCACTCCTTGAGCATGAACTCAATCAGTTCCCATAATTGGAGAACAAGTGTTGATCCTTGCATGCCACAATCATTCACCAATTCATCTTATAACAAGTGTCAATCTTGAATCGACAAAACCACAACCACTTGACCCATCTACATGGTCAATCCCACCAACGAGACATCCCAATTACTACACAAAGACCATAGGTTGATAAGACCACAATCGAATCATCGAAATCCCTTCGGTCCTCAACCTAAACACATAAATATTTCTTATTTAGTATCAATGAGTATACATTCCCATACAACCCAATCCATAAGATGGACTTCAAAAAACATTTCCAAAAGGATCTTCCGTGAAATATTTAATCGAATATCAATGGCATCATTCTCCAACAAAACCCAAACACAAGGTTTGGAATCAACCCTAGTGTGTCATGTCTCATCAAAACTCATCACTTGCATATAAGAACCTCGTAATTCCTCTCCAATATTCCAATCTCAAATATGGAAGATCGACCTCATAACTTTTCAAAACTAGATTCATGTCATCGATCCAAAACCACTCACTCAAACACTCATAACCTAATAATTTTCCCAAACCCAAATAATTTGACTAAGCTATACACACCCTAGATTCATCCATATAGGATCATTATTAACCAATAATTATAAACACATAAAAAATGATATGTTTTGGAGTCTAAATGATACATATTTCCAAAACCAATTATCATATGTAAAATACCCTAGAGAACCCCCTTTCCCTTTCTTAAACCCATCTATGGGAACCCATACATACACGGAAACATAGGCCCAAATATTCTCAAGGAGTGTAACTAGACTCTAATACACACAAATTACTATTCTCATTCATTAGTATCATACATGAGAATTCACACATACTCCTTGTATGAAAAGACACCCAAAATCATTGGAAAATGCCTTATCTGGTTTCCCTCGATCATATACAGAAATACATGTACTAAAATAGGTTCTCATCTCAAAACATAAAGAACCCCCACCTAACTCAAAGGTCATATCCCATACAAGACGTAGCTCATGGGTAACACCAAAAAAATACCCCAAACATGATTTAGATCTATTATAACCCACACAATATAGGGTCAAGTATAACCTATAATGGTCATAAATAGTCACAACACATCATAAACTCAAAGCCATAACACAAACCGAAACCACAAGAAGAATGGAATTTTACAATTTTATACCCCCACACCATAATGGTCTCAAACCCCATGCTATCTATTAAACAAAATACCTCTAAACAAGGTGAAAAAAAACCTTTACTAGGACTGATTCATTTATATAGGGTTAACAATATAACAATTTTATATTTATTCTTTAATGAAAAATTAAATCACAATGGATAAAATTAAAAGGAATATCATTTATAAGTTATAGAGAAAAACAATTTTAATATGTACTTGGAATTTATGTAGTTCATTCCATGTAAAAAACAAGAAAAAATAATACCATTATTTAATTTTAAACTTTTAATTAGCTATAAATTTCAAAATATGGGGCTCAGTTACATGAAATGTGAATTGAAAGTTATTGAGGAAAACCCTTATAAGTTATAGTTGGAATTTTATTCCGCTAAATACTCATAAAAATGAAATTAAAGATCAGGTATCATGATTTTATTCATTAATAGGGATGGTTTAGTAAATTTAAATCATATTACTATACTGAAATATTGTATAAATTGTTACAAACACATTAAATATCAGACCCATGTCATAGCATAAGTTATAAAATAGTAAATCACAGGAAATCACACAAATGATATGTGAATCATATATTCCTGTTATGATTCATTAACACATACTTTCCCTATATAATATACGAAGATATACAATTCCACAAACCATCACCTCACAAATCAAGTGCATCACTCGAGGATAAGTCATATCAATAGTAAAAGTTAACAACATGAATTGTAATTCTATCCATAGAAACATGGACTTCCGTCACACATGGGTGTATGGTACCATGTATAAGTTCCATGCCATTTATTTATGTCATCATATCTCATATATACCTTTCCCAAATAGTTATAAAAAATAAAAATAGCTCTAATAATTCTTTGTGATGCCCCAACACCTCCGACCACTAAATAGTACTTTTAAAGATGGTCTCTACTATACTTGAGGAACTACTCCCTATATTACATAGGTTTTAAACTAGAATTGGGGGTATAAGGTGGTTTAGTTGGGAGACTAAACCTTCGCATTAGAGTAAATAAATAATTGAAATAAGGGAACCATAACCATTCAAATAAATAAATTAAATAACGACCTCTCTCAATGTGATGAAAAGAATGAGTAGAATAAAACATGATATATAAAAATAAAACTAAATAAAACTTTTTAGGTAGTCATACATAAAATCACGAGATTTCAAAAGATAAATTTTTGAAGAAAAAATATTGTTAATAGTCCCAATTTTGGTACCTATCTTAACTCCCATGATTTTTCATATAAATCTAAAACATAAATCATAGAGCCTTACCAAAACCTAGAGCTACAACCAAGTAGCATCTTACTAGTCTCCCAAGTGTCATGGAGGATTGAGTAGGGTGTGAATAAAACATAGTTTTCCACTATTAATGGAATACTTAAATATAAACACTATGATAAAAAGTTCTTTCAGAATTATCATAAACAAAAAGTATTACATTTTAAAAAAATAAACTAATGTAGTAAAAATAGAATATAACCTAGGTTATTGAAGATATTTGAGGTTGGTCATACCATTATCAATGTTTTGATATGAGACCCTAATCAACCACAACTACTTTAGCTGGTTTTAAAATTTCATTGAGCATGCTTTATAGATTGTGACTCCGAATACAGTAGACATGGTTTTCCCCAGTATCCAAATAGGTAACACAAACCTCCCCTAAAATTGTTCTCTCAACCAAGAGTATAGAAAAATTATTACACAAAACTCCCATATATAAGTTTTTTCAATCAATATATAGTAACACATACTACCCATAATGTTGTTTTCACATCCAGGTTATTGACTAATAAATAACACATACTGTATAAAATAGGATTTTCTTTATAACATAATGCCTCACCACCAAGGGGGTTTTCCACACAAGAATAAAAAATACACCCAAAGGGTATTTTTATTTCTGTATAAAACAATAAAAATCCATTTTACCATTTTAAAAAATAAATCAAAATCATCATTTCATTTTACAAGTACATTTTAAAAAATATCACTTTGTTTATTAAGAAAAAACCTTTTTATGAAAACTAGATTTTTTTAAACCATAACCCCCTTAACACATTTTTAAACATTATATTCCCATCATGATATCCTAACCGGTTAATTTCGTAAATCCAAATGATTTTATCATTCCAAATTTACCTTACAATTTTCATAATTCATTCAGGAAAACATAAAAATATTTGAAAACCCAAACACACGATTATTGATTATTATAAAAATACAATTTCACAATCATTTATCTCAAAATAATTATGTCTTTAAGAGGTCATGTGAAAATATATTTCCATACGCGAGGTCCATATCTAAAAAAACACATTCACTTGGAATCACCCCTTATTCACAGGTTCTCCCATTTTATTGGGGTTATCTAACTAAGTTAGAGAACCATTTAATTATTTAAATTAGAGAAATATCAAGTCATAAAAGACCATGAAACACCACACATGAACATGAAAAAATAATCAAGTCTATTGGTTAATTATATAACCACATACCTCATTTCGAGTCACTTCTCTTTACCTCGTAGCCTGAAAACAAGGTGCATGAGATTCTCTAAGGTCAATGACTAATTCTGATCCCACCCAGAATCTTAACTCACATCAAAATTTCTTTATAAAAATCATGTTGTAATTGATTAATAACATAAAACTAATCAACAAATTTACTCAACTAGGAATAAATGATCTTTTACTCATTGAGATCTTCCACTACACAAAAATTGAGACCAATCACCCAATAGAGGACGACACCATGATCCCGAAAATAGCTTAGTCTAATGTCATGTCATTTAAAACCAAAACCAAAATCAGAAATATTTAATTTAACTCAAAACACTTAAAAAATTACATGGAAGAATACCTCTATCAAAATTATGAGTGATGAAATATATATGTTATATTAAGAAGTCCTCTAGCTAAGAATCATGGAATCCTCATTATCCTATGATAATTTTACCATTATCCAGTGGAATCACCACTCAAATTCCTAGCTGGGGGAACTAAAATTATTTTGAGAAAAATAGGATAGGATTTTGGTATTTTGGATAAAGAAACATACCAAGTTCCACCAATAAACGATTCCAAATCCACCCTAACATGATGGGGAATCCAAAGTGTATGGTGGGGGAGACACCCTTGGTCCATGAAATCCAAGAATATTATGAAAATAGATGTTACCCCTCTAAAAACACGATGTGAAATAATTCTAATTCTTCCCCCTAAAACCCCTTCCAATTAGATTGTGATAATAATAAGTTGGTCATACCACTTCTAGAATCGACTTTCTTGATAGATATTTTCACCATGTAGTGGGTGGATTTGTGTAGTCTATTAAGCGATTCGATATAGAAAATAATGAGTTGGTTGTTTCATGTTGTGTCCTTGGCCACACAACCTTCCTCTTGTGCTTTACTACCGCTCTCGACCACCTTTCAACCCTAATTACTCATCTAAAAACACCCTTTTAGGGGTATAAAATTTAAAAATACACATTCAAAACCCATTTCATAAAAATATCATCCCACTAAATGAAGGTAAAAATTTCCCCTTGAAATTCAAACAAATATTTACACACGAGATATTAAATAGTAGAATTCTCATAAAATGAAGTCGGCTGACCTAAATAATAACCCATAGTATCACCATAATTTTCTCATTTTATGTATTTTTTGTTCATTACATCTATGTCATGTATCAACCTAATTTAAATTGAATGTTTTAAATTTCATTTTATATAGTATAACTCCCCTTGGAAGTGTCTTGAATCTTAAAACAAGGTGATTATTACTGGAATGAATTGGTGTTGAAATTTACCCTGTAGTTGGATAATAAATTATTAAGTTTTATTTTATAAAAAATAATGGATATTATTAAATAAATAAATCTAGTGTAATCCTTCAAATGATTATTTTTTTATTTTATTAAATGGAAAATAATCTTTGAAATTGTTAAAAAGGGGAATTGTGAATTATATTACTAATTATGAGATGGGATTCCACAATCATAAATGCTGTAAATGTTTTTCAAATCTTAATAATTTATTATAAAATGATAGGTTGATCAAAGGGGAATCCTAGGATGGAATGCCCCCTTCAGTTGGACCTAATAAAGGATAAATGATAAATTGTAAAATGAATAATTTAATTGAAATCGTATAATGAAATAGAATAATGATAGTGTTTTATTTATAGAAATGGTAAAAGGTGTTTTTAATTATATTAAATTAAGTGAAAACTCTCTTATGGGAGGTCTTGATGCATAAATGGAAAACTCCCTTTGGGTAGTTTTAATATTATACAAAAGCTGATATTTGAGGTTGTTTATGATACTTTTTACAAAAAAACTCTTATTTGGGTGGCATGTGATAACATTGAAAACACCTATTTGGGTGGTCAATGATAAATATGAAGGCACCCTTAGTAATGGTTTGTGATAATTGAGAAAACACTTCTAATGGTGGTTTATGATAACTTGAGAAAACTTTTTATGTTGAGGTCATGATACTAAGGTTGGAATGGTCACCATGACGTACTCAGAGACACACTAACATTGGATGAAGTATGTATGGTCGATTGAGGTCACAGACCTAAGGAATCAATGTGGTATGGTCTGATCTCATGTGTCACAATGAAGTCCAAACATTATTGTTTATTTAGTACTTTTATTTTGTATTTTGTAAAATATTAAAGGTAATTTCAAAACTTTTATTAGATCATTTATTCCATGTTAGTTAATTTTTTAGAAGTTTTCAAATGTGATATAATTAGTTTTAATCACACCCTTATCGAGCCACTAATACACTGGTGTAGTTGATCTAATATCACTGTTTGGTCATATACTATTGGTTTAGGGAAAGGGCCAGTTTCATGGTGATTTGTTTTATATTCTATATTGTTGTATGGATGATGATACAAAGTTGGACTCGAGACCTGATGGGATGTGTTAATGTTTCAGTTTTTTATATATTTTTAAACTATATATATGACCCATCATCATGGATCCTTCATGATAAGTATCACATACTCCATTGTTATAGAATTTTATATTGTAGTTATTTTTGGACCTTGCCTTGTATTTTCTATAATGTTATTCGATATGTTTTATGTAATAACTTATAAATTCTTTAATTGTTACAACTATGGTCATAGGGTATATTATCCCCATGATAACACCTTACACTCACACCACTAGTCAGAAACCTCTAGAATATGCAGTGGCACACTTAATGTGATCTTGAACCATCCATATGGGAAATTGTTTACACTCTTCGGGGATGTGATGTTACAAATACCTTCAAATGATGAACTAAGTCTTCCATTATAAAGGTTCCACATGGGAAGTTAAGAAAATTCTAATAATGATAGAGTGTTCACATAACCTGAAAATATCTAAGATTTCATCATTATTTTCCATGACATGATTTATATAACATTTCTAAAAAACATTTTCTAGAGTAACATCTTTAGAAGAGGTAATGAAATGATAATTCACATCTATAAAATTCCCTTGGAAACCCTTGAGATAAGATAATTTCAAAACATTACCTCATAGTCACATCCATTAGTAGATAATGAAGAAAATTTACCACTAAAAAGAAACTTGAACATAGATTTGTGGGTAAATGCCATTCTCGAAACCTAATATCCATTGTTTCTATCGCTAAGCTCAAGCACACCTGTCCTTCCCATCAATATATATATATATATATATATATATATGAACAAGGATATATATATATATATATAAATAATAATTTTTATACATCATATAATGTGTTAAATATATTAAATTGTTGTTATTATTATTAATATACATTTATGTTAAAAAATGATGTGTTACTTTTTTATTATTTCTTATTATATTTTTTATGATTATTCTTGTTTTTGATGAACCTATTTTTATTTGGTTAACATGATTTATCCCTATAAATTTCATAAGGGGATTATGTTATTTTGTGAAACTTATTTGGTGGTGGCATGATGGATCATGTTACACATTTTTTAACATTGGCATGGAACTTAACATGTATGTAAGTCCATAAATGGGTGGCAGCAAGTCGGTTTTGGCTATATTGACATGGGAAGATGGGGTGGCTTCATTTTCAATAAATAGGAAAATTAATGGGGTGAAATAATTAAACCTTATGGGGGTTTCCTATAGTATTTTACAATATTTTGGGAGGAATTTACTTTATCTGGTTGTGAATTTTCATAAAAATAGGGTCTGGTGACTCATTGATATGTAGATTACAACTAATGGGTGTGAGGGTGTTAAAAATGGCCTTAATTTTTATATATTATATTTTTATACATATATAAAATTAAATAAAATAAATTAAAAAAAAATCAAATGTATATATATGTATATGAATGTATGTATTTGTATATTTTCATAGATAAATATATATATATACATATATATAACTAGTATTATTCTTGTCTGTTTTCAGGAGATTTTAAATTATATGATTATCTTAAACATTATCATGTATATAAATAGTTTCATGTTTTGTAAAAAAAAAAGATAAGAATATAAATATAACAAAATATATGAATAAAATAAATCTAACCATGTAATTGTAAATCTGATAATGCAATGAGATTCAAAAAATTTAAGCTCAAGTCTCGATATATAAATCACTAGGTGTGCATGCATGTATGGAAAGAGTGATAGTTAAAAAAGTTTAAAAAATAAACTATCAAATGAATTAACCCCCTATCCTAAAATCCTCTATTTTACTTAAATTGATTATAACAATCATAAACACTTCAGAAATTATAGCATTAAACATGTAAACCCCCCATGTCAAACCTCAATATCATAAAAGAATTAGGGGAAATAAGAATTTAAATTCATATATTAAACATTATGATATAATGAAAATTTATTCATTCATTTTAAATTAAATTATGTATTATGGTTAAAAATAATAGATGTAAAACAAAATTTTCATAGTATTTGAAAGTTTAAAAAGTGAAAAATATTAATATCATGATCATCTAGATATTGTTCTTTCTTACAACATAGAAATCAAAGACCTAAAATTACTTTATGAATCCCAATGAATCTAAAGGATCTAAAAGGATTAAATATAGTTTCCATCAATTCACCTATGTATCACTTTTTATAGAAACGTTTTTCTAACTCATTACCCACTATATCTATGAATAACCATTATAGGTGATGTATCTCAACAAAACTTAAGAATAATATGTGTCGATAATGTAACAGAAGGTGAAAATGTTGTTTAAAATATATCTATATATTAGAAAACTTTAAAATGGAACATATATTGTAATTTCAAAAATAACCAAACCATCTTGGCCTTCTTTGAAAAACCCACTATATACTCCTCTTCCATATTGTGTTATAGGAACATCACTAAATACCTTCACAATTGAAATAATAAAATTAAGCATTTTTATAGAATTAATGAAAATATCAACAACATGGAAGGACTTGATCTGACTCTACTCAAATATATATAAACAAAACCTAACCTAACAAATCAACATATACCTAAACCCAATCAATTTATCTAATACCAAACTAAATTTCATTAAATTAAATAAAAATATTATCATATTCATTAGAATAAAACTATCAAAAATATACTTACTAAAATTGAATAAAAATTTACTATACTGAAAATAACCAAATTAAATGAAACTAAATTGGATATATCAATCAGGTTTAGTTTTTATTAGATTACTTGAGGTGACTCGAGTATAAAATATGTAAATATTAAAATATTTTTTATGAATATTAAATATATAACAAAATTATACATGACCTAGAACCATAATGGTTTAGTGTCTTTGGAGACTGGATAAATAAACATTATATTTCATAAAGGATCATCAATATATCCTCTAATTTTTTTCTACTATTGTACTTTCCTTAGACATACACTGCTTAAAACCTTTCTTCATAACCTAGGGAAAATAGATACATAATAAATTATGATATTATTTTATTATTAAGGGAAAACATATGAGATATATATCAAAGATCAAGCATGATAAAATTGGTATGGTACAATGACCATAACATAAAAAAGTCATAACCAATCAATGGTGTATCATTAATCGAGAGTCATGTCTTAAGGATTTTAAATAATAAAATAAAAAAGTAATATGAGTGAAGAATAAAAAAAATCAACAATATTCCCTATGATTAATTCTGAAACATATGAATTTGGAAAACATAAGTTTATAACATTATAAATATGTACAAATTATCACGTTTTCAATCAATAGATTAAGGAAGAAAAATTAGGTCCCTTCATAAAGTTATGAACATGAAACCAGGTGCATGCATAATTTTCTGATGATGAAACAAGGTTCACACAAAAAAAATTATCCCATGAGTTATCCATTTACCCAATACATTGGAGTTACATAACATATAGATCCGTTAAATAATCCATTAATATGTATTCCATAAGAAAATGAAAATATTTATCATTTCATCCTAGCTTTACCCATATAAAATAATATGGGTTTCATAAATTCCTCTTCATCATATGGTGTAATTGGATCCTATCCCACTATAATAATAATTATATTCAATTTATATTTTCATAAATAAAAAATACATAAAATATCATTAGAATATTTCTTGATGGAAACACATTTTTCATTTTTAAATCAATTATTTAAATTTCAATAAAATTTCAGAACATTTAGAAAAACATTTTATCTGAGAAGAACCATCAAAACATATAATTTAAACCTAAAATCAAATATTATTTATAGTTTTGGGAAAATATATTTTTGTTGTATACTTTAAAACAATGATTTTATCCACACATTTGGTAAAAGGTACCTCATTTGAAAAAAATAGTAAGATTCCTTTCAAACCTTTTATAGAAAGTAAAATATGGGTAAAAATGAATTTAAATAATCATTGTAGGATAGTAAAAAAATTCTATTTTTTTAATAAGATATGGACTTTGAAGAAAAATTGTGTCGACTAAAGAGGAAATAATGTTAGTTTTTCAAAAAAATCATTTTCTTATTCATTTGAAGTACCAAAGAGAGATAAATGGTAAAATGACATAAAAATTATATAAAAATATAGATTAAAATAAAATATTTATGCATATTTAGATAATATACATATAATATCTCTCAATGGATATTTATCATAGTCAACGTTGAAAAGAAATAAGATTATAACGTAAAACCTTATATTAAGTTTTTTCTTACTACATGCACGTTCAAACCACACGAATAATATATATATATATATATATATATATATATATATATATTAGAACCATATTAATAAAAAACATAATTTGTTACATTATTTTATAATTTCCATTTATCCTTCTATTACAAATTCTTCCTTAGAATGGACATTTGAGTGACAACTGGTCCGTTTTCCAAGCATGTTTCAGTATGATATTTTTAGTAATTGAACCTTGGACATGGTATCAAAGTATAAATAATATTAATAATGATATAATTATCTTTTTTATTATTTATATACACTTTTATAAGCATTAATAAATTTTTTTTATTGAAAAATGAATTGAATTACTTCACGGATACGGTAGTCCATATGTATGCGTCAGTGATGTTTCCACTATTCTATGGAAGGAATAAAAGAAAGTTAAATTATAATTAAGTTTAAAATATCATAATTATATCATAAATATCATATATATTCATTAAATATATCCTTATTACCATCCATTTAAAAAAAAATAAAAAAATGTCACATTGCTTATTGGAGGTGGTAGTCCACACACACTCACAGATGATGTTATCAACTTACAATGGATGGAAGGTAATAAGGTAGATAAAATTTTTAATTTAATAATAATAAATATTTAATAAATATCATATATATTCATTAAATACATCATAATAAATAACCATGAATGATTGTGGTGAAGAACTAAATGCATCGATTTGTGAGCCTATAGTACTAACGTATGCACGAATGTTGATTTTGTTTCCCATTTGATGATAAAGGAGATGGATAATAGTTGAACCATCAATTTAATAACATATAATTAAATTTATTATAAAATATTCATCATGTTATGATTATTAAAATAGGTTTATAAAAGGTGGGAGAAGAAATAAAATTGAAAGTACTTGGTTAAGAATTATACATCTTACATGAGTAACCTCCTTTAGCTTACACCTTAAGAAAAAAGGATATTATTATGATCAAACTAGGAGGTCTATGAAATTGGTATGGATTCTGGGAAAGGATATGGGTAATTATTGGTTTATATAATATTCTCTTAAAGAGAGTGTAGTAGTGGAGTTTTGGTGTCCTTTTTAAGGGAGGGAGAGTACACGCTTGGAATTATTCAAAAGATTAAAATATATTAATTTCTTACTCAGAGAAAATGGATAATAAATTAATCATATTTATATTTTTATGATACTTATAAAATATATTACTATAAAATGTGATTTATACAAGGTTTTGGGTTATTTTAAACTAAATCTGTTTACTTTAATCTCCTATTAACCCCTCTTATCCTTTACCATAGGAATAATTTTTTACCACAGTTACTATTCATAATGTAGAAAATAAGTAAAAAATTATATATAATATAAATTATTCTAGAAATAAATATGGAAATAATTTTATAAATTGAAACTTCTATAAGTTGTGGAAATAAAAATTTAAAAATCACAAAATGTGATGGAAAAAGTTTTCTAGAAAAATGTATTTTAAGTAAAAAAATATATTTTAAAAAAAATCAAGTGCGATGTCATTTCAAATGATATTGATTGAATTATTTTAAAACAAATTTTACTATTTTTCTTTAAAATCATTTCAAAATAAAAAATTTAACTTTTTAAATACATTAAAATAAGATATAGTATTCAAATAAAATCGATATGTTCTCTTATTTACTCAAAAAATAAGTTTTTTCCATAAAAATACCAAAAAATCAACCTATTTTATTTTGAAATTTTGAAATAAAAATGGAATTAATTTCATAAATTTAATTTCTTAAAAATATTATAAATTAATTATAATATACACTCAATATAAACCTTTTTTGTAAGAAAACACATTTTTGAAGCATAAAATAACTTTTCAGAAATCTTGGTAGTTATACATTATACATTAATAAATATAATTTCATGATATAAAACTTTTAAACATATTTTTCATAATTTAGTTAGTTCTCTTCATAACTTCCAATACAATAACTAAAGGATAACTATCACATGAAGTAATAACAATTCAATAGTATATCACAATTTGATTGAACTCTATGCTGTGTGTAAACAAAGATAACAAAGAAATAATTTTTCAGAGAGAAATAAATATCCCAGTGTTATGTTCTACCCCCTTATAAGAATTTTAACATTAAAATTACACCACTTTGATAAAAATATTATGATTCTTCTTCCTCATCACATCTACATATTCCCACTCATCTTCCTCAGATTTATGGTTTTGCTACAAAAAATTACCAGATGCGTGGTCTTTTATTACAACACTTTCTCTCTTAGATCCAGAATATCCACCAGTTGTTCCTCATAAGATAAATCATTATCTAGTGGTATTAACTCTATATTTAGTACAAGTGATTGATCATTGAATGTACTTTTCTAATAAGGATAAATGAAGCATACTATAAACATGAGAGATATTTGGTGGAAGCACTAATAAATAAGCAATTGTCCCAATATTATCAAAAAAATTGAGGGGACTTATATAAATTGGGATCAAAATTCCCTCATTTCCATATATGATAACCTTCTTCCGAGGAGATATTTTTAGAAACACTTTTTCATCAACTTAAAATTATAAATCTTGGTGACGCTTTTCAGCATAAATTTTTTTATCGACTCTATGCCTCATTAATGTGATTCTAAATGGCCCAAATATATCTGATATTTCCTTAGATACCTCAAGACCCAATAGATTTCATTCTTTATCCTTATCCCACCACATTTTATTTTTGAACTTATTACCACAATGAAAATTATAGGGATCCATCTGAATGGTTGATTGAAAGTAATTTATATAAGAAAACTCAACCAGGGAATGATGTTCATCTCAACCACCTTTGAAATATATAGAAAATTATATCAACATATCTCTATGATTTTAATGTTCTTTTCATATTGACCACATATTAGATTATAATATATCGTTGTAAGTTTCAACTCTATATTAAAATATTTCTAATGAGTTTTCTATAAATTTGAGTTAAAAATTATATCCTAGTAAGATTTAATCGAATGTGGTACTCCACGAAACCTTACTAAATTATTAAGGTATATTCTAAAAATTTGATCAAGTGATAGATCATATCTTATTATAAATAATATTTTTGACTTCAAAAGGAGACTAAAAAAACCAAAATAACATTATGCCCTTTAGATTTTTTGGGGAGTCTGATGAAGAAATACATGGTAATTTTTTCCCAGTTTTTATTCTAGTATAGTTAATGGTTGTTACATCCCCTTATAATTATATATAACTACCTTATCTTCATGACATACTATGAATCAAGATACATACTATAAAATATCCATTTTTAGGTTATCCCACATGACATACGCTTTTAGGTCTCTATACATCATTGTACTCCATAGATGAATAGAGAATGATGAAATATGAAGTTCATCCAATAGTTACTTTATTAGGTTTGTTATTAACACAAAAAAACTTGGTTATTTATCCTTATTACTCAATCATTATCATGGTTGAACTACAAAATATTTATCACCTTCTTCTGCATTTTCAAATATTCAATTTGTGCCTTTTTAATCCTATCATGGTTAGATGGTTAAACATTAATACGAGAAATATAAGTTATATACACATTCCTCAGAGTTTAAATATCCATATTCTAAAAATAAATAAATATTTTATCTCTTTCAATCCTTATTATTGAAAAAAACTATGGTATTTCTCACTCATAAAATCATCCACCATGTTTTACTTTCCATAGTGGTAATGTGTAGAATAGTCATAATCATTGATCAAATCCAACCATCTTCTCTAGAAAATATTTATCTCTTTAAGTGTGAGTATATAATTAAAGATTTTATGATCATTATATATATCAAACCATTCACCTTATAGATGATTCTTCCATATTTTCAATGAAAAACTTATTTATGTAAAGCTCCAAATCAAGATCAAGCTAATTTTTCTAATGAATTTTCATTTCAAGATAGGCATAAGATATCACCTTATAATTATGTACGAGTATGCATACCCGTACTTTATTAAATGCATTACTATAGATCCTAAACAATTTTACACTCTAGGGTAGTGTATTCATAGGTTCACTAAGAAACCTTCGATCCAATTCCATTAAATTATACTCACATTCATTTTTTCATAAGAACATGGATCCATTCTATGTCAACATGTTGGTTGAATTTCATTTAAATAAGAAATTTCTCAAAATTTATCGGTAGTATCCTTCCAATCCAAGAAAACTATAGATCTCTATCACTATGGTTATTTTGGTCCATTATTACATAACTTCCATCTTTTAGGGATCCACCAATATACCATCACATGATATTTTATGACCCCTAAAAAACATTATTTATCTAAAATTAATACTTGGTAAGTTTGGAATATATATTCTTCTTCTTTAGGTTATTCAATTCATTCCATAAATATTATTCATAATCTTCCATTCTCTTAAAATATATAATAATATCACCTATAATTACTACCAAAATTCTAAGAAGGTAATCTATGAATACTATATTAATTAAATCCATGATGATAGTAGGAGAATTGGTAAGTCCAAATAGAATTACATGAAATCCATAATGACTATAACTTGTACAATAGTTTTTATTAGGTATATCCTCCCTCTTTAACCCTATATGATGATATCTAGATCGAAGATCCATCGTGGAAGAATATTCAGATCCTCATAATTGATCAAATAGATCATTGATTAGGGGAAGATGATACTTGTTATTAATAGTGTTCTATTTAAGTTCTTGATAACTAATAAAAATATGCATGGTCCCAAATTTCTTCTTTAAAAAAGGAATTGGTTCACCCCATGTTGAAGCACTAGGTTGAATTATTCGCTTATCTATATTCTCTTAGTTTTTATTCTTCAATTTCTATAACTAAATTATACAATTTTTATATAGAGTCTCTAAAATAATTGTAGCAATATTTATGAGTTCTATTGAAAATGAAACTTTATGATTTTGGGATGACTAAGCATGTCCGAATAAATTTCATTAAAATATTATCAAAAAAACAATAAAATATTTAACTTTGAGCTTCTCTACAACCATAGGAGATAAATATCTCTCATGAATAGGTAGTAAAAACCATATGATTTATGAAACTTACATTGGTATTTAATATTCATCATTACATTGAGAGATGATGGTATGTTTATTCAAAATACCAAATAAAACATTCCTTCCTCAAAAAATAATATTGGCTAAATACTGAGAGATCTAATACATTCCCATAATAACATCACATTCAACTAGAGGAAGAATAATATGATTTCTTGGAAGCATATTAAGAAAAAAATCTATCAGAGAGGAGCTGTAGACTAGAAATGTGATAAGAATACCATTTTGAGTTTTCATCACTAAATAGACATCTAATCGTTGACTTGGTTATGTGATACCATTAAAAAATTATTCAGATATAAAATATTTGGTAGAACCTTAATCAAATATAACATTTTTAATTCTAGAATGGATGATAGAAGTACCATTCACCACAACACTCTCTTGAACCACTTCACCAGTTGTAATTACACAAGAATTTACTTTTCTTCTATTGACATTAGAGGATATAGAGGCTTATTATCCAAATTAAAAATTATATTAGGGAAGTAATTATCATTATTCCCAATTTCCTTTCATCTAAACCACTAAAGTTTTTGTGTTGTAATTGGTTGATATTTCCCCCTATTCATTTGAATGATTAAAAATTTCAATCAATTTGATATTATTTTCTTGATGGCTAGGTATCCTACATTTAAAACATCTTCTAATTACTTCCATAAAATTACCTATGTTATCCTTCCCACATTTTGGAATGTAAGAGATTGATGCATCTTCTTCCCTCCAAGTGAAATACAACTAGAGATTTAATGAAATTCTATCTTTCTTTTCTTGTAACCAGAACCATTAAAAAGAAGGTTTCTATATTCTATTTCCTCTTTGACAACACATCAATCTATTTATTAATTACTTTAAAATTACCTTATGAATAATTCCTTTCAAATACTTCGTTTCAAACCATTAAATAATCAACTAACAAATTTTTTGTCTCAATTTAACTACATGAAGCATATCTCACATTATTTATAAATTTTTCTTTAAAGGTACCAATTGATTCATCATCCTTATACTTTAACTCTATAAAGTCCCTATCTATTTTAGTATGAAGATTTTAGGGAATGCAGATACTAGGAAATACCCTATTAAACTCCTCCCACTCCTTGGAGTTTATTTCTTCTAAATTACTTTTATTATTGATAAAATTGCACCATTGATCTTCTTAACCATGAAAGAGAGATTCTACTAAAAATATATTCTCACGGTCTGGTCACTGTAGAATGGAAAATCAATTTTCTATCACATTTATCCATTGTTTATAAACTATTGGTTCATAATAACAATATATACATGGTGGGTGTTTTTGTATAAATGATTTACTGACATGTTGTTCCCACCTTGATGCATTTACAAGCTCAATTTGGTCTAAATTACCATCTATAACATGATAATGTTGAGTGAGAACAATCATAAGATATTGCATCCCATTTCCCAATCCACCATGTTTCTATTAAGTACAATTATTTTATTTTATTTCACATTCATTATTCACATGATTCCTTTTATTTATAAGAATTTACTAAAACCAAAAACATAGTGTAATTATCAGTCTACAATAACCAGAGTGAATAATCATATATTTATGGAAATCATAAATGATAATTACTTAAGTATGACACCTTCTAACCAACCAATGAAACTTTATGTTAACCCAAGTTCATCTATGATCACGATCTATTCAAGTCCTTTCTAATTTTTCATAAAGTGAATGTGAATTAACCCAAAAAACATCCATTGGGTGTGTCTATCCAATTTTGTAGTCTTTTCCCCACTCATCATGTACTAGGGATTATTGATTTAATACCCAATCCCACATTTAAATGTTTTTACCCCTAGGTTCATCTATGGCACAACTACATCCACCTTCCAATATCTATATAGAGATTAATTTTCTAGGAAAACCTTACAATATCTACTTAACCAAAGCATTAGGATGTTATACTATGCTAAGTCTTATCCCTATAGTTATCAATAATGTTATCTAATACAAATATAAAAAATAACTAAACCCTTCTCAAATACCAACTGGGGAAACTAAGTTTACTATAATTAAATATTACATCATTTTAGATTAATATTTAATACATAAGATAACTATTCACAGCCCAGAATTGTAAAGGTTTAATTTTATTAGATACTAGATACATAAAAATCTTATTTGGTAAAGGATATTAAACATCACCCATAATTTTCTTTTATTCTAGAATTTTATATAAACATTCCCTTCTTAAAACCATTCTTCAAAACCTGGGGAAATGGATACATAAGAAAGGGTGAGCTCAGATGCTCAATATGTTTAAACATAAGAGATATCATTAAATGAACATACATGATCATGGGGGTATGAAAAAATTATCATAAGCTAATAAATCCATACACAATAAATAAAATATATTTCATCATGATTCATGGAATAAGGAATTTTTCCTAAAAAATGAAAAATTTCATAATACTGTGAAATCACCAATAATCAATCATGATCTATAAGAGTATTTTATAAACATTAGAATGTGTTATAAACAAATTATTATATAATTTTGAACATGTATAAATAATAATAGGTTCTCTCATTATGTTACAGATATGAAATCATTTCCTCTCATAAACTTATGAAAATTATACATGGTCTACACATAATGTTGTGAACATGAAAGCAGGTTAATTCATAAAATGGTAATCTTGCGATTTATCAATATTTAACCAATTCATTGAAGGTCTATAAGAGACCTAACCATGAAATAATCCATTCATATGTATTCAACATGATAATAAAAACATTTATCATTTCATTATAGCTTAACCAGTGAAAATTAAACAAGTTTCATCAATATCACTTAATCATAATAAAAAACCTTCCAGAGAATGAATAAAGATGGTATCATTGGACCATATCCCTAGTTAAGAATAAGTAACATCAACTGATGTTTTCATATATAGAAAAACTTCTAAAATATCACAAGAATGTTTCTTGAAGAAAATTCCCTTTTAATACAAAAATCAACCATTTAAAATTTTAAAAATTTATAGATTATTAGGAAAATATGTTCTTTGAAAAGAACAATAAAATCCGGTAATGTAAGTTTAAAGAAACGTTTAGTCGTGAAAATATGAAAACTCATTCATGCAGTATAAATTAAAACAAATACTCCATACACACCATTGGTAAAAAGTAACCTGATCAGAAAATGTAATGTCCCAACCTAGGTGACACATATCGGTGCCCCAAGCTATTTCTCCACATGACCTCAGATGCATATTCCCATATTCCAAAGGCTGCCGACTTGTAGTGTGGGAGAATTATGTATCACAGAGAAACTATACCCTCTTTATCAAAGAAAAACAACAACGAAAATCAATATGAAATATATATAAGACACTATAATAATCAATAATCAACTAAAAACTACAAGACCAACATCTCATGAAAATCCAAAATATGGAAAATGACCATAAACAAAAGTAGTAAAAATGGAATTTCATAAAAGTGTCAAATATCTAATGAAACCCAAAATAAATACACACTGACATTTCCCAAGTGGGTCCTAACATCATGTCTATTTCCCTCATCCATGATCCATCACTAATAAAAAATCAGCCATATAACATAGTGATATTTTCCTTATCATATCCTAAAAACATTAAGTCTATTGGGGTACCAATCCGATGTCCCAAATAGGGAGTGAGTACAACTTATTATGCCACTAGATATGGAATCTAAATAAATATATAGTCTATAAAGTGTATCCAGATGTATATAGAATAACAATCAAATGAAAAAGTTAAATAGGTTTCAAATTTATTATTATTTAATGAACCACATAGGCCCCCCGAGTTTATAGTGACACCAGAACCAATAATACATACTTTTTTCTATGTTTGAGTCTAAAATATACACCATAGGGTTATCAAAATTCATTATTTCATGGGATTTCATTATTCAATTAATTATAATTTCATTTGGTAGCCTAGAGAGAAAATATAGGTACAGATTCTCATTCATGAATTGGGGTCCTAGATCATTAGTTTGGTACACCATGGTTATTTGAATCATTAGTACCTATCCCACAACTCATTGTTCACATGCATGAATCATTGGACAAGAGGAGTAGTCTGGAAACCAATGGGTATTTGGAGAATTGGTCCCTAACCCACAAATCATTGAACAATTATTCAAAAATACCAGATATCCTTATTCCAAATTCATAACACATTTATCAACCATTTTCAACATGGTTTACCCATTCATTTATCAAACAAAACCATTATTCTTCACTTTAATCCAAAATAATAACATGGAAAATCCTCCATTAATTCATTCATCATCAATTAACACATAACTCATTAACCATTTAAGGTTAAACCAATAAACCCTTTAACCCCCTTTATCAATCATTCAACAAGGATATAGTTCAATTAAACAAACCCATTATTCTTATTTTTATATTTTATAAATCATTATTTCAAGTGTAATGGAATACCCCATGGGTTTCTAGGAAGCTCGATCTCAAATCTATAATGTGTCAAATGCGATCCATGAAGGGTCAAACAATTTCATAAAAATAAATTCACCCTTCCTATTTAAAAACAATTTACCATCATGGAAATGAAATATCATAATTACATACACAAGAACATAATAAAGAACATGGTAAATTTCAATAAAACAACCTACCTTATAATTGTTTGTGACCACTCACTAAACCACAACCCTCAATTTAAGGTTGAATATGAAAATCATAACGACGGAAGAGATCCAGGATCAAAACCTAGGACCAATATCCAAAACACCAAGATATATTAATACCTATATCTAAACAATCAAAAATTGATGAAATTCATACATGTCAAAGTGGATAAAATATATGATAATGAGGAATCTAAATGAATAATAGATCACAAACTACAATATAGGTAAACTCCTTTCACTGGATCTTTAATTCACACTGGGAGAGGTTTCAGGAGCCTCAGAATCCATTTGAGAGCCTCCAAGTAAAATTTAATTTTGGCTACATTGATTAAGGGTGATTCCAGATATAAATCAAGGGTTTGTAAATATTTAATTTATTTTTATGGCGTTTAAAATCCCAAATGCATGGTTTCTAAGGTGGGCCACATAGTTTTCAAAACAATGTTCTCTAATCATTGTCCCCAACTATCTATGGTGTAGGGTTACTCTTATATTGGTGAAATGTTATAAAAACCATGCTACAACCATAAAAATCTCTTATGTTGTAGGGTTTACGGTTTGAGAAGGGTGGTTACATGGATTAATCGAACAGTGAACCCCCTTTTAACGGCTAAAAATGGGGTGCCTAGTTCCTTGGGGAAAATTTCACAGTTTTCCCTATAGCGACCCAAGATTAAAATACATTGATATTAAATAATCTTAAATTAATAATCCTAAAATTAAAAAGTATGTGCCCGATGACAATAATAGTTTATTTAATTTTAAAACATGTAACACAACTTTGTAGTGTGTGGAATGGTTTTCATTATTACCCACAAATATCTTCCCATTTAGTACTCCTACTTAAAACCTTTATTTATAACCTAGGGAAAGTAAAATAAGAAAGGGTTAGTTTAGATGCCCAGTAAGGAAAATAAAAGGAGATGTGTAAGCAAAATAGGGATATAAGTGTACGAGAATATGGACATAACATTTGAAAAATATACCTTACAAATCAGAGATCACCACCCAATTCATAGAATAATGATTGACAGTATATAAGAATTTAATCATATGATAATCAAATAACATGATCCATCAGAGCATAAAATTGCAATAAAACATATATTTGTTTTATACACATCATCTTATAACATTGTAAACATGTATAAATAGAAACAGGTTCACTCATTAAGTTGAGGATATGAAATCATGCCCTTGATTAAATTTATGGACATGAAACTAGGTCCATACATATCGTTATGGATATAAATTATTGGTCCATGAATAAAATTGAGAACATGTAATCAGGTTCATGCATAGAAATATGAAAATAAAGGCACGTCTCCATATAACAATGTGAATATGTAATTAGGTTTACCCATAACATATATACTCAAGTGTTATCCATCATTACCCAATACATTAGAGGAAGATATAGTTCATACCAATCGAATAATAAAATCATACATATGTGTGAAACAAGATTATAAAAATTAATCATATCATAAACCATGAAATTAGATTGTTACATAAACATTTTATAATAAGAAAACTTGTGGAAAAGAGGCATGTTTCATAATCATTTCATTATAGAATAACCTATGAAAATAAGTTTCTTTAATCATGGTATAAACCATATAAGAGAAATTAGTTTCATAAAAAAGAGTTCATCTTAAACAGAAACCATTTAAATAAAGAATAAGAATGGTGTCCTTGGATCCTATCCTTAGTAAATCATAAACTATAACAAAGGCTGACATCTTAGATTGAGGCAGATTTTGAAAAATCATTTTGATCAATTATTAAGGTAAGTATCCTTTCACTGATAAGAAAATTTTAAAATATAAATATTTTCAAAATAGAATTCTTTGAAAACCATTTTCAAAACATATGATTTATTATTTAGAAATCATTTAGAACATTTCTTGAGGAAAAAATCCATTCCATTTTGAAAAAGATTTTTAATAAATAAATTGAAAACATTTTCCTTTGAAAACAATTTTTTTTAAAAAAAATAAGAATATTAGGAAAAACATTTTATTAAAAAATAATCTTAGAAACCTAAAAAGGATGATTTAAATAAATTAAGGTCATAAAGATAGATAAATCTGTACATGCCGAACATTCCTTTTGCACCATAATATGTTTTAAAAAGTTACTTGATCAAAAAAGATAATAATATTCATTTTAAAATCATTTTTTAAAAACAGAAAACGGGGGTAATAATTTATAATAAAAATAATAGGAGAATAGTAAATTGTTTTTGAATTTTTTTTAGAAAACATGGCTTTGGGGGAAAATTGATTTCTGACCTAAGAGATAAAAAAAGTTGGTCTTTATTAGAAACATTTTATTATTTATCTTAAGTAAAATAAGGTGGAGAAGTTTTACCATTACAAGAAGATATCATGAATAACTAAATGAGAAGAAAATTAATGATAAATATTGAGATGTGGATTATAATATTTCATCAATGGAAGCTTAATCATTAACAATCCTGATAAACGAAGACATTGTTGTAATAAAATCTTACCACATTGGTTACCTTGAATCATAATCCCCAAGAAATAATTACATTTAATGAATCATAACATATCATGAAAATAAGTATATTCATGATATAACATGTCAAAGGGTCATTTTATACAGCTCTTAAAATAATATAGGTGTATAACATAACATGTGTCTCAAAGAAGAAAAATTGAGACAAAATTCCATTACCGATTTGATAACTTTGAAACTATAACCCCACAAAAGAGTGATAATAAAATAGATGTGAAATTACAAAAATATTTATGTATATTAATCTTAAATTAAATTAATGGGAAGTATATTCACTACATATAATAAATGAGTTGTGAATATAGCTTGTGTCCCACCAAAGAAAAAAGTGATACAGAAATCCAATAATACTTGAGTAACTATTGAATAATTATCCCCATGAAAGAATAAAATCAATTGAAATGTTTTAATCTCATGAGAAAAATTAAATTCCTTATATAATATTTCATATGGAATTATATAAATCACACAAAATAATTGAGTGGTGAATATAACATAAGTCTCACAGAAATAAAAGTGATACCGAAAATCCATTTACCTAAAATCATTAATTTATTCATCGAGGTTCAAACCTAATTTTTAATAAAAATAACTTTACTATACATCTTAAAAAGAACTTTTTTCATATATATAATAACATATATTATATTATAAATAGTGATAGTGATACCTAGTCACAAGAATGTGGGTGACTGAGATAATAGTTCTTTTTAATATCCAATTTCTTAATGTTAAAGAATTTTCACATTACGGTATACATGATATCATTCAATTTAATAAGAACAATCTCTTCCTAAGGTTGTTCCTTGATAAATTTTCAATTCATCACTTACTCTAAAACAATATGTTGAATTTGTTGTGTTTGAAGCACTAATGGATCATAAGATCCATAAATAGCATCATAAATCATTATTTTTATATTTAGTTATCATCATAACATAATGGTTAGAACATGTTATCCAATATGCATAAATCATCATGTGAGGAAATAGTACATTAACATTGAAAACCATAGTCAATTTTCAACCAAAACCATTTCATAAACAGTTAACTTTTTGAGCCTTCTTGAATTCAAAATCCACAACTTTATAAAGAATATCTAAATTTCAAAAAATCAACTTATCATTGATATCCCATATATTGTAAAGTATCTCTTGATTATCACATAACAAATATGTGAATACCATCATCATGTATTCTCTTAAAAAATAGTAGTAACCTAAATTACCATAAATCCATATTAAAAACTACATGCACATTCATTATTTATATAAGTTATTATCTTATAAAAAAATACTTGGAATCTTGGGTTTATACTTGTACTGATATAATATGTGATTTCATTATTCCAGAATCCATGTAGACAACCCCCTAAAATTTTACCAAGGGATTAATTGTAAAATATTCATATGGATTATTCATTCCAAATCAAACATGAAATTCCAAACTAAGGAGGAGAGGATAAGTGTTCCCAAATTATCATGACTCACTTCATCCATTATGATCACATCATCTCTCCCTTTATCCTTTTTCTTTAGAGGTTTTTATGGCTTATCATCTATATTATCCCTTGTATTGATGAATTTATTTTATAATTCCCAAAATCATTTTACTTGAAACACCAAAGTGTGGATAGTGCATTTTTTTGAGACCTCTCTACATTACATTCAATGGTTAGTCTATTGACACCACTTCTCAATTATTTTTATTAATGTTTAGTATTACTATACTTGACACACCTCCTTGATCATTTTAGGTAGTCACCTTAGTCCTCCTTTCTATATTTTTTGAAAGTAGGAGTTTAAAATTTAATCCTCCCTGCATGAGAAATATCATTGGATTTTCCATGGAATCCCATTTTTATTTCCATATCACCATAAACAAGAGGCTTTCCATCTTCCATTTATACTTTTAGTGCACATCAAATGACTTATTTGTAGAATCCAAAGTCCTTAATGGATAATTCCACTTAGAGATTTGGTTTCAATCCACATAATAATTGGCCAACCTTAAATTTAGGCTGAATTATAATACCAAAAGATTATATAGAAAGTCTTTTAAAATATTCTTCCTAGGAACCAAAATTTTCAAAATACTTCTACATTTTCTCTAGGAATTACTAATACATTTTATATGATGAATATGAGGAATGTGCGTATTAAAAAATAATATTTTAAACTAATCCCACCTCATGGAGTCATTTTATTCTTATTTCCTCATATTCTTAATAATATTACACTACTGATTCACATCACCTTCTATAATGTTGATAGAGAGAGTGGATTTTTTATACTGTATACATTGGATAATAGAAAATATATTTTCATTGGTATTGATACATAACTCAAAAAAATAGGTTATAAAAACCATAGAAACAATGTGGGTGTTTCCTCATGAAGGATTCAACAGAACATTATCCCCCCCTTTTCTCATTTATATGTTCACCATTATTCATAGACTGAGAAATATTTATATCACAGTAACAAGTTTTTTCATTCCATCTCCTATAACTTTCAATTTCTTAGGAGGAAAGTCATTTTATTATCTATTAAATTCCAAATTAACAAGGTTATTTCAGGTTCCAACTACTGACTAAAACAAAAAACATAGTGTGACAAAGACTAATCATAATGGAGAACCAGATAATCATAAAAAAAATAACTTATATGACGTCTAAATCGTGACACATTATTCTTCAATATATTACAACTAAAGTTTATCTTAGTTTTTTTATATTTATCTCTTATTAAAATCCTTCATGATGGTTCATAAGGGGTTTGTGAATTTCCAAAGCATATCCCATGGGATTTTCAAACTAGGTGTACCGAAATGCCCATTTTCATGCACCATTTTCCTATCAAGTCTATCTCAATTTATTGTTTTTTTGTTGTTACCCCTAGGCACATCTGTTCCTTAAACACACCCACTTGTAGTATCCAGATAGGGATGTGTTGCTGGGAAACCACTCACTCTATCCATTAACAAATTTTTTTGGTCTTTTTACAAAAATTTAACTCATATTTAGACTTATGCTTAGATAAATCCCTAGTAATATCCTTAAAAGTATCCATAAGGATATGTCTATATTTTTCTCATCCTAGTTTCCAAAGGTTTCCTAAAACTTTCCATTGATTCCAACTACAATGACCCATACTTAAAATACATGGATATTACATCTTTTTACATAAATATTAAGAAAATTAAACTACCACATTCTTGGGGACTATAATAGTTTACTTCCTTTTGAAACTTAGAAACATAATATTATAAATGGTGGATGGTCTTCAATGTTTCCCACGAAGATCATCTCATTTAGTACTCCAACTTTAAACCATTCTTCATATCCTAGGGAAAGGAAACATAATAAAGGGTGAGATCAGATTCTTAGGAGGGGTAAACAATGTAGATATGTAAGAATAACATAGACATAAGTGCATGATAACATGATAATAAAATTTTATAACTATATTCTGAAAATCAATGGTTATAATACCGAGTCATGGAATAAATATACGAAGTTCCTAAGACATGATTCATATGATAATTAAAGAACATGATCTATGACAGCATAAAATTGGAATAAGACATATATTTTTAGAATACACATCATTTTATTACATTGTGAACAAGTATAAATAGAAAACACTTCACATATTAAGTTGAGGACATAAAATTAGGCCCTATTATAAACTAATGGACATGTAAACATGTCGACATATATCATTGTTTAAATGACAGATAAATCCATTCATAGAATTGTGGACATGTAATTAGGTTCATGTATAACATTTTGAACATGTAATCAGGTTCACGCATAACATTTTTTACATGTATTCAGGTACAGACATGGAATTATCAACATGAAAGATAGTTCCACAATTAACATCATGACCTTTTAATCATGTTCACCCATTAAAATTATACTCATGAGTTATCTATCGTTACTAAATGTATTAGAATGACATATAGGTCCCACCCTTCACATAATAAAATCATACATATGTGTTCCATAATATCATAAAAATTCATAATGTAATAACCCATGAAACAAAATAGGTGTGATAAACATTTCATAATATCATAAAATGTGAAGAATAGACAATATTAATAATCATTTAATCAAATAATAACCCATAAAAGAAGTGTGTTTTCTCATGGTATAACCCATGAAAGAGAAACAAGTTTCATAAAAAAATTGTCACCTTAAACATAATCCATTAAACAAAAGAATAAGAATGGTATCCTTTGATCTTATCCCTAGTAAAAATATATATCAAGCGATGTCATCTTAATGTAAAAGTATTGTGAAACATCACATGGAGTATTTCATAAGTAAATAACCTTTCCATAAATATAAAATTTTAAATCTTAAAACATTTAAAAATATGTTTCTTTTAATACCACATTTAAATATTATAAATTAATATTAAAAAATTATTTAAAACATTTTTTAGGTAAATATCATTTTTTCGTTAAAAATTATTTTTAAAACATAAAAAAAATTGAAAACATTTTTGACTGAAAAAAATTAAAAAATGAATTTTTAGTATATTCAGGTAATTTTTTTAAAAAAATAATCTATTAAAAATTAAAATGAAGTAATGATGAAATGATAGTAATGATGGAGGATAAATCCTTACATGCCAAACATTCTTTTTTTCACCATAAAAAACATAGAAATGTGCCATGATCAGAAAAAGACAATAAAAATCCTTCGAAATAATTTTTTAAAATGTTAAAACATGGGTTAAAATTTCTTATTAAAATCATAGGATAATAATAGAACTGTTATAGAATTTTTTTAGAAATCATGTATTTAAGAGAAAATAGTTTTCTGATCAAAGAGAATAATAATGTCATATTTTCTTATCAACATTTTATTAATTATTTTATGTACCAATGAATGGAGAAATGATAAAATTACATGAATATATCCTGAATAACTAGAGGATAATTAAATTTATGATAATTCTTGGGATTTGTATCATAATAGTTTATCAATGGAAGCATAATCATAAACAATACCAACAAATGATGAGATTGTAACAATAAACTTTTACCAATTTAGTAACTTTGAATCATAATCCAACTGAAAGAAAAAAATACATGAAGATTAAAATATCATGAAAATATGTGTATTCCTGATATAAAATTTCAAATGGGTAGTGTATACACCACATAAATTAATATAGGTGCATAACATAACATGTGTCTCAAAGATATATAAGTGAGACAAAATTCCATTCCTTCATTCGTAACATTGAAACTATAACCCCATGAAAGATAGATCCTAAAATGGAATGTAAACTAAAAAATAAATTAATTATAAGAATCATAAATTACATTCATGGGAATTATATACACCATATAGAATAAAGAGGGGGTGAATATATCATGTGTCTCACAAAAGTAAACAGTGTGATGGAAGTCCCTTTCTACTTGAGTAACTTTTGAATTATGATCCTCTAGAAATATTAACATCAATTAAACTTTTTAATATCATGAAATAAATTAAATTAATGATATAAAATGTCCTAGGATAGTTTATACACAATATAAAAGAAACTAGTGGTGAATATGACATAAGTTTCAGAGAAATAAAAGTGAGAGCTGAAATACTCTTACCTTAAGTATTGACTTCTGTTGAACACATTCAAAACTCATGTATAATAAATATAATTTCATTATAAATATTCCAAATAACCATATATATATATTAACATATTATATTTTATTATGACTTCATATAATCCATTTATTGATAATTCCACGTTAATGTTACATTTCAGGTAATAAACTCTTATTTTTTCATATTAACTTTGATTTGTTATAATTTTTTTTAGATACATTAATCATGATTTAATAATATCAATAATGATATATATGATATTAATATAATATATATTCATTATGTATTTGTTTATAATATTATCTTGAAGAATGATATATGAAATGAAATACATCGTTCATAGAGACAGTAGGTCGTATATACGCATGAACACTGTTTTCATTTTCTTATCAGATTGAAAGAAAGAAAATTATATGATATATTATAATTATATAATATTTTATATGTTATATATATCATATATTTGTATTAATCTCATATTTAATAAATTTCATGTATAGTGTAAACGAATCACATCGCTTCGCATGGTGATAGTCTTCTGTACACCCGAACGACGTTATCGTATTCCCAAAAATTGAAAGCATGAATGCATGGGTTATATAATAATTAAATAAAAATAAATAAATCATAAATATTTTCTATCATATATAACTATAATTTCTGTCATTATTCTCCACCTTGATAGGTGGTAATGGAAGAACGAACACATCGGTTCGTGCGGTAGTAGTCTGTCGTACACCAGAATGATGCACGTGTATCCCATTAAGTTGAAGTGTGTGAAGTTGTAATTAATAATTTAACATAAACAAATATTATTATATTTATTGTAATTATTATATTATATAATACATTCATCATGATAATTTAAGGGGAAAATAAGGAAACCAACAAATGTATGTTGATGAACATTTCCTCTTCTTCAGGTAACTCTTTTTGGTTTGCACCAAAGGAATTCCTTGGTTGGATTTGTGCCCAAATTTAGGATTCCAATTTGATATAATAGAATTTGGGAATTTATTGGGATAGTTATTTGACAATACAAATGGATTAAGGTTGTGAAGAAAGGGACAATGTAGGTGGCTATTTATAAGTGGGGGAGATGACAACCAATGATTGTTTTTTAAAATAAATTTATACGTACCAAAAATATTTCTGAAAGAAGAATTAAATAATGAACTTAATTCTATAAATTAAGTTATATGGTCTAAATAGGGCCATAAAATGGGGTTCTAACAAGATTATAGGCAACTATTCTCCTTGAGTTTAAGGTTTAGTCCCTTGTTAAACCTGTTTTCCTCTTAATCACCATGATTAGTTTTAATAGTTTTCACTAATCAATTTGGTAAAAAATAATGTTTAAATTATTAAAAATTAAAAATTAATTTAATTCCAAATATAGAATCTATTTTTCTAAATTATGGTCATAAAATTGAGAAAAGGTAATTTAAAATCAATCCTATATTTGAAACAACGAGTTTTTAATGTGAAAATGTTTAAAAGTTGAAAATGATTTTATATTCAATTTCAATGTGAAATTGATTAAAATTACATAAATTGGTTTTATTAATTTATAATTAAACTTATTATAATTTAAATTCTATTTGAAATATAATATAACTATATAAATTATTTAAATTAAAAGTCAGTTATCAATTAAAAATCAGTTTTGTTCATTGTTCCTCAAAAAATGCAACTTCTTATAAAAAACCACAAATTCAACCTAATATAATTTTAACATTCCGATTTAAAAAATGAAGTTTTATTTTTTCACATAAAATTTATAAGTGTCAAATTTTAGTTTTAAAATAATTGCGCTATTAAAAGGTGAAAACCTCTCATTACAAAAATATAACTTTTATGCATAAAATTGGATTTGTTCTTAAAATATTTTGGATGACTATAAAAACATTTTATTGAATATATAATATTAAAAATTCTTTAATATCATTCAATAAATGTGGTTTAATTAATTTACTGAGGTAAATATTTCTGGAAAAAAATAGTTTTCCATAAAATGATTTTCTATATTTTCAGTGGGGTTTTATTTTCATTTATAGTAAATTGGTCACCAAAGAATTAATCTTATATACACATGTAAATCATATTTTCATAATTTTGTTAATATTTATTATATCATACATTCCAATGTTTAGGTGATATCAATAATAATATTTTAATAATTTTAAACATTTCAATGAAACTCGATGTTGTGTGTAATGCATGATAAGCTCAGTGTTGTGTGTACTACTAGCTAAACTCAGTGTTATGTGTATTGGATGATTAAATTGTTTTTATATATAAATAAATATTAAATTTTTGTAGTGTGAAATTCAATCTATGAAATAATTTTAACTTATTTGAAAAAACAATTCATAAAAACTCAAGGTGTTACATTCCCTAGATGTGCACAAATTGTGAACATTCTCACGGGCTTCTAAAATTCTATAAATTCAACTAAAATTACCTCAAAGAAAGTACCAACCATTTTATGACAAAAAAAGTGAAAAAAATATCCTAAAATAAGCATGAGGTATCATAAAAAATGTATGGATCTTATAATCTTCTCACCATATAACAAATCGTCCTTGATCTGTACGCCCAAGAATCACTAAGCCTACAAGGTAGAAAGGTCAGGCTGCTAGGATTGAATATATTTTCCCTCCCCCAAGTTTCCTCCTAAACATAGCCATACATCCATAGCATATGTAATTTTGGCGTAGTTTCCACCCCCCCCGCAAAACATTATCACTAGGATTAAAAACATGAATCTAATGCTACTCAAAGGACACATCATCCCAAAACTCCATATCTTCAACATATATCACATGATAAGGGTCAGGGTGATACTGATGAAGCTGTGACATGTGAAAAACATCATTCATAGTACGAAAGCTCTATAGAATATCCAATCGATACACCAATGGTATGATTCTATCCACAATATCAAATGGTCTAACAAACCTAGTCACCAACTGTCCCTACCTTTTAAACCAATTGTGAACCAATAATAGTGAAACTTAAAGAAATTCTTGATCAACCATTGTAAACTCAAGAGGAATAAGATTTTGATTTGTATAATACCTTTTTCTACTCTGCACTGAAGCAATATGTTTTTGAATCAACTGTACCTTTTCCAATTCCTTTGATATAAGGCTTCTTCCCAACATCTTTGACTAACACACAACCGTCCAACATTTATGTGATCTGTGTGTCCTTTCATAAATATCCTCATATGGTGTCGTACAAATATTCTCTTGATAATGTTTTCTATAAAAAACTCAATGAGTGATAAGTGTTTCTCCTTAGAACCACCAAAGTCCAGAATGCATACATGTAGCATTCCCTCTAACACTTGAATAGTGTGCACTGATTTCTTATCGATCTATGGGTGGAAATATGTATATACAAATTCCCAAGTAATAATTTACATTTACAATTCATTCCTGAAGCATAAATTAAAGAAAAAGTTGTGATCTAAAACTATAATCTATGGAACTCTATGAAAACAAACTATTTCTTGAATGTATTATTCACCCAATAATCAACCATGAAAGCCCACCACTTTAGAAAAATATGGGATTATTTCATCAACCAGTCAAAAATCTCCAATATAAAATCATTATTCTGAGGTGTCCTTTCAAGAACAACCATAATGTCCTTTGTAATGACATCCCACTTCCATTCAGAAATGGGGCATGGCTATTTCAAACCGAAAATTCGTTTATGGGAAGCCTTAACTTACTCACAGGTGTAGCATCTTGTCGCAAAACCTATAATATCTTTCTTCATTCTTTACCACCAATACTATCGATATAAGTCTCTATAATTTTTTTAAACTAGGGTGCACTTAACAATTTGAGTCTCGAAACTCATTCATCATCTCCTTGAAAAGACACACAAGCATAACAACACAACCCCATACAAATATGGTCTCATACTTATCTATTTTCCAATCAAATAAGGAATCACCACCTTCAAGGATTTCCCTGAAGGAAAAATAATGTGGATCCTCATTCTGAATTTTGATAATCCATAAAAAAAGTGTGTAATTGACTGATATGGACATGAGTTTCATTTTCTCTTATCCCTCACGAACCTCTTTATTAATCTTATCTAGAAAATTAATCATCCTCCACTCGAGAGTGGATGCCTGGATTACCTAATTCTGTGTATTCCTGCTCGAATCATCAGAAAAACAATTTCCCTTCCTTTATGTATAGTCTAGTTCAAAATAAAATGAATACATATACTCAAAAAATCCCCATTTTTGGAGATTAAAATCTCTCTATGAAAAAATATATTCCAAACTATTTTGATTGGTATACACAACAGACTTTTCTCCCAATAGGTAATGCCACCAACACTTTCAGGCATGAAACACCATGTACAACTTGCGATAATGAATACGATAATTCTATTAGTGTGGCCTCAATTACTATGATCCATTCACCATAACTCGATCTATCTCTATAAACACTACCCCATGTATGATTCTCAAGACATCAAAAAAACATGGTATACACCTCACATAGATTAGGTTGGGTCAAAATCAGTGCGATAGTCACAAGAAAAAGTTACTTCATAAATTTTTTTTCACATTCTCTAGAACATCAAAACATAATACCATTCTTGGTGAAGCCTAAAATTCTTACATACATGTGAGAAAATTATTATATGAATCTGTGATAATATCCCTCAAAACACAAAATGATTTCGATTTCAAAAAAATTCTTGGTCTAAACCCATGAACCAACTATATGAACATTATCTTAATGCATTGACCTACCTTCCTCAAAGAATATATGTCACATGAAATGTACTATGTTAATCCAGAATTGATACATAGGTCTTTTATCATATAGACTATGGTCTTTCAGTGTACTTAGGATGATATCAATATGTTTGGAATGATTTTCTTGAGTTTGGTAGTACCCCAAGATTTCAGTGAACAAATAAACCACAAAATGATCCATGTAAAGTTAAAACATTTGGTTCATTAAGTCCATAAATATTGTGTGAGCATTTGTTAAACTGAAAGTTGTTACAATGAGCTTATAAATGAAATAATTTCTCTTGAAAGCAGTATATGGTATATCAAAATGTATCACTCTCAGCTGATGATACCTTACCCTCAAATAAATCATAGAGAACTAAAAAGATCCTCTCAACTGGTTGAATATATTATCAATATATGGAAGAGGATAAGAGTTATTAACAATCATCTGGTTTAACTTCAGGTAATTGACACATAAATGAAAAATCCCAGCAACCTTCTTAGAAAAAAACAGGTCAACCGCAAAGAGACATACACGGATGGATAAACCCCTAATCCATAAATTCTCCAATTTATGTATTAATATCTTGATGCACATTTGGTTCCATTCTGTAAGGTGGAATGGAAATTGGTTCATATCTAGGAATTAACTCAGTTGTAAAATAAAAATCTCACTTAGGTGGAAGCCCTGAGAAGTATTCTGGAAACATTTCATGAAATTTATTCACTATGGGATGAAATTCACTATTCCCTATACCCCCATCATCTAAAAAAATACTCACAAATTGGGTGGTGTGATCCCCCAATTGCTGATCAACTATCCCCACACGATCGACCTAGATATCCCATCCCCCATGATGAATATATCTATTACCCTATGGATATATAATAATTACTATCCTATGGTAAAAATAGTTGTGGTCTCAGAATGATACCTTCCAATCTATTTCTTAATTAAAGTCAAAAACTGAAATATCCAGTATATAATAATCCCAAATGAATTGATACTCACCAACCTCGAGGGAACATTCTTTCCATAGAATTATTTCCTTTAACAATACATCAAGCAGTGTGTCAATAATCATAAAACAACTAATAAAATCCACCATAAGACTCTAACCATTAACAAGTCAAGAAGATATAAAATAATGTGTGCTCCTATATCAAATAAAATACTAGAAAGCATAGAAGCTGCATGAATTGTACCTCTGACTATCGACCGACTAACCTTGCTATCATAAAGTACATGATAAACAACATGAAAACGGACTTCCCCTCTTCCATGTGTTCTAGTTTTAGTCCCCTAATCCACACTACACTACAAATATGGTTGATCTTACCTTGACGTTCCACATCTACTATCTCAACATGCATGATAAATAGTACTCAAACTGCTAGACTGGTACTGTGTAGAGGCCCCCCTTCTCATACCTTGGTTCAGCCTTAACACTCATTCACTAAAAAAGAATGGAGGGTTACATAAATACCTCTATAATTGTCTCATTATTCCTAATGATCGACTCACCATTAGTGGTAGAGGACACTAGGTACAAATGTAACCCAACCTACAACACTCATGGAAGTACACCCGACTACTTCTCTGGGTAACCGATCTTTCTCCATGAATACTTTTTTTTCTAATACCCTTGTTAATATTCTCATATAAGTTCTTCCTATCCTCATAAGATGTACCTCCGGGTCATCTTGTAGAAACCCCATACCCTCCATTAGATGATTCCTTTAGGTTCCCCTCAGAAATGAGAGATTGATTTACCACCTCAATAAACTTATTTAACTAAATGACAGTAACCTGGGATATAATATCAAATTTAAGTCCATCCTAAAAATGTTTTTCATTATTTTCCTCATCCCCAAACAATTCTGTAAAAAAGAGTTGCAATTTGGTTAAGAGACCATCATAGTCCATCCCTTACATGCTTCCCTAGATGAACTATATAAACTTTTACACCCTATCCTATATTAATATTTATGGATAAATGGGCTTCATAAACTTCTCTTGGAAGTTATTATATACCATGATCTACAAATAATCATCTGATTCATGGAGATCCCACTAGATCTTCACTGATCCTTAAAACATATAAGCATACAACATGAATATTTTCTCAGAATGAGCCCCTAAATGGTCAATAATTGACATGATAGACTCAATAATGTAGTCACCCACCTCAGGTCCACCATCTCCAATGAATTTGAGAGGATTATTCAACTTGTACTTCTGTTTGAGACCATAAATTTTCCACACAGACCTCCTAAGGTCTCCATACATGAATTGTATAAACCAAGAAATGTTCTCATAGAACTCCTCTCATGCTCCTTCATCTAGAACTAACAGGGATTCTTGTCCCACTGTTGGATGAACATTTCTAGCCATGTCCACCTGTCATCCTACCATCAAACTTCTAAATGGGGTAATGGCTGCAGAATTCCAAGAACACATCTTAGAAAACATAACACATCACTAACACATTTAAACAATATAGGCTCACATAAGGATATTACAATTCATTATTCATATAGCACTATTATGTAATGGGTCAAACCTTTTGGCCAATTACTTTGCAAAAAATCTGATGTTTGAGGTGTCTATGGGGTAGTCTGGGGTGTTTTTGGGACATGTGAGTCATTCCAAAAGTGACTCATTTTAAAAATTTTCCAAATATCCAGTATTCTAATGGTGAATCATCCTGGTGGTGGATCTCTTGCAGTCTGGTGGTGACTCACTGGCAGTGGTTCACTGGTGGGGACTCGCTGGCAGTGGCCCACTGGAGGAAGCTCATCTGGTGGCAACCCATTAAAAAAATTTCCAGTTTTTCTAGTTTTAGCATTTTTACATCTTCCATGATATGAAATTATGTTAAGACTTTTTAATGTTGTTTGAAATCTGTTTCAAATGAGAGTAATCATATATTTAATTTTCTAAAAATACATAGTTATTTTAAATGGTCAAACTATGTGGTTTTTTTGAGATCCACCTTTAATAGAAATTCAGAAAATGTATTCTGTCCTATTAGTTTCAGATCTAATCCTTCTAAGGTGAAAATATTCTCTCTGTTCATTACTTATTATTTCTCTTGAGACTAGAAGTCTCAAACCCTTATTTGTTGGTGTCAATGGAGTGCTACTACAGTTGTCTTGAGTTCTTTCTATCCAAGAGGTAGTTTCCTTCTATACACACCCCTTATTTTGGTTCAGTAAGTTAGTGAATGGTTTCTTCCTTCAAGTAGGTTTTCTCTTTGTTTCTCTTTATGAGTATCATGTGGAATGTGTTTATTATTATCACCTATTGTGAAAATTCTTGCATCCTAATTAATAAGGAAAATGAATTGGTTTAAATTGAATTTAATGGGGAAGGGGAATGTGAATTATGATTTTACAGTTTCTTTTTGACTTAATTAGATTAATTTTTTTTATTATCATCTGGGTGTAATGCCTTGGTAAAAACTATTTCTATTTTTGGCACATTTATACTACAAAAATTTCCTTTTGAGATCCTGTACTTTTTTGATGGAATGGTATCATCATAATTAAATAATTCATTACCACATATATTCAATTAATTAAATAGATGTCCCTGTATCTTATTAGATTCTGTGGTAACACCCTTCAATAAAGAAGTGAAATTGAATAAGATCCCCATTTTTCCAAACCTGAATATGTTCTGTTGTGATATATGATTTGAAGTGTAGAATTTATATGGTTTTTGTGCTTGGGACTAATGTAATGTGGAGTAGCTATATTTTTATTTTCGTGGGGGGAAGTGGAGGAAATGTAGTTGTATATTGGGGTTGTGATGGGTGTGGTATGGTTATGCAGTAGGGTTGTGAAATTGGATGTGGCTATAAAGTGATGTGTGTGTGATATTTGGGTTGTGGTGTTGTGATTATGTTGTGTGTTTGGTTTTATTATATCTACCCAAGTATTATGTTAATTAATACTACATGTTAATAATTTCAAATGGGCATGTTTAATGTGGAAATTGATGATGATATGTTTTTTTAACTGGTTAATGTTTATATATAAACTAATGGGTCTAAAATATGAAACAATATGTCTTTCAAAATGAAATGGTTTTTTTGATGAATGATGATTACAAAAAATAAAAGTGGATGATAAAGTGGAATTTATTGATAAGACAGAGACTCTATGAAATGGATTAAAGACTAAAATATGAATTGTGTCTTGTGTTTTTTTTGTGTTTTATGAATTTATAGGTGGAAAGGATTGTTTGGATTCTATAACATTGTTATACCTTGTTATAAACCCAATGTATGAGGCTATGAATTGTAACTCTATATGTATATACACTTTACTTTCTTATGATTTCTATATTCACCCACCCTCATCAATCACTATGTTTTGACACCCACATAGTCATGCAAGAGGTTTTTTTTCAAACACCCCAGTGGGATGATGTATGGTTGGACACACGCTCTTCCCAATTCCCTCTTCCATGAAATATGGCTCAAGTGTCTTTATGAATGTTTTGACTTATAGTCCTAGGTGTTTTTGGAATGTGATGTGTTGCGCTATCCCATGTTTCTTTACAATGATATGAGTTTTTCTATACCACATGTCTTTGATATGAGATGTGTTTTGTTGTCACTGGTGTCTTTGGGATGAGATGTGTTGTTCTATCCCAGGTGTCTTTATAATGAGATGAGTTGTGCTATCCCTCGTGTCTTCAAGATGAGATGTGTGGTGTTGTCACTAGTGTCTTTGGTATGATATGTGTTGTGATAGCCTAGGTTTTTTCAGGAGAGATGTTATGTGTTGTGATGTCCCATTTGTTTGTGGGTGGGATGTGATGTTTTGTGATGGCCTGGGAGTGTGTGGGTGGGATGTGTTGTTATATATTCAGAAGAGGTGAGAGTGGCAGGGCATTTTCTGTTGGTGTGTGAGGGTCTCTAATAAGTGGTAAAGTGGTGTCGGGTACCCTATAATCGATGTGATTTATATTATATTATATTACATGGTTTCATTATTTGGTGATAGAGCCTTATTTAGGTTGGGGTTATGGTTAGTCTACGTGTTAGGTGTTGTTTGGTTCTGTTGTTTTCTCATGGGTGCATTTGTATGCTCCTTCCTCTTGTGCACGAGAGACTTTGGTTTTCCTACTCAGTATACATGCCTTCTCACCCAACATATATAAAAACTGTTTTTATGTTACTAGGAAGACTTTTTAGACCACAATGTACATTTCTAGTTTAGACCTATAGAGCTGTTGTTATGTTTCTACTTTAGATTTTATTCTTTTGGGATTCATTTAGATACTTTTATATGTATCTGATTATTTTATACATCCATTGTAGGATTGTTTTTATTTATTAAATATTGTGCTATGGAGTTTATTGTGAATGATTAATTCTATCCCTAGATCTTGTTTTCTTATAAACAATAATGCTTTCCATATTGTGAGATCTTTATACCCTTGGTGCTAGTCTCTAACCCATGGCCTTTTGGAGGTAGGAAGTAGGGTTCATTATATCTCATTATTCATTTCCAACCATGTAGGGGTATATTTGTAGGTAGGGGTCATGATAGAGTGTTGTTAATCATGTGGTTGAGAGATAGGGTGGAATTCAGAGTTATACATAGTGAGGAATGCATAGTATGGTAGGGAAATAGTTTCAGGTTATCTTAGTGTGTGACATAGGCCAAGGAAGACTGGCAAGGAAATAGGATTTTAGGGGCCCCCTATGATCCAATTGAAGGACTATGAGCCTACAGAATAACCAAGTGAGGTGTCACTTCTTGTAGTGTAGATACCTAGGAGAGGTAAATTCATCAGGATGAATTTGGTTTTTATTTGAATTGGTTGATTTTGTGAGGATAAAATTAATTAAATGAATCATGATAGATTATGTTTGTTTCTATGACTTTTCCCATGTTTTTAATCATAATAAATTGTTATAGTGTTCTTAAAAATTAATATAACCAAAATGAATGCGTAATATGATGTCCAACTAGCTTAAATTTTTTGTTTGAAACCTTATTGAGGTTTAAATGTGTTGTTTCTTTTCTTATTATATCATGAATCTTAATAAATTTAATTTTTATCCCTTTAGTATAAATGTATAACTTGCTATCTATTTTTCCTAATGTTTTTATTTTTTAGAGAATAATGTTTAGTGTATTTTGTTGTGATCAACTGTTTAAATGCCAGAAACAATTATAAAGCATGTAACCATGAAGTAGATTTCACAATGGCATGATAAAATTGAATATTTTGAAACCATGGTTACAAGTATTCTAGTTTCCATGTGAGTTAGTATGTCTTGTGTTTCTTTCCATTTGTAATTTTCAATAAGCATGTGTGATGAAACTACTATAAAACTTTTATTTAACATTTAAATTATGAAATATTTGAAAATGGAAATCTTAAATAATGAAAATTCCTTTGAATTTAGAAACCTTGAATAAAATAAATTGTTCATTATTTGGCATGATTTTAGTCTTACAGTATTAATATAACTATATGTTGTAATCATGTGTTAGGGTAGTTATTCTTGTGGCATTTATTTCTAAATTTTAGAAAATGATAATCATTCTTTTGTATCAAATTTTTGAGACTTAAATCTATTCAAATGTTTAGAATTATTATTTTATGACTGATAAGAATTTATAATCATTGATGTAACCTTACCACCTCCTCCAATGGCCCGAAGGCCTTCATTTTTTATTGATTTTTGATAATCCACATTTCAAGGGGTGAGGTGGAACCCTTACAAGGCCTGTAGGAATAAGTATTAGATGGACCATAGGCCTTAGAGGAATTCATTGCCCGTAGGCTTCAAACATTACATACAACCCAGAATAACTACTTGGAACTGCTCCTCCCCAGCATCTTCATCGTGAAATCAGCTCTCCACCTTCGCATGGTTGTTCGGCTAGGCATTCACATTCATGCACAAGCTTGTACCGATGGTAGGTTCCATACCCTCCCATTCATGCAATCCGTTTAGCTTCTTTTGTGCTAAAATATCCTTGCTCATGCTCCTTGTAGAGCTTGTTCCTTGTAGGTTGTCTGGATTGCATCTGCACTATGGTGGCCCGAAGGCCTTGAGCTGGCCCAAAGGCCTTACTGACCCAAAGGCCTGGGTGGCTCAAAGGCCTTACATGACTCAGGGACCAAATCGGTGGCCCGAAGGCCCAAACAGGGGTTTATTCCCTGCTACTACAGTGCTAACCTTACAACACATGTCAATTCATGATTGGTTTGTTATGGGAAGCATTTCTAAAATTGAAATCATTTTCGTGGTAACTAGGGAAATTCTATTATGAAAAATTTCAGTATGTATAATGTTTAATATGTTTCATTTAAATATATAAGTAGAATCATGTTATAATTATTTCATCATATAAGCATTTTTTATTTTGAAATGAAATAATTAAATAATGTTTAGCCCAATCATGATAATGCATGAAATATAGTAACACAACATGTTCAGTTTTTAATCTCATAGTAAAAAAGCATGGTTTATTTTGATGATTCTATAAGAATTTTGTGTATTTTATAGAATATTTTAGCATGATAAAACTTGAAATATAGTAATTCAACATGTTTTTTTAATTTCATTTTCAGAAATAATTTTTTATTTTGATGATTCTATAATAACATTGTGTATGCAATAGAGTATTTGATCATGATAAATCATGATATATAGTTATACCATATGTGCAGTTTTTAATTTCATGGTCAGAAATCATGTCTTATTTTTACGATTGTATAATATTTCTATCTATATAATGGAGAATTTTAATTTAACATAGTAACCTAGTATGTATATACTTTCAAAATACGATTTAATATGTATTTCCTTTATAATAAGATGAACCTATAATCTCGTGTTTAAGAGTATTAAACGTGGTGTGTGAGATAACTTTTGTACAATTTTATCTTTAACCTAGAAACATGTTAGATATTTTTAAAACACAAGGCATCATATTTCACTGGAAATAATATAGGAATGTTGAGTGTTGTTTTTGATTTCATTTTTATCATTTCATTTAAGTGTTGTCAAGCCTTGCTGAAAATAACAGATGTTGGAAATCATCCTTGTGATGTGATTACTATAGATTACGAGACCCTTGATATGAATAATTCTTTAATATCACTATTAATTAAATGTATAATAACTTATATGTGGTTAATGAACTAGTATCCCATGATAAATTTGAAATTGTCTTAAATCACTCATTCTAAATAATGAGGTGAAGTAATATAAGCCGCTGGATAATTATGGAAGATGTTATGTGTTGCTGTTATGTGTGATTATTCTTATTGTATTTCCTTATCTGATTTATGACTAAAAAATCATGTATATGAAGAGGGGGAAACCTAATCCCTAATCAAGATGTATTATACATTGACATGATTAAAACCGTGTGCGAGATTCAGTGATACCCAAAGAGGATAATATCTTGATCTGGGAAAGGAAATTCCTTGATTTGAACGTTTATAGATTTTATGTGTGATGAAACTGGTGATATCTAGTTGAGTAAATGTGTTGGATGATATGGATAAGGTGGTTATGTGAAAAGGATGGTTTCTTTCAAATGATAACATGGTTTGGTGATGTTGTTGTGTGAAATTTCTGGTGAAATATTTCATTGGTTGGTAAGATTAGCCTGTGGTTGTGTTTTGTAGTGATGGAGATATATGGTGGTTTAGATGTGTGGATTTTATGGTAATATATATATTGTTTTTTTTAATTTTTTTATTATACATATAGAGTCCCTCACCTCTCATAAAATATTTAATAACATAAATATGGTAACAAAATAAACTGGTCATTTTAGAAATCATTATATTAATATATATAATATTGCATCCCATGTCTAAATATTTTTATAAAGGAAGTGATGAGAATTTTTTACTACAATATTATTGTTTGGGGTTTTTGTGATTTATTTTTTATGATGAAATGTGTTATTATCTAAAACATATAAATATAGGGAATTTATTTCATGTATCAAGATGCATTATATTAAAACACATTTTGAAACCATGCGGGTGAGTAAGTGCCACAAAAAGTGAACATTATTGAAGTACAATGGATGATTTCCTTTGTTTTTTATGTTTGTGTCAAGTCTATATATATTAACATGAGTTCTTTTTCTAGTTGAAAAATGTTATGAAAATTTTGTTTCATTTATACGCTCCTAGTGAATAGTGTTTTGTTAGAAAACATGGAAAATTTTACAAATAGATAAAATGTATTATTCCAACCTTGTGTTTTGTTCTATTTACATTTCATGTCATATTTCAAATTGAGACACATAAAAAATGATTTGAAAATACATGGTGTTTGTGCTTCAATCCTTTATCAAGTAAATTGATAGAAATAAACAAAACATTTTTTTTAAATAATTTCTAGAGTTGAAATAATGATTTGAAGAAAAATATTAATAAAAATAAAAGGGTGTGAAATGTTTTATAATTTGAGTTGATATGATTTGAAATGGATGGTATGGGTTTTAAAAAATAATAGTTTATATTTGTTTTTTAAATAAAAAGTCATGGAATTGGGAAATAAAACTTTTAAAGGCTTTGAAAATATCGGGTGGAAGACAATTTTCATAAAATAAAAAGTGATTTGAATTTAAATAAAGGGTGACTTTGAAATTAATGTAATTATTTAAAACTATAAATGATGAACTGTGTTAAAAAGAATGTTTTCTTCATAATTTTTTAATATATATTTATTGATGTGTCTGTTATGACCATCTATGTGGCCAAGTTTTGTTTGAGAGGTATTTCTCCTGGGATATTGTTTTCTTGTATAATACAAATTTAAACATGTTTTACCGTGTAGTTATTGTGTTCTAAATATACGGAGAAACATGAGAGTGATGTCATGGGTTGGTTGTTCATACCTCCATTATCTTTCCTTATAATTTTTTTATTCTCGAGGATGAACCATTCCCCGGGTTCGGGTGCTGGGAAGACATGGTGGCATTGAGGAGAGTACTTAGGAGAGTAAGATTTAGATGTTATCCTAGTGACAGGAGTTTCTTGTATTTTTCCAATCTTCGTATTCTTTGTGATGTGATGTTCAAACCTTGTAATTTTATGAAGTATGTTGTTCTCTCCAAGATGTGATGTGTTCTGTGTGATGTGTTATAATGTTCCAAAATGTGAAAAAGGGAAGAACAAATTCCTAATCAAGGCACATTTTACTATGATGAGATTAAACCTATGCAGGTGAGTCAGTGCTACCCACAACAGATAATATATGTACATGGAGGATGGGATTCCTTGATTCTGATGTTTGTAAAAGTATGTTTTTGATCTGTTATTGTGGGGTTTTGGGATAGAAGTTTTGATTGGTTGTAGTGTTTCAGGTGTAACAATATCCTTGAGAGGTATCTCGAGGGATGATTTTTTGAAACCTTCATCTCTTTTCCTCTGGGTTGGGTTTGAATTATAAAGGGAAATAATAGTTTGAGATGTCTATTATCTAATGGAATGGACCTTTTGGCCAGTTACTTTTCCAAAAATCTAATTTTTGAGGTGTCATTGGGTTGTGTTTAGTGTTTTTGGGACATGTGAGTCATTCGAATGGAGAATCATTTCAATAGTTTTCAAAATTTCTAGTCTTCCAATGGGGAATCATCCAAGAGGTGGCTCCTTGGAGGTGGATCCCTGGCGGTGGCTGCCTGGAGGTGGCACCCTGGAGGTGGCACTGTAGTTTTCCAATGGTGAATCATTTCAATAGTTTTCAAAATTTCTAGTTTTTTAATTTATATTTTTGTTTAGGCATGATGCGATTTTAAGCCTATAAATTAGTACATAACATGAAAAATCAAGGTGAAGAGAACATCTTTTATTCTTCTTAAGTTTTTATTAGTTTAAACATTGTGTATGTAGAAATAATTTTAATTTTTTCATAGAGAAACATTTTGATACTATTACACTCATGGAGAATCATAATTAATAATTTATGTTGATTTTTAAAGTAGTTATATGTAAGAAAATTATTTTAATCTAAAATAATTAGTAATATATAATATGTTTTTTATTTTTTTACTTTGAATTCATATAAACTTTTCATTTTATTTTATGTATTCACATATATATCAGTGGATGTTTACTTATTGATTAAACTTTTACTTTTCATAAAAGGTTATTTTATGTAGGGTTTCTTATTATTTTCAACAAATGTCTTTTACAATGTAATCACTTTTTACAAAATGATTTTATAACAATATAAAACATTATAGTTTCACCGTGGAATATTTTTTTTGAATTATTTTGGTATTGAAAGGTTTACTATTGAACTTTTTTTTATTTTTAAAAAGGCTCACTTTACTGAATTTTATTTCATGAATGTTTAAACTTATGTGGAGTTATCATTAATAGAATATTTATTGAAACAAAATATTTTTGATAATTAAAAAATGGGGGATAAGATTTTAAATTGTACATGGTTTTTTCATTATCAAAAAGGAGGAGAATTTTAGTGTGTCCTTAAACCACTCCATATTTTGATCTCTATAGAACATTTCCTATTTTATTTCCATTAACATATGTATTAATAAATTTTTTTATGTAATTATATTTTATCATATATTAATTAAGTTTTATATTTATGTTTCAACATTATATATTAACAAATGTAGAATTTTATCTAATTCATATATTTATTTTCAAGAAATATCTTTTGATTTTATGGTTTGATTTTTTATAACAAGTTCTCCATGTTCTATGAAGAGTTCCAAGGTTAAATAGGTCATCCGAGACTTTTAAATATTATTTATATATGGAATTTTTTATTCCCACATATCCAGTTTATCATTTACGCATAACAATTTATTTAACCACAAATCCATTTTTAATTCCATATAGCAAATATCAAATCCATATAGAAAATTTTCAAGTTGAAGTTACCTTATAAAATTCAACTATCATGGGATAAAAAATCTAAATTGAGTTATTTTTCTTAATTTTGATTTTCAAAAAATTTTCTATATTTAATTAGAAGAAAATATTATATATATATATATATCATTTTTGAAATCATCTTAGAATTTCCAATTTGTTTTTTTAATAATACTACAGTTTTTAGAAAATTATTATACTACGTTATTATGATAACTAGAGATATAAAGGTCTAATTATGGTGATTATTAATTATTTTGGAAAGATAATGAAATTCTGTAAATATAATTCAACTGGACCCAAATTTGATTATTCCATTTAGAATATAATATTCATGTACGTAACCTGATAAGTTAAGATATCTATAGAATTCAGAATATTAGATACGTGAATTTGGATCGATTTAGAATTGGATACCAGAATTGATAAGTTATTTCACTGATATGAATTGAGCTACATCAATTCTATTATGTGAATTTGTTAGCATCAATTCACTTACTTTAATTATCTTACACAAATTTAGCTATGTGAATTCACCTACGTAAATTCACCTATGTGGTTTTGTGAGATTTTGAAGGTTTTTCTAAATCTATAACTTCACTCTATTTTGTGGAATGTTTGATATTTCAATACGCTGCATGTTTATTTTATATTTTTTAAGGTTTTATTTGATCAAAAATTACTCTCTCGAAGTCCAACAAACACATTTAGATTGTTTTATAGGGAATTATATGAGATTCACATGGGATTAATCATGTATTGATATTTACAAAAAATATTTTAAAAAATTTGATATTAAGAATTATATGGGTAAAGTATGTAGAGTATTTAAGAATATTGACAGGGATCCTTTTATGGATATTTATATTCATTATTAACTACTGTATTAATTATTCCAAACATGATTCTCAATATGACATATGTTTTGTTTTATAGAATAACATCTGAGAACTCAAATGGATATTGATTTTCTATCATTAATTAAATATACATATGAATCATTTATTTATAAACTAAAAATGAATATTATGATTGTATGTAAAAAGAGAGAAGTTCAAATTAGAATTATTTATTAATATTAAGAGTTATCCTTTCATAAATCTGGGGAGTTTTCCATGGAATTTATGATCAAATTTTTCTAATGTATTTAGTGTTATATTAATTTATTATTGTTCAAATGATTTTTTTTAAAAAAATGGTTTTCAATTTTATAGTATATAAAATATAATTAAAATCTTCTTTAATGTGAATATTTTATTACTGTAATTTATAATGGATAATTGTTACTATTAAAGTTATATAAATATCCATTGTTATTTTTGTGTATATAAAGATATAAGAATATATTGAAGGTTAACAGAATTGAATCTAATTTACTCTTCCATGATTCATAGTTCACAACCGAGTCTTGTATATTCATCATTCAACTGATAGTTGAATTGAAATGATGGTTTCGTGGGATTCATTATTTCAGTATCTTGAAGGTCTTCAAAACTACCTTATCTAAATACCATAATCTTCATCATAAATCATTCACTAGTTTAAAATTTCTTAATAATTCGTTTTTTAACTTTCTATACTATATAGCAACACTCAGTTCATTATTAATTGGGTAATACAACCCAAAAAAATGTGTACTCGAGTTTTTTCTATCCTTATAGAATTTTGGGTTTAGTATATCCCCTTATAAGAACAGTTTCCTCTTAACCCATAAAACTATAGATGAAAGGACTACTCCTGTAAGAGTTTGAGTTTAGTCTGTCCCCTTAGATGAAAAATTTTCTCTTGAAACATAACATAAAAGAGATTAATACTTAGACATTGAATGTATATGTTGGATATAGACCTATAAAATATTAGGTTAGCTTTTCCACCATAAACTACATGGTACTATCTAAGCCCCAACAATTCAAGAGGATAGGATTGATCCAGTAAAAGTCTAGGTTGGGTATTCTCCTACAAATGGATGGGTTTTTTCCGGAACACATTAATAAAAAGTGGAATTTGGTTCACCTTTAGTTGTGAAAAACATGGACGTAAATTGTTGCCATTCTCCCCTAAAAGAGATATAACATAGTGTGTTTCATAGCATGAGTTGGTGTGTAAAGAATACAGTCAGATCTTTTAGAATCAAACTACTATAAAATTCTAGTGTGCATATTTTAAATTCTATAATTTTCTATTATCTCCATTCTTATAATAGTGTGGTAGAAGTGTTCATATTTTATCAGATCACTATCCACTCTTAATGTTTGAGCCCTAATTAACTTTTAATGAAAGACAATTCACCCCTTGTCTATTTCCATCACCCTTCAGGACATAAGAATAATGCAAAAAATAACAATGAAATTATTATATAATATTAAAATAATGGGTTCTGTATTATGGTATTCAATTTCTATAAGTGGAGGAAAATAATTTTTAAAATTCTTTCAAAACACAATGAAAAATGGTCTCCCAAAAAATGCATTTTTTGTATAAAAATGTTTTTATTAAAAAATGTGTAATGTTTATTAAAATTATATTTATTGTATTATGTTTTATAAAAAGTAACTAATGAAATTTTATAACCAATATAAAATATAATGTGACTTTTAAATAAATGAAAAAAGATATTTTTCAAATAAAATTATTATTTTCTACTTTTGAGAAAAAATAAACATTTTTAAAAAATCATAACAATTTTCCAAAAGTCAATATTGAGATTACATTTAAAAGAATGATATTTATTAACTAGAAAAAATTTATAATATTTTTGAAAATTAAATATAATGTCCGTGCAGTAAAACCCTTTTTTTAAGAATTTTTTTTGAAGCATAAAATGACATTACTGAAAATTGGGTACTTATTTATTTTTCATAAATCAATATATTTTATTTTTATAAAACATTTAACTAAATTTATAATAAATTATTTATTCATATTTATAACTTCAAATACATCATTTCTATGATAAATTTCATAACAAATAATAGTATTTCAATAGTATTTCACGATTTATTTAAACACAGTGATGCGTATACAGAAAGCTATTAAGTAAATCAAATTTATTTATAGAGATACAAACTGTTAAATATTGTGGTGATAAATTACTCAAGATTTATATGTAATAGTTTTATTTATTTAGACTACTTTTGAAATTATATTTATTATCACAATGTAATTGGGAAATACATATCATTTTAATAAACATTTAAAATGATATCATGATGAAATGAAATTATGATATTGTTTGAAATCATTATAAATAAAAATCTATATTATATATAATTTTTTATATGATATTATTATACATATATTATCATATTTGAAATAATACAAATCATTTTTAGTTTTTTTATCATTCAATGACTTTTGTTAATGTAATTCAAAAATTACTGTTTCAAATAACACACATATCTGATAGAGAAACATAATTATGATATTGAGACTATAGAATAATAATATTAGACAAACACAAATATGTTCTAACATATTCTACATTATTATGAAATGGTTTTTTGAGATTGTAGATTATAATATAATTATAGATTATAAAACACCTGTTATATATAGATTTTATATTATAAAGAATGAATATAATACATATCATGTTGAAAAGTATTTTTGAAGGCAATAGAAAAATGAATACAAATTCAGCTTTAAATTTTCATAGAACAAAATTTTCTTTGGACCTCACTTTTCAAAGTAGGAGAATCTAAATAAATGAAACATAATCCTCATCGTGAAATTCCTTCCATAAATTTTCTTACAAATAAATAAATAATTCAATAAATAAGTAACACATAATTCCATTGAAAAAATTATTCATATATGGTTATTGTTTTATGTTTCAGGATAAAATATATATATTTTTTATATTAATAAATATATTATGGTGTCTGAATTAAAAAAATAGTTATTTCGAGTGAGTTATATTGTTCGAACTAAAGTTGTGAAATAATATAATATATTTTTTGTTGGATTTTAAAATTTAACCACATTATATTAATGATAAATGGGAACACATTTTCAAAATTAAAACAATATATAAAATATATATAATAACCACAATATATTATCATTGAATGTAAATACATAAAAAACATGTTAACATATATGATAACATATTTGTTTGTAGGAGAAAGTTTTTGACAATAATGATTAATAGATTATGGTTGATTATATTAATGTGGTTTATAAAATATTTGAGGCTACTATGGTGTCTGAGAAGTGTTAAGTAGTTATTGATAAACCACAACTTATTATAATAGGTTGGTCTATAATGATGTAGGGACATGTAATAAGGTCTCATTTTCTCTAAAATTATGGTAAAAATACTAATATATGGGGATTTGATTCTACTATTATCTATAGTAGAATAATTGGTATGTGTGTGCAAAAATTAATGTAGGTCTTATGGGTTTTTTTGGATAAAAAGGTTAAACCATCTAAATATTATTATAGGGATCCCTCATGGATTAACAAGGCTATATGATAACAAAAGTAAAACTATTTGAATACTATATTAATAAAGATGCATTAAAAAAACATATTCAAACTGTATATAACGATTAATGAAAAAGAATATTAGTGTTATTGAACCAATATATAAAAATGTTTAAGTCAATTTATTTTTTACACAAGTCGTTAGTTTTAATTACAATAGAAGTATTTTAATGAATATATGAAAAAGGATACTAAATTCAAACAAAATATCATGGTTATTGAATTAATACATTATAATATGTAATACAACTCATCTTTAACATAATTTTATTAAATAAAATAATATAGAAGTAATCAAAAGCATAAATAACAAATGATTTTGAATTAGATTTGAAGGTGGTATGTACCAAATTATGGATATCAAAAACTTGTATAAATAAAATTTCGTACAAAATTGTTTCACAATTCATTGTATTTGTACTCATTGATTATGTATAAAATCATGATACTTGTATCCTTGTATTACTATAAACGAGATTCCAAGAGTACTTCATTATAAAAGGGAGAGTTTATATTAAATGAAATTAAATATATTTTTACTAATTTCAATTGATAGTATATATTGAAAATTAAATTTTAAAAAAACTAATTGAAATTAATAATTAAATATTTATATAATGATGTTTAAGACAATTCATATTGAAAATAATCCGGTAAAAAATGGTCATATTCCTAAAAATTATAAATTTTAGTGTCTAATGTATCACAATGCCAATTTCTATTTTTTAATGAATATTATCCAAAAGAAGGTATTTTTTCATGGTAAAGCATCATAATTATATATTGGTATATTGAAACTATAGTTAAAAAAGACACTAGTTTCATACTATTATGAATTAGGAATATTGATAGTACATATTCAAACTACATATTATTTTTTCAAACTAATACACAATAATACATAATACAATTAATTTTATAAATAAATTTGTAATTAAAAATTTCATTAAAGTGTGTAAAAGAATAGATGTAATAGGATACTGATTCTTACTTAAAGGGGGTATATACTAAATTATGGATAGCTAAAACCATAGTTTTGGGGGTCCATATCAAGCTAAAGTGTAAGTAATTGGATAAGAAGAGGAATAAATGCATGTAGTTGATATTGTATATCTCCCAAAAATTATACAATTGTTTGAAGGATAAATATTTCAAACTATAATTTATGTATTCTACAAACTCTTATTAGTGAATATGAAAATATTTAAGTAGTTAACATTTTTATAAATTGAATCTTAAACATTTTCTACTCGATTGAGTGGGGTTATAAAATGTTTTCCTATAATCAAATTTAGAAGTTTACCATAAAAAATATGATCATGAAGTAGTTTACTGTAATGATGTCATAATTTTGACCAGTAATTAGTGAGGAAAAAAATAAATAACATAAAAAAAATGTGAAAGTTGTTCGTAAAATGGTAAAAGATCATAATTATGTATATTCACATAAATAAAAGACTATTCAAGGTATTTCAATAATATTGAAACATAATTCAATAGGGTTGTACATATTGATGATACCATAAATTAATTATAGATTTATAGTAAATCAAAAAACTTTCTAGCATTAGTTCATCATGTAGGGAAAATATCATTAGATTCATCAACACAATTAGAGTCCATACAAGAATATAGATATGTGATACTCAACCATGATATTTTGGATCCCTTGATTGATAAATTGATCACAAAAACAAAGAATAAGATTTATATTTGAACAGAAAATGTGAAATAGTTTAAAAATATATCAAAAAATACATTATTGATTAGTTTTAACGTCATGTAATATCATAATACGTTTCATATTCATAATATCTTGATATAGTTCTCTTATGTAACAAGTAATATTTTTTATTAATATATATATCATGTATTATGTTGATCAACCTAAATTTTTAGATGATTTAACAAGTATGAATTCAGTTCCTTTAATGTTATAAAGGATCTTCAATTCTTATACTATTAATAGATTTATGTTTCATACAGTTTTGTGCGAGGATGGATTGAAAACATAAAATAGAATAATATTCGAAAAGAAAGGATCTTCAATTATTTCAATATTAATAGAGTTTTGTGCGAGGATAGATTTATGTTACGTCATGTAATATAATTAAGGATCTTCAATTCTTATAATACAATTTTGTGCGAGGATGGCTTCATAAAGGATCTTGAATTCTTATAATATTAATTGTTTTGATGTTTTATTATGGATTGAAAAGAAATGGAGCCACTAGATGAACCTATAGTTGAAATGTGAATATTAATATTGATTTGGAATGATATTTCAAAATAAATTTACTTTTTTTATTGTACTAAGAAGTGTTACAGTAAAATTAACTAAAATAAAATTTACCATTTATCTTAACAAAAAATTTTCATTTACATAATGTTAATATCACTATATGTAAAATACTATAAACAACTACATACCATCATTACATACTAAGTTAAATTATTTTACAATACATTCTATAAAATGGATACTACAACATAAATATAGAAAAATAGATCATCATAATATCTATTTGAAAAAACCATAGAATAATTATACAATTAAAACATGGATATTATAATCGAATGGATATTCTCTTGATGTTAGCTGGGAATGAGAAGTATCATATGTCGTGGGTTTAGATAAAATATAGAGTTGATTAATAATATCACATTGTTATATTAAAGGGGTTGAAACTAATATATAATGTGCCTAAAATATGAATTTAAATAATATATGTATGAACAATATTACAAAATTTGAGGGATTTAATTGCTTCAGATACAATTTGGGGGATCATTTTTCACCAGTACCTTATCCTTTTCCCACTCTATTAGGTGATCTAGTAAATAAATTCTAGGAATGAAATTTTGATGTTTACATTAACACAAGGTCAACCCTGAATTAGTTTACTATAGTGATGTTGTAATTAAGATTAATAATTAATGTGGATGGAGAAATGATAAAAAAAACTTATGTTGGCATTTATGATAACGATAAATAATCAAAACATTTAACATTCACATTAATAAAAGACTATAAATTTATGTAATATTTTTTTAGTTGGCATGTAGATTATAAAGAGATTGAGCCACTTGATGAACTTGTAATTGAAGATAATAAATTAATGAGTTTATGAGTGAAACAATTCTGATAACATTATATATAGCAGAATTATATCCAAAAACATTCTATTGGAAACTAGAAATGACAAAATAAAAAATTCAATTTATTATAAAAATTTACCTACTGGTTAAATGACTAAAGACTATTATGAAGCTATAATAAAAATAAAATGATCAAAAAAAATTATACAACATAATTATATTAATGATAATGAATATTTTAATTCAAATTAATGGTTAAGAGTTTGAGAAAATATTAATGTTTATTTGTGAGGAAGGGGTGTGGTAAAAAAAGGATAGAAAAATATGGGTGGAATGAGTATTTGAAAATATAAATTTCGTACTCCGCATCTAAGAAGTTATGGTTTTTGGATACCAATATGTAAACACATGGAAGAAACCAAACCTGCATGGATGATGAAAATATAATTGTTAGAGGGGATGCAATTAGTCTAGTTTTGATGACCCAAGTATTATTTATAGGCATATAATTAAAGATGGAAATGTGAAGAAGGATATAAATATGAAGAGAATTGATTGTGAAAATAGGAGAGATTGGGAGTATTCATAGAAGAGGTGGTATTAATCATGGGATAGATGAGGAATAGATAGCGAGGGAGAAAATTGATAGAGCGGACCAGGGTTTCACTATTTTGAATTTATAATTGGGATAAGGAATAAAATATGTCATCATCACATGGGTATAGAATGCAGACAATGAGAAATGGGAAAATAGACATAAAGAGGGGGGGGGATTAGGCATAATATAGGAGCCGAGAAGTTGGGGAGGTGGATTTTGGGGAGATGAAGGTTGGGGTGGAGATTAGTAGGGGAGGAAAATGTGAAGAGAAATGGAATTGGAAAGTAGAGATTAGTGGGGGTGGAGAGGAGGGTGGTTATGGAGGATAAGGTGGGGTAAGAAGAAAAATCATAGAATGAAAAATATGATAAAAATATAAGGGACCGACCTTATTCTTTACATAACATAGTAAATTCAATTTTGAAGTCACTTTATTTAATTACAAAAATATTTTTGATTTAGAGTTTTAGAGAATTATACCAGAATTCTTACATAACAACTAATATATTACAAGGTAGACACTTTTACTTCAGGATACATTTTTTTCACAAAACAAAAACTATTAAAATGAAACATGGTTTATTTTCATCTTTAATCGTCACAATTATTCCATTAATCCCATCATAGTATCTATTATCCGTTAAATACTTTTAATAACATTTAAAACAATGGGTGAGATTAAAAATATTATCAAGGAATATACAAACAAGGAAAACTATTATTCATGCAAAAACATATAAATCATGAACACTCTATCATAATGTATTACTTTTCACCTTTAAGAAGTGGTAAATAATTTTATTTGTATATAATATCATTGCTTAAATTTTCTATTATCAAGAGATTACCATAGAAACCATATATAGTATATATAACATATAAAGGTAACTTGGGACATATTTTTTCATAAATGGAATAACCTTGTAGTCGACATCCATACATGTCACTCTTACAAAAAGGAATAGCCATACGACTAACTTTCAAACCCATTTCATTGGAGGTTATAATGTAACCACCCATCCTTGGTTTGTTATAGAACCAATCGTATTTGGTATATCATGTAACCAACCGTCAAATTTCATAGTACCCTAATACAATTATAACACATCAAATATTTCAATTATCTACATTTTACTCATAAAATATCATTTCAATCACAAGAAATAATTTAAAGATATTGAAATAATCAATCAATGTTCAAAACCATTTTCAATATCTAAATAAATAAAAAAGTATTTATTTATACACCTCATAAAATAAGGTGGTGTATAACATAAAATATGCCTCAATGAAAGGAGATCGAGACAAAGTCACTTACCTCATGTCCGATTCGTCAAGTATGTTCTTTATCTTCCTCATCTTCTATTAATCACCTTTAAAGAACCCCATAACACCTATAAGGAGGGTGTTATACCTAAAATAAGGCCACAATAGAGTGGGTTGAATTCTACGAATGGGTTTGGGTATGTCTTGACAAAACTAAAAGGTTTCTAAAGCATAAATAACAAAGAATAATGGGTACCCTTTAAAGGATAGGGGAGGGAAATCTTGAAAATTTTTAAAACACTAATTTAATATAAATTAAATTGTAACATCAATTGAATACCAATTGAGTTATGTTAAAGATAATATTAGGATAGATATAAATCCTCTTAAACTAAAATTTTTAGGAATGTTTTTATTTCACTTTAAACTGTATCATTTCGTTACACTTAATTTTTATAATTTTATTTTAATTGTGGTAACAACATTTTAAATATTAATAGGATATTAATTTTACTTATATGTGGTCAATTACCCATAAATAGACACTTTATTTACATTTATACATTATCATATTCACTTTTTTTTATTTTTTTTAAATAATTTAATATAATATTATATTTTTAAAATATCAATAATGTCAAATTTGACACTATTAATTTAATTGAATTTAAATAAAATTCAAAAAGATAGATAACATAGAAAAAACCATTAGATAGACTTATTATATGTCATATTCACCAAGAAAATTCAAGGAGTACCCTAATTAATTAAAATTAAATTTATTTTAATATTTTTCATATCATTTATTTGATATTTTGATTAATAAAATAATTACTTTATCACTCATGTGATAGTATTTATGGAAATTATTTATCCCCTAAGAATTATAAATAAATTATCATAATGTATATAATTTTATTAACTTTTTGAAGATTATTTATTATCAATGGTATATAATATTTATCACTATATTAATATTATTATACTTATAAGAAATAATAGGGTGACATTTTGTCACTTTCATGTCACTTTATTTTGTTTAAATAATATTTATATCACTTTTGTGGAAAAAGTCCATTAAATGAGTCAATTTTGGTCCTTAGGTGTTAAGGGTCGATGGTTACTCATCCAATAGAGTTTTAGTAGGTGTTACGGTAATTGTGTTGTCTTTATCATATTATTTGTTAACCTAATTTACCCAATTTACCTTCAATTGTGGTAAATACAAATTACCGTAGTTATTATTCATAATATCAAAAAAAAATTAAACTATTAACCTAATTTGGACCTAATGATTCCAAATATAGAATCCTTTTTTAAAATTTAAAACAAATAAGTCACAGTAATTAAATTAAAATTAATCCCAATGAAAAAATTAGAAAGCACATTTTCTAAAAATAGAAAACCTCAAAAGATTGACATGTTTTTATATCCAATTTCAATGTAAAATTACTTCCAATGACCAAAATTAGATTAAATGATAAATAATTATTCTCACTATTATTTGAAAAAATATTAAAAGGATAATCTAAAAATATAAATAAATTAGATGAAAAAGTATTTTAGAATGAAAATGTAGCATTTTTTTCACCATTCTTTAAAATATGAATGTTTTCAAAAAAATACCAAAAAATTATCAAAAATAAATTTTTATGTCTTTTTTCAAGATAAGAAGTTTATTTTTCCAAATAGAACTTATAAAAGTGTAAACAAAATTATTTAAAATGGGTTCTCCATCAAAAGGTGGTAAAATCATTTTTTTTTAAATTTCATTTTTTAAGAATAAAGAAAAATTTATACTTATATTAAATCCATTATATTTTAGTAAAAACCTTTATAAATGAAAATCGACTTATTATATCATTACTAGAGTTGTTACATTCTTCCCCTCTTTAAGAAAATGTGGCCTTGTAATTTTATTCACTTATCAAACCTGTGGGGGTATTTTTCCCTCATAGAATTTTCATATTCCTATGTTGCCTCTTCAATGATATGGGGTTTCTGCAAAACATTAACTTGATGAATTACCTTATTCTATAACACTTCCTCTTTGTGCAACAGAATCTAGATTGGCAGTTTCTAATATGAAATATTATCTTCCTACTGAACTACTTTTGGACTCAAAACATGATATGGATCCGATATATATTTTCATAACATTTAAACATTAAAAACATTCTATGATTGGGATAAACTCGGATGTAAATAAACTCTATAGGTAGATAATCATTATTACTCAAGGATTTCGTAGGGTCCAATTAAACTTGGACTCAGTTTCCCATTCTTACAAAAACACATCACACTTTATCAGGGAGAAACTTTGAGAAAGACATGATCACTTACCTTAAAAGATAAATACTTCATGCGGTTATACATATAAATTTTCTACCCTCCCTAAGTTATCTTCATGTTTCACTATATCAACTAGACTTTCTCTCCCATTTCCTCTACCAATTCTGGTCCCATAGACTTTCTTTCACTTACTTCATCACAAAAACAAAGAGTTCAACACCACTTTCCATATAATACATCAAATGGTTCCATATGTATACTAAAATTAAAACCATAATTATAATAAAAAACAACAAAATAAAGATTTTTAGACCAAATTTTTATGTAATACATTGAACTAGCATATAGAAAATCCTCTAAGGTCCTAATTGTTCACTCGGACTGCCCAACTGATTGGGGATAAAAATCCATGCTAAAGTTTAATTTAGAACACAATGAAATTTGAAGGCCTTTCCAAAATTTATAAGTCAACCTGAGATAACTATTAAATACAATGGAGAGGTTTACTCCATGTAACCTGACTATATCCTTAATATACAAATGATAAAGTTTATCAAGATACATAATATCTAGAATAGGTAGAAAATGAGAAAATTTATTCAATCAATTAATAATAACCTAGATAGAATTATTAACTCAAGAATTATTCGGTAATCCAACTATGATGTCCACATATATATTGTCTCATTTCCACACTGGGACCAGAAAAGGCTGAATCATCCTTTTGGTAACTACCATTATTCGTTAATATGTTGATAATTGAAACATCTCTGAGTAAAATTGGCAATATCTCTTTTCATTATATCCCACCAATAATACTCCTAAAGGCCTCTGTACATCTTAGTGCTACTCGGATGAACTAAAAATGATTAACTATGAGATTTATTTAACAAATATTTCTTCAAATGTGAATCACAAGGCACACATAATCTCTTCACAAACCTCAAAAAATATTTATCAATGTAAAATTAAGGTAACATTGTCTTTTGGACCAATTATACCATTATCTATAACTCATTCTCTTCCTTCTATACTTAGTTAGTTCTGCCAGATATATATGATTACATTGAAACCTGAAAAAAATAGAGTAATTTCTTACACCAATAACTTTCAATCCAAAATTCATCAAATCATTATCCAAATTATCATGTTTCAAACATATCATGATTAATGTATCATTAATTTTTCCACTATAAGTATTCGCAACTTTATTTTATTTTACTATATGGTAATGAATCATGTAATCATAATCCTTGATTAGTTCTAGCCATATCCTATACCTCATGTTTAGTTCTTCATGAGTGAATATATACTTAAAAGTTTGGTGGTCAGTATATATTTTAATCTTTACACCATATAAATGATTCCTCCAAATTGTTAATTCAAAAATACCAACAGCTAATTCCAAATCATGTGTAGTGTAATTTAACTCATAATATTTAAACTGATGTGGTGGATAATTGATTACCTCATAATTTTTCATTTAGTAATAACCAGGACCTTCCAATTAAGAATTTTTGTAGATAAAAAATTCACCATTTCTGGAAGACAGGGCCAAAACTATAGTATTTACCAATTTTATTTTCAATTACTAAAAACAATTTTTACATTATTTTGTCTAGATGAACATTACTTCCTTTCTTGTTATCTTAGTTATTGGGATAGATAACCGAGAAATCTTTTCATTAAACCATCGGTAATGACCCACTAATCTAAGAAAACTATGAATCTTTTTGACAATGGTAAACCTTGGACACTCTTCAACAATATTTTTTAGAAGGATAAACAATTATTCAATCTTTAGAAAAAACATGTCCAAGGAATGAAATTCTTTAAAACTAAAATTCACTCTTACTAAACATTATATATAGTTTTTTTTCTTTTAAGGTTTGAAAAACAATCCTTTAGTGACTTTCATGTTCCTCATGGACTTTATAATATACCAAAATATCATCTATAAACCCAACCACAAACTGATCTAAAAACTGATGGAAGGATCCATTCATAGGAATCATAAATATAGAAGGTTCTTTATATAACCCAAAGGTTATAACCAAAAATTCATAATGCCCATATTATATTTGGAAAGTTGTCTCTGGAATTTCATCCTCCTTCGCCTGCAATTGATCGTACCAGGACCTCAAATCAATCTTGGAAAAATACTAAGCTCCCTGTAGATGATAAAAAAATCATCAATATGAGGAAAATGATACTTTTTCTTAATAGTTAATTTATTCAAGTCTCTATTATCAATACAATATCTCATGGGACAATCATTATTTTTCACAAATAAAACATGATCACACCATGGTGAAGTACTAGGTTGAATGATATCTTTATTATGAAATTATTGAAACTTCTTTTTCAATTCCACTAGTTCTACATGATTAATTTGATAGGGGGTTTAGAAATAAGCTTATCATCAGGCAATAATTCAATAGTATATTCAACCTCCCAATCAGTAACAACACCAGTCAATTCATCAGGAAAAACATCATTAAATTTATTCACTACAGGAATGTCACTAATCAAAATTGTTTCTTTCTTTTCACTAACATGATCTAGAAAACATTCACTTCCATATTTAGTCAATATTTCATATTCTTGGTATGTTATCAAATGCATTAAATCATTGAATAAAAAATTCTTGGTTTTGAAATGTATTTTATCATGATAAAATAAGATCCAATCCATACCAAAATGATATCAGAAAACACTTGGGGAATTTTAACATAATTTTTAGGAAATACCACCCCGCCAATGATAATAGGAATATTTCTAAAAATCTAGGTTTATTTAGTACTTATATTATGAATTTTTACCAAAATTTATATATCACATTCATGAGGTGATATTTCCAATTTACGTGTAATGCTCCCAGAAATGAAAGAATGTGAAGATATAGAGTCAAACATAGTACTGGTATATTTTGGAAAAACTATAATATACCTATCACCACTTCATTTGATGGTCCTGCATCAACTATTTTTGTAGAAAATTATTTTCCCTACCCATATGCCTTCGATCTCCCTAGTTTCCACCCTTGGTAATCAATATTGGACACACATTAGCATAATTAAAAAACTTATTACAACTATAACATCTTTACCACTGGATTTTAATTGCCTTCTTAATCATATCCCTTAAATTCATGATAAATATGTCCAATATTACTGCATCAGAATCACTTACAAGACATTGTGAGACATTCTCAAGGATTATTTTTACCACACTTCTCACAAGATAAAAATTTTATTTTCTTAACTCCAAACTTCTTGGATAAATGTTTTCCCATTTCCTTCCAACATGACCTCTTCTTTTTCATGCTCTCATGGAACACTTGATTATTATAAAACTAAATTTCTACCTTCTCAGCACATCAAACAAGTTTCTTATAGTTTATTGAATTAATGGGAATCTAATTCCCTTCTATATATCAACATTAATATTGAGTAAAACAAATTAATATTACTATCAATATATGGGATAAAATTTGGCACGTACCTTTCCAAAAATGTGAAATTTTCTTCATACGTAGCAACCAAATATTACATAATTTGTATCAATTCCAAGAATTTATTTTACATCATAATTCAAACATCATTATACAAATTTTTCTCACTGAAGATATTCTAAAATTCATTCCATTCCATGACATCGATCTATTCACATCCTATCATATTTCTAACCATTGACCACCACCGACTAGATTTACCTTAAAAACTATAAAAAGGCTTTCCTTTTGATTCTCTGAACAACCCATGACGTCAATTATCATTCCTAGGGATTTAATCCAAATTTCAGCAATCATGAGGCCATATGATTTTAGAATTATGGGGTATTTTTTTTTATTAAATTATCTAATATCATAATGGTCTATTGTGGTAGATCATGTTTCTCTCTTGCATGAACATATCCACCATTTATGAATTAATTCAATTGATCCATCACAACAACTAACCTCTCAATTCCAATTCTGACTATCTTTAGATTCTGATTTGGATTAGTTTTTCCCTCCCGATTCTTTCCTATCATAGCTTCCCTATTTACTCTTCGGAAAACCATCCTCAATAGACATATCATAGATGAAGAAATATGGTAAAATTCAAATGCTATAATAATTTAACATTATCATAAGGTAAAATCATTCAAAGAAAGGTATAATATTACTCTAACCTCTAAATTTATCAAAATTGTGTTCTGATAACAACTATAAGGACTTAGACTTATTCTTTACATAACATAGTAAATTCAATTTAGAATTCACTTTCTTACATTCCCATAAAAATTTATGTTTAGATTTTTAGAAAACGAGACCATAATTATTACATAACAAACGAAATATTACAAGTTATACACTTCTACTTCACTATCCATTTTTTTTCACAAAAAAAAATGTTAAAATGAAACATGGTTTCTTTTCATGTTCAATAATCACATATATTCCCGTGATCCCATCCCTGACTTTATTCTCCCTTAAATCCTGAGAAAAAAATTTTAAAACTTGGGATGAGCATAAAAATATTAGAAAGGGATACACAAATAAGTAAAACTGTTAGTCTTATGAAAACATATAAACCATGAATACTTTATCATAAATTACTAATTTTAATTGTTAAGAATTAGTAAATACTTTCATTTGAATTTAAGCTCTTTGGTTACTTATTATGTAATCAAGAGATTTACATAAAACCCATATAAAACACATATAACAAATATTAGTAACTTGGGGCGTAATCATACTTAAATGGAATAACCATGAAGTCAACATGTATACATGTCACCCTTACAAAATGGAATATTCATACGACCAACTACCATACCAAATGAATTGGAGGTTATAATGTAACAACCCATCCTTGGATTATCATTGAACCACCCATATTTGGTTTATCATGTAAACACCCATCAAATTTCAAAATACCATGATATAATAATAACACATACAAGATTTTAATTATCAACATTTCACTCATAAAATCTCATTTTCGTTCACAAGAAATAATTTCAAGATATTGAAATATTCAATCCATTTTCAAAACCATTTTCAATACTAAAATACATAGAAAAGGATTTATTTATACAACTCATAAAATAAGATAGTGTATAACATAAAAACCATGCCTCAATAAAAGGAGATTTAGATAAAGTCCTTTATCTTGAGTTTGATTAATTAAGTATATTCATTATCTTCCTATTCTTGAGTTGATCACCATTGAAGAACACATTAATACCTATAAGGAGGATGTTATACCAAAAATAATGCCTCAAGAGAGCAGGGATGTATTATAGGAAGTGGTTTGGGCATGGAATAGTTGAACCAAAAGGTTTCTGAAGTGTACGTAATAGAGAAGAATGTGTACCTTTTTATAGGAGAGGGGATGGTACCATTGGAAACTCTTAAAATATTAAATTTATATAAATTAATTTTTAACACCAAAAGAAAAAAATTGTGTTTTGTCGAAGATAAGATGATGATAGTTCTAAATCCTCTCAAGCAATAATTTTAGTCATGTTTTTATTTAATTTTAAAACTTATCATTTTTTTACCCTTAATTATTCCATTTTAATATTAATTGTGGTAACAAAATTTTAAACATTAATAGGCTATAAATTTTACTTATATGGGGTCAATTATCCTTAAATGGATACTTTAATAATGTTTAGACATTATTATATTCACTTTTAAATTTTTAATTTTTTTATTATTTTTAAATACTTTAATAAAATATTATTTTTATAAAATTTCAATAGCATTAAATTTTAAAGTATTCATTTCATTGAATTTAAATAAAATCCAAAAAGAGAAATAACATTAAAAAACCACTGAATAGAATTCTAATATGTCATAGTCACCTAAAAAATTCATGGAGTACACTAATTAATTCAAATTATATTTTTTAATATATTTAATAACATTTATTTGATATTTCAATTAATTAATTAATTAATTAATTACTGTTGTGATAGTATTTATGGTAAATATTTACCCTCTAAAAATTATAAAAAAATTAGAAAGATGTAGGTAATTTCATTATATTTCTGGAGACAATTTTTTATCAAAGTTATATCATATTTATAGCTATATTAAAATTATTATATTTATAATAAATAAGAGGGTGACATTTTTTCACTTTCATGTCACTTTATTTTGTTTAAATTATGTTAATATAACTTCCATGGGAAAAAGTCCATTAAATGATTCAATTCTTATCCTTAGGTGTTATGGTTTAATGGTTATTCATCCATTAAGATTTTGGGAGGTTTAGGGTAATTGTATTTTGTTTACCATATTATTTGATAGCCTGATTTACCTTTAACCGTGATAAATACAAATTATTGAAGTTACTATTGATAATATCTAAAAAAAAGTAATATATTAACATAATTTGGACCAATGGATTAAAAATATGGAATCAATTTTAAAAAATTTAAAACATTGAATTTTTAGTAATTAAATTAAAATTATTCCCATTGATAAAATGAGAAAGTGGGTTTTTCAATGTAAAGACCATCAAAAGATTGACATGTGTGTATATCAAATTTAGATGTGAAATTACTTCCAATAGAAAACACTGGATTAAATGATAAAAAACTTAATATAATTATACATTTAAACCAATTAAAAGGGTAATATATCAATATAAATAAATTTGATGTAAATTTTTTTTTGAATTAAAATGCTATATTTTTTTACTATTCATTAAAATATGAAAGTTATCAGAAGAAAAAAAATATTTTATCCAAATTAAATTCTGATGTCATGCCTCCAATGAAAGAGATTATTGTTTTTTAAAATATAAGTTATAAAATTGTTAAAATCTATATTTAAAATGGGTTCTCCATCAAAAGGTGATAACATAATTTTTTTTGAAAAAATTCAGTTTTTAAGCATAAAGAGTGAATAAATTTTATATTAAATCTATTAAATGGATGTGAAAATAGTTATAAATGAATATAGACTTATTATATCATTAACAATGTTTTTATACAAAAAGGTGAATGGTTTTGGAGGGGAATCAGTAATGTAAAGGATGTCATGTTTGATTAAAGATCCACCAACATTAATATATATATTTATATATACGTATTTAATTATTAAGAATAAATTTGGTTTAAAAAAATTAAAATATAAATTATGTTCATAATCCACAACTCATAAAAGGAATTATATTGGTTTTATAACTTATACTAAAATTTTATAATAAATAGACTATATATTTAGTGATGCTTCTCCTGCAACCAGAAAAAAATTAATATTTAGTGGTGTTTGATGAAAAAATACCGCTAAACATGTAATTTTTAAAAAAAAATATTAAAAAATTAAGCAGGGGTTATAAATATCTACTGATCTATTAAATTAACATAGGTTACAAACTACTACTAATACCATATATTGGTAGTGATTTATATCATTTTATATTTTATGTAATCAATTAGCGGTATATTTAGTTATTTGTTTTCCAAAAACCGATGTTACATATTATTTTAAGGGAATTTTTGGAAGAGCTATTGATAAATTACCATCAATTTTTTGAAGAGGGGGTTGTGTATACCTCTCAAAATAAATCTAATAAAAAATATCTTTTTATGATTTGGAACTCCATCTGTATTTTTTAATTTCTAAAATTTTTAAAGTGTTAAACATTTAATGTTCCACTTATATGATGTTAATTTGAAGGTTTTTTATACTCTATATTGCATATAATTTTTAACTATATAATAAATCTTATATATTTTTGATAATTTTCGTTCAGTGTTTTGTGTTCATTTTTTAAACTATATTGATTTAAGTTGGATTTATTTCATATGTTTTTGAAATCATTAATCCACCCATTCCTTCTTGAAGATTCATATTTATGAAAAAGGTAAATTTAAAATTCTTGAACAAAAACATATAATGGCCATATCAAAAATTGAAATCCTTTTTTTAGAATATCAAACTTAACATAAGATTTTCTAATCCAAGAACGATCTTGGAAAATAAAAAACCCCTCATAATTTAGACAAACAACTAAACCATTTCAGGTCAAGGATATTATTTCTTCATAATCACTTGGTTTAAATTACAATAGTTAATTCACAATATGATGCTATTATAAACTTTGATGAAATATAAAACAAATTTTTCTCAAGGGGAAACTCTCAGTTGAATTAATTATTTATTATCAATATCTTCTAGTAACACAATCAACTCTAACAATTCAATCAGTAAAATTTGATAGGAATAAAATTATATAAGACTCACTCCTAGTGCCCAATAAATGAAAAAATTTATATCCCTTCTATGTGTTAATATATATAAATACTCTAGGAAAACATCTTCTTATTAATCAACCATCCTTAGAATTATACGTGGATTCATCCTTTTTATAAACACATATACTAATCCTGGTAATTTAAGGGTTTATATGTTTTGTACAAAACCTATAAAAAACTACATAATATATTAGATGGAATATTCCCAAGGTCACCATGTTATGAAAAATTGAAATCGTGTAAAAAATGGAGAACATATACATTATATAGAAGATGGATTCTTTTTTTGTCTTTGATCAATACATGATTAAGATCACTTAGATCATCCAATAAATGCTTCCCCTCATGTTATACCCATTGGATGATCTAAATCACCAAATGTTTGGGAATATACCTCCTCACAACCACCACATGTTAGCACCTAGGTTGGAAAAGTATGAATGAGGAGTGGGAAATTATTGAGAGAAATCAACATAAAAAATAAATCTTGAACAAACACCATGTCAAAAGTTTTTCTTCCTTATATAGGAATTGGTGATACTCCCTGAGCCTCCCAAGAATTTTCCTATACATTACGGAATACATACGTAAATACATTTGGTGACAACACTTGTAACCTTCAACCATCCAATTGATATCTCATACACTACTTCATAGGAAACATTAATAATAAATGATAACTTATGTGGAATATATTTAAAAGTATACACTTAACATTAAGTTCTCAATATAAATTTTAGGATTTTAGTTTGAATTATAATATATGATTATCTAAATAACATAGCCTAAAAATGTAGATAAATCACACATTATGATTGGCTTAGGACTATATAAAATAACATCACAATACTATATTAAATGATATTCTTGTTTTCATATTCCATAAAATATGAAATATTTATATCATACAATATGATATAGATATAAATACACTACATGTATAAATAATTTAGTGTATATCACCATCAATCAAAAACTCACAATAAAGCCCCATAGACTTTATAACATTTCACCGTATATTGAATTATATAAAATAACTTATGAAACCATATAAAAAATCATTTTTTATATTTAAAAAACATTTTTATATAGCTATTATTAAATTTATCATGTATCACACCATATGAAAATTCTTGTAAAAATCATCTCAAACCCTTTTTAAGAAAAATTACAAACACTAACAATAACTATTCGAATTTTGTGAAACGCAATACCCATTCAGTCATCAAAAAATGTGTGACCCCATAGTCTATTGTAGTATTTAAAACAATTATTAATTACTGAATTCTTAAATACAGTTAAGGAGTGGCCTTTATCAAATAATTAGTGCTACTCAAGAATTAAACGGATTATGTGTGATCTGTATCAAATAAATTTATATCTATAGATGGGCCCACAATTTATTTCATATACATTTTTGTGTAATCATATAATCCATTTCTCCAAGACATTGAGTGGCCATGGGACTTGGAATATTCTAATACCTTATAACCTAATCATGAATCCTCATTTCTATGAGTATAGTCTAGATAGGTTGAGGAATATATCTCACGTCATTCATCTAACTAAATTTTCACACCACATTCCCCTCATCTAGAAAGATAAACACATCATAGGTTCTATATCTAAGAATCACTATATACTTCCTTATTGTATCTCAATTGAGGTCCCATATTTCATTACCATTATAATAGAGTATAAATCTCATCTTGTTTATGCCTCAATTATAGACATGATCACCAAGATACCCAACTAACTCCTAATTAGCTAATCCTAAAGGATTGTGTAAAAAATGTTATCAAATTATAATGTATCTCATGATAGTTATCTTTCCATCCACATTTAATAGGATCCAATATGAATCATTTCACCCCCTATATTCAAAGTACATTATTTATAATGTTTTATTTGGTGTAAATGGTGGGTCACCAGGTGAAAAATACTCATTTTGTGCCTTATTAACATATTTTGCATCGATATATGAAATAATACTCAAAATAACCTACCATTTTTTCACAAACTATAATAATACATATTGAACATCGATTGGGGATAACTCAAATTCATAGTTTGATTGAACAGTTATCATTTCATTTCACTCAATATATACATCCAATATTAATGAATGATAATGTAGTGAATATATTTTTTAATAATATAAAATATTTCATATTCTAAAAATCCTTTGACAATAAAAAAACCATACCTAATAACTCATTTATTAACATCTTGTGGGATAGATTATCTGATTAGCATAATGTTTTCTTTAGGTTTTGGGTTTTTTAAAATGCATTACAACTATAAGTAATTCTTGCAACATCTCTTTATGACCTTTTGATAAAACCTCCCACTAAACACTTTTAATGAGTAAAATTTATCATAAAATACAGTTTGAGTGGTACATAGGAATCATATTCCTAATATTCAAATCTTTGAACATAGTATTCAAACATATTTACCTTAAATGATCCAATGTTATGATGTTTATAGAATTGGTTTTCTACCTAGAATTCTTTCTAAATTTATACTCATCATCATTTTTAGAATCTTTACATAAATATTTTTCCTTCATATAAATTCAGTATATTTTTGTATCTATTTATTTTATTTCAATCCCAAAACATACTAAATGTAGGAAAACTTTTTTATCACTTGATTTCTAACTACAACTTACATGAATCGACCTGGATCAACCCAACTAATCACCCGATCAAGACCACAACAAGACCTCAAGCATGCCTCCTCATACGTCGGAGGCTTCATAATATCAATGAGTACCAAAAAGGATATAGTTGGGAGACTATGACCTCATACCAGAGTGAAATTTCTGAAGAAATAATCTGAACATATACTAATAGAATAATATCAGAGTGTTAAGAAATCCATAAAATACCTAAAATAATTATAAATAATAGAATAATGTATATAGACTCAAGGAAAATAGAATACAGGAACTAGTCTACCACCAAGCCAACGACATATAGAATAAAAATAATAGGAAATAAATACACAAGTTTGAACTGCTAATCTATAATGAAAAACATACCCAGTCTCCATGATAGCTAAACAACTCCAGTATGAACCCTAGAATCCACACAACATATACTTCTTAGTCATACAACATTGGACCTTGACCTGATCCACTACACCATGATCAACCTAAAATTAGGCATATGGTCTACATGTACACCAAGGTGCATGCGAAGGGGGTGAGAAAAAATATAAGTTGAACACTCCCAATGGTAGTCCTAACAACTTATTTCAAAACAGTTTCATGCAATATGAGTCATGTACAACCTAACTGAATGGAATCTCAACCTAAAAGATAAATGAAAATAGGAAAGTAAAAAGAAATTGATAAACAAAAAAGGAAAACCCCAAACCTATGGTTTTATATTGACACTAACATGTAACTCTACGCTCACTCTATCCCTATATAAAGGAATTGTGAAGCATGGATCATACTAACACAACATCAATCATGTCTGACTCATTGAGAATGTTCTCCAAATTCTAGATCAATGACATGAAAACATGTTAGCCCCTTGGATCTCATCCTAGGCATAAAAAAACTGAGTGTGTATACCAAGAATAATGACTCCAATGGTGTAATTTTAACTAGTGGTAAGGACTCCTTGTTAACCTCATGGTACACTAAAATGCCCAAAATTCATGTATAACATGATCAATGAATGAACCTGTTTGCATATCACGAGGATAACTAATTAGTCCCCAAACCTATAAATCGGGACCTTGGAGTGTTTTAGCCTCACAGGTCAACTTACACTATCCCTAAAAGCCAATATAAAGTAGTCATACTCATCTAGATTTAATATTATCTCCATAACCCCACCTCACAACAACCATCAAACAAACATAGGAGAGAAATAGAAAAAATCACAGGGAAAATCTTTGGTCCAATAACATCCCAATTTTTTTCTCCCTAATAAGTCATGAAAAAACAAAATCAAACCTACAAGAAATATCTTAAACACTAGGGTCAGCTATCACCCATACCCTCTGACCCAAAAACACGAACTAGCATAAGTCACCTCACATTCCAACCAATATAGGGAAGCGATCGTGGCTCCCAAAATCATAGCATAATAGGAAACCCTATAAGGGCCTCATCTAGAAAATCCCAGCTCGGGTAGGACACCATATAAGGGATCCCCTAACAAAACCAAACATCATGACAATCATATTCAAAGGAACCATGGAATGACTTCATAATCAAATCCATAGATAACCTTATCATAATGGAAACCTCAATCAACAACCTGTATACGAGGGAATTCCCCAAAATAGGTCCCTCATAAAAATCTCAAGCTCTTCTTATAACAAACCTGCTCTTTATTTCACAACTAAACATAATTTATTAAAATAAAATATTCACTTGATACAACATAGAATATAGAGAGGTCTAGTTTCTTTGGGGATTGGTAAAATTACATAATAACTTAAAACATAAAATACACATCTTTATTGAAAACTTCTTTTACATGACCACACACATTCCTTTATACATAGTATTGCATGGGATAACATGAGGATATGAATAAAAAAGGGTGAGCTATAAATCCTAGTAAGTGAGTAAACAAGTCATAACATGAAGAATACTGTATATGTTAGGAAATATAAATATCAAAGGATCATAAGAGAAACATGAACATAAAGACATGATATAGTCTGATTATCATAATATAGAAATGTGGCAACAATATTTAACATGATATTAGCATGATCCAAGGATCATTCCACATGGATCATGAGTTAAACCTTATTTAACTTGAATTAGAATGTGTAAAATATCATTGCACTTAACGTATCATGATACTAATCTTTACCCAATGCATTGGAGAGCTATCAGGGTGCACCCTTCTTAATCATTTCATTTCATGCATAAGTGTGTCACGTGAATCATACAACATGGAATCATTGGACAATATAATTTATTACAAAATAATGTAATGTGTAATACATAAATAAAAATATATAATCAATATATAAATGTGCATAAAGGTGAATACCCTTGATATAGTAATGGTCATGGTATTCACTACACTATGACTTTGGCTTGAAAAATCAAGGTGCGATTTCAGCAGCATAACGACATGACATAAGAATTCATATAAATGGTTGATGAGAGAGAAAGGGGCGTATAATACTATTTACCTAAAATGGAATGTAATGGGTTCATACAGATATGTTTACCAAAATATTTAATAGAATTTATATTCATAATACAAAAATAATTTCTTGAATGTAAATGATAAGAGAGAAATTTCTTATGGAATTTCAGCATGGTAATAGGTTTACATGAGAGGAACTAATGAGAGATAAAGAGGTATATCATCACTAAAAAATAAGTAGTGAAGTATGGGTATGGTGAAAAATAATACCCCAACATTTTTAATTGAAAACAAAATGTTATAACAATATAATGAAATTAGGACAAAAAATGGGAAAGGAAGAAATCCCTTACTTGGAAGTGTGATCCCAAAGGTTTGGGAGAGACTTTAGGGAGGCTTCTATGGATATCGAGGCACCTTATGAGGATTATAGAGAGAGGATGGAATAATTTGGTTGATCTCCAAATCATTTGAGTGAAGAGGAAGTGGGAGATTAGGTGGGTTTATATAGGAAAAGGGAGGGAATTCTTTATTATTTAGGTTTTGGGAACCACACATTAAACTAATAAAATACAAAAACCATACCATGGATTTTGACCATGGTTTTTGAAAAATGGGAGTGTAAAATATTACTTTATAGGGACAATGTCCGAACATATTAAAATATTAGTCTTGCTTTTGTAGAGGTGAGTCATACTCTCAAGGAAATCATTTTAAAAAGTTAAAATGTTTTATAAGTATTGGAGGGTCCATTAAAGCTTTGTAAAATAAATTAAACAAACCTAAAATCACATTATTTTAATGGTAACACATATATTGGCTGAAAATACCATTTATAGTATTTTATTACATCACTATTGGGTCATTTTGATGTCATAAAACACATTATATAATTAAACGATAATTAATTTTCCCACAAAAATTCAACAGTCTCAGAAAATAAATGAAAAATTAACCATTGGATAATTTTGAAATTCGGATTACAAAAATAATATTCATCTCATCTAAATAATTTTCTAAATATTTGATTTATTACTTTTAAAACAAAAACTGATATTTACCGAAAATTCTTGGGTTTTAAAAAAAACATGATTCAATGCATAATAAAAATTACAATTATATTCATAAAAATTATAGGATCATTAATATGTAATAAAAAATAATTTATTAATAATAATTTATTAAATATTATTTAATTCAAAAATCCATTAATTTATCCAAATAGATATCTTAATTGAATATTATCAAAAAAAATACTATTTGTGATTTAAAAACCATTTACAATGTAACAATAATAAAATGAATGTATATTACTTATTATATAAAAAAATAATGCATATAATCATAGTGTTCTGGTCTTGTTACATTACCCATTATAATTACTGCATAATACTGAAGGGTACGGAGAGTGATGGTGACAGACTATTAGGGTGGCTCAGATAACATCACTCCAGTGGTACTCTCTATCAACTTCCACTTCTCTTGTAGGCGGTTCCGCTTAAGCTCAACGTGTTGAAGCTCAGATTGGTCTTTGTCAAGAGCGAATCCCAATGACACTAAATCCTTTTCGATCTTTGATAAATGGGCTTCGTATGGAGAAATTCTACTGGATGAGGTCATCACTTCCTTTTTCTGAGTATGTTGGATTTGTTAGAGCCCTATATTTATACTAATCATGTGATCACTTTTCAACGGCTATATTAGAAATTCTAAAAATTAATAATGGTATATTAAAATCAAAAAACATAAAACCAAGGAAGTGCATATTTTATATAACAATTTTAAATAATAAGAAATTTAATTAGATCAAGATGAATTTTCATTAATAATGGTTTGGGTCCTTACAATCTTCCCCCCTTAAAAATTTCACCCTCGAAATTTCCTTTTCTAACACTAAAATAGATGCGGGTAATTATGTTTCGTCACTTCCTCTGATTTGAAAATTGCCTCTTTAAACATTTGGTTTCTCCATAACACTTTGACGAAGGAAATTGTCTTATTTTGTATAAATTTTTTCATATGATCTAAGATCTTCGGCAGCTTCTCTTCATAGAAGATTTCATTCCTTAATGGTAGCACATCTGGATTGATTACATGTAATGGGTCAGGTATGTACTTCCTCAAGAGTGATAAATGGAATATATCATTTACTTGAGATAGATTTGGTTGGAGTTCTAGTCGATATTCCACTGTTCCAATGCGAACAAGGATCTTAAAAGGGATTATATACCTTGGAATAAGATTTTTCCTATTAAAAAATCTCATAACCCTCTTCCACGGTGATATGTTAAGGAATACCATGTCTCCAAAATCAAAATCAAGGTCTCATTAATGATTCTCAACATATCTCTTTTTTTGGCTCTGAGAAGATTTAATGTGTTGTTGGATGGTCTTAACCTTATCCAATATTTCTTTGAACATTTCTAGACCTAGGGGTTTTCTTTCCCCAACTTCATCCCAACATGTCAGTGTTCTGAACCTCTTACCATGAAGGGCTTCATAAGGAGCCATTTGGATGCTGGATTGGAAACTGTTATTGTAAGGGAAATCAACAACATGAAGATGTTGAACCCATCCTCATTTTAAGTCCATTGATAATTCTCTCAACATTTCCTCAAGTTTTTGGATAGTCTGCTTATATTGGCCATCAGTTTGAGGATGATAAGCCATACTGGAGTTCAACTCAGTATTTAGATCATGTTGAAGACTCTTCCAAAACATAGAGGTGAATCTTGGATCTCAATCAGATACAATAGATAGTGGTACTCCATGAAGCCTTACCACTTATCTAATATATATTCGTGATAGTTGATCCAATGAGAAATCCTCTCAAATTTCAATGAAGTGTGTACTCTTTGTAAGATGATCCACAAAAACTCAAATATCATTGTTTCCTTTAGATATCTTCAGATGTCCAGTGACAAAGTCCATAGTGATGTTCTTCCATTTCCATCCTAGTATGGTTAATGGTTGTATCATCCCCTTAGACTTATTCCTCTCAGCCTTCACTTGCTAACATACCATGCACTTTGATGTATACTCAACGATCTCCTTCTTCATTTTATCCCACCAATAATGCTCTCATAGATCTCAATATGTCTTTGTGTTTCATGGGTGGATGGAGAAATTTGAACTTTGTTCATCATCCAAAATTTCATTCTTTAACTCCAGATATTATGGAACACATAGTCTTGTCTCAAATCTCACAATTCATTCTTCATTAACATTGAACTCCAAGGATATCCCTTTTATGATAGTTTCCACTTTTTTACAAATTCCCACATCATCAATTTGATCATCCATTAACCTTTCCAAAAAAACGGTTGAGAAATAATTTGTGAAAGGATTTATTATGTTCTATTCTTTACGATTCCCATGTCTATCTTCATCAAATATATGAATATTGGATCCTTTTCAATTTTCATCAATGATAAAATTTATGGGTCCTTTCTACACATTTTCCACCTTTTTCGCTTTCCCAAGGTGGTAATGGATTGAGCAGTCATAGTATTTTATCAGCTCTAACCATATTCATTGGCACATGTTCAACTCTTTTTGTGTGAATATATACTTGAGGCTTTTGTCATACGTATAAATATCACACTTCTCCCCAAAGAGGTAATGTCACCAAATTTTGAAAGCAAAAATTACTGCAACCAACTCCAGATCATTTGTTATATAGTTTTTCTCATGAAATTTCAATTTTCTTAAAGCATAGGCAATGAAATTTTCATTTTTCATCAACACACATCCCAGGCCCTTCTTTGAAGCATCACAAAATACCACAAAAAGTTCCGCACTTGTTGGTAGTGTGAGTACGGGCGCAATGATAAGACTCCTTTTCAACTTTTTGAATCTCTCTTCACATTAATCACTCCATCAAAACTTTACTCCCCTCTATGTTAGCTTGTAAATATGGTTGGACAATCGTGATAAATTTCTCACAAATCAGCGATAATATCTTGCTAACCCCAGGAAGCTGCGGATATTTGTTACCTATGTTGGCCTCGACCATCCCTCAATTGTAGCTATCTTGGAGGGATCCAAAGATATCCCATTTTTTGTGATGATATGACCCAAGAGTGAGACCTCTTTCAACCATGAATCACACTTTCTATAATTTTCATAGAGATTCTCCTTTTTAAAGGTCTCTAGTATAGTCCATAGATTCTCTTCATGATCCTCCTTGTTTTTGCAGTATATTAGAATATAATCTACAAATTCTACAACAAATTTGTCGAGGTAATCCCTAAAAACTATATTCATTAAGTCCATGAAGATTTATGGAGAATTAGTGAGCCTGTAATGCATTACTATGAATTCATAGTGCCTGTACCTTGTAGGAAAAGTAGTATTGGGGATATCTTCCTTCATCACCCTTACTTGGTAATATCCTAGCCACAAATCCACCTTGGTGGTGTATTGTGACCCACATAGCTGATCGAACAAGTCATCAATTAGGGGAAGAGGATACATGTTATTTATCATGATTTTATTGAGATCATGATAATCAATGAAAAATCACATTGACCCATCCTTATTCTTGATAAAGAGGAGAAGTACACCCCACGGTGAAGCACTTGGGCATATAAACCCTTTATCCAAATTCTCATGTTGTTGTTTCTTAAGCTTTTTAAGCTTCATAACTTTCATTTCTATATGGATTCTTGGATATTATCAATGACCCAGGTATAATATCAATTGATAATTTCACATCTCTTTTAGGATGAAGACAAAGTAATTCTTTTGGAAACACTTCTGTGAATTCCCTCACAATAAGCATGTCTTCAAGGATTGATGATTCCCTCAAATCAATCATTTGAGCCAGATATGCATGCTCATAGGGAAGTAATATACACACTTGAAATGATGGTTCTAAAGAAGATTCATCCTCCTCCTTGAACTTGTACATAATAGGGGGTTGATTCTACATATAAAGAGTGATTTCCCTCTCATAGAAATTTATGTCGGCTATATATAAGGAAATCAGATCCATGCCAAAAATTGCATCAAATTACACCAAAGGAAGTCTGATGAGGTTTTTTGAGAAGTTCAATCCATAAATTAAGATAGGGGAGGAGTTATATTCATGGGATTAAATGATTTTCCCAATTTTCTTTCTCACTGACATCTTTCGTCCATGGTTTGTGTTGGTGTTGAGATTATTCTACTAAACATTTGGGATATAAAAGAATGTGTAGAACCAGAATAAAAAAGTAAAATCTCTATTATTTAATGAATAACTATAGTACTTGTCACCACTTCGTTTTTGGGGTTCACTTCGGCAGTAGTGATGGAAAAAGCTCACCCTTTCCGCATTTGAGGTTGTTGGTTTCCTTCGAAAACCGTTTTCTTAAGGAACTAGTTTCCAAAGTGCCCTGGTTCTTTCTAGTCGAAGCAATGAACAATGTGTTGAGGGTCTAATGGATAATTCCTCTCCTCTATCGCAACAAATAGTTTTTCTTCTCTGTAGTTAATGGCCAGAAGTCCTTATCTTCCACACTTAAAACATTTCCTCATCCCCTTCAGGAAATTTTTAGGGTGCTTCTTTCCATACCTTTGGCAAGGTGGGTGATGGATTTTCATATCACTATTGAATTTATCCTTCAGACAACCAAAACTAAAGTCCAACTTATGTTTTGTATCCCCATGATACCCCTGAGATTCTCTGATCTCCATTTCGACTTTGAGGCCACATCAAAAAAATTTCTCATAGATCTTAAAGTCAAGGATCGCTAGGGATTTATGTAGGGTAGGTATTATCCCACCAAAGAAGAGGTCAAACCTACATTTTCGGGTAATGACAAAGCTGGAGTCATATCATGAAAACCTTGAGAAGTTTCCCTTATACACTTTGATTGATTCCTCGTCTTTTTTCTAGAGGTAAAGGAAGTCCAGTTCCATCTTAAGTCGAAGGGTGCGAGAAAAATATTTATCGAAAAACATTTTCTGGAAATCCTTCGATTCCAATGCCTCAATATCCCCCTCAAGCTTCATATTTTTTATCGATCTAAACCATTGATCAGCTTCACCCTCCATATGATAAGCAGCTATAATAACCTTCTCTTATTTATAACATTTAATTATGGAGAAGATATTTTCAATTGATTTGATCCATTGTTCTACCATTGAGGGATCCGATGATCCATTAAAATTAGGAGGCCTTTGTCTCATGAAGCTTTCTATTATGAATTGTTATTTCTTAGGGATGGTTGAACGTTCTTCTTGACCCATGTTTCTATTCAAAACTTGAGTTAACTGATAGTGTATTGTTATAAATTTCATGATTCCTGCTCCCATCAGATTGAGCATGTAATTAGAACAATCGTCACATTGATCTTCACACCGGTTGTTAGCTCAAGTCCTCCGATCACCGGCCATTGGCTGGAATAAAAAGAAAGTTTGGGGTAATACATAAAGGGTAATCCAAAGAAAAAAATAATGACTTATAAATTAATTTTATTTTTTAAACTTATGAATTTGTAGGCTTAGATCTATGTTATCCATGATCTACTTCCCAAAATATATTCTTTGGGGAATTTTTTATTACCTTAACAATGGTTCATAAGAATCTTGTGAATTTACGAAAGCATAACCCCCAGGAGTTTTGTAACCAAGAGTGTAGAAAGGCCCCTTGTTGTTTACAAGTACCTGTTCAAGTCTAGCTCAAAGTGGTGATTTCGGGTTTTACCCCTAAATACATTTGTGCTAGAGCCGCCTCTCCCTGATCGTATCCACACATGGATGTATTTTTTTGATAAACGACTTACTAATTACTCACCAACATTTAGGGACGTTTTTTATACTTAGTCTTATCACTAAGTCTTTCACTAGGGTTTTCTAATCCTAGTCCCAAAAATAACTAAATCTATCCTCTGGTACCAACTATAACAATCATACTCTTTATTTCTCACTTAAACATAATTTATTACATAAAATCTTCATTTGAGACAACATATAATATTGAGAGGTCTAGTGTATTTTGGGATTAGGAACATTACATAACAACTTAAAACATTAAATACACATCTTTATTGAAAAATTCTTTTACATGACCACACACATTCCTTCGTACTTATCATTGCATGGGAAAACCTAAGGACGTGCATAAGAAAAAGGGAAGCTATAAAGCCTAGTAAGGGAGTAAACAAGGAATAACATGAATAATACAGTACATGTTAGGCAATAGTCATATCAATGTAACCTAAGAGAAACATGAACATAAAGGCATGATATATCATAATTATCATAACATGAAAATGTGGAAACAACATTTAACATGATATTAGCATAATCCAAGTCTCAATTCAATTGGAGAATGAGTAAAAACTCATTGAAATTGAATTATCATGAGTAAAATCTCATTTCAATTGATGTATCATGATACCAATCTTTACCCAATGCATTGGAGCGCTATCAGGGTCCCCCCTTCTTAATCATTTCATTTATTGCATAAGTGTGCCACATGGATCATACACCATTTTATCATTATACATCATCATTTATTCTACAATAAAATAATTTATAATACATACATGAAACTCTATAAACAATATGTAAATGTGCGTAAAGGTTAATACCATTGATAGAGGAATGGTAATGGTATTCACTACACAATGACTTTGGCTTGGAAAATCACGGTGCAATTTTGGCAACATAACAACGTGCCATAAGAATTCATAAAAATGGTTGATAAAAGATAAATGGGTGTCTCATCATATGTACATGAAATGTAAAATAAGGGGTCCATATAGATACATGCCCCAACATATGTAATGCAATTTAGATTAATAATAAAAAATAATTTCTTGAATGTAAATGAGAAGAGAGAAATTCTTACAGAATTTCTTCATGATAATAGGTGTACATGGGAGGAATTAATGAGAGATAAAGAGGTATCTAATAATTCAAAAATAATGAGGGAAGTATGGGGAAGTTTTAAAATCAAACCTCAAAATTTTTAATTGAAAATAATGGTATAACAACATAATGAAATTTGGGAAAAAAGAGAAAGGAAGAAATCCCTTACTTGGAAGTGTGATGCCAAAGGTTCAGAAGAGGCTTGAGAGGGGATTCCTGTGATATTAGGGCACCTTGGTAGGATTATATAGATAGGAGGGCAGAGTTTGGTTGAGCTCCAAAGGCTTCTAATATAGATGAAGTGGGAGCTTGGGAGGGTTTATATAGGAAAAGAGAGGGAAATATTTATTATTTAGGTTTTAGGCACCACACATTAAACTAATCAAAACCACAAAACAAACCATGGTTTTTTCCAAATGGGAGTGAAAAAAATTATTTTACAAGCAAAATGGCTGAAATTATTAAAATATTAGGCTTTTTTATGTGGAGGTGAGTCATACTCTCAAGGAAATCATTTTAAAAAGTTAAAATGTTTTATAAGTCTTGGAGGGTCCACTAATGATTTGTAAAATAAATCAAACAAACATAAAATCACATTATTTTACTAGTAACACATATATTGGATGGAAAATCCATTTATAGTATTTTATTACATAGATTTTATGTCATTAGGATGTCATAAAACATATAATATAATTAAATGATATTTGATTTTTACCCAAAAATTCAGTTGTCTACAAATTTTTTGAAAAATTCACTCTTTGATAATTTTGATGTCATGATTCCAAAAATAATACTCATCTTATCACAATAATTTTCTATATATTTGAATTTTTTCGTATAAAATAAATACTACATTTATCTAAAATTCATGGGTTTTGGAAAAAATGGGTTTCAAACCTTAATGAAAATTACAATTGTATTCATAAAAATTATATGATCATTTATATTTAATAAAAATTAATTTATTAATAACATTTTATTAAAATATTATTTAACTCAAAAAACCATTAATTCATAAAAATATATTTCTTAATTGAATATTAACTAAAAATACAATTTGTGCTTTAAAAACCATTTACAAAGTAACAATAATAAAATGAATTTATATTATTTATTATATAAAAAATAATGCACATAATAATAGTGAAAAGGTCTTGTTACATAACCCCTTATAACATCCACATAAGACCTAAGGGTAAGGTGTGCAATGGTTACATACTCTTCGGGTAGCTTGGATAACATCACTTGGGTGGTAATCTCTATCAACTTACCCATTTCCCATAGGTGGTTTTAATTAAGCTTAACATGTTGAAGCTTGGCTTGGGATTGGTCAAAAGCGAAGCCCAGTGACCCCAACACCTTTATAAGCTCCGATAAATGGGATTCATGTGGATAAATTCTACTAGATGAGGCCATCACTTCCTTTGTCTGACTAAGTTGGATTTGGTAAAGATATATATTTATAATAATCACATTATCACGGATAAAAATCTATATTATCAAAGGTAATAATTCTTAATAGTATTTAAAAAAAAACAAGGAAGTGCATATTTTATGTAACTGTTTTACATAATAAGGAATTTAATTAGATCAAGAGGAAATTTCATTAAGATAATTTTGGGTCATTACACTTATCAATAGAACCCACTATACTAGACATAAAATGATTTCAAACCACCTTGATGGCTCCTACTGGTCCCAACCATAGGTAACCAAACCTCAACCCTGAACAACCAAAATAAAAATCCAATCCAAGAAGAGACTTGATTCTACCTCATGGAATCTATCTGAAGAACCTAAATTGGAGTCACCATGAATCCTAAAGACAAGGTAGTCAACAAGAGTACACTCTCACTTGGGCCTCACTCTACAGAACCTAAATCTTGGGATGATCCAAGAAAAATAACCTTAAAGGAATCCTCCTCCAAAACTCAAATAGTTAAAAATACCATCCAGATAGCCTGTAAATGAAAATAGTATTCAACCATCATTATCTACCTGAAAAAAATTAAAATGGACTACTCACAAGTTTAATTCTAACTCTGGGGAACAAATAAACCCAAATCCCCTTTGCTGGAAAAGTACAATGTGTGTACTTCCAAATAGACAAATTTGAATCTCAAAGCTGCTCCGGGACATGTACTTCTATATGTCCAAAGAAGACATGGGGTGTAATCATGTACTGGTATATGGCCACGGTATAAATAGGTTTTGGATATAAACCTCAACATGGGGTGTCTTCTTGAGTACATAGGCACATGGTCGTGTCCCACTACATGGGGTGTACCTAGAGTGCACGACATGTACATCCCAAACTCCACCTACCCATGTACGTGACCACCAGGATACGTACATGGATGAGTAATTCTACATGGTGTTTAATTAATGCACACGACATGTAATTATAAAAAAACCAAACTTTCCTACATAGGACGAACACATAAAATCTGTTCATCAAACCACATCTCATGTGATTGGGATTTCATTAATGAAAATCCATCTGAATGTTCCAAAATGATTTGATTCACTTGACACCACAAAATCGAACCTATAGGGGTCCCCAACAATCCAAAAACCAATTTAAAACAAAGAAAACTACTATATGGGTATTTAAGGTAAAAAATATAAGGTCCTACCTCATTTCAAAAACCGTTGAGGATTCAATCTAATTCACATTTTGCAGCACCCACATGATTATCTGATGCGACCAAAGCTCTGTGTCATCGTATCTTTATCCACAACTCAATATTCCATAAATATACTCTCCCTCTCCTCTTTATCATCTGAAGTAATCCCTAATGGTTTGGGGTGTATGCAACACTCTAGGGGAGGAAAATACTAAAATAAAAAAAATGGGAAAAGAAAGAAAAATGAAGAAAAAGGAGAGAGAAGAAAAGGGGGACCAACTCATCCCCAGTGCCTAACAGAAGGGTTTTCCCATCCTGAAAAAAAATCCCCCATTCCAAACTCAACCATGATGTCATAATTTAGATTTGACACTCCAAATAGATGATATCACATAATGAAAATTCATAAATAAATAATATTTAATTAATTAAATATTAAATATTGTTACAAATTTCAAGAATCTCAGAATTCTAAAACACTCTTTTTCTTGTATAGACACCCTATTCTGGGAATAAAGAAATGGTTATAAAAATTATCCAAGATCCCATGACAAGAGATATTACCATTTCATCTCCTCGAAATTTACCTGAGAAAAAAAATCAAATATACCTTGTTTTTTAAATTGTCACTATGTAGTTTTTGAATAGTTCCACACCATAAACACATCATTACCTCGAGAATACTAGATGGTCATCTAATACCCAAGCTTCACCACAAGCATTGATGCTCCAAACACTACCAAAACAATCTAATAACTGATCTTACATCATCAACCCCCTCCCAACATGAGGCACATTTTAACCTGAATGATCTGATTCACCCCATAATATGAGTATTCATATCATCACCCCTAAACCGAATCACCAAAATTGATGGCCCATTATCCTTCCACTACCAAATGTAATGGCATGACTTGGCCAAACCACTCACGCTAGAGCACCAACACAGAACAAAAACCACTTTCTATTTCTAAACAACTGGGAACAACAACCCACACTAAATAAACATCTAAATATGAGAACCACATTCCACAAATTCATATGGTAAAATCCCACCTTAAGGAATCATAAAGATTGAAAAAAGTATCCATGAAATCACACAACCCAACCATTTTTTCACCTGACCAGCACACACATTCCATTACTCAACATTGTTTTCTCCCCAAATTCCACACTAGCCACCACTCACCTCCTCAAGTTAGAGTGATCCTAAAAAACCCCTCACAAACTATCATGTTAAAATGATCCAGAAACTAAAGAACCTAAGATAACACACCTAAAACCAATCACCATGATCTTTACATGGGATAGTGACAAAAAACAGAGCACCCTTGGCACTCCCCTTTAGAAACAAGGAATATCCCTACTGCCATGATCCACCAACATGGCTACCCTCTACTCTATAATCAATCAAAAACCATGAGTGTCAATCATTACTCCAACCATGCTACCCAAAGGTTAACCAGAACCAACAGGGTTAGGCATCCGGTCAAAATATCCATCTCAAAGAGACACAAAACCGTGTATAAAACCAAAAAAACCAGGAAACCATGAGCACTCCCAGTTCTTTTCCACACAATGCTTTGTCAACCTCTTCATCTACACAAAACATCTTAGGGCCACCACAACCTGGTGTCAACTTAAGACATAACCAAGCATCTTTATGTAATCCTTTCCTTCCTCGAGAATCCACCTCCAACTATAGGGCACACCAACAACTACACCAACCAGTATGGGTTTCCATGAATCCCTAGATGAAGGGAATGAATCTCCTCCACTAGATAACACCTCACAAAAGGATGTACATAATCTACTATGAAAATAAAATACTTATTGTTTATTTGAGTAAAATTACACCATGTACTTATACAAGATAACACTGTATAATTAGTTATGGACACATTAAAAAAATAAACTGACATCATCATAAAGACACACACACATAGACATTTTCATCCTATGTTCCTAGAATGATTCAGGTACATAGGACACTTTCCATCAGGCCAATAGAAAATATTAATAATTCATAACATTCGAAAATACAGGTGAATCACTCGAGGTAAAAATCATATAATTTTAATTGTAAAAAAAAAAGAATAGAAATCCCAAAATCCATGGATACCTAAAAATCATTTCAGGAAAAGATTTTTTGATTAAATAGCTTGATATCCATAAAAACCTCTAAAAAAATCTAAAATATCATGTCCATTGACTCCCCAAATATTAAGTCAATGATAAAAAATATTCATCTGATAAAGTTTTGTCACAAAACTTCCCAGATAAACCTAACCTGAAACCTGATCCATCCTGCAATAAGGCCTCAAGAATACCTTGCCATACAATAGAGGTTATTCAATAGCAGGGAGAGTTGAAAAAGATACAGTGGTGTGGCTATTCCCGCCTAGAAAAGTGAAAAATAATGGAAATAAACTGAACATATACACATCCATGAACATCATAGTGCACATAAATAAATAAATAACAGAAATAACTGTAAATATTGTAATCATATACACATAATCAAGGAAAAATCATATATACCTTGGTCACCCATGGGGATGACCATGTAGAGAATAAAATTAATGGTAAATAAATAAACAAGGCTCAACTACTTTTCTAATCTAGACCACATACCTAATCTCCCTAACTGCTAAACAGATCCTATATGAAACTTAGACTCCACATGAGTTATCCATCTCAATCATGAAACATTGGACAACTTACTGATCCACTACAACATGCTCAACCTAAAATCATACATAATGTCTATATGTACACTAAGGTTCACTTGAAGGGGTTGAGAAAAAAATCTTAGTCGGCCACCCCCAACACTAGCCCTAACATCTACTATCATAACATGTGCATGAAACACACATCATTTCCATGCTAATTAAGTGTGACTCTAATCATATAATAAATAAAAATAAAGAAAACAAAATTGTTTAAATAATGAATATAAAAATTCTCAGGTTCTATCCTGATACCCACAGGTAAATATTCACTCACTCTGGCCCTACTAGATGAATTATGAAGTGTGGCTCATGCAGCCACAACATAAATTGTGTCTTCATGATTAAGGAGGAACTAACAAGTCCATATTAAATAAATGCACACATTTTGAACACTAGTATGTCATCCTAGGAATCAAAACTCTATGATCATATACCCAGAACTAGTACTCCAATGGTTCAATCTGAATTGGTGGTAGGGAGTCCCTGTTGACCTTCCGGTATACTACGATGTTGAAAGGTCCTTCAGAAAATGATGGGAGAATAGACCTATCATCACATTTCTAAGCTACATAGTAGGGAAGAAACCTATAAAATGGTATCGAGACCAACATAGCCACCATATTCCATGTACACTAGTGCTAAATACTGAGTTAAGGAGGTTCTATTCATCATATATTATCCATTATCTCCCTAGCCCTAACTCACAACAACAAGAGAACCAAAAAAGGGGAGATACACAATCAATCCTAGGGAAAATGGCTATTCCAGTTATATATCAAAGATCTTACCCCTCATAAGCCATGAAAAAGAAAAACCTTAAACCTAAAAGACACATCTCAAACACTAGGGCCATCTAACACTCACACCCTCCATAAAAAACCTATGATCCAACATCGACCACCACACATGCCAAACAAAACAGGGTAGCCACCATGGTTCTTAGAACCTCCGCACAATAAAAAACCCCACAAGGGACTCCTCTAGAAAACCTCATCTTAGGTAGGAAACCATTGAATGAGATATTCCAGCAAAACCAATCCTTAGGTCAAGCCCACTCAAAAGGACCATGGCTGGACTCACAACTCAACCCCATAGAGAACATTCCAAGAAGAGAAACCTCAATCAACAACCATCCTGGAAGGGAATTCTCCAGAAAAGGCCCATCATTACTATCTCAAAAACTTTTCAATATCACTCATCCATACTATAAATCTAAAATTCTCAAACCACCATAAATTCTCCTAATAGTATAAACCATAGGAAACCATACCTGAACCTAAAACAACCAAATTAATGGTCAAATCCATGAAAATATTAAGTGCATTATCCTAGAATATATCCGAATAACTTCTTGTAGACTCTCCTAGAATCCTAAAGAAAATATTATCCACAAGAAGTACCCTCAAATTGGATTAAAAACACACAACCAAACCCCTGAGATGATCCATGAACAATAACCTCAACGAAATCCTCCCAAAAAAATCCAATAGCCCAAAACACCATCTTGATGGACTTTAAATGTATGAAGGATTCAACCATAATGATATATGTGTAATAACACTCCAAATGGACTACTCATAAGTCCAATTCTGACATCAAGACATAAATATACACACAAAACTGCTCTATTGGAAATGTACATGGTGTGTACTTCCAAGTACGTGTCGTGTACTCTCAATGCTTCTACTGGAAATGTACTTGTACATGGAAAGAGTTGACATGGGGTATTGTAATGTACTATGACACAACCATGGTGTACATGGGGTATATTTTTGTACCACTACACTATGTGTCTACTCTATTACATGGCCACATGGTCATGTCCCTCTACATGAGGTGTACCTAGAGTATATGGAGTGTACACTCCAAACTCTACCTACCCATGTACATGACCATACTCTAGGTACATATCCATGTAATAATACATGGTGTTTAATTTATGTACACATAGTCTACTTATGAAAACTTTATCTCCCTAGAATAGTAATAACACATGGTGTGTTTTAATCAAACAATACACCGTGTGATTTGGATTTCCTAAATGGAAATCCCTCAAAACACCATAAAACACCCCAATTCACCCGAAACTACAAAATTGAACCTCTAGGGGTACCTAAAAACCAAAATAAAATTTTATAACTTATGAAAAAAATCATACATATATTTATGAAAAAAAAATAAAAATTTCATACATTTAGGAAGAAACTGCGGATGATTCAATCAGATTCGTGTTTATCATCACCCACACTATGATCCAGTGTGACCCGAGCTTTGCCACAGTGTATCTTTATATCCATATCAATCTTCTATCACTATAGTATACATATCTTGTATATTGTATTAATTAATCCCTAAGGGTTGGGGCTATTCAACACACCATGGGAGGAAGAGTTAAAAGGATGAAATGGAGAAAAGAAAAAGAAAGGAAAAAAAGAAGAAAATGAGAGAGAAGAAAGGGGGCTCGGACCAACCCCAATGCTTGAAATTAGGGTATGCCTTACCTGGGTAAAACCCACACACATGAATTAAAAATAATGTTGTAATTAATATCTGATGCACCAAATAAATATATCACCATCCGAGCATACACAAATCAATTATATTTTATTTTTTAATATTAAATTTTCTGCCAAAATTCAAATGGACCAGAATTCTACAAAAATCATATACTAGAGTAAAACCATATTCTAGGGCTAAAGGAATGGTCATGAAAATTATCCAAGCTTTTTTATGGGTGAAATTACCATTTCCCCCTCAAAATCATCCTAAGAGAAAAAATTAAAATTTCCCATGTTTTTCTTAAACTGTCACGTTGTGCTCCATGTAAATAATATCTATTGATTCTTACAAATATATTAAAATCAGATATATTTAACATAATAGTGAAATAAAAATTATGTATCATATATATTTAAAAATAAAATAATTAATTCTTCAACACTTACCCTTTTTATGGACTCTCCATAGAGTTTCATAAACTCCTTCAAATATTACCAACAATTCCCTCTCATATAGAACTGATTCTCCTTTATTATTGAACAACCTTTAAGATTCATTAACTAGAGGATAACTATTATAAAAACCCAATACTCTTTTCTATATTATATATTTAACCTTTATTACTAGCTACCCATTAATAGATCATAGATATCATATGTCAAATTTATATATCCTCAATGCTTTAAGAAGGTAGGGTAAAAATTTATTGAACTAATTCATATTCTCATAAGAACTTTTATAAATAATTTTATAAATATTTATACAATTAGAAAAAGTATTAAATGAATCATTTTTTACATTCATGTCATTGACATGCTTAATCATTTTGAGTATATGAGTGGAGACTAAAATTTCATTTTTTACCCTTGAATCTAATTCCTTTTAAACATCATGTTAATAAATTTTTGATTCTCAAAACCCTATAGATACAATTGTTGAACAAATATTTCCATTTAGTTTCATTCTAAGGTGTTACTATGACACGAAAAAATCTTTCTCTCATACTTGAGAATGATGATTTTTTTTCTCTAGTCTAATAGGTTTCTTACATTTAGATTCTTGTTTTTCTAGGATTGATCTAAAAGTAATGTATGATGATAAAGAGAATTTTATCTAAAATTTAAACTTTTATCAGATAAATATTTTGTATTATATTAACATAATAATTACATTTATTAAATGTATTCCCAATAAAATTATGAACTCTTTTAAAACTCACCATATCCATTAGAGGCCCATGATCCATGTTTCACTATGTGATGAATATTATTTGGTGTTCATCTAAAAACATGTATACTTATTTAATAAATCATGCCAATAATATCAAATATGACTCTTTACCCAATATATCATATGGATAAACTCAACTATATTAATTTGGAATCATTCCTAATATTTTATGCGTTACGTGTAACCGAAATATAACTCTATATACGAGGCTCTTAACTCTTAATTTCACCTCAATACTTTCATTCCATACAAATGAAAATCTAGTGGTACCTTATTTTTAAAAACCAACCTTGTTGGATGATCATGTTCAGGAATAATGTTTTCTTTGGAAAGAATTTAACACTTAGTATTTCTGAAGGGGATTAAATCTCATCATCTTATCTCATATATTATATTTACATGGATGCATAATTATAATGATTTAGTTTTGGAGACTTATTCTATACAATAGATGAATATGTTCAAACTATATAGATATATGACACATTACACAAGCTCATGATATTAAATAAAATTAAAATCTAACAATATTTATAAACATGTAAATGAACATCATTTATAATATACTTTAAACACAATCACGTAAATTCTTATAATAATATGAACTCAATAATCCTAACATGATTATTCTTGGAGTAATATATAGCCAACCGCCATTTTTATAGAAATGAATATTTCTAGGGGAAAATGAGAAATTCGACCTAAAGTGCCTCTACCCAAGTTTACTTTACTCAAGGGACACCTAAATTACATTAAAATTTTACAACATAATATATATAAACTATAATAATCCATTTAATTAAATATAATAACCCATTGAAATAAAATATCATGGTAGAAGAAAACTAAATCAATTATCACAACTTGTATGTAACTCCTAAAATGCATGTATGGAAATTTTTAGAAGCAGTTTAACACTTTAAGCTAATTCATGCATTAATTCATAATATAAAAATTATATTTATTTAAAAATATGGTATTGAACTAAAAAAATAAAGAATTCATATATTTTGACATATGATAAACATTTTATAAACATTTTATAAATAAATAAAGTATAAACACATTTTATTTAAACATGAATTATTTATATTTTATTACTAAATAAATATAAAAAAATTATGTTTATTCCAAATTTGAACTCCTTTAAATTATACGTTATATGTAATTTTACTTAAATATAAAATATTTGTAATAAAAACATAATATATATGAACTTTTAATATATTTTGTAAACATTTAGAATATCACACATTTTATCTTATCTGAACCTTGGCTATATCAATTATCAAAACCCATTTTAACATGGCTTAAATAAGTTCTCACATAATAAACAAATTATAATGTTAAATAAAGACTCTTATATTTTTCATAATTTTTAAATTTATATACATTTTATAAATTACAATTATAATTTCAATACAATACTTTTATATCAAAATTATAATTCTTATTATATAAAAAAAGGAATATAAAATTAAGATGTAATATTATTGGTATTTATTTAATAAATGTTTCTAAATCATTTATTATGTAATTATAAATATTTTTTAATTAATTTATTTATAGTAATTTAAATAATTAAATAAATATCCCAAAAAATATATAATTTATAAAAAAATAATAATCATTTTATTTATAATAAAACAAAATAAAAATAATATTTTTCGACGTATTTCATTTTTATTGATATAGAGTTTATTGTAATCCATGACATGGTGTTGCGTCTTACGAATATATGTTAAAAGTAGAGTTATATCAAACAATTTATATGTAAACTAATAATGGCCTACACTATATCATTTGGTATCTTTTAATAGTTATTTATGATATCTCGTATGTCATAGAAATGATATGATACTCTTTTTTGTAGCATTGTTAGGATAAATATTGTACCATTGTATTCTAATATTACCAATATTGAACACAATGATATATCATAAAACTGAAGGATTACATTGTTTCATCACATATGATATCTTATATCACATGTTGTGACCATATAACTACTTATGATATCATATATCATAAAATGTTCATATTTACAAGTTTTACATCATCGCTTAAAATTTCCCATTTTATAAAAGTTTCCACAGTAAAAATAATATGTCTTATTCAATTATATAAATAAAAATATTTATTTTTAAAAATAAAACTTACATCATATCCTATGATATAAAATATGACATAAATTATTTCATCATTTTAAACATGATTTCATGAATAAAGAATCATGGTATGGCTTCAATACCATTGAATGGTTTATATATATTGAACAACAATCATTCAAAGATATATAAGAAATTAGAGACCTCATTCTCCATATCACCTTACTATGTAAAATTGAAATCATGTATAAAAAATGAGGAATGTTTATCTAACACAAAAGATAAGTGATTCTAATATTTTGGATTATTGGTTGATGAAGATAATAAGGAATAAGAAACAGACTCTTCCATCCATGGTTTATTAACTAGATGATCTGAATCCCTTGAAGCTCAAGTCGGACCATCCTTATTAATATAATACTCTAGTACATTAGAAAACAAGAGGGTTTAAGACGAGAGTGAAATGGTATAGAGAAATAAAATAGTTTAATTGCAATATTAAATGAAAACTTTACTAAAATAATGTCCTCCTTATATCGGCTTTATGTATACTACCTGGTCCTCCCATGAATTTTACCATACCTTATAGAATGTACGAGTAAACTGATTTGGTCACAACACTTCTAAACTTTGGTCACTAAGTGTTATCCACCAATATTCATTATATGAAATGGTAGTCATCAATGATAGATTACATTGAACATATTATAATTTAAACACTTAAAATTTGACTAAAAATATCAATCATAGGGTGTTAGTATTATCTTTTTAAATATTATTCTATAAATAACACAACCTAATGATGTAGTTAAATCATACATAATGATTTACTTAGGTAGTTATAATATGATATCACAATATCATATAAAATGATGTAAATTTGTTTTCTCTATGCCATAAAATAAAACAAATATTTTTTTTATTGTGATATATCCATAAATATCTCACACATATAAATTCTTTAGGTATTATCTTCATTAGTAACTAAAAGGATAAAGATACAATGTCTCCTACCATTTTCCCATTCTACATCACATGAATATTCACCCTCCCTTAAAAGTATTTATTATCTCATTTTGTATAGAAAAGGGAACTAAATAAAATTAAAATTACATTCAAGAACTAAATATAATTAACCAATCCATTCTAATTATCAAATTATATATATTCATCTCAAATAATAGAAAGTATAAAGATATTTCCATATGGGAAATCATGATCAAGCATAATGGACACATAAATCCTTACATAGTTCTTTCTCCTAATGAAATGTCATTTCTTAGTAAAAATAGCTTTAAATCATTATTTAGACCTAAAATATCAACTCAACATGAATAGTTGAATGAATATGATGCTCCGATAATACATAATACAAAAATAATGGATGTATCTTTTAGGATTGTACCTCACACTATAGATGAATCTGAATTAGCCACATCCTCTTTTGGTGAATTCTCAATGGAAAATTGTTTATAATAACCCTTTTGAGTTTCCAAATTATCCAATTAATTATTTGTTCCCACTCTACCAATATTCCTTCACTCAACCTATGCAAGTGCATCACCCTATATTCTATACCTTGAAACATTTCCAGATACACTCCAACTACTAGCTTGTGAAACCCACTGACAATATTTGACAATCAATCAAAATTTAATATACTAGATACATGAACAGGGATTATTCTTAAACATTATCTTTAATTTCCCAACTTCACAACACTAGAAGCACTCCATTGGCCACATACCTTTAGAAAACAAAACTGGAAACTCAACCATTTTTACTTGGAAATTCATCCTCTTCTTTTTCAGACCACCGAACATAGTATTTACTCCAAATGGACATGGAATAAAATAAAACACATTATTTAGATCTACTATTTGAGTGTAGTACCTGTTATCACCCTATAATAATTAAATGTTACATTCATAGAGTAATTCACTATGCACAAACTATTATTTTATCATTATAATAGAAACATTTCATGATTATATTTAAATGTAAAATTAAAAAAATTTAGAAAATGGATATAATTTTTAGTTTCATAAGGCCTAATATATGTTAGGGTGAATATTTGGTATTTTTTAGAAATAGTTGATTTTTGGGTGAATAATGTAAAATACCAATTTTTCAAATACTATAACTTTTTTAAAACCATCAAGATATAATATTTACATAAAAGTCTGTGAGACCTTCCTTATTAATAATATATATATTTAATATGTAATATTATGATTTTAAATATATTTTATTGAATTTAAAATTGTATTATTTAAATTTTGGAAATCTGAGTAATGTTTTTATTCAAATAAAAATAATTTTGGTTCTTTTATTATAATAATGCATTCACAAAATTTATTAAGATTTTGGTTTGGTTTCAAAGTCAAATTAGTATCCTTTTATTATACATAAAACAACTCATTCTATAGTAATTAACATTTTAAATAATTTTGGTGTAAAAAATCTATGCCTAAAAATGAATTTTCTAAACAATTTGTCATCACGATACAAAAAAATATTTTCAAATCGAATTTTAAAAATTATATAAAATTAATATTATAAAATTGATTTCATATTTTAAATTAGGTTTATAAAATCGGGTAATGTTGTCAATTTCAATTTTGGTTATAATAAATGGTAACTATAGAAAAAATTTATCACTACAGAAATGGTTAAAAGAGTTAATGAGGTGATCAAAAATAAGAGAAAAGGTTAAAAATATAAAAAAAGCATGTCTATTTTTTTAGAGTCTATCTTGACTCGTCGCCATCTTATATCCTAAATCTATCAATGTTTTTCCACTTTAATGTGAATAATACTTTTATATTAATTTAATGTTAAGTATATTTAAATGTGTTCCACTAACACAACTTATAAAAGGACACATAATCTTCTCATATATTCACAAATTTTAAGAGAATTAACATGACCAATACTAATACAAATCATTCCCCTAGTATTATCCCTATATCTTAGAAGCATCAGTTACACAAAAAATCCAATATATGAATCCCTAAGGTGTTTCTCAAAGGAGATTACCCATGGGAGTGGTATAAGTTCTTACTAAAATTTTCTTGTTATTTTGTTTTAAAAAATCCTCCAAATATTCTATAACCATATTAAAATAACTACATAAGTATATTTAATATACTAAAATTTTATTATGTTTATGGAATGATCCTTTTTCAACTCATTTTCTATCATATACTAGTATAAATATTTCATTTAACATATGGTTTTTAATGTCTTTTATTTCATAACGGGTGATTAAAATCATTTCATGTCAATTATATAAAGAAATAAAATAATAAATAATATATATTACAAATGGTAAAACCCTTTAAAATTTGATTTTAATATAGGTTATATATAGAACTGATGTTAAAACCCTTTTTAATTTTGTAACATTGGTTATCTATATAAACGATGTAAAAAACTTGAATTCGATAAGGGTTTTAACTTCAACTATATATTTACTTGATGGTAAAAGTAAAATTTTGAATTCATGTGATAATTATTTCAATTTTTTCACATTTCATGTTGCAATTTTATAAAATGGTGCTTAAATTTTAATACATTTCCACCACAAATATATTTTTTACTGTGTATAAATCCTTATTCCCTTTATTTCATCATTTTTATCTTATTCTCTCAAATCAAATTTTCAATAATTTTTTAGCTTAAGATTAAACATGGAATTTATCATCTGAACTTAGTTATTTATTAAATTTTTCAATCATCGCTAAAATTATTCACGTTGGTCCAAGAGGAAACTCATGAGGGGGTGAATTGAGTTCCTACTTAAAGTTTATGTTAGAATAATTTATGATACAATCCACCAATTTGAAACAAACTAGTTTATTAAGGAAGTAGAGAAATAAATGTTAAATTTCTCAAGAAGTATCTATAAGGTTGATTATTCCTCAGTTGAATCACTATAACAAACTTATCCAACTTTCGAAACAGGTTCATTTAATTAAACACATATACACACCAATCAGAATAAAATATCAGAGTTAATGTAAAACAATTTTCTATTTTTGAAATTATAAGTAGTAGAAAATAGAAAAATAGAGTATTAAAAAATAAAGTACACAACAGAATTAAACAAGAGGTTCAGTCTCAATTCAAGACTTAATCCTATCCACTTGGTGATCACCCACCACCAAGTAGTTTATATTAACAATAAACTTGATACACATCCTATATCTGGATTTACAACAGTTTTTACAAACTTTCTAGGTCTTAAAACCTATACTAGAGCTTTTCCTGAGAAAAAAACAACCATCCAACACACAGATGCTTCCACAATTGTATGTGGGAAACAAAAATGTACGGAATATTTGGTGTGAGTCTTTTCACAATATTCAGGTTTAAGCACATGAGACAATGTGTGTGTAATAGACAAATACACACTACTAAAAAATGTATGATAAAGAACATAATAGATCTAATGTTAGGAAGATTGAGTTTGGAGGGCTCTATGTGTTGGAATTTAGCTCTGGATTCCTTGGGGTGAAGAAATTGCAGTTTGAGTCCTTTGGAAGTTGTATCAAAAAAAAAGTGTCGCAAATTCAGGTTTTGGTTTCTAGGTACTGAAGTGTCCAACTTCTTGGTTTGAAAGAGAATCGAGGAAGCGCAACAAGGAAGCCTTGAATTTGTTCTCCCAAATGATCTTTGTGAAGATCTTGGGTTCACATTGTATGTGTTGGTGTATTCTCCTTGTTCTTCAGGTTGGTCTTGTAATCTATCTCACCCAACATAGTCTTCTCTAGCTCGATCTTCTATTTTATTCTTGAGGTCCGATAGTAGGAATGATCAAACCACATGGGTTCTTCCTCGTACCTCGTATGGTCTTCAGATATGTCTACAGTCAACATTAATTAATGTCAGAAGAATTAAATTTACTAAATATGACCATTAGAATAATCATAAGAAAATTGAAATATTATAGAGTAGAAGAGTATAGGTATTGGTAGACTGGTAGTGGTAGCCTTCTCAATGGTAGATTTTCAATGGTAGGCTTGGTATTGATAGATTTGTGAATTCCAAAGGTTCTTCCAGAAGTAACCTTTCATTCGTATACTTCTAGCGGTAACTTCATAAAAGAAACCTTGTAGTAGTAAGCTTAAAATGGTAACCTTCTATCATTAACCTTTTTGTAGTGACTTTAGTAAGATTCCAATGGTTGGATTCCCATCAGTAACCTCGTACCAGTAACCTCTAGAGGTAGCTCTGCAACATTATCCTCTAAGCAGTAGAATCTTAGCGGTGAACTCGCATTGGTAACTCTGTGGTAAGGTTCTGCAACGATAACCTTCTAGTGGTAACTTCTACAATAGTATACTCAACTGGTGACTTAAACATAAGGCTCTTGATAGATACCTTCATACCGGTGACCTTTTACTTAAAAAAAATTTACACTGTAAACTTAATCAAGAAACTTTGAGTTAAAAAAAACATAATTGTTACATGATAAAAACTATAAAAACTAATGAAGCCTAATTTGGGATTATCAAGACTGGTGAGTCCAACAATCACCTACTGTTGATAATCACGATTTATGGCAGTGAAATTTAGAATAAGTATTATTGTATCAGATTTAAGTACATTTTTTAATCTCTTTAGTGGTATCAGGTGAATATACATGGTGTCAGGGGTAAAACATTTTCAACTAAAATATCAAAATCCAAATGAAAACATATAGAATCAGATCTAGAACCAATACAGAACGAATATATATTAGAGAAATAAGTAAAATAATTACACGGAATCAGAGCTATAATAAATATATATATCAGAGCTGAAATAATATAAAATTGAACAAATTTTATTATTGGAAATATATCATAGCATACATTTATAAGAATGTAATATATGCAAGGGATTCAATCTTCAAAATTCTCCCTCTTTGTGATTATAAAAAATATGTAAAACAAAAAGATACAAAATGAGATATTTGTATTAATGAAACAAGAGTAAATTATAGAAAAAATTACAATGATCCCTATCAAATAAGATATCCTACATTCAATCCATTTCAGATATGTCCAAGTGAGATTTTCCTTTGGGATCTGAGGAGGTAGGTTCGGAAGATGGAGATACAAGCCTAGGTATAGAAGCAAGCAAGGTCGGAGGAGCTGCTAGAGATGCATCATTAGATCAATAATGAGTATAGCTTTGAGGAATCATAGGTGTCAAGATTCTAATGGCCTGGGAAGAAGTCATCAAAGAGGCATCACTGGTTGATCTTGATGCAGTTGAGGAATCAGAAAAGGCTGGAGGGACAATAATAGTAGTACAATCCACATGGAGAAATGGTAGAAGGAGATTCCTGAAATCCAAAATGATACCTCCTCCTCTTTCCATAGCTGGGATGAAATCATCCTTATTTTCCATGAATTTTTCCAAAGTAAGTGTCAACTATCCAAGCCTACTAACGTGATCCTTAAAAGCCTGAGTGATAGGAGGAATCCTCATGTTCTCTAAAACAGCTTGAAATGACTATCCAACTGATTCTTAGTATAAAACCATTTATTATAGAAGTCAATTTTCTCTTTGATTCCCTTTTGATCTTTTGTATCCTCCCTCATGTAATCACCTACAATCTTATTAATTTCTCAGGTAGTTGAAATTACCTGAGTCAATGACTGAAGATATGAGGTACTTGCACTAGAGATATTCTCCATTTCTTCTCTAAACACTGATCTAAAGGCTTCTAGTTCAATAGGAGGGTAGGAAGATGAGGAAGAAGATGCACACAGAGGTTCCATGGTAAAATCCAATGTCTCCTTAAAAGGCTTAGTCAATCCAATGATCACCCTTTTCAAATCATTATCCTTAACATTCACATGTTCCTCCAGAGACTACTTAAAGTCATCAAACACAGTTACCAACTTTTGAATAACACTCTTAACATACTGAATGCCTTTTTTCACCTGAGTTCTTGAATCCATATATGAGTCTAAACTCACAAATTACTATTTCATAGTCTCTATATATTCTACCAAGTTTCATACCTGATTCTGGCATTCGTTCACATCATATAGAAAACTTTATTGAATTCTAGACATTATTCTTTCCAAAATAGATGTCACATGATCTTGATTTAGAGACACTGTTATCTCTATCCTAAGGATCTTTCATAATTCCATCTCTACAAATCTGATTTAAATGACTAAAATTCATACTTATTTACATAATCTTGAGGTTGAAGATCCATTGGTTGCAGTAGAGAACTAGTGGCAACAAGTTTCTCCCCCTCACATTGGAGCTTCCTTTTGGAAAAATTCAGTCTCAATTGCCATTCTTCCTTGATCAACTAAATAAATAGTAGAGTCTACTAATACCTCTTATACAAAATGATCAACCACTTAGATTACAATTCTAGATTTAACAGATTCAACTTCCTCTTCTTTTTAATTCTCTTCCATTACTGTATTTCTTATCCAAGGACAAAGACTTAGCATTCTTCTTCACTTTCATCATCATCAACTGTTTTAGACTCCTCATGATCTCATTCAACTTCATCCTACTCCTATGATGTCTCTATAATAGTAATGTATTTTAAGAAATTCTACTAAAATTATTCTTCAGTGGCTTCCTCATCATCAGTGTCCCTTAGGACAATCTCTCTTCTGGGAAATTCCTTTGGTGGACTTGGATCACCCAATAATACAGCACCAACATGGGGACTTGATGGAAGGTCAGGATAAATCCTTTCATATATAGGAGAATCCTCTATTTCTTGTACAACAAAAACCTCCACTTATTCATCTGAATACACTGGTTCAGCTTCATCAGGTTTTAAACATGGTTCTCTTTTATCCTGTTTTCTAGTAGGATTGAAAATAGGGTTGAAGTCTTCATATAGATTATCCTCATCATTCACCCATTCCTTTCTCCAAGGGTTCTAATTCATCTTCATAAACTTTAAAATAATTTTTGGTAATACATTAATTGTCCTTTAAAACTATGGTTTCTTCCTTATTTCCAGCCACACTTTTCTCTTTCAACATCAAAGATATCAGCTAGTCATGAAATAATGAATTTGACATGGAACTAGGCCTAATCATATCCTCTAACTGAACCATCGATAATCTACAAAGGTTTATCCTTTGTCCATGCTTCAACAAATACAACATAAATATTTCTTGATATTTCAAATTAGAAATGTACCCTCTCATGGGACTTAATACATGTGGGATAATCTAAAATGGTAATTTGTTTTCCCCATCCATATCAGCAGCATCTACCTTTCCTGGGATTCCACTCCCTGTCAGTTTTTCCAAAGCCTCTTTATAGTAAAAAAAATCCATAGTGGGGGGAACCACTCCAGAATAATAGTCAAATATGCCTTCATGTGGGAATCATAAACAATCATCCCATTAAATAGAAGAGAAGCTTACACTAACTTCGTTTACCTTTGAAAACATTCGGTTCTCATCCTCATATTTTTTAAACTTCATAAACTCATAAAACTCCTTTACTAGCTTCGATTAGTATGTTACATTGTATTTTGAGGAGAATTCTACAATGTCTTGAGATTCAAGTTCCTTAAACACTATAGGATTTCTCAAAAACAACCATTCTGAACTTAATTTTTTCTCAGACATGATTTCCCTCTTCAACAAATGAGGATTGATCGGCTTTTCCATAACTTTTCTTCCACCACTAGACTTAGCTCGAGGTCTATTTGGGTTCGGTGCATATACATCATCACCAACCATCAGTTTCTTTACTCATTCCATTTCAATTTGATGCGGTTTGAGAGTTTTAGTTGTAGGTTAGGTTCAAGGCTTCAAGGGTAAAATGTTTGGGAGAGTATTGAAGTGGATCAAAATGTGACTTCAGACTTTGTTTTTTATCATTTAGGGATCAACAAAAAAATCGAGTAAATGAAATGAATAAAATTAAAATGTTTCAGATTCCATTAGAGAACATGAATTAAAAGACCTATCCGTAAGGTCGACTAGCAGTAAGTTGAATATAGTAAGGTCTATCAATGAAGTCCAATGGTAAGGTGTCCAAATGTTGAGGTCCAATGGTGAGGTGTCCTAACAGTGAGGTCCAACGGTGAGGTGTCCTAACGGTGAGGTGTCCTAAAGGTGAGGTGTCCTAATTGTGAGATGTCCTAACACTAAGGTGTCCTTAACTAAAATTAATCATACCTACCACTTTTTTGATGTAATTTAACCTCTCACAATGCAAATTCTTTGTGAATATATCAGCCAATTGATGTTCAGTGACAATGAATTCAAGAGTGATATCCCCTCTTTGATAATGATCTCTCAAAATGTGATGTTCCGCATCAATGTGCTTTGTCTAGAATGAGATACTATATTTTTAGAGATGTTATTAGAAATTTTATTATCACAATTTATAGAGACATGTTTGAATTGATATCTATAATCTAGTAAAGTGTGTTCCATCCATATAATTTGAGGATAACAACTACCCGCAGCTATATATTCAGTTTCGGCAGTGGATAATGCATAAAAATTCTATTTCTTAATACACCATGATACTAGTGACTTTCCAAAAATGTGACATGTTCCAGAGGTTCTCTTTCTATCTAACTTGAAACCAGCAAATTGAGCATCTAAATAAATTATCAAATAAAATGAATATCCTCTTGGATAAAATAGTCCTATGTTTATAGTATACTTGAGATATTTAAAAACCCTTTTAATAGTAGTTAAATAAGATTCTTTGGGATTAACTTGAAAATGAGAGCACATACATACACTAAACATAATAGAAGGTTAGATAGAAGTAAGGTAGAATAGACTCCCAATCATACCTCTATAATTGGTTTGATCCATGAGTTTACCAGTTTCATCAGCATCCAACTTACAAGTGGTACTCATAGGTGTATCAATACCATTATTACTATCCAAAACAAAAGTTTTAAAAATATCTTTAGTATATTTACTTTTATTTAAAACAATTCCATTTTTATTTTGAAAAATTTGAAATCCAAGAAAAAAATATGTTCCCCCATTAGACTCATTTCAAATTCATTTTACATCATCTTTGAAAATTATTACATAATGAATTTTTAGAGGATCCAAAAATAATGTCATGTAAATAAATTTTTACTATCAAAACATCTTTGGAAATCATTTTAATAAAAAGAGTAGGATTAGATATCCCTTTAGTAAAACCTTTTGAAATAAGAAAAGAAATGAGGCTATGATACCATGCTCTAGGAGCTTGTTTTAGACCATATAATGATTTAGAAATTTTAAAAACATGATTTGAAAAATGGGGATTAGTAATTCCATGGGGTTTTTCAATGAATACATCCTCAACTATATACTTATTTAGAAATGTACAATTAACATCCATTTTACAACGTTTGAAATTCAGATGATGTATATATGCATGTGGTATCCTAATGGATTCTAGTCATGCTACAAGTGTAGAGTTTTCCACATTGTCTATTACTTATTATTGACTATATCTTTGTGCAACTAATCTATCCATGTTTCTAAATATATTTACAGACTCATCACCCTTGTTTCTAAACACCCATATAGTGCCTATGGTAAAAGTTTCCTTAGGTCTTTGTACTAATTCCCAAACTTTGTTTCTTTCAAACTGATTTAATTATTCTTGCATATCTATCACCCAAAATTCATCATTGATTGCATCATTAATTTTATTGGGTTCAATATGAGATATAAAAGCTTGATGTTCAACCTTATTTCTCATAGAATCTCAAGTTTGTGTCCATAAATTTAGATAACCTACTACAACATCTAAAGGATGATTCTGGAGTGTTATAATACCTCTATAAAGGTTGGGAATAGACTCTTCATGGATTTGTATAGGATCATATTCAATAGGCTCAGATTCTGGAAAATTCCCATAACTAGTTGTTTTCACTGGGGGTTCACTATTTTTATTTTCATGGTCTATAATTGACATATCTTCCTCAAGATATTCAAGAGAGGTTTTAGATTCATGTGGATCATTTTCATTAAATTGGACATGTACTGATTCTTCTACACATTTGGTTCTCATATTGAATACTCTATAGACTTTACTAGAGATTGAGTAACCTAGGAAAATTCATTCATCACTTTTGGAAGAAAATTTTTCAAGATTAACCCTGTTGTTAAGGATAAAGACTTTTCAACAAAAAACTCTAAAGTAATTAACCCTAGGATTCCTATTGTTCCAAAGCTTATAATGGGTATTCTTAAGAATTGGTATAATTAAAACTTTATTGATGATGTAACAAGCTGTATTAATAGCTTTATCCCAAAAATAGATAGGAACGTTATACTTATTAAAAATAGCCCGAACAACCTTTTGAAGTGTCCAGTTTCTTCTTTCTACAACTCCATTTTGTTGAGGTGTCCTAGGAGCATATAAAATTATATTATTTCCATTACATGAGAAAAAATATTCAAAATATTGATTTTCAAACTCATGACCATGATCACTTCTCAAGGCCTTAATTCTAAGCCCTCTAAGATTTTCTACAGAATTGGAATATTTAATGAAGTAAGAACATGCATCAATTTTGTGAGCTATAAAGTATACCCAAGTCAATCTAGAAAAAACATCTACAAGAACATAGAGACTATGCATCCCATTTAAACTTGAATATCTAGATGGTCAAAACATATCCATGTTAACCAACTCAAGCGGTTGATAAGTTGAAACTTCATTCTTTGGTTTGAAAGAAACTTTTTGTTATTTTTCCTTTTGAAAGGAATTTCAAAATTTGTTAAATGGGAATTTAAATTTAGGTAAGTCTCTAACAAAACCTTTACTAGTTAGTTTCATAAGTGAGTGCACATTGTAGAATCCTAATCTTCTATTCCATAACCAAGATTCCTTATGAAAATAATTTAAACAAGAAACATTTTTCTTATCTAAAGAGTTTTAATCAACAACATATATATTTTAATTTCTAAGAGCAGTGAATATTAAATATTTTTTAGAATTAAAAACATTGCATGCATCATTTTCAAACATAACATTAAAACCATCATCACACAACCGAGAGATACTAATTAGATTGTACTTTAACCCATCAACAAAAAGTAATTTTGAAGTTATTATAGTATTAGGGTTACCAATTTGGCCTAAGTCGACGATCTTTCCTTTAGCATTATCACAAAATGTAAAATGTACACCATCAACATTTATTAGGCTGTTGAAGCATGAATAGTCTCCTATCATATATCTTAAACATCCACTATCTATGTACCATAGGGTTTTATAGGAACTCTTTAGACAAGTTTCCTACAAAAAACATTAATCATAGGGTAACTTTGGTACCCAGATTTTCTTGGGTCCAAAGAGGTTATCCAGTAAAGCTTGGGGAACCCATATTTGTCTTATAAGTTTCCTATAATCAACAGACATGTTTTGAACATTAACACTTTGTTAGGTCCTTTAGAAATTTGTTTTTCAAGAGATGATCTAGAACATTAACTAGCAATGAACTTTCCTGATTTTGGAATAAATTTATTTTTAATAATCCTTCTTTGTCCTTGTTGATATACTTGAACAGTTGTGTATTTTGGAGCAATTGTTTTCTCTAGAAATTTAGTCAAGGTATCCCTACCAGAATTAAACTTCTAAAGATCTCTTTTTAATTTCTCATTTGATAATTTAAGTTCTTTATTTTCTTTTAATAGCTGAGTAAATGTTTCCTTTTCAATATTCAAATCAGACATATAATTGGAATTTTAATCATGTTGTATTTTTAATGATTTATATTTATCATTGATCTCACTAAAGGTATCTTCAAGAATTCTATAATATTTAAATAGATCACCCTTAGTCGCATGTTCATCATTATTTTACTCACTTTTATTTCCATAATAGTAATAAATATTTATTAGAGAATTAAGTGTTACCTCAGATGTTTCTATCATGAAACAAAGGTTTGCATGACTATTATTTTTAGTATTAGAAGTGTCAGATCCACTAGAGATGTCTTTTGAATCACTCTAAGTAGATTTCAAAGCCTTTTTATATCCCTTTCCCTTGCCTTCATATTTTTTCTTAAATTTCAGCTTGGGGAAATCATCCTTCACATGACCTTTTTATTTACACTCATAGAATATTATCTCAATTGTGTTGTCATTCAATTTTTTGTCTTTATTCTAATGTCCTTTACTATCAAACCTTCCTTTATAGTTTGGCTTTATAAAGAACATATTCTTTCAGTAGAAGTTTTTGAATCTTCTAGTAAGTCGAGTCATCTCCTCATCGCTATTAGAATCTTAATCTTCACTGGTGGAACTGCCTATAAGAACTTGAACCTTTTCCTTATCTTTTCTCTTTAAGGTAGAAGTCATGAATGCTACTGATTTCTTTCTTGGTTCTTCATCTACATCTTGATTCACCTTAAGGTCTTCTTCATACATCATGATTTTTCTAATTTTTTCCATCACCGGTAGCTTGCTTATGTCACATGATTCTCGGATAGAAACAGAAGTTCCTCTCTATCTGTAAAGTAGGCATTGAAGCAATCTCATAAATTGACCCTTGTTTTCCACTGGTTTCCCAAGAAGAGTCATGATATTTACTATTTCATTGAACCTAAGATACATGTCATTGATAGGTTCATCATGCTCCATTTTAAAATTATCATATTTAATAGTATAAGTATTTCATTTCATTTCATTAACATTAGTTGTTCCCTCATTGTAAAAAGCCAAAGTATCCCAAATTTCATATGCAGTTTAAGAGATAGATATTCTATTGAATTCTTTGTCACCTAAAGAATACTACAATGCATTCATTCCTGTATAGTTATTATTAAACATAGCTTTAGTCAACTGATACCATGTGTCCCTAGCAGTAGCAGGTAATTCATGTTGTTCTCCAATTGAGTCCCAGATTTCAGGACCCATGCTATCTAGATATATTTTCATTTATAATTTCCACTAAGAATAGTTATTAACAATAAAGAAATATGGCTTGTTAGTAGTTTCACCGTCAACATAGTTATCCATAGATAATTAGAATTTAAATAACTGAAAATTTAGATATGATAGAAATTTTAAGATCTTTAAGATACGAATAAAATCACAGTTGAAAAGAATTAATAAATATTGAAAAACAGTTCTGATGGTATCGATATACATAGCTCTGATACCAAATGTTTGTCCATGTGGACACTCAAGAGGGAGATGAATTGAGTTTCTACTTAAAATTTAAATTAAACTTTTTTATAATAAAATCCCCCAATTTGAAACATCCCAATTAATTAAGGTAGTAGAGATATAAATTTTATGTCTCTCAACAAGTTTCTCTATGTTTGATTAGTCCTCAGTTGAATTACTATAACAAAATTATCTGAATTTTGAAACAGGTTTACTAGATTAAACACATATACACACCAACCAAAATTAACTATGAGAGTAAATGTAAAATAGTATTATTTTTTTGAAATTATAAGAAGTGGAAAATAGAAAAATAGAGTATTAGAAAATAAAGTACATAATAGAATTAAAAAAGAGGTTTAGTCTTAAGTAAATACTTAATCCTCTCAACTTGGTGATCACCTACCACCAAAAAGATTATATTGACAATAAACTTGATATACAACCTTTATCGGGCTTTACAATAGTTTTCACAAACTGTCAAGGTATCACAACCTCTACCAATGTTTTTCATGGGAAAAAAACAACTAATACAGACACAGACTCTTCCATAGTAATACGTTGGAAAAAATGTATGGAATCTCTGGTGTGAGTACTTTTAGTATCCTTCAGTTTAATCACAGGAGACAGTGTGTGTAACAGAAAAACACATAATTCTAAAAAATGTACGATAATGATCACAATAGATATATTGTTATGAGGATTGATTTTAGAAGGATCTATGTGTTTTTATTTCAGCTATGGACTCCTTGGTGTGAATAAATTGTAATTTCAGTCCTTATCTGGATGTTGTCTCCAAAAAAGAGTGTCGCAACATCAGGTTCTGGCTTCCAGGTACTAAAGTGTTCAGCTTCTTAGTTTGAAAGATAATCGATGAAGCACAACAAGGCAGCCTTGAATTTTTTCTCCCAAATAATCTCCATGAAGATCTTGGGTTCATAGTGTCATTGCTGGTGTGTTCTCCTTATTCTCTAGGCCAGTCTTGTAATGTCTCTCACCCAGTATAGTCTTCTCTAACTCGATCCTCTATTCTATTCTTGAGATCTGATAGTAGGAATGATCAAACCATGTGAGGTCTTCGTCATACCTCTTACGGTCACCAGATATTTCTACAATCAACATTAATTATTGTTAGAATCATTAAATTAACCAAATGTTACCATTAGTATAACTTTAAGAATATTAAAAAAGTATAGAGTAGAATAGTATAGGTATCGGTAGACTGGTAGTGGTAGCATTCTCAACAGTAGCTTATTAATGATAGTGTTGTGAGAGGTAGACATGTGAATTCAAAAGGTTCTTCCAGTAATAACCTTTCAATAGTAGAATTGTAGTGGTAACTTCATAACAAAAACCTTGTAGCAGTAAGCTTAAAATGGTAACCTTCTAATAGTATCAATTTAGTGGTGACTTTATGAAGACTACAATAGTAGGAATCCCATCTGTGACCTTGTACTGGTAACCTCTAGAGGTACCTCTACAACATTAGCTTTTAAGCGGTATACTCATAGTGGTGAACTCACATTGGTAACTCAGCAGAAAAGTTCCTTAGTGGTAACCTTATAGCAGTAACCTCTCCAACAGTAGACTCAACCAGTGACTTAAACATAATTATCTTAAAAGAGACCTTCATATCGGTGACCTTTTACTTATAAAATTTTACATTTTAAACTTAATCAATAAAGTAGTGAGATTAAAAATAAATAATTTTTACATGATAAAAACTTTAAAAACTAATGAAACATGATTATCATATAAATGAAACATTATTTGGGATTATCAAAACCGGTGAGTCCAACACTTCATAACCATTCTTATGATGATAAAGACTTATCCTAATCGAGTTACAATGATAAAACATCCACCTGAGATTCACTTACCGAAGTGAAAAATTATTTATTGATTGTTTTTGGTTTACCATAAGTTACTTCCTTAAAAAAGAAGAATATTGGAAAATAACATAACAATTCAAATGAAACCACCAAGAACCATGAAATTTTATCAAATCTTTAAGTTTACATTTTATTTTTTCTATTCGATGTCTGTACATTTTTTCTCATATTCATCTTATTTTATTTGAAGAAAGTAATATCAATCTATGTTTAAACAAATTAATCACATTCTATATCAGATATTTTAATAATTGATGTGAAATGAGACTTCCTATACTGGTTTTCTAAAATACTGACTTCAAAAGGTGAAGATTTATCTTTTTTATATCAATTATTAAATTAACTAATGTGAAAAACCTCATGGAATGAGACTTTCAATTTTAGTTTTTCAAAAAACTGATGTCTAAAGTAGAAATTTTTTTATTACATCGGTTATTAAAATAACCAACATTAGAAGCCTCAAAATTAAATATTTCAAGGATCATTTATAAAAACCAACATCGAAATTCCAAATTTTAATGTTCATGATTTTTTTATTCAAAAATGATGTTAAAAATAGAGAAACTCTATTTTGAAGATGCATTTTTCTACTAGTTCTATAGATATTAAAGCATCACTCATGTGTACGTACACATAGAATACCACCTCCACATAGATATGTAATTCATTTTTCATCAATGAATCACATTTCATAATATAAATATTTAATTAATGAATATATTTGATATTTATAATAGAATTATGATTCTTGAAAGATAACATATCATATACATTCTTACCCTTCTACCCATTGGAAAATGATAATGTCATTCATACATTCATGTGGACCACCACCTCTATGAAGTGATGTAATTCATTTTCCATTTTTGAATTACATGGATGGTAATAAGGACGGATTTAATGAATAAATATGAAATGTATAATATGTATATAATTACTTAAAATTAATCATTTATTTATTTCATTTCATTTTGATACATTATAAAAATGAAAAAGTTGTTTATACGTACGTATGGACTACCATAATCATGAAGCAACATGTTACATTTTTCATGAAAAAATTTCATGATTGGTAAAAAAATTTCAATTAATTTATAAATATTATTAATATTTCAATATTAATATCTTGGAGATAATGGATCTGGGACTCATTTAATTATATTCAACCTAACGATTTTTTTTTTCATTTATGAACCAGTCATACTAAAAATATATAACATGAACGTAACTGATTTAGTAACCATAAAATAAATGGAAATAAATTAAATTAAATGGATTATGATAAGCAAATGAACCATAAAAATTAACATAAAAAATTAAATAATTAATATATTTTTATTATACAGGTTGTTTGAGTTTGATTGATAAAGCAGAAATCCAAGGTAATGGATTATTCTATAATCTCATTTTTATTCAAGATTGTATATTTTTAAATTTCCATTAAATTAAATCTTACACTATATATTTCTAAAATCCATTTATTGTATTTTTCTATATGTATCTAAGTATTTTATTATTTTTCATTTAATTTCTTCTATGTGTTTCTTAAAACGACGAAGAATATTTTTTCAAGGAAAACCAAAATTTTTTCCATTTCATTAAGAATCATAATCCATATCCATATTTTCTATAATTTTTTCAATATTTTTCTAATATTTATCCAATAAATCTTCAAAGTATTCTTTAACTATATTTTAATTTCTTTACAATGTTTTGAAAGGAATCTAATTAATTTTTTAATGAGGAACTTTTGACTTTTTACCGAAATTAGGAAAAGAATACTTATTTTAATGTTTTCTAAATAAATGTATTTTCCCACCATCATAACTATCAATTTCATTTAAGCTTTATTTTAATGTTTACATTTTTATTTTCAAATAAAGTCTCTTTCTTAATATTCTAACTTTTTTAAAAAAATTATCAAATGAAAAACATTTTTGTCTCATGATTTCAAAGAAAGGTCCAAATTTTATTTTAATGTGATTTTCATCTATGTAAGCATCATATGTAGATTACATATCTTTATTTGGGATAAATTATAATGATACTATCTATCTTATTTCTCTAGTTTATTTATGATCATGTTGTTTTATTTATTTACTTGGAAAATATTGACCTTTTGTATGTGATTTTTTCAAAACAAATGGTTATATTGATTATGTATTGAACTATATTTTTATTTCATTTATATGATGAATTAATTAGAATTAGTATGTGATGGGTGGGACCTATTATAATTCCTTGATGCATTGATAGGTCTCATGAGAAAAAATAATATTGGTATTTGGCATGCGTATTACCTATTTACAAATATTGTTTTGGCACAATGACATGACAATAAGATTATGATTTCTAAAAATATAAATTATATCATTATAAAATCAAATATTTTTAGCCAAGAGATTATTTATATTTTCATGTCATCCATGGATATATTCCCCTTTCATTATATTAATTATATGGAATATTTAATTTATGATTATTAAGTCTTATTAATAATGTTTTTTTATTCAATGATAGATTTTGACATATGCATTCCCTTAGTGAGCTTTTGATCTCACCCTTTATTATGTTTTCCATTATTCGTGGTACTATGAATTAAACTAGAAATTGTTTTAGGTATATAATAGAAGGAATATTAATGTTGTCATATTATTTTTTTGTTATATTTTATGTTTTAATTTGTAATATGAAAATAATGTATGCATATAGTATCTAAATACTAGAAAACAATTGCATTCCATGGGATGTAATATATTATATCCTATGCCAATTTAGTAAATTAATAACTAAATCATTGTTACTTAAGTTGGGGGTTTTCAATTATTATTAGAGTAATTTTAATAGGAACCTTGGGAAATAGATCCAAAAAAGTATAATAAAGCATAGTGAAAACAGTATTAAAAACCTTATGATATTAATGAAAATCTCTTAGAATAGTTTACATAGATAAGATTCATATTTTATGATTCAATATTAATGTTTCTATGGTATAATTTATAATAATCCATTATTTATAAATGGATCTTAGAAAAAGGAATTCATACTATATCAACACCTGAAACCTATGTAGGGATTTATCTCATGATCAAGTCAATGAATTCAATGAGGCCGGTGTAGGATATAAGTTAATTATAACTATATTGGTTCTGTTCTCTTAGATAACGATCGATAATCCTTCTTTTACGGAGTAACATGTTGATCCCCAACATGGTGCAACAATTTTTGACCACTTCAAGTGACAACAACCTATACATTTCAATTGGACTACTAATCCATTTGAAACTGAGAAATGGATTATGTATCTAGGGAATATATTTCTCACATTGGGAGCTAGTGAAATAGATACTGTTATTATGCCAGTTTATTATCTAAAGAGAGATGTTGATCTGTGGTGGTCACTAATCCAAAACACTAAAGTGGGGGAAGACATATAGATTATATAATTGAAGACTTATAAGGTTATATTCATCAAAAAATAATTCCCTTATTAGAAAAGAGATGATATATAATGGAAATTATTCTATATAATGAAAAAGGAAGAGAAAAATGTTATTGAATATGAAGCTGAATTTACAAGGTTCGAAACTCACACTCTAGTTTATTTACATAATCCATGAAATAATATTTATCACTTATTTTATTGGATTAAACCTATCCATTGAAGGGAATTTGTGTAAAAAAATGTTTTATTATACAAGAATATAGTATCACGCTCAATCAGTAGAGATAAAGAATTGTCTATGACCTATTATTCTAGGGAAATCAAGAAGATAAGGGGGTGACAAAGAACCCTAAATATATATATGTTGAAAAATGGAATAAGGTAAGGATGTAGTTTCAAATTTTTAATACATTTAGAAAGAAACATAATGTAATGTTCTTGAAGTTATTGGTAAATTCCTTTTAGTTCGGAAAGAAAGGCCATCAGTCTTATGATTGAAAGTGAGAGAAAAAAAGCAGAAAATTAACAATTATTTAAATTTAAGGACATAGGGAACTATTAGAATGAATTACCCAAGTGTAAAAGAAAATTACTTCAAAAAAGATCAAGGGAGAAAGGCCAACATTATAAATTTACTACTTCTGAGGAAGAAATTCCAAATGATGTGATGACTTTTACTTTTTTCATAAACTCAAAGTTAACTAATTATTCATTTGATTCTAAATCTACATACTCATTCATATATTTGATATTTGTTTCGAGCATTAAATGATCCTCTATCACTCAGGTTAATGGGTTTTCCATCAAATCAGCTATTTGGAATCTTATTTCTACTAAGATATATCAATAAATCCTTATTCATATGTATCTATATTCCCTAGTTTTAAAATTGATTGTCATAGTTATGATTGGGTTTGAAAAACCCTTTGTATAGCTTGGATTTAAAATTATATAAAAGAGAATATATTACAGATAAATTGATTCTACTATTTTTAAGGTGATAAAGAATCCCTTATTTTTCATGGATAAACTTCATTATCTTAATCTTTTATAGAACCACATCTAGAATCTAACCTTAAAGAAATTATAGGATAAGTGGATGATAAAACACTATCATTGAATATGAAATACATCCTGAGTGTAGTGGATGTGACTATTTTATGGAAATACACTGATTGGTTTCTAGAAAGATTATAGGGTCATCCACCTAATCATGAAGTTGAGTTTTCTGTTAAACTTATCATTGATGAAAAACATATATCAAAGACTCCAAAGATAATGGAATCTGTGGAATTGGTTGAGTTGAATAAATAATTACCTATGTTTTGAGATAAATAATTTATATACCTCATTTATTATATATTGAGGATCCCCTATACTATTTTTGAAAAAGAAATTACATTTATATATGGTTTTGAATTTATTAATGGGATATCAATGATGTCACTATAAATAATAAGTATCATTTGTCACATATTGATGACTTGTTTGATGAAATTCAAGGAGCTCAATATTTTTCCAGGATCAATCTCAACTCAGTTTATCATTATTAATGGATTGTGAAATAAGATCTATCAAAGTTGAAAATTCATAATAAGTACGCAAATAATGAAATTATAGTAATTCCCTTCTGATTGACTAATGCACCTTCTGGTTTTTATGGATCTTATGAATAGAGTATTCAAGGATTATCTTGATAATACTGTGGTGGTATTCATTAATTATATCTTGATATATTATGTAATCCATAAATAGAATGATAATCATCTATGAATAATTCTTTATAATCACAATGAAAAGGAATTATATGGGAAATTCAATATGTGTGAATTTTTCCATCAATAATTTTCTTTTCATTGGAATTCTATATCCATGGATGGAATATATGTTGATCCTTTAAAGATAAATGCTTTCAAAGATATTACTATATCGACAAATATCACTAAGATATGTAGATTCCATTGTTTATAAGGTTACTATCTCTGGTTTATTAAAAAATTTACCATTTTGGAAAACCCATTAACCAAATTGATACATAAAGGGTTTAAATTCATATGGTCAAGGGAATTAGAAGAAATATTTTAATATATAAAGATGAAATTGTATAATGAATCAGTATTTACTTTAACATTGAGAAATTAAGTGTTTGTGATATATAATAATGCATCAAATAGAGGACTGGGTAGTGCTCTTATGAAAAATTATAGAGCGGTTCCTAATGAATCAACTTAATTGAAGATCCATGAATAGACCTATAAAACTCATGATCTTGAGTTGGAATATGTAATTATAACCTAAAAGATATTATGACACTATATTTGTGGTGAAATATGTGATATATATATATAATAAAAAATTTACGTACATATTATATTATAAAAACTCAATATGAGGTAAATAAAATGGTCATAACTACTCAAGGAATATGATTTATTGATACACTACCACCCTGGGAAGTGAAATTAGTTAGCCTATATGTTGAGTTTGAGGGACCATGGTGTTCGATCTAATATGATAATTAAAAAGGATCTTATATTCATAGATTTAGTAAATTTAGTTATGGTAATTTATTGGAAATGGTAAAATTTAATTTTTTTTCCAAGAAATATATAGACTATGTTTATTGGAAATTGTAAAGAAGTTCTAGCTGGATGTTAAGGACTTAAACAGAAATATTGATGTAGTTAATGATGGGAGATTGATAGAATTATTTATGTTTGGGAGGATGTTTTGTGTTCCATCCATATTGGGGCTGAAAAGGATCTACTAGATGAAGCACATGGCTCAAATTTCTCTATTCACCCTGGTATCACAAATAAGTACATATATTTAAGAGAAAACTTTTGGTGTGATGTAATGAAGATGTAAATTATAGACTATGTGTCATGATTCTTGGAAATATATTAGGTAAATGATAAAATATGAAATCCTAATTGAATCATGGACCCTATACTGATACCAATATTCAAGTTAGACAATATTACGGTGGACTTTTTTGAAGGACTTCCATAGACTCCAAGGAAAAATGATGCATTATGAGTCTTTGTTGATTACCTTACTAAATATTTATATTTACTAGAATTAAGGGAATGTGTACCCTTAAATAGATTTATTATCTCTATATTAATGAATTTTTGATACTTTGTAGTGAACCTTTATCAATTTTATTTGATAAGGACCCTCGATTCACATCAAAATTTTGGAAGAATATCCAGGAATCTCTCAATAGTGTGATGAAACTAAGAAAATCATATAATCCTCAAAATTATGGGTAGTTAGAAAGGACTATTAAATCAATGGAAGTCATTATGAGATCATTCAGACTTGACTTTCGTGCTACGTGGGATCAATATCTTCCTCTGGTAGAATTTGTATACAATAATATCTTCAATTCAAGAATCCAGATGGCAACATATGAAACATCATACTAGAAGATATATCGTACTCCAACATGCTAGGAATAAGTTAAAAAAATAAATCTAGTAGTCTCATAATATTTTGAGTAGAAAACTATGAAAAGTGCATCATATTCAAAATCATATCAAGGCACATCCAGGTTGTAAAAAGAGTTATGTTGATAACCAAATGAAGGATTTAGAATTTTATGTGGGGATCATATAATATCAAATTTGTCCCCAAGGAAGGGTGTTATTATATTTTTAATAAAGGGGAATATATGATCAAGGTTTATTTGGATCATTAATTTTTTTTAGAGAATTTCATTTGTGACTTACCAATTGGTTATGCCACCAATCCTCTCTAAGGCACAGACCATCTTCAATGTTTCTTTATTGAGGAAATAAATAATAAATCCAACAACTGTACATTCATATGAGAGAATATAGTTGTAATATTATTAATATTACAATGAATATATTGTCCAAATTCTTTACACTAGAGAGAAAGTTTTGTGGAATTGAATAGCTTAGCCGGTAAAGGTTCTTTTTAGAAATCACAAACAATATGAGGAAACATGGGTGCCTGAATAAGCTTTAAGGAAGCATTAAAAACATTTTTTTTAAGAAATTAAATTTAATATAATTTATAATATTAAATTATTTAATGGGGACGAATGTATAACCAGATATTTTCCTATAATAGGTAAGCATTACATCCCAAAACCATTTCCTAATACTCATCCTATTATTTTATCATTATAATAGAAATAGTTTATAAATACATTGAAAAGTAAAAATTATAAAAATTATAATTTTAATATGATAAAATTGATATTGATTTTGGAATCATAAGGTTGAATTTATCTTTGGGTGATTTGTTGGGATTTTTCATAAATTGTTTATTTTTTGGTGAATAGTGAAAAATACTTATTGTTCAAATACTGTCACTTTTATGACATGCTCATGATATTATATTGACATAAAATTTTATAAAGTATTTTTTAAATGTAATATATATAATTATTAGTTATATTAGTAATTTAATAATATTATATTGAACTTATAAATATAAGATATATTTTAAAATTTAAGTAATATTTTTATTAAAATTCAAACTGTTTTGGTTCTTTTCAACTCATTAATATTTCATAAGATTTTTTTAGTTTTTTTTAATCCAAATTAGGCTCATTTTATTTAACATAATTCAATTAATTCTATATTAATCAACATTTTATATAATTTTGTTATAAAATAATTTTTATTTTTTAAAAGGCATTATTTTAGAAAAATTATTTTCATTGTGATATTTTTCAATGTTTTAGAATTTCCATTTATGACATATAAAATTATATATTAGAAAATTGATTTAATATTTGGAATCCTTGTGATCAAAAAAATTTCATTTCAATTTAATTTTTATTCGTAATGAATCGTAACTATGGAAAGCATTTACCAAAACTACAATTCTGAAAAGACTTAATAAGGGGGTTAACATTAAGATATAAGGTTTAAAATATCATAAAATTTTGTTTAATTTTTATTTGATGAGTTTATTTTGACTCGTAATCATCTTATATTTGATATATATAAATTTAATTCAACTTTTATGAATTTAATACGTTTATATAAATATTATTTTAAGGATATTTAAAAGTGCCCCACTCCCCACACTAATAATAGGACACCTCCTCTTATAAACTATTCACACAATTTGAGCCACATAGATTGACCAGTACATTCCCAAATCACTCAAAAAATATAATCCCCAAGTCTTATAGTTCTTGTTCTCCAAAAAATAACATCCTTTGAATCCTAATGGTGCTTCTCAATAGAGATTATGCATAGAAGAGGTATATATTATTACTCAGTTTTTTCAATCCCTTTTCTTCTTAAAACTCCAATATATTTTCTATAACCATATTACAATATTTACCAAAGTATTTTTAAAATAATTAAATTTTATTAAGATTTATGTTAATACCAATTTTCTTATCCTTTTCCATTAAAATGGAAAATGAAACAATCGTTTGTGTGACTACTAGAAAAACGGGCTTTATCAGCGCTCAAAATGGCCATTAACAGCGCTAAAAAAGCATTGTAAAGCCTAGTGATGATTAAGTGGGGGTCCCCTTTATTAGAGTTTTTTAGCGCTGATAAAGGTAGACTTTATCAGTGCTAAAATAACGCTGATAAATGCCCTTCCTTCTGTATTATAAAATTCTGCAGCAGCACACCCAAACAAGACCTAAAAGAGAATAAGCATAACAATAAGTATACCCATACAAAATAAACACATAATTGATAAGGTAATTACAGCAAGTATGCCCATACAACATGTATACCCATACACCATTAACACAGAATTCATAACTTAATTAAATACATAAAGAATTCTATTCAAAATTTAAGGGGTTGGTGGACTGTTCAGAGGTTTCGGGTGGCTGGGGTTCCCGGGGGGATAGGGTTGTCCAAGGGGGTTGCGGTGATGTTCAGGGGGTGGTGGGGGATATCCATGGAGGTGGGGTTGTCCAGGGGTGGGGGTGTCCAGGTGGTGGGGTGGTGTCGAGGAGGGGTGGGGGCATACAGGGGGTGGGGGCCATCCAGGGGGATGGTGGAGTGTCCGAGGGGGGGGGGGGGGATGTCTAGGGTTTGTGTGTGTGTGGGGGGGGGGGGTATCCATGGGGGTTTCTAAGGGGAATGGGGGAGTGTCCAGGGTGTTGGGGGATCTTTCCATGGTTGGGGCGTCTAGAGGGTGGGGTGGTGTCTAGGGGGTGGGGGTGGTCCAGGGGGTTGGTGGCGCTATCCAAGGGGGGTTGTGGTGGTGTACAGGGGGTGGGGGTGGGGTGTCTAGGAGGTGGGGGTGTCCAGGTGGAGGTGTTGGGTCTAGGAGGGGTGGGGTGTCGTCCAGGGTGTTGGTGGGTGTCCAGGGGGTGGGGGTGTCTAGGGGGTGGGGGTTGTCCAGGGTGGGGGGGGGGGGGGCTAACCATGGGGGTTTCCAGGGGGCGGGGTAGTGTCCAGGGGGGTTGGGGGGCTTTCCAGGGGGTGGGGGTGTCCAGAGGGGTGGGGGTGTCTAGGGGGTGGGGTGGTGTCTAGGGGGTGGGGGAGGGGGCAGTCCAAGGGGTTGGTGGGGATATCCAAGGGGGGTGGGGTGGTGTCCAGGGGGGAGGGGTTTCTATCCAAGAGGGTGGGGTTTCTAGGAGGGTGGGGGTTTCCAGGTGGTGGGGTGGTGTCTAGGTGGGGTGGGGGTGCCATCCAGAGGGTTGGTGGGTGTCCAGGGGGTGTGTGTGTGTGTGTGTGGGGGGGGGGGGGGGCTGTCCATGGGGGTGTCCAAGGGGGTGGGGTGGTGTCCAAGGGGTGGGGGGCTTTCCAGGGGGTGAGGGTGTCCAAAGGGGTGGGGTTTCCAGGGGGTGGGGTGGTGTCCAGGGTGGTGGGCCAGTCTAGGGGGTTGGTGGGGCTGTCCAAGGGCGGTGTGGTGGTGTCCATGGGGTGAGGGTGGCTATCCATGGGGGTGGGGGTGTCTAGGGGGTGTCTAGGTGGTGGGGTGGTATCTAGGAGGGGTGGGGGAATCCAGGGGGTGGGTTTGTCTAGGGGGTTGGGGTGTCTAGGGGGTCGGGGGCTGTCTAGGGTGGGGGGGCTGTCCATGGGGGTGTCCAGGGGGTGGGGTGGTGTCTAGGGGGTTGGGGAGCTTTCCAGGGTGTGGGGGTGTCCAGGGGGTGGGGGTGTCCAGAGGGGTGGGGGGACCAAGGGGTGGGGTGGTTTCCAGGGGGTGGGGTGGTCCAGGGGGTTGGTGGGGTTGTCCATGGTAATGGGGTGGTGCTCATGGGGTTGGTGGGGTTATCCAAGGGGGGTGGGGTGGTGTCCAGTGGGTGGGGGTGGTTTTCCCTGGGGGTGGATGTGTCCAGGGGTGGGGTGTCCAGGTGGTGGGGTGGTGTCTAAGAGGTGTGGGGGTGTCATCCATGGGTTTTGTGGGTTGAATCGCACATGTCACAAATGACCCATGGATCATTCTCCTAAAGTATCAACAATCCAAATGTTTTTGGTCAGATTCTCTTATGTCAGTTGTTGTTTTCACATAAAATTCTGTCCATTTTAAACAAAAGAGAGATGATTTGAGTGATAACGGCCACATCATGCCTCATATTGAGTGTGGGTTGACTCTTACACATCAAAAATGACCCATGGATCATTCTCCAAAAGTATCAACCCAATCTGAATGTGTTTGGTCGGAGTTCCATTCAGTAGTTTTTGTATTCACTTAAAATTCTATCCATTTTAAACAAAAGAGAGACACTTTGAGTGATACCATTCACACCATGCCTTGGATTGAGATGTGGATGACTTTTACACGTCAACAATGACCCTTGTATTATTCCCCTAAAGTATCAACACAATCTGAATGCGTTTGGTCGAATTTCTGTAAGTTAGTTTTTGTTTTCACATAAAATTATGTCTATTTTATACAAAAAAACTTTGGGTGATACCAGCCACACCATGCCTTATATTGAGGTGAAGTTAACTCTTACACTTCACAATTTTCCCATTTATCGTTCTCCTAGAGTATCAACATAATCCTAATGTTTTTGGTCAGATTTTTGCACGACAATTGTTGTTTTCACTTAAAATTCTGTTCATTTTAAACAAAAGAGAGACACTTTGAGTGATACCGGCCACACCGTGCCCCATAACGAGTCAGGGTTGACTCATACATGTCACAAATTACCCATGGATCATTATCCTATAGTATCAGCATAATAAGAATTCGTTTGATCAGATTTACATACGTCAGTTGTTGTTTTCACATAATATTTTGTCCATTTTAAACAAAAGAGAAACACTTTGAGTGATACCGGCCACACCGTGCCTCATATTGAGGCGGGGTTGACTCGTAGATGTCAAAAATGACCCATGTATCTTTTCCTTAAATTACCAACACAATCCAAAAGCGTTTGGTTGGATTTTCGTACATCAGTTGTTGTTTTCACTTAAAATTATGTCCATTTTAATCAAAAGGGAGACACTTTGAGTGATACCAGCCACATTGTGCCTCAGATTGAGGCAAGGTTGACTCTTACATGTCACTCATGACCCATAGATAATTCTCCTAAAGTATCAACCCAATACAAATGTGTTTGGTTAGATTTATGTATGTCAGTTGTTGTTTTCAATAAAAATTCTGTCCATTTTAAACAAAAGAGTGACACTTTGAGTGATATCGGTCACACCGTGCCTCATATTGAGGCAATGTTGACTCATACAAATCAAAAATGACCCATGTATCATTTCCATAATTTATCAACACAATACTAATGTGTTTGGTCAGATTTTAGTATGTCAGTTCATATTTTCAATTAAAATTATGTCTATTTAAACAGAAGAGAGACACTTTGAGTGATACCATCCACACCATGCCTCTAATTGAGTCGGGATTTACTTGTACACATCAAAAATGACCCATGGATCTTTCTTCAAATGTTTAAATACAATCCATATATGTTTGCTCATATATGAAGGTATTTCAGATATTTTATTTTTTTTCTTATCCAAAGCCCAAAGAAAAGTGGTTCATCATTATTGCATGTTGCTAGTGAATTTCATTTGTCAAAATGGACAAATGAATGATTATAGAAATAATTTTTCATTTAACAACAATTAAAATTTTCCTACAAACATTTACATACAAAAATGTTTCATCTTTTGATCCCCTTAACCCATCTCAAAAATTACTGCCAATTGTACATGTCCCCAAGTCATATCTTCATTCTATTTGTGCACAAACATCCCTCAGTTATGCGGCCCACTCATTTCCAAAAAATCTATATCATCTTGTGAGCATTAGGATTTGTGAAAATCATAGTAGTACTAAAAAATACATATATAAATAATTAATAAATAATTTAAATTAAATAGTTGTTGTTTTTTAAAAATCCTCTTTAGGGATGACAGTTTGTTGATGAAAAATGATCTCTTTCAGAAATTTACAAACATAATAACCACAATAATTATTGTTTGTTTGTTTTGTACACTTCAAAAATATTTATCATTAGGATAATAAGTTACTTGTGTTGATATGTGTTTGGATAGTGAAATTTTATTATATATACCCTGATATTTGTCCAGATGTAGTAGTTGCTCACCTCCTTATGCTTAGCCCCTGTCCTCATTCCTTTTTTTAGAAAATAATTATACCCCGCCCTATCATAAAATAATCATAATTGAAAGATAATATAAATTAAATTACTTGATTTTTAGAGTATCCAAGTTCACCGCAATTAGAATCCAATGTTTCCTAAAAACACAAAAATTAATATGTAATAAAAGAAGTGAAAATATAATTGATATGCTTTAATCATAGAGTTTTACCCCTTCATGGTTGGTATTAGGAAGAGTCTGTCATCTGTAATACTGATTTTAAATGTTTTCATCAAGCTGTTCAATATTTCATCCTTTTTTATGCCTCTAATTTCTTTAGTTGTGTTGATGTGGTATGAGGACTAACGAGTCCAAATTTTGGCTCATGGGAAAATTCCTTCAACTATTTTTCATATATACATCTGTCAATAATATAAAATGAATTTAGTCATAATTTTCACATTATATCAGCTTTTAGAAAATCAATTCATAAAAATATACCTCATATATAAATTTAAAACTCTAACGTCTAGACAACCATATTTAAGGATCTCATATACATTTTCAACAGCAACGAAATATTTAATTTCTTATCCATATATATTCTTTTTAAAAACCACTATATGACTACTACCACCTTCTAGCTTCGTATCAACATGAGTCTTCAATGCTAGTAAATGTGGATAGAGAACATGTGGTGTTATTGTGCTTTCAGTAGCTCTTTGGAATCGGTTGGCAGATCCTTTATATGCTTTTGAGTAGACATTTCTTGTCACCCCCTTCCCTTTATCTTTCTATAATAATTTTCATTGTTTCAGACAATTTTTTCATTAATTGTTATCGTTTTAGATTAAAAAATATGGAAATAAATACCTACTTGTCCCCATGTACTCTAACAAGTTTTGACAACCATGTAATGAATGTCCCAATAGCCTTTTTTACCATATGAATATCATATTCATCAAGTGGAATAGTTATCTCTTCATTTGGATCATGATCTACAGTAATCGTAACTTTCAGATGATCTTTCAGAAGTGGTCTATTAGGCAGCTTGTCCTCTGGGATGTTGAACATCGTAGCCCTCTCTACAAGGTGATAGGTGGGTGTTGATATATATAAATCACAGTCATTACCACCCTGTATAAGATCAATACAGGAAAATTATCAGTGTTTGTATGATTCACATTTCATGGGAATAATTATTAGAATAATGACTACCATGGCTAAGACAGTTCTTTGAGGAGAATGGCTCACCTCAAAGATGGTGGGGGTGGGGTGGGATCTTCACATGCTGGTTGTTCCTGATTTCTGTCTTCTCCTTGATTCCCACCCATAAAAGTTTATAGCAACTATCCCTGCCATTGAAATTGTTCTTCAAGAGTTTCTATTCTTTCTCTCATTTGTTTCATTTTTTCATCTCTATCATCTCTTTGTTTTTTCTAATAATATACTCTGGGTGTCAGCCCAAAACATGGACCTCAGACATGACCATATTGTTATGGACTCTTCTGTAATGCCCCGACGCTAGTTACCTAGAGTCTGTGCATTATTACATAACATTGGCATAATCACAAAAGATCAAGTCTCGAAAGACCGATTAGTTTAGTAGACTTTGAAGTATTAGATACATTCATAAGTTTTACATTACATTATAAAATGAAAAATACAACAACATAGTCTCCATAGGCCACACTCATATCCCATAGACTATCCCTATAGGTCAGTCATAATATACTTCTTCGCATCCTGGAAAAACAAAACATCGAAAGGGGTGAGGTCAGATACTCAGTAAAGATAACAATATAATAGAAACTTTCATAAATAAACATAAACATTTAAGAAAATGTATAAGACTAAAACAAAAGCCTTTTAAACTTGAAATTCAGCATAATATGGAAAATATAAAATCAAATAATTCCATTTACTTATTCAAATGGATATTCTACTAGTTGAATAATCACATGAAATATCAATAGCCACTTTCTAATGGTGGAATGCAAAATGCTAGACTTCATAACCACATATTCAAAGCCTTGTTCCAAGACTACAAATAAGATTTTTTCAAGGCCTTTTTCCATGACACTAGTTTTTCTCATGAGACCTATAGATGCATCAAGGATCTATAGAGGGCTCCACCCTTCACTTACTAAGTCTAATTCATTCCACATATGAAAAGGTTTAAACATAACATAAACGTTCATATAAAAACTAGCATTCGAAATGTCAATACTTTATCCATAAAACATGAATGGTGTAAAAATAACACATACATAGTAAAACCTATCACTAAACCTCCAATAAAATATAGAAGTTTTTTATAATAATAAATTAACTTCAAAGAATCTTAAAATCCAGCAAAGGATGTTGACATAGATGAAATCAAAAAATTTTGTAGAGAAATATATCATTCTATTTTTAAATCATTTAAAATTCATATGATTATAAAAGAAAACATTTTTTTTTGAAAATTTTCTTATAAGCTTGTAATGGAATCTTTGGCGATGTTATAATGGCCAAAAATATCTGCACCCCCTGTATAAGTTAAAATACATTCTTACCTTAATTTTGTCAAAACAGTCATAAAGTACCTTATTTGGAAAATGATGGAAATAATCATTACAAAAAAATATAAGGTCAAATAAGGATATAAATGAAGTTAAACCATTTTCTGTTAAATACTAAAAATGTTTTGAAATACATTTTTAAGAAACATGGACGTGGAAGATAAAGAGGCCTCAGTAGATACTTACGTAAAAACAACCACAGATAATAAAGAGATTCTGAAATTAACCCTTACCTTGTTATTTTCCTTGGTCGAGGGTAAGTTAACCTACTGTATAATAGTTAAATCATATTCATAAATATGATATCATATATGATCTTTTAATATTTATTTGTTAATGATATTTCACCAGTATCATCCTTTCAGGTGTTAACTGATTTGTTTTCCTTTATATGATTTCTTACATAAGTAATGTTTTTTATGCATATGATATATATTATTCATATTCAGAATGATATTAATTCTTTAAAAATTATTTTTAATCATAAAATCAAAATTATTCTTGAATGGATATGATGGGGAATGAATCTCATCGTGTTCGTGGAGACGGTAATCCATACATACACACGAGCGACAATATCATTCTTTTGATATTAAAATCATATATAATTGGATGGTATATCATATATAAAGAATAATTATAATGTTATATTTATTATTTACATCATTTATACTCATTATTATACCCATCCAAATGATGAATTATTTGAATAACAAACTACACCACGACGTGGAGATGGTAATTCATACGTATGTACGTATGGTGACATTGTCATTTATATGATGGATAGAAGAATGAATATGGTTGTAAAATTTTTATAATAACATTAAATTATATAGAATATACTAGAGTTATAATTTTATAATGTAAAAAATAATGAAAGAGGAAGTTAGAGAAGAAAAGAACTTGAAAGAGGTAATGAAATATTTACCTATTCTTTGAGTTCTTCCTTTTGATTAGATAAAAAGGGCTCCTTAAGTTGGATTTCTGACTAAAATAAGGCCTCTAGGATGAAGGGAGGAAATTTGAGAAGATATTTGGGAAGGGGTTGGCTGAGCCAAATGGATTTAAAGGTCTTAATATTAGATAAGGGGATGTGCCCTTTTATAAGAGAGGTGAGGATCACTTTAGGAAAAGATAGAAATATTATTTTATAATAAAATCATTTTCGGTTTCTAATGGCACCAAAATGAATTATTTAAAGTATAAGGTTGGGATGGGTCTAAAACCTCTCACACAATAGGTTTTATAAAGGTTTAGGTCATAATATTAACCTTATCATTTATATTCAACTCTTAGTTAAATAGTTTTCCATTTACCATGTCTCTTTGTATTTTTATATTATATGGTTAATAAACATACTATAAAATTCCAAGAAAAAATAAAGTGTACCATTAATAACATATATAATATTATTTAAGCCCTTTGGCTGAACCATATATTTTTAGGAATATAATACCAATTAGTAATATAATATTTGTTTTAAAAACTCTTTTATGTTAATTTTGACACTATTTGGTATTTTTTTTGTTAAATTATTAACAACATTATTACTTCAAAAAAATTCATTTAATCAACTTTAACATGTCATATTAATCTATAAAAGTAGTTTAATTCATCAAAAGTCTCAAATTAGATTTCTTTGGATATTTATAATATCAATTATTTTAATCTTTCATTAATAAGGTAATTACTCCATCATCATTGTGACATAAATAAATTTAATTTTTTAATGTCTAAAAATTATAAATAAAATACCATTATATAGGAAATATTTTCATCTTTCTAATAAATATTAAAAGTAGAATTTATCTTATGTATAACCCTATATTAAAAATATTTTAGTTATTAAACTTTGATTTTAACTCTTTTAACTATTCTTTAAATAAAATAATAATAAATGTCATAATCTAATCCAAGTTGACCTAAAAGATCATATATTATTCCTAAAGTTGTTTTTGGTCGAATTACACTTATCCAATAGAATTAGGACATGTGAAAGGGTAATTAAGATACCATTTTTACCATTAATTACCCTATTTCCTTTTAACTATGGTAAATAAAAGTAAAAAGTTACTAATCACCAAAAATTATTTTCATCTTATTGAACCAAATTTTACTTACTGAAATTAACCGTGTCTCTCGGATTTTTAAAATTCAACTCACTGAAGCTGTAAAATTATGTTTTATACAAATTTTCAAATGCTCATGGGAGGTGGGAAAAAGACGGTAAATAGTTCGATAAAATTTTATATATCTAAACTTATTATAAAATGACTCCAATGAATTACATTGAACATATATATGTATTATGTATCTATTTTGACCTAAAATAAATTAAAATAAAATAACTAATTATTTAAATCAAAAGTTGTTTTTAACCAATAACGAAGTGGTTTTTCACTATTCATCAAAAATTGCAAGTTTTAATAAAAATACAAAAAATACATCCCAAGATAATTTTGATCTTCCAAATCCAAAAAATAAAGTCCATTTTGAAAGATAAAATTTATAAAATTTCAAAAAGTGAGTATTACTAGTCATAACGGCTAGGTTTATTGGTCGCGGTGTGTTAGAATCTAGAAGTTGCGTAAAATTTAAGCTATTGCATTATTCAAAGGGAAAAATACCATTGAAGCTTGGGGTTCTACATTCATCCCTCCTTCAAATAATTTCATCCTCAAAATTTCTATAATACTACTGCACAAAAATATTTGGGTGGTTCTTCATCATAAGTTCCCCTGGTTCCCATGTTGCCTCTTCCATCTTATGGTTTCTCCATTGAACTTTTACCAGATGAGTCGTCCAGTTTCTCAACACTTGTTCTCTTGTATAAATAATTTTGACAGGCTCTCCACAATAAGATAGATCAGGTTCCAGTTCAATTTCCCCATAGGTGAGTACATGCGTTGGGTCATGCATGTATTTTCTCAATAGTGATACATGGGAGACATCGTGAACATTTGAGAGACTTGGTGTCATTTCCAAATGATAAGCTATAGCCTCAATTCGTTCAAGAATTTCAAAAGGACTAATGTACCTGGGACTCAATTGACCATTCTTTCTGAATTGTATAACTCCATTTAATGGATATACCTTCAAAAAAACATGATGTCCTACCTGAAATTCCAAATCCTTCCTTCGGTTATCCGCATAGCTCTTCTTCCTACTTTGTGCTGCTTTGATGTGGGTTTGGATAACCTTCACCTTTTCCATCGTCTTCTCAACAAGTTCTGGGCCTATGAGTTTTCTTTCACCAACATCATCCCAACAAGTTGGTGTACGACATCACTTTCCATATAATGCTTCATATGTTGCCATATGAATAGTTTAATGTAAGATATTGTTATAGAAAAAATCTACCATAGTTAAATATTGATCCCATATACCTTGAAATTCAAGTGAGCCAGACCTCAACATGTCTTCTAAGGTTGGAATAGTCCATTCTGATTGTCCATCTATTTGAGGGTGGTAGACAGTGCTCAAATGAAGTTTAGTATCTTGGTCCTTCTGAAGACTTTTCAAGAATTTTGATGTAAAAGGGGGATCACGTTCAAAAACAATCGATAGGGGCACTCCATGAAGTCTTACAACTTCATTAATATACATTTTTTCGAAACATTCAAGTGGAAAATCTTCTTTAATAGCAATAAAGTGTGCTGACTTTGTAAGACGATCAACAATGACCCATATGGTATTATTCTTTCTAGGAGTCTTTGGTAGCCCCATGACAAAGTCTATCATAATATTATCCCATTTACACTCAGGTATGGGAAGTGGTTGTATGACTCCTCTAGGTTGTTGCCTTCTAACTTTCACTTATTGACAAACCATATATCTTGACACAAAATCAGAAATCTCCATCTTAATGTTTTCCACAAAAAATGATCCTTCAAATCTCTATACATATTAATTCTACCAGGGTGTATAGAGAAATTAGAGCTATGAGCATCATCCGACAATTCCATTTTTAGACCAGGTATGTTAGGAACACGAAGTCTCTTCCCAAATTTCAAAATTCCATCTTCATATATAAATTCACTCAATCTACCATCATTCACAACATTCATTTTCTTTTGATATTCCTCATCATCAGTATTAGTACTCTTTATCGTTTCTAGTAAACATGGTTTGGAAACCATTTTAAAAGGCCCTGATGTTTCACCTTCCATGGTTATTCTAATATCCGTCTTTACTAGATCCATAAAAAAGGATCCCTTTCAATTCTCATCTTGTTAAAAACTCCATGATCCTTTTTACTCAAAGCATCTTCTACTTTATTTTCCTTCCATGGGTGGTAGTGTATTGTGAAATCATAATCCTTGAGTAGTTCAAGTCATCTTCTTTGACTCATGTTGAGTTCTTTATGTGAGAAAATATACTTCAAACTCTTGTGATCGATATATATCTCACATTTTTCAGTATAGAGATAATGTCTCCATATATTCAAAGAAAATATTATAGCTACTAACTCAAGATCATGAGCAGGATAGTTTTTCTCATGAATTTTTAGCTGTCGTGATGCATATTCAATAACTCTATCATTGTGCATAAGGACACAACCAAGTCCTTTAGTTAAAGAATCACTATAAATAACAAACCCATCATTCCCTGATGGTAGATTCAATATAAGATCATTGACTAATCTTCTCTTCAGTTCTTAAAAAAATTCTTCACACTCTTTTGTCCAAATAAATTTAACCCCTTTATGTGTGGGCATTGTTAATGGGTTAGCTAACTGAGAAATTTTTTGACGAAATGTTGATAATAACCTGCTAAACCAATAAAACTGTGTACCTCAATTATAATCGTTGGTTTTGGTCATTCATGGATTGAATTGGTTTTTGAAGGATCAATAGAGATTCTATCCTTAGAGACAATGTGTCCAAGAAAATAAATTTCCTGAAGCCAGAATTCACACTTTCTTAATTTCAAATACAATTCATTTCTTCTAAGAGTCTTTGGAATGATGCACAAGTGATTTTCATGATCTTCATAGCTTTTGGAGTATACCCAGATATCATCAATAAATACCACTAGAAAGTCATCAATATATTCCTTGAAAACTCTATTCATTAGATTCATTAAGAGAGATGGTGACTTAGTCAACCCAAAAGGCATTACTATAAACATGTAATGCCCGTACCTGGTTTGAAATGTTATTTTCATAATGTCTTCATTCTTCACACACAACTGATGATATCTAGATCTAAGGTCAATCTTTGAAAAATATTGACCTCCATGAAGTTGGTCAAATAAATCATTTATGCGAGGTAGGGGGTACTTGTTTTTTATTGTCATAGCATTGATTTCCCTGTAGTAAATGCACAACCTCATAGATCCATCTTTCTTCTTAACAAAAAGAATAGGGCCTCCCCATAGAGAAACACTAGGGAAAATAAATCCATTTTTAGTCAATTCCTCTAGTTTCTTCTTTAGTTCCACTAATTCCACATTGTCCTTTTATAAGGGTTCTTCGATATAGGCCTTGAACCATGAAATAAATTAATAGAAAACTCAATTTCTCGTTCTGGAGGATGTCCAGGTAAATATTATAGAAACACATCACCATATTCTTGCACAATAGGTATGTCCTTTATTTGAACATTCCTTTCCTTAACCACAATTATTTCATTCTCTTCCTCCCCAATAATTGAATTTAGTTGAGCTACTGGGGGTGGATCTAGATAAGAATTAGGTGGTGACATTTCTTCTCTAAAGATAAGGCACTTTGTATCATCATCAATAATTTTAACCACTTTCTTCTTACAATAATGTTTTTCATCATGGTCCAAAATCCAATCCATACCACAGATTATATCAAATTCAATCATGGGTATGATGATGAGATCAGAAGATAAATAACATTTATATTCCCTAATGGGAAATGATTCAGAAAACATTGTTGCAATGATAATTCCATTAGGTGTTTTGACTAACAACTCCCTTGTTATGTCAAATTTGAAATATAAAATTTTCTTAGTAAACTGGGAAGATATGAAACAATGCAATGATCTAGAATCAAATAAATCATTTTATAAACATGAGGAAACCATGAAATTACCTGACACCGCGTCTTTCAGAGATTCAACCTCAGCAGTAGTGATAGCATAAGCATGCCCTTGATCTGTTGGCCTTTAATGAGGTAAGTTTCCTTGGTGCTTAGAACATTGATTTTCATAGTGACCCCTTTATCTAAAATTGTATCATTCAACATTGACAGCCTCTTCCCCTTCTAATCATAATTTTGGGGGCCTTTTTCACCAAACTTGTAACATACTCTCATTCCCTTTAGGTAAGTAATGGGGTGTTTCTTACCATATTTACTACAAGATGAGTATTCAACTTTTCTATTCATCCCCTTATTTCCATTTCCAGAGTGTTTAAAAGATCTATTATTCTTCTAATTTTCATTAAAGTCATAAGACTTAGAGAATTATTTTTCTGTCTTGATAGCAGATGAGACAATATATTCGTATGACAAGAAGGATTATGAGACTAATGCTAACTGGAGAAATGGTTTTAACCCATCAAAGAAATGATCAATCTTACATCATGCGTTACGTATATAATCTACAACATGTCTTTCTATACTTGTAATGTGAGCCTCGTATATTGTGACATTCTCATCCTCATTTTGTCTCAGACTCAAAAACTGCCTTTCCATATCTGCATGATGGTCACGAGGAAAATATTTTTCTAAGAAAATCACTTTAAACTGCCTCCATTCCTTATTTGATACTTCATCATCTTCCTTTGTGTTTTGAATTAATGACCACCATTGATCTGCAGCTCCCGTGAGGCAATAAGATTCCATGACAACTTTTTCCCTTTCACTACTCCCCAAAGCGTGAAATATTTTCTCTAATGAATTTATCCATTTATTAGCTACTAATGTATTTTTACTCCCATTGAATGTTGGTGGTCGTTGCCTCATGAATAAGTCTAACATTGATCCTCCATGTTCTGGATCAGGGTGCTCCATACGGGTATGTTTATTATTCATAACCTGAGTGAGTTGTCCCAGTATGGTGATAATATGATCAACACCAGTTGCATCACCAGCTCCACTATAACTATCTTGAGTAGGATGAAAATCACTACATGGATTATGTGAGTTGATACGGTTTCCATTCCTTCCACTAGGCATCATTTCTAAACAATATCATACACTAGAATAGTTTATGAATCACAATACATAATTCCAAACTTGTAAAATAGATAACATAAATTGAACAGTTTATGGATATAATCCATAACCATAAAAATGTTTTCTCTGAGGATGTATATACTCATAAACCCTTAATATTGGTTTTTAAAGAAAATGAAAATTGTCTTAAGCATATACCCTAGGAGTGTTGTAACCAAGAGTGCAGAAAGGCCCATTATCGTGCACCAGTTCCCGTTCGATTCTGGATCAAAGAGGTGTTTTCAGGTTTTAACCCTAGGTACATCTATGCCAGAGCCACCTCTACCTGCTTGTATCCAGATAGGTATGTACTTCTTGGACAACTCACAAAATATCTACAGTACCAAAATTATAGGAGGTTCTTCTATACTAATCCTCAAAGTCTATCTTAGGATAATGTTCTCTAATTAGAGATTTTTTAAATCTAATATCCAATGTTTTTATTAAACTTCCTCTGATACCAACTATAATTCCCCAACCCTAGTTACCTGAAGTCGGTGCATTATTACAAAATATTGTCATGATCAAAAAAGATAAAGTCTTGAAAGACTGATTAGTTTAGTAGACTTGGAAATACTAGATACATTCATAAGTTTTACATTACATTAAAAAATGAAAAAACAAAACAACATAGTATCCATAGTTCATAATCATATCCCTTATACTATCCATGCAGGTCAGTCACAATATACTTCTTCACATCCTAGAAAAATAAAACATAGAAAGGGGTGAGCTTAGATGCTCAGTAAGGATAACAATATAACAAAAACATTCATAAATAAGCACAAAAATTTTAAGGAAATGTATAAGACTAAAAAAAGCCTTTTAAACATGAAATTCAGTATAATATGGAAAATATAAAATCAAATAACATTATTTACTTATTCACATGGATATTCTACCAGTCAAATAATCAGATGCAATATCAACAACCACTTTTATAATGATGGAATGCATAAAGTCAAACTTCATAACCACATAGTCATGGCCTTGTGCCAAGACTAAAAATAATATTTCGTCAAGGCCTTGTGATAAGACAATAGTATGTTTCATTAGACCTACCGATGCATAGAGGATCTATAGCGGGCTACACCTGTCACTTACCTAGTCCAACACATTCCTCATATTAAACAGTTTAAACATAACATAAACGTTCGTATAAAACTAGCATAAAAATGTAAATAATTTATCCATAAACCATGAATGGTGTAAAAATAACACATCGACAGTAAAAAATGTCTCAAAAACTTCAATACAATATGAAAGTTTTGTATCATAATAAATCAACTTCAAAGATGCTTAAAATCTATCAAAGGATGTGGACATAGATGAAATCAAAACTTTTTTTAGAGAAATATCTATTTCTATTTTGAAATCATTTAAAATTCATATAATTATAAAAGAAAACATATATTTTTCAAATATTCTTATAAACTTGTATGGGAATCTTCGACGATGTTATAACGGAGTAAAATAGCCGCACCTTCCATATAAGTTAAAAAAACATTCTTACCTTAATTTTGTCGAAAAGATCATAAACTACCTTGTTTGGAAAATGACGAAAAGATTCCTTTCAAAAAAATATATGGTAAAATAAGGGTATAAATTACTTTAACCCATTTTCTATTAAATTGTAAAAATTTATTGAAATATATTTTTAAGAAACATGGATGTGTATGATAAAGAGGTCTGAGAAGACACTTAAGTAAAAACAACCTCGGATAATAAAGAGATAGTGAAATTAACCCCTAACTTGTACTTTTCCTTGGTCGAGGGTATGTTAAACTGTTGTATAATAGTTAAATAATTGTTACTAGAATATAAAAGAACTATATACATAAATATTATATCATATATGATCTTGTAATATTGATTTGTTAATGATATTTCAGTAGTATCATCGTTTCAGGTGTTAACTGGTTCATTTTCATTTATATGATTTGTTACGTAAGTAATGTTTATTATGGATAGGGTGTATCTTATTCATATTCATAACTATATTAAGTCTTTAAAAATTATTTTTAATCATCAAATGAAAATTATTCTTGAAGGGATTCGATGGGGAATGAATCTCATCGTGTTCGTGGAGACGGTAATCCGTACGTACGCAAGAGCGACAATATCATTCTTTTGATATTAAAATAATATATAATTGGATGGTATATCTTATATAAAGAATCATTATAATGATATATTTATTATTTATATTATTTATACCCATTATTATACCCATCCAAATGATGAAGTATTTGAATAACAAACTACAACATGACGTGGAGACTATAATCTTCACGTACGCATGTATGCTGACTTTGTCCTTTATAGGATGGATAGATTAATGAATATTGTTGTAACACTTTTATAATAACATAAAAGTATATATAAGATACTGGAGTTATTATTTATAATGGAAACAATAAATAAAGAGGAAGTAGAAGAAGAAAAGAACTTGAAATAGTTGATGAAATATTTACCTCTTCTTCAGATTCTTCCTTTTGATTTGATCAAAAGGGATCCATAGGATGGCTTTATATCTAAATTAAGGCATCTAGGATTAAGGTATTACATTTTATAGGATATTTGGGAAGGATTTGGCTGAGCCAAATGACTTTGAAGGTGTTAATTTGAGAGAAGGGGATGTACCCTTTTATAAGAGAGGTGAACATCACTTTAAGAAAAGGCTTGAAATATTATTTTATAATAAAACAATTTTCGGTTTATAATGGCTACAAAATTAATTATTTAAAGTATAAAATAGGTATGAGTCTAAAATATCTCATCCAATAGGTTTTAGATAGGTTTAGGTCATCATATTAACCTAATATTTTAGACTTAACTCTTAGTTAAATAGTTTGATATTTACCATGTCTCTTTGTATTTCGATATTATATGGTTAATAAACTTACTATAAACTTTCTAGAGAACCTAAAGTGGTCAATTAATGGAATATATAATATTATTTAAGTCATTTTTTCAATCCTTAGTTTTTAATAATATAATAGAAATTAATAATATAATATATTTTTTTAAAACTCTTTTATGTCAATTTTGTCACTACTTGGTATTTTGTTTTTGTTAAATTCATAATAACATTATTACTTTGAAAAAAAATAATTTAATTAACCCTAAAATGTCATATTAACCTATTAAATTAGTTTAATTCATTAAAAGTATCAAATTCTATTTAGTTGGATATTTATAATATCAATTATTTTAATCTCTCATTTATAAGGTAATTACTGCATCATCATTGTGTCATAAATAAATTTAATTACATAATGTCTAAAAATTATAAATAAAATACCATTGTGTAATATATATTTTTATCTTTCTAATGAATATTTATAGTCTAATTTATCTTATGCATAACCCTATATTTAAAATTTTTTAGTTATTAATCATTGATTTTAACTCTTTTAACTCTTCTGTAAATAAAATAGCAATAAATGTCCTAATCTAATATAAGTCGACCTAAAGGATAATATTTTATTCATAAGGTAATTTTTGGTCCAATTTCACATATCCAATAGAATTATGACATGTGTTAGGGTAATTATGATATCATTCTTACCCTTAATCACCCTATTTACTTTTAAATGTGGTAAATAAAAGTAAGAAATTACTATTCACCAAAAATTATTTTCATATTTTTGAACCACATTTTACTTACTAATATTAATTGTGTGTCTCGAATTTTTGAAATTCAACTCCAAGAAGCGGTAAAATTAAATTTTCTACAAATTTGCAATTGCTCCTCGGAGGTGAGTAAAAGACGGTAAATAGTTTGATAAAATTTTATTTATATAATCTTATTTTAAAATGACTCCAATGAATTACATTGAACATATATATGTATTATGTATCTATCTTAAACTATAATAAATTAGAATTAAATAAATTATTATTTAAATAAAAATTTGGTTTTAACCAATAACGTAGTGTTTTTTCACTATTCATAAAAAAATTGAATATTTTCAGAAAAATACCAAAACTTCACCATAAGATAATTTTAATATTACAAATCAAAAAATGAATTCCATTTAGAAAGTTAAAATTTATAAAATTTCAAAAAGTGGGTATTACAATTCATAATGGCTAGTTTGATTGGACGTGGTGTATTAGAATCTCGAAGTTCCGTACAATGCAAGTTATTTCATTATTCAAAGGGAAACATACCATGGATACATGGTGTGTTACAACTTGAAAATTGTTGATAATAGGTATGAATCCGCTACAGGAGTAGCTGATTCCTGTGACTGTCAGATATAGTAAAATAACTAACTATTTTTATTTAATAGAAATTTGAAACAAATATTTTTATCATGTCATAATTACACATATTTCCCACACATTTTGTGTGTTTACATCTACTAGCTTCCCTTCCTTATTCACTCGTGCCTCCTTCCATAACACATGACATAGGATGGAAGTGTCTTTGGTTTTAGACTCATAAATCTATATATAAATATAGAAAGACAATTATGATGTTGTGTCTTGGAACCTAACAATGTTACTGTAAATTTAAAATACGTACCATTTTCTTTTCTAGTGAAGCATACCCCATAATTACTTTACGATAGAGGTATGTTGGTTTTGATGCACATTCCTTATTTTTAGTACATAGTTGCTATTTCCTAAATGAAATATTGACAACTAAAGTGATGAATACATGTATCCTCAAACAACGTACTATCAGCGACAATGTTCCTGAAACTTCTCATTCCCACGGTGGCTAATAAATGCATCTCATACTTCTTGGGATATCAGGTGAGTGTAGACAAGGGGTGGGTGCAGATTTATTTTACCTTTAAAACTCTCAGGTGACATTTTGTTAAAATAGTGTGAAAACTTTTATGATACCTTCCTGCAAGACTTAGTACACAATTCTTGTGTGAATCATCTACTACAAATGTACTCTGAAAGATATTTAGAAGAGTAAGACATTGTTTCATTATTTTATTTTCTAGTAAATTAAAAAAATAATATCATAATGTTACTAAAATTTCTTCCCATATCATAGACTTCATCCTAAACACTACATGGTTCCATGAATTTATGTCTATCGACACACGTTTCAGAGTGAAAATTCTAATGTAACTACTAAACATAACCTTGTTGGGATTCACATGTTGGCCTTGTGTATTCCATCTAACATCAAATTTAATGCCTTTTCTTTTCACCTTAAGAACTTTGGCTAACACCGTCAAACTATGACGCACCCGTTTTTTCTGCGACACAGGTCCTTCATCCTCATCCATTTCATTGATATCAACACCATCTATATGTTCATATGAAATGATAGTAATGCCATGTGCTGGTGGTAGTTAGACCTAACACTAGGACTAGAAATAGGTTCAGAAACTTGTTGTTGCTCTACACTGTGATCAGCCCCAGCAGTAACAGCTTGAGAGACTTCTTCACCCTTGAGGTTAGGATCACCATAACGTGCAGAAGTCATTATATGCAAAAGTAGTCTAATAGATAATTTAGATTACATAAATTCAGTAATGATAACATAATAACATGAGATAACAAGATCTATATTACAAACAAAATATAACCTATTTATTGAACTCTATTTCTTTTTGTCAAAGGCTTAAGGGATTTTAAACCTCTATCAATTATCCAAATCCCTTCATTGTGGTCTCCTTTAATATAAAAAACATCAACTACATTGGGACCGCTGTGAAATGATTGTGACATACCACTGAATGGATCATCCTAAACTAAATTTTCATCGGACTCTTCAGTATTTGTGGAAGATAACAGAACAATCGACCACTTTCAGTTTGTAGGATCTGGAACATAAAATACTTGTACCGCATGTGATGTCATTATAAATTCTTCATATTTGTTCCCTTATTTACTAAAATCAACTTTCAAAAATCCCAATTCATCTATTTTAACACCACAATTGTTATCAACCCATTTTAATCGAAAAATCAATAATTGGATTGTCGTATAATCCAACTCCCATATTTTTTTGATAATGCCAAAGTATGACATATTTTCATAAATTGGATTCTTTCCCTTACTACCAGAAACATGCATCGCATCAGCCACAAGTGTAACTCCACTATTTTTCATGGTAGTATCTTTATCTTGTTCATCTGTATAGAATGTATAACAATTAATTACATAACCATTTTAAGATAATACATACACACTTGGTCCAATGGCTATCCATCGAAGTTGTTCTGAAATTGAATTTGGATTTTCATCTAACTCATTAAAAATAAGGTCCTGAAACCATCCTATAAACTGGTGATTTTGTGTATTTGATTTCCATTTTTCAGACCATGATGGATTCAACTACCAAAGAATTTATTTTTGGGTTTTAATATATGGTGAAACCTCCCAACTGTTATGCAATACATAAAGGTGTCCCTGCTCTCGATCTGTAATATTGATTGTCACAACATCTATTCCTGAAATTCCCTCACCCTCAATGCATCCAGTGTAATGAGATTTCAGGAGACCAATGCTTTCCAAATCAGATAGGCATTCGGTATAGAATTCAATGGCTTCCTCTATAATATATCACTCCAATATATAACCCTTTGGCCGACTTCAATTTTTGACATACCCTTTCAAAATCTTCATATACTGTTCAACAGGGTACATCCATCTATAGTGCACATGACCACATAGTTGAATCTCTCTCACCAAGTGAAGCATCAAATGAACCATCCTATCAAAGAATGTTGGAAGAACATTTCTAATTCACATAATATAATGTCTATTTCTCTTTACATAGCAATAAATTTTGATGGGTCTAAATATTTTCTACCTATATCTTTGAAAAAGAAACAAAGTTTAGTATTGTATGACAAACATTCTTGGGAAAAATTCAACGTAAATCTATAAGAATTAAATATTTCCTCAAAACATGGCAGTCATGTGATTTCAAACCATTTAACTTCAAATCATTCGTTGAAACAATGTTCTTGATATTTGATGAATACCCCTAAGGAAACTTTACGTCATTGAAGTAGTTGAAAACCTGATATCTCTCCTCCCTGGAAATAGTGTAACCAGCTAGAGGAAGAAACATTCAATTTTCACCCTTCGTGGGAGCCAACTCTTATCGTCTTTCCATGTCAACCATGTCCAACCGTGCCTTAATTCCATCTTTTTTTGCCATGGGAAATTAGCAATGTTTTGATAAGATTGTCACATTCATTTTTTTCCACATGAATCACATCAAGAAAAAGTCTGACGTATAAAAAATTCTAGTATGGTAATACAAAAAAAGCTGATCTCGTTTTCCAACCGATTTTCTTAAGGTTTTTCAAAAATGGTTTACCAAAAAGAGTGTTCACATATTTTACTTTCTCAAATAGCTAATCACATATTAGTAGAGACGGTGTTGTGCGTTGTTCTAAACTTCTACTAAATGATGTCGTCTAAGATCGGTACTTATGCAAATAAGGTAGAAATCTATGATGTTCTAGAAACACATATTTTGATGAATGTTTTAACCTAATTGATTATGTATCTTCTTCCCACATGGGACACCCTTGAGTTACTTTAATGGTATAGCCTGAAAAATTTCCACAAGCAGGGAAATCATTTATCGTCCCATAAAACATTTTTCTCAACGTGAATTATTCACTTTTATAATCATCCTCTATACGGTCTTCTTCATTATCCATATTTGTATTCATATCTGATGATCCATAAAATGCAGTTTTATCCCAGCCAGTAGCTACATTCCCTTTTTCTCTATGTTTATTCCAACATTGAAAACTCTAATCTATTCCATGAAATATTAAATTTTCTTACAACTTCTATGGAGTAATTAGTCTAGAAGAACAACAACATAAACACAGACAAAGGATTTTAGAAGAATCCTTTGTGTGATCCTTTGCAAACATGATGAACTCTTTCACTATGTTCTCATACTTGATTGTCAAGCAATTAGAATCCATCCAATAATGATTCATATCCATTTTATTTGAATCTTAAATATTAGTATTTATTATTCAAATAAACAAAACAAGACTTCCAAATATAGTCGAACATAACCACTTCCTTATAAAAATGGAGATTAATAGAGTCGAACCATAAATATTTGGAAATCAATAGAACCATGACAGACCCCCCCCCATCAAAATCAACACACATTCCAACCCCTTTACGAATAGTTCTAGCACCCACCTCCTTTGTATAAAAACATTAAACATCCTTTATACCACCCCTACCAGCCACCTCATTCATAATAAAATAATCACATTAAATAGCAAAAAACTTGTGACCAAACTCAAATAAAATGAAAATAAGGATTCAATTTTAATGAGAAAACTAATAGAGTGGATACATTTCCAAACACAAAGGGGTTCACAGGGTAAAAATAACCTAGGTTTATCTAAAATTACCATGGAATATCATAGGTTCTGTTACCCAAATTAAGATAAGAAATAGAAAATTATAGTTATTGAACATAAATTCTATCATGAACCTCTACTGAATATACAATAACTCTCCCTCTATAACATGGGGCTCTACCAACGCCTTCCATATACCTAGAAAATAATTGAAAAAATTAGGATAAATATTTTCTTGTACCTATTTATAATATTAATACAGGATAAGTATAACGAACATAGATCATACCTCCAAACACTCCTAGAGCCTCCTGGTAAAATGACTCTAGTGACTACATCTATATGAGATTCTAACCACTAACTTTCTAATATAGGATTGGTCTACTTAGGGGTAGTATTAGTAGAATCAATACAAAGTTTCATCCACCTCCTGCTACTCCCCGATCTCCTCCATCACTTTAGTTCTTTACAGACCTCCTTTCTCCAGTTCCTTTCTCTTCCTAGGCTATTCATCGACTGCCTCTCTAACTGTAGCATGAATGTCAAAAAAAATCAATGTGATAGGTATATAATCATCACAATAATATTAAATTACTTAGAGTAATGGGCTATCCTTGAGGTACCTATGAATGAAAGTGCCTCCAGAGATGAGACTTGCATCACACACCTATTGTGGGTGGGTGTTGCTAACCCTACATCCCAAAAGATCACTAACTTAAAAGATTATGATATCAACTCAAACCATAGGAATAATCATAGAACACTAATATATCCATCCAAATATTAGTATTACCTGTTGAATTCCCCCAAAGCACTAAAGGTTGGTCTATGAATTGATCAAAATAAATTAATGGATTTAATAAAAAGAGCTTAAATACAATCCAACCAAGTGAAAGACATTTACAATCTCCTATGAATAAATTCACCCCCCATCACATAATTGGGTTCTCTATAGTGTAGGTTTACATAACCAAATCACTTGGCCTGACACACCAAGGGTAGTTCTCTATTATAGTAGTATCTATTCAAAATAACAATTTTCATACACATAATAGGTATTAGGGAAGAATCACTATCTACCCAATCAAGTGCATGGTGTCTCCCCATTTTCATAAAAAAACCTTCTAGAATATCACATATGAAAAACTGGTCATAGAGGTTAAATAAGTTGACACCACCCTTAAATTATCCTTGACATAAAATAAAGATGTGTGGAATTTACCTTTGATCTAAGTCAAGAAACATCGTACAATCCTAAAAAGAATTAACAACCAAAATACCACTGCTCACATGTTAATACCCCTCTTTAAACCCAAACTACTTTTCCAAAGAATACCATTCACCTTTCCATTGATGTGATACTCTGATCTCCTCATCTTCTATGGCCCTAGTGCATGAAGACTGGAGGACACTCCATGAATCTTGGTTTAATAATAAATTAACGTAAATGGCTAATAGGATCCACTATGAACCATATCAAGGAGAGACTCAATTTAGAACACTATAACTTCACAAAGACACTCATCATCTCTGGTATATGGGTTGATACATACACCATATACTTACCAAGAGTTAACCATAAGTCTCCCTTATGAAGAATTATAGAATTCCTTGACATTTATAGGGAAGAAAAGTATTCTTCTTGCACACATCACATAAAACCATGCTCACCAACAAAGAGAAATATAACTTAATATCCAGAGGGTTGGATACACTTCCTATATTTGAGGGGTCCTAATCACTATCATAAATAGAACCTTCCCCATAAACACAATCACGAACACATCATGACACCCACAAAGTAAAACAAATTAATAATGAGGTAGGAACTATCAAAACTCTTTTTTTAATGAAGGGGTTTACAAAAATAACACCTTCCCTAGTATAGATAAAGCCACTCCACTAGAAGGATGAAAAAAAACACTCATCATTAATAGAATATTCATGTATGACAAGGTCTTGCTTGATGTTGCATGAGAATATAAAACCCTCATACATATGACACATGGTAAAAAATTAATTCTAGTTTCAAACATCACAAGGACCCATGGGGAATCATAAAAAAGTCATACTTTAGTTCAAATCATCTTCTAACCAAGTATAAGAATCCACTATGTGTGTTATTTCATGACATAGATTGTTAGAACTCTATGTTAGTTACCATCTAATCCAAGGGTGGTGATGATGGGGAAGAATCCAAAAATCATCCTAATGAAAACTACTCTCACAATAAATATCCACTAAAACTAAACATAAAAGGAGAAGTGGGAGACTTACCTATAGTAGATCGCACTTGTGATGGAGGGAGAGAAGAAGCGTCGAGCAGTCAGGGAGCCCTCTGCTCTACATCGGGAGGGGAAGGCACGACCACGAGGGGGAGGTGCACGAGAGGAGCAGTCGCCGTTGAGAAATGGAAGAGTAGGGTTCGCGAGGAGTAAGGTCCAGTGGATAGGTGGATGTAGGGTTTGTAGGGAGGAGGATTTGGGGAAGGGGTTCGAGGGGGAGGATAAATAGTAGGGATAGTGGTGGAGGTCCGGCAAAGAGAAGATCGAGGGAAGGGGAGTTGTCGTAGGGGTACAACACCGCGAGGGATTAAGGGAATAATAAATAGAGGATACTCGGCACCATATTTTAAAAAATATGGGATTATGGTTTTATCAACTCTTTTTAGTGGTTATAAAGCGTTATCTTTATAATCTCTAAGACAAAAGCACTGATAAAGGTCTTATTTATCAGTGCTTTTCTAGCCCTGATAAAGAATTCATTTATCCATGATTAAATTTTAGCTCTATTAAAGGGTTCCTTTATCAACTCTTTTTCATAGCACTCATAAAAGGTGGCACTTCCCTTGCCCATTTTTGTAGTAGTGTGTGTACATAAAGACTACCGCCACCACATATCAATGTAATTTGTTCTTCAGCACCAACTCATATGGATGGTTATAAAGATAGAATGAATTAATTTATATTATACTTATAATATAATTATGAATAATTAAATATAATATATCATACACCATCTTACTGTTTCATGCATTGGAAAATGAAAACATCGCTCATGCATACATGTGAACTAACACCTCCATGAAGTAATGTGATTATTTTTTCACTTATTCATTACATGGATTGTAATAAAGATGGATTTAATGAATAAATATTTTATTTATAATATGATTATTATTTTTTAAAATTAAAAAATTACCAATTTAATTTCTTTTTCATCCATTAGATAAATGAAAACATTGTTCTTGTTTACATACGTACTACTATCTTCATGAATTGATAGGTTTTTTTATGGTCCTCATTCATGATTTATTAAAAAATTTATTTTAATTTGTAAAAAAAATAAATAATTCATTAATAATATTTTAATATTATATATCAATCACCCCTTTCACCTTTTTCAACCTACCAAATTCATTTTATATTTTTGAAAAAAGCTACCTCAAAACATCTCACATGATCTAAACCCGTTTAGTAACTATATAATATATGGTAATAAATTAAATAATTTAGATTATAATAAGGTAATAAACCTGAAATTGTTTTTATAAAAAAAGTAAATAATTAATATATGTGTATTATACAAGAGGTTGGAATATGTTTGATCAATCATAAATCCTAGGTATGGTTTTATTATACAATATCATTTTTATTTGGGAATTTTTTGTTAAAATTTACATTAAAGAAAATTATAAAATATTTATCATTTAAAATCCATATATTTTATTATAATATGGTTATATATAGAGTTTATATATTTTTTTCCTTTAATTTTATTCTCTTTGGTATATAAAAAGACTAAGAAATTGTTTTTAAGGAAAACTAACACTATTTATCTTTATGTCGGAAATAATTATCCTTTATATCCATATTTTCAAGGATGATTTCATGAATGTTTTTAATATAATACATTTACAATTTAGATATGTTTTAAACTATATTTGACTCTATTTAAAATTCCTTAAAATGAATATTCATTTCATTTTCTAAATGAGGTAATTTTAAGATTTTAGAAAATTTTTGAAATGAATATTTGTTATATTGTTTTTTTGAAGGGACAAATTTTCCCACCGTCATATCTATTCCTTTCATGGAATATTTCATTAGAATTTTCCTACGTTATTTTCAAATAATGGTTTTTTCTCAATAATCTAGAAATTTTATTTAAAATATTTTTTTTAAAAAAATTATATTTCACTCTTGTTTCCAAAGATTGGATCAAATGTTACTTCGAAGGTATTTTTACTTATGTTAACGTCTTTTTATGATTATTATAATACACTAGGGTCATACTATAACGATACCATCAAAATTATTTCTCTATATTTAAAATGATATTGTTGTTTTATTTTATAACTGGGTAGAACATTAACATTTTTCATGCTATTTTTTCAAAATGATTGTTTGTGTTGCTTTTGTATTGAATTGTTATTAATTTATTTCATATGAGAAATGAATTTATCTTAGTATTAGATGATCAAAGAATGTTATAGCCCCTCAATGTGATAGTAGGTCTCATGAGACAAACTAGTTTTTTTATTTTATGTGTACCTTACCTATTTACATAAGATTTTAGGGCACAAGGCCAGGATAAGAAGATTATAGTGTTAGACATTATGTATTCTTTAATTTTGAAATCTTATTTTTTAATACATGAGAGTATTTATTTTTTATTTCATCCATGAATGTATTCCTATTTACTGATATCATTTCAATGGTATATTTTATTACTTATATCACACTAATATTATTTATGTTTTATTTATTCTATGATATATTCTGATGTACGCTTTCCCTTACTATGAATATAATCTCAACCTTTTTTATAACTTCCTCTCTACAGGGTACCAATAAGTGAACTATGAAAGACTTTATTAATATAATATAAGGAACAAAAAATGTTCTCATTGGATATTTATGATGTATTTCTTGATTTAATTTATGATCTAAAAAAACATTTGTGTATTTAGACTCTCAAGACTACTAAACTATGCAATCCCATGGGATGTGATCTAGTATATAAAGTTACAATTTAGTAATGTAACTATTGGCTTTGATGTACTATAGTCTAGTGTTGTAATTATAAAATATAAAAGGTTTCATAATATACACATTTTCTTATGTTAGTAGCTTCATAATAATAATCCAAAATCAAATCAATGGTTACAGATTTATATAAAATATTTATTCATTGATCCATTCATTTTTTTCATACTTTGTAACATGGTTCACTAGATTAGTAACTCTCATGCCATATTCTATAAAAAATTACCATACACAATATCTATGAATTATCGATCTCTAGAATTCTTAAAATAATTTAGGTAGTATTAGTGTGTGTGTGTGTACAGACACACACACACACACACATACACACACACACACACATATATATATATATTGGAATCCAATTTAGTAAAGATTTGTATCCTTATATACTTCCTTAATCACATCCCACCACTTCCAAGTTAACCCTCTTACCAATAAAGACTAAATTTTACCATCAAACTCTTAGGGATTTTAAAAAACATGAAGAATAACTCTTCTAGAAATCATATTTAACCCCACACAAAAAATATCATCAAAACTTTATAATCCCAATATTTTTTATTATCCCATTAAAATCACCATTCTAAACTACAACCAGGTTGCTTCATATTCTTTTGGATACATTCCTAATCATTCATCAAAATAGTTACAACCTCTTTTATAAAATTTTTCATTCTTAAATTACTTTATCATAGTAAAATATATTGGTTCATTCAGACTCTATTTTCATCCAGGAAAACCCCACTTCTCTATAACCATTTGATGTGATATAGTTTATACCATGTATATTTTTATTCATAAACTATTTAATATTACAAACCACTATAGGTTAACATGGAATAAATAAAAATCCTATATGTTTATCACCAACCACTCCTTTTACCTCACTTCACAGTATCTCATAGTACACTATCCAGAGGTTAACTATATATTTTGAGGGATAAATTTAAAATCTAAACCATTATATTCTCCATGGCTATAAGAATTTTTAATATACAACCCACAAAACATATTTTGATAGCATTTTATAACAATATTAAATGGATCCAAAATATTGGTACTTGACTAGGGGAAATTCATGGACTTAAACACATCCCCAGGTCACCATAGGTTTTTGACATGTAGTGAGGAATAAAAATAAACCATGGGTAGTAATTTCCCCATGATACATAATCTTAAACCAAATAATAACCTTTAATTTTATTTTAATTTAAAATTATATGAATAAATTTATTAATGTAAAATATTTGTTTGAAAAAAAAATCTATGATATAAAAATAAAGATAAAATTATTCTTCAAAGTAAAATGATCAAACCATGATCTGCCACCTCCTCTTACATTACTATATCATTGAACTACAACTGACAAAATATGAATAATATAGAATTACACTTTATTATATCATTATAAATCATGTCTATATATCTAAAAAGGTACACAAGTAGTGGGTAAGTATAAAATAGAAAGTAATTCCCAAAACTCTAATACATGACTATAAAAAATTAATTTCAATATGTAATTATAATAACACATGATAAATAAAAAATTATTTTATAACCAGAATAATTTCTTTATATAATCATTGTAAAACCATTAATATTATTTGGAAAATAATTTAATATATTTTTAAAAATTATCTATTAAATCACAAATCAACATAATCAAAAAATTATATGTTTTCTACCAAAAAGTGTCATAACCTAAAAATAAACCATTTCCCCCAATTATTAGAAAACAAAACCATTTGAAAAATTAATATAAAATACTTATTTTATAATTTCTTATGGAAACTCATAGATTCGCTATGATAAAATATGAATGCCATGGAATTCCTGAAAAATAAAATAGAAAAAAAGTATTTTTTATATTCCCATTTCTAGATTGCATTATCTTGGAATGAAATGTTTTTATATGTCCAAACTCACACCATAGTGTGCCACCCTTCAGCCTTAGTTATCCAGACTATTGCTTACCATGACGCATAATATCTAATAAACTATTACAACTGAGGGTCCCAAACACACCATAATATAGGGATGTATTGTGGTGTCATATTTTTAATCATGTACTAAAAAGGATATTCTTCACACACTAGAAGGAAAATTTTGATCCTATCCCAATCAACCATATATTCTAAATATCCATGTATAAAGACAAAAATTCACTAGAATGGTGATTTTAATTAGTTCAAGACTAAGGTTTTCTCCAATGAATATATACAAATTATATTTTGATGTACTTGAAGAATCAATTATCATTATTTTGATTACAAAATATTAGGAAGGGACTACTATCAATATGAGGGTAACTATCTCTACATAACTCCTTATAAATTATTTCAAGATAAGGTATATAAAAAACATGCCACAATATTCTATCTAAATAATATTCAGAAGATTAATAAACACAAAATAAATGAATATGTTTTCATTATGTATCAATCTCTGTGACTAAGTCTATATCTTCAAGATGTTTTTCATACTAAGAGTACTTATTCCTACAATTCAAAATTTATCTATATATTCAATAACTGTTTTATATCTAATATATCTGCTTCTTCAAAAATAAAATAAAAATGAAATTCATTCCCTTTAAAATTTTCACATTTCATATGTTGATATCCCTTAAAAAAATCCATGAGAGTCAATTTAAAACCACAATTAATCATCTAATCACTTCAGTATTGAAATAAAATAAAATATTCAAAAAAAATAAATCTACCAAATTATGGGTGACAAATATGATTACAATGAGTCAATGTAGATAAAATATCCTTAAAAATATTGATTTGGTTTGATTTCGTAAAATCATTAGTTTAATCTCCAATAACATATCTATCATAAACTTATCGTAGTGTGACATAGATGATTATAATATGATCCTTTGAACTAGTGCTAATTAGAGTTACAGAACTATTACATGGCTATCTGTTGTGGAATATTTTGATTGTACTTGTATCTATGATGATGCATCATTGTTGTGTGAGATTAATAATTTTATCATTATTACTTTTATTGGGAAATAACTTAAAATAGTTTTCTCACAAGGTCTTTATTACAATCCTACATCTCTCATTACAGTTAAACACTAATATTTTCTTCATGATTGATTGAAAAAAACCTTATATTTATTTACATATATCTTATTATTTTATACATAGAACTATTTTTACTATTATCATGATCATTTTCCAATGTTTTTCCTCCCAATAAAAACTCAACTGAAAAAAATATCAAATGTTTTATAGACTTCCCAAAAAAATATCATGAAATATATGATTAAAAGAAAATAACACCTATTACATCCTGAAAACATAAGCTCTATATTATCCTCCTTTACTAATAGAAAATGCATTACTCTTTATTTTCAATAAAATTGGTTAAAAAACTCTCCCTATTTGTTTTTTTCAATCCAAAGTATCCATGGTCAAATTAATATTAAAAATAAGCTAAATATATTTACAAAAAATCACATATAACATGAAGTCTACATCGACAATGATCTATGTAAAAAAATAGATAAAGACAAAATAATATGATAAATAAATACATATTAACTATAGATGAATTTTTGAATAAATAAATTCATAACTTCCTAAAATGATTAACTCTCATTTTCATTAATTAATCTACCGTGAGGATTTTCCACATGGATCATATCTCCAAAATCTAATATGACCCAAAATACTCTTAAATATTATATTTCTACACATTTTGAGATTTTATCACTATTTTTATTTGATATAATTTTATTTAATACCTTATAATTTCATTATTTTCTCCACCTTTGTCAAAAAAAAAAAGGGTCAAGTCATTTCAAATTTTCGTATCCATGTTTTGAAATAAATGAATTTGATGATATAAAAACTTTCTAAACCTAAAAAATCCATTGGAGTTATGTGAAAACCTAGGTTAAATGAATTACTCCTAAATGTTACTTTTTCTAATGGTTTTTTATGAATTCACACAAGTTAATAAATTATTCCAAAAAAATCCATCCTAATAAATACATGCGTAAAATTTTTCTCATCAATTATTATTGAATTTTGATATGATTAATATAAGAGTGTTGTATAATATTATTCATAAATTTAATATAATTATTGTTATTATAAAATATCACCATCAACACCCTCACATATTTAGCAAATTTGTAACAACCTACATCTATTTTAGGAAACGACATTTTTTATTTTTTATAAAAAATTAGTGTATATTTGTATTTTTCTTATACATATATATTTTAAATGTTTCAAAGATATTACGAAAATTATTTGAGCTTTTTAATAGTGCTCGAGTTTTATTTTAGTTTATTTATGTGCATTGGGACATAATAAATATATTGAGGGTTTTAGTTTAAAAATATAATTAAGTCTTGAGAGTTTGTTTGAGCTTGTGGTCTGAGTTCTACTATTTGAACCGTGTCTATATTTTTTTTTCAACTATACCTATGTTTGAGGAAGGTCTAAAGGTGATGATAATTTCTTTGATAGAAATGGAATATTTTTAGTTTCAATAGATTTTTGAATAAATGTCTATATATAAGACCTTACGTTATAGAAAAACCTAACTAATGGAAAAACCATATATTTTAGAAATACCTTATGTAGTGTCTTACAATCTAAGGTAAAAAACATAAATATGGGGAAAACCTTATGTATTAGTTTTTTATATATGTAATTAACATTATATATATATTTTAAAACCTTATACATTGAATTTTTTTATGAAAATATTAATTTAATTACAATAAATCCTAGGAATTTATAAAAAAATGAGGGGGTCCTTCCTCACTGTATATTAATGAATTTTATTCATTTCATACCTCTACCTTAAGCATCTATCATCCCAAATATATCATTCTTTCTCTCAATAGTTAGGTACAACATATATTTTGGTTGATAACAAAAGGTAAATATATCACTCGACTTATACTTTTTCAATGGTATCCATGTGAGTTCTTATTTGTACACCAGTTATAGCTGCTTATGAACTATTTATGGGTGTTTCATTCAAATAATTATATTCTTACAATTTTAGATCATATTTTCCATTGATATTCAGTGATTATATTCCTTAAATTATTAATTAAGTAGTCCCTAAGTTATCTATAAGCCTACACTCATTTCTATGAAAATATAATGTACAATCACACTAACTTAATTTTATCATTTCTTAAGAATGAATAAAATAATTCCTTTTTGTTCACTTATTGCAATATTATTTTTTGGTCTACACGTGGAACATTTAATAATGTAGAACCTACGTATTTGGCCACAAAAAGGTTTGTTCCTTGAACTATGGATATGAGAGATATTTATATGATACCCAAGGGGTCCTCAATTCACGTGAAAACTTAGAATATAGAATTTTAATCCCCTATGATGATCCATAATATTAATTTTTGGTAAACCTAGAGTGTGGGAGTGGTTTTTGGTGGGAATAGTATCCTCCAAATGAATTTTTTATGGTTTACCAATCATGTCACTTATCCCCTTGATGACTTATGTGTGGTATATCCAGAAAACCCCATATATCATGATGAATTATATGTGGTATACAAGGGGAAATCTATCCCCATGATGACTTATATGTGGTATATCGATTTGGATGTTTATCCTCGTCATGACTTATGTATGGTATATTGGGTGATCTGATTATCCCCATGGTTATTATGATATAGTATACATAGAATTCACTTATCCATCCCCCATCCTTATTACCTTATATGTTGAGAGACTGATTAGAACAGTTATCCCTTGGAGGAATACATATATATATTAACGGTGCTATAAAAGGGTTCTTATTTGACCCTTATATAGGTTATGTATTTTATTCAGAGACATGTAGCACAATCCAAGGTAGGTATGATTTATCCTGTGTATCTATATGAAACACAAGGATTAGTGATGTTTTATTTAATCATGTTCTCAATTATTTATTTGACATATTAACTTTCAATTTATCCTACATTGATATTTTTAGGGATAAATTTTGTGGTAGTCTACTTAGTTATACTCACAACCTACATGAGACGACATGGGTACCTCAAAAAATATCAAGATTGTTTCACATGATAAGGGTAAAGTCTCTATGATAAATGAGAGATGGAGGTGGTTATGATGAAGCATGTGAGATGGGTTTGGGCTTAGTCTAAAGCCTTAATATATTTGTTTCCGTTTGATCTTTTTTTTTATTTTGATGTATATTATCAACCCATGGATAACCTTGATTATTTTAACCTTTTTATGAAATTAATAACAATAATTTTAATATAATATGGATGTATATTGTCTATTTCGACCATATTATGATGCATGTTATCTCTTTCTCAATTGTATGGTATCTATTAATTGAAATTATACTATATTTATTGAAATATATTACAGGAGGTATAGTCTCCCCATGGTTACTATTAGACCTCCACTTCACGTTAGTGGCCTTTGTCATATTGGGATGCATGCCTGAGGTCATGTGACAATATAAGCTGGTTATTATTGAATTAACAAGATCCAAACATTATAATAGGGCACCAAATAATTGCTTATTTTATTTTGTTTTACTATTTGAGTTATTGTAGATTGAAGATAGGGTGTTGTTAGATCTTTTTATGGATCTTGTGTCTGGGTGTAGCTATCCCATGTATGAGGTAAGTCCAAGTTATTATGGATTGTAATTTTTTGATAGGTTTTTATATTTTTATTTCACTCACTTCACTTGGTGTGATACACTTTGATTTAGGATTTATGATTTATGATATTTATATCCTGTCTAAGTGTAACAAGAGGGTGTCTCTTTTAGAATCATATTAGGAATGTAATAAAAACATGTAATACATGTGCTTTCCTGTGATTTCTTTACTTGTATATGACACTAGGGTTGACAGTTTTAAGTTTCAGTAACAATTTATATAGCGTTTTACCATATGGATTGATGGTGTCATCTTATTATAATGATTATTTAAATGGTATTATTTTTTCTTCCAATGATTAAATATCCTATGTATGAATGATTTTTATTTAATAGAATGTCAATAACAACTTATAAATCATTTTATTTTGAATGGGAATTATTTTAACTAGATGAAAAATAAATATCCAAGTTATAAGTTTAATAAAAGGGGAATCATTTTGACCTGATATACATTTGATGAGGACCTTGATTATGTGTAGTCATGGATAGAGAGAGTTCCCTATTGTAAGAAATTTATGATATGTAATGTGAAGAATAATGTGATGTAATACCCATTTTTTCCCTGAAAACTCTAATAAAATTAATTATAATAACTATGTATACTACAAAAAAGTATTTATAATTATATAAAGATGCCTCTAAGATAACCTACAGTGGATAATTAAGAGGGTGGGGATATGCATGACCCGCTATAAGTTGGGATGAATCCTTGGTTTCATTGGGAATGACGATGGATGATTAGCTCCATGGGAGATTATTGCAGGCTATACATTATATATAGAGGGATATTTTTCTAGATACACCTACCATGTTTGATCTAAAATATGAGTTCAGATTTCTAAAAGAACATTTTTTCATAGGAGAGGGTAGAACACAAGTAGATACACTCTCAGTAGAATCAATTTAGACTATTTTGAACACCATGAAACACCCCCTAAGAGGAGGTTTATGTAATCAGTATATATGTTTTGATTATCATCAAAGAGATAGTAGGATATTCTAGTCTAAGAGAAAAAAAATGTTGGGTTTCCTTGGAAGGACTTATTAGTATATTTTTCAATCACTTTATTATAGAGACTCCAACAGTACAAATGGCCTAGGAGTTCATAAATATGAAATTGAGAAGGATTTCAGTAATGAATTAAGTAGTATTTTTTACTGATCTATAAATATTTTCATTGATGTTTTTTGAGGATGACATCTCCATAGAGAGATTATTTAGGATGGATTACGATACATGATTTAGGTTTAAGTGAATGGTTTTCACCAATTATTTTTTTAAACGTCTATGAATTATGAAAACATCATAGAGAAGAACCTGGATGAGGGTAGAAAATTATGGAAGGTGGCTTCTGCTAGGGGATCCAATTATGGGTTCTCATGTAGTAAGAATCGTCAATTTTATTTTCCATGATAGGTAGATGATGGAAAGTGTAGACATAATTGTGGTTAAAATCTTCCTCCTAGATGAGACATATTAGTGGGGATGCTACTAGTTCTGTTGGCTTGTAAATGTGCATAATTGTTATACCCAACCACCGATTGGGTGCTAACTATATATCAGGATTAGTAACCTAAAGTGGAATTTTTATAGAACTCAATAATCATCTGGTGGATGGGTACATGGATAGATATAAGACATAGGGTATGTATCATTCATGCCACACGAAGTAGGCATCTAGAGATACACCAAACATTTGGGTCATGTTGGATGTTATGATGCTCAAAGGTAGGGAAACAACAACAAAAGAGGAATATATTTTAGGCGGGGTAATTGGGGAATAGGTTCAAGGATAATGCTAGTTTTCAACATTGTAGCCTACTCTTTATAGTCATGATGTCAATCTATCAACCATTTGAGGTTGTGATTTTACTGGTTTCTACTTTATTATATACATTCTTCAACACTAGGGAATCATGTTGTTTTATATATTATCAATTCATTAATAGATTTAAGATAGATGCTGAGTATTTAAATAGGGTAATTGTGGTCAATATTACATTAGGGGTGTGATATAGGGGTTCTTATACATGTTGGGATTATTACATAGTGAATGGTGTATATATATTCTGTTGGTATTTCTTCATTCTAGAGATAATCAGTTGTGACATGATTCTCGGGACAGATTGTGTTGTTCAGAATTTAGATTATATGAAATTTTATCATCAAACAGTTTCATTTACATTTATTTAGGAAGATATTTATGTCTATTTTGGAGGGTCAGATATACATGTGGGTTGTGTAGGGCTTGATCTTCATCACCTAGGTGGTAATACGGCTTAGTTTTCTAGTGTTTTTTTGGATGATGGGGAGATACATCATGTACTAACGTCCCAGGTATTTTTAGAATAATGATTTTTCATATATATTTATATTTATGAATAAGATATTAATTTTATGTTAAATATTTCACTTTGTTTGATATAGTACTTAATATGCAACAACATGTTTATTTGAATCTTATGTTGTACACAAATTTGAGTTATACTGAAAAATAATATAATATTAATAATATTTTAAATGCTAGTTAACAGATTGGTGTTGTATTGCTGGGAATGAACATAACTAAATAAATTATTATTACACATTTTTTTTAAATTTCTTTACATTTATCCAATAAATTTTAGAGTCTTAAAAAAAGAATGAATCTGATTTTAAGCCTGAAATACTCTAATATTCTTTGAAAGGTCAATTTACTACCTTTTGATGGATATCCCTTTTTAAATATAGTTTTTGTCACTTTTATATGTTCCATTTTACAAAATAAACTTGTTCTTTACAATTTTAACATAAAAATTTACTTTGGGTAAATTTTTGGTATTTTTCCGATAAAGTTCATTTTTAACGAATAGTGAAAAATAGTGCATTTTAAGTCAAAAATGTATTTTCATCTAATTTATTTATGTGATTATATTTTCTTATTAAATGGGTTTAAAGTGTAATTAGATTATATTTTTATAATTTATTCTAATTTTTGTCAAATGAAGTAATTTCACTATGAAATTGGACATAAACACATGTCAATCTTTTGGTCATTTTTACTTATTAAAAACACACTTTTTGGTTTTGACAACGAGAATTAATTTTTTAAACTTATATGTTTTGAATTTGGAAAAATGGGTTCCATATTTGGAATCAAGAGGTCCAAATTGTGTAAATATTTACCTTATATTTTTAGACATTAGTAATAGTAACTTCAATAACTATTTTATTTACCATGGTTAAAGGGTAAATATGGTAAATAAGGGTAAAAAATAATTTTATAATAATATTAAATTACCCTAATACATGTAATAACCCTATTGGATGATATATTTCCAACCATATTAATTATTTGGTTGATTTTAGAACCCCATGGAGCCACTTTTGTGTGAATATGACATTTAATTACTTTTAATTTAATGTTAAGGAAAATATAACCTAAACATGTATATTTTACTAAAACAATTTTTATATGTGGTTATATAAGTGATATTTATGAATATAAATAGTCATTAGAAATATAAAAATATTTCCTACATCATGGTATTTTATTTTTAATTTTTATATATCATATAAATAAATTTATTTATGACATAATGGTGATGTGCTGATTACCTTATTAATGAAATATTTATATAAATGATATTATAAATTTTTAAATAAATTTATTTTGAAAATTTTTATGTCATTAAAGAATTTTAGGGATGATTTATACTTTTTAATATTGTATTTTATGAAGATTCTTTGAAATAATAAAGTTTTTATGTATTTTTAAAATGTCAATATATAAATAGTATAAAAATTGACATAAATGAGTTTTTTTAAAAAATAATATTTTATTAAATGATATGATAGTCATAAAAATCCATGATTCGTCCAACTGACATATATGATGTTAAAAATTCCATTACTGGTCCACTTTTTGGTCTCATGGCATTTTATAGTAAATATGGTAACCAAATATTGTGAATATACAAGAAGACATGGTAAAAGTTATGTTAGTTTACTAGGGGTTAAAGATAAAAGATAAGCTTAAATTTATGTCCTAAACATATATAAAATTCATTGTATGAGATTATTTATACCCATACTCATATGATATTCTAAATATATTACTTTTCTGTTGTTATAATTCTAAAATCATTTAATAATAAAATAACATTTTCAAGCTTTCCTAAAGTGCCCCTCCTCCCTCTTATAAAAGAACACCACCTTTAACCCTTAATGACACCTCTAAATACCACTTTTATCTTCCAGTATCTTCCCAAATAAGCTACCAAAATCCCTCAATTTCTCTTATAATCATTACTTTGCGTATAATTATATTAAAGAAGGCCTTTTCACTTAAATCAAAAGGAGTTACCCCATTTGCGGTAATGCCTTCTCTCAAGATTCTTTCAATTATTTTCCTTCTCGAACCCCCTAAACTCTTTTTATTCAATTATTTTATAACAAAACCAGTATCTTAAATATAAAAGGTTGTTTTTATGAGATATATTTGAACTACACTTACACACAGCTCTATCTAATTGGTATAGAACATATTGTTTCTGTGGAGGGCAAACTACTACCTCACGAAACGATTATTGTTTAATCTTTCCCTACCATTTCTTATGGTAGAAATTATTATTACAATATAATTATATATGATATTTATTTTATTTATTTCATTTATTTTATCTTTATGCTTCTGTAATTCTCATTTAGAATATAACATTATGCTTTTTATGTTGTATAAATACGATAATTTCATCTAAGGAAGTGCAGACTACCGCCCCCTCAAAGTGATATGAATCATTCATGCCATACATGGAATGTATAAATGATGGTGTTGATGAACTTATATATATATATTATATTATACTGTAATTATTATATACCTATTTATAATTTATTTTTCATTCCTTTTAATATGAAAAAGAAATGAAAGTAGTGTTCATGCGTACGTACGGCTTACCGTCTCCATGAACGGTGCATTTCATTTATTATATTCAAATTATATGGACTATTATAAATACATATTTTCTTGATATATATGATATATTTGATATCTATATCAGTAATATCATTCTAGAGATAATTTAATTTTATCCACATGGACAATTTGTAATTTTAACAAGTTCATTTTTCACTCAAGTTCCGAACATCAGCAAAATATCCAATATGAACTCAAATAATTAACTAATTTTTATAGCAAGGTAATAAATGATATAAAATTAATAATAAAATTGAAAAGGTTCATAAAGAAAGTATAAATTAACTTATTTTTATTATCCATGAATAAGAATTAACATATGATACAAATCAGACTCAAGGTAAGGGACTTCATCTCAATATCCTTTCATTGAGGCATGTTTTGATAATATACACCTCTTTATTTTATATGTTGTATAATAAAACCCTTTGAATTTTACTTTTATTCAAAAGGAATGTTTTTACCGTATTGTGTAGACAACTTCTTTTCCTCCACTGTTACCGTTATCTTATTTTTTGCTTCTTCTATTTGCCTTAATGTTTTTAAAAGAAAAAACACCTTATTTTCTTTTTGGGTATTTTCGTAATGAAAATGGTTTTGAAAGTGGATTTACCATTTCAATATCATGAAAATATTTCTTGTGATTGAAAATAAAATTTTATGATTGAAATATTGATATTTAAAATCTTTTATGTGTGATGATTATATAATGGTACATGGACATTTGATGGGTGGTTACATGATAAAACAAATGATAGGTGGTTCTGTGATAAACCAAGGATGGTTGGATACATTATAATCTCCAATTAACTAGGTATTAAATCCAACCATATGGCTATTACATTTGGTAATATGTGTGGAAATATACCTTATAGTTATTCTATTTAAGTATGTTTATGTCCCAAGTTACCTTTATATGTTATATGTTTCATTTTATGGGATTGTGGTAATCTTTTGGTTACAAAAGGGTGAGAAATGAGCATATATTTAGTGAAGTGTTTTTACTACTATTAAAGGTGAAAAGTATTAATTTATAACAAAGTATTCATGGTTTTCATTTTATCTAAAGACTAACAGTTTTCTTTCATTATGTACACATTACTAAGCTTTTTATGATAATACCCAGTTTTGACATGTATTTTACTAGACATAAAGATGAATAGAGTAATGGATGGGATCAATGAAATGTAATGCTATTAAAACATAAAACGATGTCATGTTTTGTTTTAAAGAGATTTTGTTTTATGAAAAAATAGATAGTGAGTTGAAGTGTCTACCTATAATATTCAAGATGTTATGTATATTTTATGACCTAATTCTCTAAATCTCTAAAACTGTAAAGATCCTCAATGTGAATTATTAACTTAATTTAAGATTATGCAATGTTTAAGGCTGGGTCCTCACGGTTTATATTATATGTTGGTTTATATAACTTTAGAGGTTTGTGTTTTATTCAAGCATATGTAACATAACCATAATGGTTAGCATATTAAAAAGAGTTATAGATATTTTATACAAATCAAATGAGTTTAAGATAACATGAATAAGTATATCTTAGGGTTTAACCTCCTCATAAGATAGTATATAATGATTTTACTAATATACCCACAATTACCTTTTTGGTTTTAGTAAATTGATGGATTTAGCAGGTACCAATGTAATAATGAATATAAAGGAAACTGGGGTGGTTTTAGGAATGAGAAATTGAATGAAATGGGAGATGCAATGAGAACTCTTGTGGTCATTATTAAAAAACTTTTTAGATTTCTGATTGACCACTTGAAGCTTGGTGATTTTTCTAAGGCATCATATATGTGAGAAATGAATCCCAATGGAATTTTAGGTAATAATCATAAAGGTAAGTATATTGAAAAAACTATGTGTCAAGGATGTGGGAAGAAATACCTAGGAAAATGATTCAATGGGATGGGAAGATGTTTCAGATGTGGTAATGAAGGTTATAAAGCAACAACCTACCTTGGAAAAAGGAATCATCTAGTTGACTCTAGGAAAGGGAAATACGTTCCTTCTGAAGGATCAATTAAATGTTTTAAATGTGTTTTTCTTGGTTATTATACAAATAGATGTCCTGCAAAGAAGGTTCTCGAGTGGGATCAATAGGATCATACAAATTTATGATTACCAATTATAAATTCCATTACAATTAAAGATCAGGAAACTGAAAATGACCTATGAAAGGTATGTAATATTTCTTAGCTCTTGCTTTGACATTAATGAAATATTAGATAATTATGCATGATTTATTTGTAGGAAATAATTATAAAAGAATAAGATGGAAAATCATGGATAAAGGATCATGAAGAATCTTAAATTTTACGAATTAAAGAGTTATATTGGATCTATGGATGATGATATATTTAAATGTATTAATTATATGATTACTTTGGATGAATTTTTCTAGTATGTGTAACCCTAATGTTTGAAATGTGAAAATTTTATTCAAGGAATAATTATTTTTTCTTCTGTGGATATAGTTATAAATAACCATTTGGGTTTATATGATCCTTGAATTTGAGGCATTATAGGTTATTACTTTTTGGTATTAAATTGCGAGGTATGAGATAACATTTATGGATAAAATATGTTATGGTTTTTTGAGGAATTTATATCATTTTTTCTGAATTTTATAAAATTATATAGTTTTTGAAAAATGAAAACATGCAGATCATGTGACAACCCAACGCGTCAGACAAAGCTGTGTGAATTGAACCCACAACCAAAGTGCAATTTGGATTTATCACCTACCACTAGACTACGTGAAGTCCTTGGTTAAAATGACATATTCTTTTTTTAGTTAAATGATAATATTGATAAATAATAAGTTGATTTTGGGAACTTGTGTTTTATAAAATGGATATCATTAGTATAGAAAAATGATTTGGTGATTAAGTGATAAAGGTTATTTTGGAAGACATTCTCTCTTTTGGGAACAGTGTATGCTTAAGGAAAATAGAATACTATGGGATTTAATTTGTGGATTAATGGATGATATTTTATTTTGAAAGAATCTATGTTTCGTGTGTGTGGACATATGGTGATTTGGATTATTTATTTAAATGATTAACCTATCATAGAGAATATGTGATTAGGTTAGTTACACTTCAGTACGAGACTTTAAGAGTAGTCAATGTTATTTGGAGATAAATTTAAAGATTTATTGTGGAAGACTATGTGATTAAATCCTTCTTCGTTTTGGGTTTCAATCTTAGTTTTTATTACTTAGAAAACTTTTATGGGAAGTTTTTTATTGAATGATCTTTTTTGAACTTTGGGTATTGTATGTCGGATTTGGGAGATTAAGAGTAGTATTTCTTTTTATAAATTATTATCCATTTTGGGGATTATCTTCTCTCATACTATCCATTTTGGTTTAGATTAATGTATAAATATAGGGTAATTATATAGTTCATTTTTTGGATTATGTGATTCTCTAGAAGTTGATTCTACTGCTTCAGATGTGACCAAGTTATCTTGAATACTCATCATTTGGAGAAAAGGTGAGTTTGTGGTAGAAATTTTATTAAAGGATGAAACAAAACATATCAAGTAAGTATATTTCCTTATGATCTTAGTGTTGGTATTAATAAAATTATTCAACTCTATGAAAGGGATATTGAATAAAATATGTTATATGCTTGCTTTTAACATCAAAATTTTACCCAACAACAAATTTATGGTGTTGTGGTGGTTAACTTCTCATGATCAAGTTATTTATCACTCACTATTAATAAATGAGAGTACGTTTATCTTCCATATCCATATTTTCTTACATAGAATCCTAATATGTGTTATATCGGGTGACCTTTGTACTTCTCTTTAATTATTTTAAAGTGATAGTTTTACTTACACTTTTTTTGATGTGGGACATTCAATAAAGTTTCCAAGACCAATTTTAAAATCTGAGGATGCAATTTCCAAAAGTAGGGAAGGATGTAATGACCCAAGTATTTATAGAATAATAATTTTTCATATATATTAATATTTCTGAATAATATAATAATTTTATGTTAAATAGGAAACTTTTTTTGGTAGATTAGTAAACACGCAACAATGGGTTTCTTTGAAATCTTATATTGTACACAACATTTAGTTATACTGAAAAATAATATAATAATATTATTATTTTAAATGGTAGTTAACATATAGCTGTTTTACAACTAGGAATTAACATAAATAACTAAATTTTTATTACACATGTTTTTTAAATGTATTTAAATTTATCCAATAAATTTTAGAGGCTTAAAAAAGAACAAATCAGATTTTAAGCATGAAATACTCTAATATTCTTTAAAAGGTCAGTTTACTGCCTTTTGATGGAGAACCTTTTTTAAATCTAGTTTTTTTCAATTTTATATGTTCCATTTGACAAAATAAACTTCTTATTTATAATTTGGACATCAAAATTTACTTTGGATAGATTTTTGGTATTTTTTAATAAATTTCATTTTTAATGAATAGTGAAAAATACAACATTTTAAGTCAAAAATGTCTTTTCATCTAATATATTTATATGACTAGTTTATTATTTTAAATGGTTTTAAAGTATAATTATATTATATTTTTATCATTTAATCTAATTTTTGTAATTGGAAGTAATTTAACTTTTAAATTGGACATAAACGCATGTCAATCTTTTGGTAGTTTTTACTTCTTAAAAACACGCTTTTTGGTTTTGACAACGGGAAATCATTTTTAATTAATTTCAGAAACTTCTGTGCTTTGAATTTGACAAAATAGATTCCATATTTTTAATTTGTAGCTCTAAAAGTTTTAAATAGGTGCATTTTATTTTTAGACATAATGAATAGTAACTTTAGTAAATATTTTATTTACAATGGTTAAAGGGTAAATCTGGTAAATAAGGGTGAAAAATAATATTATAATAATATTAAATTACCATAAAACATGTCCTAAGACTATTGGATGATATTGTTCTGACCATTTTCATCCTTGGATTGATTTTAGTGCCCCATGGAGACACTTGTGTGTGAAAATGACATTTAATTACTTTTAATTTAATGTTAAGGAAAATATAACCTAAACATGTATTTTTACTAAAACAATTTTTATATGGTGTTATATAAGTTATATCTTCATATATAAATAGTAATTATAAATATAAAATTATTTCTGAAATCATGGTATTTTATTAATAATTTTTCACATTGTATAAATAAGTTTATTTATGACACAATGGTGATGTAGTGATTGCCTTATTAATGAAGGATTTAAATAAATGATATTATAAGTATTAAAATAAATTTATTTTAAAATTTTTTATGACATAAAGTAATTTTAGGGACGATTTTGACTTGTTATATTTAAATTAATGTAGTTTTTTAAATATTCAAGTTGTTATGGATATTTAAGAAGTCATGATATGAATATTATAAAAATTGACATAAATGAGTTTCTATATGAAATAATATTTTATTAAATGATATAATAGTCATAAAAATATAATATTCGGCCAATGAACATATATTATGTTAAAAATGTCATTAACGATTCATTTTAGGGTCTTTTCGCATTTTATAGTAACTATGGTAACCATATATTATGAATATACAAGAAGAAATGGTAAAAGTTAAATTAGTTTACTAAGGGTTAAAGATAAAAGATAAGGTTAATTTTATGACCTAAACTTGAATAAAATCAATAGGATGAGAGTATTTAGACCCATAATCATTTGATCTTTTAAATATATTACTTTGGACATTTTATGGGTGGTTAACCATAATTTAATACATGCAAGGAGCATACGATGAACCTATATTCAGTTAAGTGTTTTTACTACTTCTTAAAGGTAAAAAGTTTTACTTTATTATAAAGTATTCATGGTATTCATGTTATCTAAATACTAACAATTTTTTTTTGTAACCATTACTATGCTTTTTATTCTCATCCCATGTTTTGACATGTTTATCACATGACATAAAGAATAATAGATTCAAGGATGGGATCATGGAGATGTTATGATGTTAAAACATGAAACGATGTCTTGTTCGGTTTTAAAGAGTTTTTGTTTTATGAAAACAATGGATAGTGATTTGAAGCATATACTTTTAATATTAAAGATGTTATATATAAGTTATGACCTAATTCTATAAATATTTAAACCTGAAAATATCCTCAATGTGAATTATTAACTTAATCCAAGATTATGTAATATTTATGGTTGGGTCCTCACATCAGGTAATATTTATTCTCCCCATTAAACATTTTCAAGATTTTTTTCTTGAGGAATTATAGGAATTTTCAGCTAATTAATATATTGAGTTTTTGATTGATCTCATACTAGGCATATAGCCTATATCTATTCCTATATATAGTATGGATACTATTGAGCTCTGAGTGATGAAGGCTTAGTTGGAGGACTTGGAGGTAAAGGGGTTTATATAACCAAGTATTTCCCATTAGTGTGATTTATTCTTATTTTATATGAATTTTGATTCATCCTTGAGATTATGTGTTAACTATCAAAGGTTGTTCCAAGTTATTTTCAAGAATAATGTTGGAACCAAACCTACATGTGGCGTTGGATTTGTTATTAATCACTATGTACTGTTGAAGAATTGGAGATGTGGGTTACATGGAATAACATGTGGAGAAATACAAAAAAGAAGCACCAATAAATCTATATATCATGAATCCGGTTTTCGGATTGAGGAGATTATTTCATAACATATTGGTTTTGATATTTTGATGGTTTCCCAACGTTGATAGTAATGATTGTGTTGAATATCTTATAAGATATAGTGTTTTTAGACTATAAAAGTACCATATATTGAATGTGTGGAAGGTATGTTAATGGATTTCTAGATACTGAAAATGAAATTTGATTTCCCATATGTTTGATTGGAAGAAATTAGATGTTATAACTTGTTATTATTCTTAATGTGAGGATATTTGGTTGGTACAAATTCAAGTATGGAAGATGGAATCATTTCCTATTAGTACCAAATTTTCTTCCATAAAATCTGGGATGAGAAGATTTTCATAAACCCTTATAGGTCTTGTGATTTCATACTAATACAAGGATAAATTGATAATGTAAGTCATAATGAGTTATGTGACCATGTATGTTCAAATATATTGGGTGGAATTGTCACATGCATCTTGTAAAAAAATCAATATTAAAAATAATGGAGGTTTTTTTTGATCATCTAATCTTAATTTTAAAAACAATATTCAAAGGAAGTGTTTCAAATCATGTAATGTAAGATGCAATTTAAATGAAAAATGTAACAGCCCGAGATTTTATGAAAAATATTCTTTTTAATTTTATTAATGTCTGGTGTTGTACGCTACACCAAAAGGATCTTGCACAACACGCATCCTTGACTTGCCTTGCATTACACGCAATCACAACCTTCCTCGATAGCGTGTGTAGTATGCAATACTGAGTTTCATGAAACAACGATACGCTATTAAAATATTATTAAAACTAGCCGTTATGAATAGTAATAACCACTTTTTAAATTTTATAAATTTTAGCTCTCAAAATGGACTTCATTTTTGGATTCGGAGTATCGAATTTAGCCTAAGGTGAAATTTTGGTACTTTTCGGATAACTTTCATATTCTGATGAATAGTGAAAATTACTAAATTATAATTAAAAACAACTTTTTTAATCAAAATAATTAATAGTGATAAATTATTAATTTGAGTGGTTTTAAAGTATATTTAGAATATATTTTTACAATTTAATACAATGTTGGTCATTGGATGTAATTTCACATTTAAACCAGACATAAACAAGTGTCAATCTTTTGATAGATATTGTTTCTTAAAAACACGCTATTTGTTTTAACAGCGGGATTTAATTATAAAATTAATTAATGCAACTTCTATGTTATGAATTTGGTAAAATAGACTTCATTTTTGAATCCGGAATATGAAATATAGCTTAGGATAAAATTTTGGCATTGTTCTGAAAAACATCAATTTTTGATGAATAGTGAAACTACTAAGTGGTAAAAACTGAATTTTTCATAAAACTTAATTTTACCGCTTCTGTGAATGGAATTTCAAAAATCCGAGAGACACGGTTGATGTTAGTAAGTAAAATGTGGTTCAATGAGATGAAAATAATTTTTGGTGAATAGTAACTTTTTACTTTTATTTACCACGGTTAAAAGTAAATAGGGTAATTAAGGGTAAAAAATGATATTAATATTACCCTAACACATGTCCTAATCCTATTGGAAAAGTGTATCACGACCTAAAACAACCTTAAGTGTAAAATATTATCATTTAGACCCACTTGGATTAGATTAGGACATTTATTATTATTTAATTCAAAGAAGAGTTAAAAGAGTTAAAATCAATGTTTATTTACTAAAACATTTTTAATATATGGTTATACATAAGATAATTTTCATTGTAAATATTCATTAGAAATCTAAAAAGATTTCCTACATAATGGTATTTTATTTGTAATTTTTAGACATCAAATAAGTTAATTTATTTATGACACAAATATGATGCAGTAATTATCTTATTAATGAAATATTGACATAATTGATATTATAAATACCAAAATAAATGTAATTTAAGACTATTTATGAATTATATTAATTTTATAGGTTACTATGATATATTATTGTTTATTTAATCAACTTGTTTCGAACATATAATTCTGTTATGACTTTCAAAAAAATCATATATCAAATAGTGTCAAAATTGACACAAAATAGTTTTTAAATCAAATATTATATTATTAATTGTTATTTTATTCCTAAAAATCTAAGGTTCGGCCAAATGACTTAGATAAGGATATATATATTAATAATAAACAATTTCAGGTTCGTTTGGCATGTTATAGTAAGTGTATTAACCATATAGTGAAAGAAAACAAAAAGACACGGTAAAAGTTAAATTATTTAACATAGAGTTAAATCTAATTGATAAGGTTAAAATAATACCCTAAACTTGTCTAAATCCTATTGGTTGATAGGATTTCGACCCATCCCCACTTTATCTTCGAAATAAGACCCTTTGGAACCATTATAAACCGATTTTGACTTTAATATAAAATAATATTTTGAGATATTCCTAAGGTGCCCCTCTCCTCCCTTATAAAAGGGCACCTCCTCACCCTCCTCCTCACACCAATTTGAGCACTCAAGATCGGCCAAACCCTGCCAAAATACCTTCTCCACTTCCCTAGAATAATCCTAGAGGTCCTGGTCTTCTTCAAAGACCAATCTTAGTTCCCTAAGTGGAGGATTCAAAGAGGTGTTTCAAAGAAGAGGACGTTCGGACACTTACAAAGCAAGTCGGACCTAAGGTAAGGGAAATATCACAATCTCATTTTTATTCGAGATTGTTTCTACTTTGGCATTTAATGGGGTGTATTTTATCATCCACATCCATGTTTCATCAATATGTAATATTTTTTCCATCCACTTACAATATTTTAAATCCAATTTTACCCTTCAGAGAGTTTTTAGTGAAGAATATGAAAGGAATCTTTTGTCGTTTTTCGTACGAGGTACTTTTTGACTTTTCCGAAAAATGTACGAAGAATGTTTTTTTAACTTATACGGCATAAATGGATTCTTAAAAAATTATTTCCAAGAATATTCCTTTACAAGTATTCATGTTTATTTTTAATCAACTTCTTTTAGTTTAAAATTGTATGACATGTTAAGAAAGGAAAAGTGTTTTTGAAGTAGAAAGGATATTTTCCTCAAGAATGAAGTTCAAGTATTTTATCAAAATTATTTTCCATCTAAGATAATAAAAGGGTTCTGTTTTTAACCCTATTATTACATGGATTTGATTATGTTGTGATGGAAATATTTTTATGAGTTCCTTTATCCTATATGAATTGTTTTATGATGTCATGTTGTTTAAGAATCCCATTTTTATTACATGGGTTACGCTATGATGTATGGTTTATGATTTTTTGGCACACATAAGAAAGGATTCATTATAAGATGGTTGGGACCTATATCTCCCTCCAATTCATTGGGTAAAGATTTTATATCTCATGAGATAGACATGGCTGAAATGGTAGGTTATACCGGTTCAGTGAAACAGGACTGAAACGAGGGTCACTCGATTCAGAAAGGGACTTTGTCCAATAAGATAGTCTTGGCAATGAGTCTTGACTAACAAGAAATGATTCTCTAAGATTATGTGTGTATGCCACAAAGTTTCATGTTTTAAGTTATGATTATTGTGATTACATTTCACTGCCATGATTTATCCCATGTTATGAAATTATGATCTCTTTTGCAGGTTAAGATTTCCAAAAGTTATGTGCTTATGTATATGATGTGATCGATATTTCTTTTGTTTACCCTTACTGAGCATTTGAGCTCACCCTTTCATGTTTTCTTTTCCCCAGGATATAAAGAAAGGTTGTAGGTATAAAAAAAGGAAGATCTTTATGGGAGATGTTGAAGATCTTTCACCATGATTAAAAGATTATATTCCGAGTTTCCAAAGACACTAAACTATTACGATCCTTGTGTGTGTGTTTTTGTTATGTACCAAGTATTCCGCAAAAGTAATGTAATTTCCATGTACGTTAAGCTTCGGGTCTCTACAAAAAAGGCCTTGTGTGATTGTGATATTTCAGGCTCGGTAGTGTTAGGTGATAAAGGTATTTTTTATGGTAGTTATGCGACCCACATAGGTCAAGCAATCCACAAGATTCATGGATGTTTATTTTTGAAAATTGTGTAAGCATAAAGGGATCATGTGATTGGAGGTAGTTTTCTCTGTTGATCAATTGATACAACCACTTCTACAAGATTTGAGTGGTGTCACATGAGTTTATTCTTCAATGTCAAAGGTTGTTGGATTGAATAGAATAACACATTTTTCATAGTTTATTTACATACTCATGGTTCTGTGATATGGTATCATTCTCAAGTACATGCCAATGTGGTTATGTGATTGGGGTTCCCTGATGAAAAAACTATTTATAATTAATTAATGGGATTAATATAATATATATAACAAGTTCTTATTTGATATTGTTTGGGGAGAAAAATCATTAACTCTCTCATTAAGGAGTTAATCTCATCTGGCATAGAAGAATAAGTGCCCAACTCAAAAGAAGTTCAATAGAGTATTAAATATGATGCTATGAAGAAATAATATTCATATGTTGAATATAGATCGGATATTATGATCCATATCTATTATATAGGCATACAAGTATTCACACTGTGGATGATCCTTCATAGAATAAGTGCATGGAATTGAAGAAAAGGTATAATTCCATGGGTGAGGAGTGATCGACCCAAAACAATTATAAGGGAAGCGATCCTGGAATAGAGTGACCATGATTAAAACATTTTATCCACATAAAAAAATAATTTATTGTAGATTTTGTCACATCTACATGTCATCAGTGTATGCTCCTTGGTTTTATTTCTTTATGGTTAACCAAGTAAAATCATTGTGTTATTTGTATTCATTACTTTCCCACATATATATTATTATTTTTGTTTGTTGCACTATCAAGTGATATATGTTGAACACAATTTCTACCAACATGATAAAAATATCCTAAAATAATGATAAATGGATTAATTAAAAGTTGTAATTCAACCATCACACTGATTCACCCCCATAGGGTTTCTATAATTGCAATACATGGTATTAGAGGATAAAGGTTCAATCTTGGTGTTCAGAATTATATTATATATTTTATCTTTATGCTCAGGGATTCAGTGATGAAGCCTCCATTTTTAAAAGGAATTGACTTTTGTGTTTCGCAGAAAGAATCATATTCATGTAGGCTTGTGGTGAAGAGGTTGAGAATTATATCCAAAGAGATGCCAATTTAGAAATCACAATCAATGAATTGGAATTATAGAGATAGAAAATATCATAAATAGATCATTTTATGATGACTTTTAAAAGAAATATGTTTAATGTGATGCTACTTTTGAAATATGGATGACTTTAGAATTTGTTTGTAGAAACAAATTGTGGAAAATAATGTTGGTATAACTACATGATAATAAGGTTGTACAACTAGAAAATATTAGAACCTATCAAACAAGATTTTAAATATTACTTTATAATAAAAACAAAAAATAAGAAAAGGAATAAGAGTAATAATTATGAAAGACCTTGTACTAAAATCAAGGGGAAATAATTATAATTCTACTATTACATTTGATTCTAACCATACAATGGAAGTTTCTTATAAATCTAAAATTTCAAATTTCTCCCCAGAGATTAATATGATAGATATTCCAAAAAACAATGAAATATAGAGTGTTATTTACCTTCAGTTAGACCATGAATCCGATCTTAAATAATTATATATCCAAATATATAAGAATCAAAATATATATAGATTATTGAAATAATATACTAAATATGTTGATGATATTGATTAAGTGAAGAAACAACTTCACAAATAGTTAACAGGTAATTCAAGTAGTCATGTAAAATTTAAAAAAGAAGTTGAGTTTGAACTAATTATTGATGAATAATAAAAATCAATTGAATGTTTAAATTCCAATGTTGAATAATAAAATAATAAGACTTAGAAACATCAGTAAGAAGTTATCATATCTAATGGAAGAATGTTTATGGATATGTGTGATAATTTGTTTTTATAAAGGAAAAGGTTTTTAAGCTTAAGTGATAAAGATGAACCACTTTTATATAATGAAATATCCAAAAAAATGAAATGTTTCAATGATTTATGGTAATCAATTTTGATAAATTTTGAGATTAGAACATCAAAATGTCCATTCCCTCCACGAAAAAGCAAATGAATGGGAAATAATGTAGGAATTTGGCTATGAAATAATTAAAAATCTATAAATAGAGAATAAATGGATAATGAAAATTAAGGTAGGCCTTGAATTTTATAACAAAATTTTGAGATAAAAAATTAAATAACAATGTTAATTTCTTGAATAAATAAGCAAATTAATAAAAAGAATAGATGATCATGGAGAATGAGTTAAAGGAATGTGTCATTTCTGTCAAGAGATGGCTATAGGAGAAATGAAAATATTGAAATGAAGTAATTTATGATTTTAAAAATATAGTTTCTTATGTGAAATAAAAGGGTAAAAATAACTAGTAACATGTGGAAAAGCTCAAATTTTTATGGGAAAAGAGAAGGTATATTTTCCCTCATGTTAAGTGTCTATGACTAGAACAACAAGGCACCAAATCAGAAATCAGTAAGTAGAAGGAATAACATTTATAAATATGAAAATAAGTTGAGGATTATTGAAACATTGGAATGTAAATACTATTAGAAAAATGTATCCATATAATGATACTATTTTGGAAGAATTGGGAACACTATGAGTATGTGTACAGAATCCCAAAGACTCATTAACATAAAAATAATACAGGTTATACAAACATACTAAACAATAATTTTTTACATGAGATATGTTTTTATGGTTTATTTTTATCTATATTTTCCTTGGATATATATAAAATTAATTTCAGTATGAGGAATATAAATTAAGTCATAGGGAGTAACTCCACCACTTTTTCATATGAGAAAATATTTTACATTGGATGAAATATTCCTAAGAAAAAAATATTACGATCATTGAGGAAAAATAAGTATATTAATTAAAGGTTTACCAAGAACCTAAAATTTCACAATAATAGTGGCCCTCTTAGAAATAATGTAAACAAATAAAGAATAAAAAGGGTGAAGATGCCCCGATGCGAGTAAGAAGAATCTATGTTCAATAAAACACTCACCAAAAGCGATAAAGGGTGAGGTGACTAATATAAATGATAAAACGAAAAATAATTAAGAATGACTCTATTGTTTCATGATTCATTACACAAGGGGATAAGTGAATAAAGGATAAAGGTCCATTTAGTGGTGAGGGAAGCAAGAGAATAATACAATTTGTGCATCAGTGAGGAAATCATTTACATTTTGGTTTAATACTATAGTAGTGAAGAATACTAACCTATGGAACATGTACTCAAATATAAGATCAAGAATGTGTAGAAATAATTCTTAATCATTTAGATATAGTTCACATGAAATCAATGAATAAGAAATTAATTGGATATTCCTTGATATATCTATATACCATGAATCTTTTTTGGCCTAGGTAGTTGATTTCATATCAAGTTGGTGCAGATAGACTAAGGGTTTCCCAATACTGAAAGTATTGATTATGATGAATATCTTTAAAGAAAAAAGTATCTAGAGGATAAAGGATAAGAAAATAATAAATATATGAAAGGTATGTTAATGGTAATCCAGTCACTAAATATGTATTTTAATTTTCAGGATGGTTGATCTAATGAAAATATAATTTTATTGATGGATGTTATTCTTATATTAAAAATATATAGCTGGTACACATTCAAATATAGATGATGACATCATTTCCCAGTGTTTGCTAAAATTTTTATATTAAAATATAGGTTATAGTGGAGTTTCACATATATCTTTACATGTCACACAATCATATAAGAATAAAAGTATCACATAATCATGTCAGTCAAAGTGATCCATCTAACTATATATATTTGAATGGATCAGGCCTCGTTATATACTAATTCCATAAAGGGAGTTATGCTGAAAAATATAGAGTCATTGTGTGATCTTTTGATCATGAGAGAAGTAAGAGTTTGCAGAAGAAGTATCATGAATCACATAAAATAAGAAATATTTTAAATTATAGATGTTGAATGAGACTGAGAGATTCCATGATCTGCTGAGTTAGGTGATGGAGTGGGTTCATGATGGGAGTCATGTGACCTGTGTATATCAGGTGTGTCATGCGATCAAAGTCTATTTGCTTTAGAAACCAAACAAGTATAAAGGGATCACGTGAAAAGAGGTGATTTCCACTCATAATTACTTGATTTATCCAAATTTAAGTTATTTGAGTGGTGTCACATGAGTTGATGATGAATATTCAATGGTTGGTGGAATGAATGGTTGAGAAAAAAAAATAGAGTTAAGTCAGAGGAAATTGACTATAAATACTATATTATTCACATAATTATGAAAAGTTATTGATGAAGACTAAAGTATTTATCTAGATGAGAATATAATATGGAGGAGAAGATTATAAAGATTGGTGTAATTAAGGATGTTTGAATTTTTGGATCATGGATGTGAATCATATAAAAATATCTATACAAAGAAGAGAATATTATACTACACTGGTTACATGAAACGAGCTTACAAAGGTAAAAGTTTTATAGTGGAGTTATATGATTGGTGTAAGGTAAAACTAATCGCTCTATTGGATTTTCATTCTAGGGGTCATTCTCTCAAGGTCACAAGATTGTGGTCACCTACTAAGGGTTTCCTAAAAGTGTCTCAAGCTTAAGGACATGCGAACATCGTAATGTACCAAGGGATCCATGATGAATAGTGTTCATTATGATTACTTCTCATGAGGTAGATAATACAGAGAAGAAGTGATGATTTAATATTTTTTTGTAAGACAAAGGATTTAATCTCTCATTGAGAAGTAAATCTCATTTGGCATAGAATCAAAGATCATAGGCGAAAAGAAAGGCCACTGATTATCAAATCAGGTGTTATGATGAATGTAGGGTCACATTTTCAGTAGAGACAGACCATCATTATACATATCAATTGAAAATACCTATAATTATATAAAATAAATAATACCATTCAAATAAATAGTTCATGAAAGTGAATAATATGTAGTGTACCTTGGGTGATGAGTGATTGAGAATAGAAAATTTCAAAGTCAATGAGCTTGGTATATATTGACCATGACCAAAACATTATATCCATATAACTATTGAAGTTTAGAGGATTTTGGAATACTGAAACTTCATAGTTGTGTTCTCATTTCATATATCCCTATGTGGTGAACCAAGTGAAATATTAATGTTCTATGTATGATTTACCTTCCTGTATATTTTTGAATGTTTTGGTTATTGTGTTATGAAGTAATATAAGTTGAATTTTTTTATAACAATGTGGAAAAAATATCCTAAAAGAAATTTAAATATCTGAATAAATTCTTTTAATTCGACCTTCGCCATGATTCAACGCCCCTCCCCCTGAGGGTGTCCCTAGTTGCAACCAATAGATATATATATCGATGATTAAATTGATAAGACAAGAGGTAATAGAGTGTCCCATAAGATTTATTTGAGGTCATTCTACCATAAATTATGGGTGAGTCCTTCTAACATACGTCATACCATATTCAGATGCAGGTATAATTCATATGAGTATATAGTTATGTAGCTCAATTTGAAAAATACCCTTACATTGTTTTGGGACAGATGAATAGAGTCTTCCAACCATACCTAAATAATTTTTTAGTTGTATGTTTTCAAAAATATATATTTTATACTCACATATTAGGGTGGAATACTCTCAATATTTTTAGATTATATTGAGTAAAAAATGAGAGCACATTCTTTATTATAATATCATAAAGTGATATTTTTTGATTGATTAGGTGTTCTCAAGGCATGTGATATCAGAAGTTGTTTTAGCAATGGGATCTAAGAAGCTGAAGTTGTAGTTTATTTAGAGAATACAAAAAATCTCTTTGATATTCTGGGATTCTTAGAGTAGGTTGGTTATTTCAGGAGGTTTATGCAAGACCTTTCATAGTTGGAATCCAGGATTATGGCCATATCCATGAAGGGTGTAAATCTCATATTGTAAAATGATTGAGATATATCCATTCATATTTTAAAATCAATATTTAAGTACATAACAATATCAACCATACCTAATATGTTCAAGGAGTATACTATATATTATCATTCATGAGTTATCATCTTTAGATAATTTCTGACAAAAGAGGGTTAGTTAATTACTTATGGGTCTATAATGTTGAGGTTTAATGATAAAAACTACGTAATGCATGATATTTATTTTACAATAGTGGTGAATGACCTTTAGTGTGGGATACACTAACTTTTAAAATATATTTTTATGGTGTATACATACCAAAACATATTGAATTATATATTTTAGTGGTTCAACTTGAACCTTTTATGATGAAGATGGGTCAAGTACTTATCACCCTATTAATTTGAGATAGAATGTACCCCTGGGAAGGGGGACATTATTTCTGATGCAGCTAGTAGGAATACATTGGCTCATATAGTAAAAGAGTTAAGAAAAAAGTGTTAAATGATGGAACACTTTATTGAAATATGAATTCATGTCCCAAAGTACCATGGATGAGCATTACTCAAGTAATTTTCTTTCTCATCCTCACTCCATAATCCGGTGAAGTGGATTTAGTTTTAATATTCAGACTTTATGGTGTTGAGTGGTATCATATTTTTTAGAGATCCTCCTCCAAATTGGATTCATGATAATGATGAGATCTTTTACATCAGAGGACATGTAGTGGACCTCATGAGCATGCTCGAGGTGTTGATGAGGGACTCACAGACCATGAAATTTCATGTTCATTTGAGTTTGACCAAGATGTATCTTGATACCCACAAAAATAATTGGTGATTTAGGGTGAAGATGGATAAAAATGTTTTCATTACACAACGCTCTGCCTATCAGTTAGTGAATGTTGATCACCAATACCTCACTGTAATTATTTATCCACTACCAATTCCTTGGTGGATATGGGATGATGTTACTATATTGGTTAACCATGGATTCCCTAAGGATGTTTAAAATGTGGGTTATTATGAATTAGTTGACTAAAATGAATAATTTTCTACTGGTTTGGGAGTCTTTTTATAATTATGAGATGAGAAAGCTTTATTCCATATATATATATATATAATGTTATTATGGGGTGACATAGATAATCATCTTAGACTAGAATTCCCATTTTACAATGCACTTCAGTCAATGATTGAAGAAAGTGCTTGGTAAGTATGTGATTTTGAGAACATCTTATAATCCATGGATAGATGGGTTCTCTAAGTGAACCATTAATGAAATGGATAACATGTTGTGGGAATTATTACACTATTTTGAAGGTTATTGGGAGAATAATTTATCACATGAAAATTGTTCCTACAAAAATAACCATCACACATCAATTGATATCCATCCTATTAATCCATAATACAACAGTCTGTGTTCGTTTTTCTTTTGTTGGACAGAGGTCGAAGTGTTAGTGGTTATTGGAATGAGCCTTTTGTATGAGGAATCATAGAATATCTATTTTATTTAGATCTAGTTGGAAACCACTCAAGGAATGTAGAGATAATATTACAACTATCAAGGTCATACTTTAGAGTTTGAGGTGGGTGAAATGGTGTTATTATGAGTGTTTCCTTGATTGGTACATGTTTTATGTATTGGTAAGGTAAATTGGACCACAGGTATGTGGGACAATTTAATATTTTGGATAGAATCAATGTGATGGCATACTGATGGGATATTCCATATTATTTTACTATTATTCTTGATGTAATAAATTTATTGAATGATTTGTGGTGTTATTCAGACCCTTCTCATGATATTAATACCGAATATGTCAACCTTAAGGAATATGCATCATTTTAGGAGAATCTAATTCATATAGTGGATTAGAGTGAAAAACTATCTATTTGGGAATAAAATTCCTCTAGTATGGGTATAATAAAATAATGGAAATATACAATCGGATTTACAGGTGTAGGAGTCTGATATATATTCATAAGGGGTTGTATTTGTTAACTGAAGATGAATTGTGATGATTGAGAATGCATTTTACGGACAATTAGCTATATGGTGGATAAGTTGTAACACCCTAGACCATATTGATTAGTGAGTTGGGTTCAATTCAAATAAAAAATCCAAGTTTAATTTAACTTTTCTAACCATTGTTTATTTTTAATTTTTTGGGGCTATTATATAAATTATCAGGGTTTGGGAATGGCATTCAGGTTTGATTTTGTTTTGGACTTCAACATTATGTCCCTATTAAAGGTTTTGAGGATCCAATTTAGTCCATAAATTAAGTCATATTTTTTGTTCTAAGATCAAGGTCTTAGTGGAATCTATTTGAAATTATTCTCCTATGTTTTTCTCGACGTTATGAGTATTTGGGGATGTTTTATAGGTTCAATGAACGTTTTATACAAAAAAATTCATTATTGAAGTGGATTTTAAAAAAAAATGGAGAATTCCAAAACCCAACATTTTGGGAAACCCTTTTGTATGGAAGTAAAAACTTACTTATAAGAAAAAATATTACTTATGGTAAAAACCGTACATATGGTATTTTTTTCTTTGGTAAAAACCTTTCTTATGAGGGAAAAACATTACTTATGTGAAAATCATATTTTTGAGTTTCTCATATAAGTTATAAACCATAATTATATGGAAAAACATTCTTATAGTTTTTATATATATGAATAATACCTTATGTAGGGATTTAAAAACATTACTTATGAAACATTTTAAGAAAATTAATAATTTAGTTAAAATAAATCCCTGGGATTTCTGAAAAACATGAGGAAGGGGTCCTTCCTCACCAAATAGTAACTTGTTTACATCAATGAATGCATCTTCCTTGAGAATCTCACATCTAAGAGAGATTACCTTTTTCCCCCAATGTTTTCACATTCCATCCTTTCGAAGTTACATCTAAAGATAAATTTATCACTTTACCACGATTATTTTATTATTTTTAATGTGATTTCATAGGATTATAATTGTTATGGATCCTTATGCCCTATTTTAGAGTTTTTTTATGATTATTTTATTCATTTTTTTTAAAATTGGATTAAAAAATGGAATATATTTTGTAGGTTCCTTCAAGAATAAGGTAGGTGGTTCCTAATTTACAGTTATGTACAAAATCATTTTTAATATGCATATGATGTCTGGTCATAATGACATAATTCTTGATTAACCTGACTAAAAATAAATGAATTTTAATTTTTTATCTTTTAGAAAATTTATTTTCTAGTCCATGAGTATTAAATTAAGAAATATAAATAAATATATTTTTTCCACCAAGAGGGTTTTTCCATGAACTAAATATTTGTGAGGTGCAAAGAGAAAACTTAAGGGTTTCCTGTAGTGAAATGAAAACATAGTAACTAGAATGTAGATTCTGTAGGATGATACCTATGATGAATATGTGTGGTAAAAATAGATTGTTCATGGTGGTATGATCACACCAATAATCCCCAATGATGAATTATATGTGGTATACTAGGAGGTCCAATAACCCCCGCCCCCTGATGACTTAGGTACCGACCCCCAAATTTATGAGTCATTGTCTTCAGATGGAATTTGAATTTTAAGTATAATGGGAGGTTCATTTAGAGAAAAGGGACTTAAAATAGGATACCAAGAGTTTAAATATCCCTAAATGATGTATTCATACATGATTTGAGACCCTGTTGGTTATTTGGGTGATTGGGTGAGCATCAAACGGGATCCTGAGTGGCCAGGCTACATGAGGGATCTTTTAAAGGCCATCCATGCCATGTAGTATGGTTTAAAATATGAATTTATGATATATAGTTCTAGGTGTACCCCTGACCATGTAGTTTATGGAAAAAAATTGTCCTATCCAATTTTTTAACAAAAAAGGTGGCTTAATCCCATTTCATTTGGCGAACAGATCATGTACAAGAGGGGTTGAATGTTTGAATTGATATAAACTAATAATAATTTTTCTTGGCTTGCATAGATTACATTTTGAGATGAAATATGTACATTGTTGAAAGAATTTTCATTTAAGTTACATTTATATGGGATCCTTCCTAGGGTGTTTTACCCAAATTCGATAAATTTTTTTCATTGAAACTGGAATTTAAATTGGGTATTTCTTGTTTTTTTGTTAAGGTGTGTGTTGGGAGGGGACTATAACACATGGCCTAAGGTTTCTATGAGTGCATGACACTCCAAGAATTTTTAGGAATTATTCCTATTTAAATAAAATATTTTAATTAAATAAAAATTTTTATAATTAAATTTTTAGTGATTCTTGGAATGTGAAATGTGTCCAGGAGAAAGTAAGGGACTTGGTTGTATTGAATGAGGTTTGACAAAGCTTGATAAGGGGTTAAATATTGTATTGAGATAAGTGGGCACTATGATACAGTATCATATTCATGACTATTCATAGGAATTGTAGACTTTATTATTTTATGGGTTCAATAGTAGGGTATAAAGACTGGTTGAGTCCTTAGGTGAGGTAAGAGGGTGGCGTTGAGCCTCCTTAGATGAGACAAAGTGCTCTTTTTCACTTGCAGTAGCTAGGATTTCCGTAAGACTATGTATCAAAGGGGAATGGGGTTTGGATGAGCTAGATAGAGACCACTAAGAGGTATTTTGTTGCAATATGAGATGTTATGTGTCTTTTTTTGGGTTCCTAGGGCATATGGGTTTGCGTTAGAGGCTTATGGATGAGTTATAATGGGAAAGTTGGATGTAAGTCTTGAGAGTGATGATGAAATCACTCACAAGGTTATAGGTGGGATCTAATATACATGTTGATCATGATATTCCATATATAACATAGTTTATTTGATAGAGATTTTTTTCCTTTGGGTGATGGCTTGAGTGATCACCCATATAAGAAGTATAATGAGACCCGAGTGCTGGTTATGGGAGTTATTTGGGATATGGAAATGGAGTTCCAAGGGGGTTTTAATCGGGAGTCTAACCCTACCTCTTAAATATAGGGTCAATAATATCATTATGTCTTGGGAAATTCCATGGCTAGTTTTAGCAAGAGTGATGAGGGATTTGGCATTGTTGGATAGAACCTTAGGGTGTGGTTGGGTGATCCTAAAAGATATGGAGACACCATCAAGTGATAGAAATGAGTTTTAGAGACGTGTATATTTAAATATGAGTCTGGAGCAACCTATATATTTTCTAACGGGTGAATTGAGGTTTGTTATTCTGATGGTATAGGTTTTGAGTGACTAGAACCCTTGGATCGGCCTGTGAGAAGTGTGATGGACTGTAGGCCCTGTCTGTGATACATCTTCTTGAAGTGACCTTCCTGATAGATATGGGATGGGTCAAGGTATATGTATGTATAATCATTCATTTTTCCTTTGTGAAGTGGGTAGTGTTTTATGGAATTTGACTATGACCTATCCATTTGGATGTCGGTTCAAAGACCTTAAATTAGAGACTTAGGGTAGTGTGATTTAAATGAGATCCCTGAGTGTGCATTGATGGATCAACGTTCTTATTTGACAATGACTTTAGACGGATTCATTATAAGACCATTCCATGAGTGGTGTGGGTCATGTTCATGAATTAAACCTTTCCTTTTATAGTATTGGTCAAGAACCACATTGAGGTATAATTCTTTATATTATGTGATGCATGATTGGTGGGCCCTTCCTAGAGTGATTATACAATAGATAGAGATATAGATGTATGAATATTCATCGTGTCTACAAGTGTTGGGTTAATTTTTAGATATCAAACAACCCAAAGAATTTATTTATATGATAAGGATCTATTAATGTGGTAGATTTACATGACTGGATTCTATCATGGAACATCAGTATGTGTGTTTGGACATCATGGTGGGCTGGTTAACAAAAGGTGGCCAAATGAGTGTGTATACCACATTGAGTGTCGTGGAATCCCAGTTAGCACACTATAACCTAGAGATCATGTTTTTTAATTTTATTTGTTACCTCATTCATACAAATTCATATGTTGTGAAATATTAGGAATGTTGGGAGATACCCTATTGATTTATATTCTCAGACCCCTCTTAAACATATTGGTGCACGTGCCGACCTTATGTCTGTACTTCAGGTTAGGTTAACTGACATGTAGTATATTAGTCTAAGGTAGCTTGAGGGTATCAAAATATTTTGATAAGGATTGAGAATAGTAGTAGGGATAGTGTGAATGTGTTGTAATTTGTTTTATGTTTTATTTAGGGAGTGACCCAACGAGTGATCAGTTTATGTACTACATTCCCACAACATTTGTTATTATATATGATTGGATAGTTTATTCTTGGTATACTAATGTTTATTATGTTTATTTATTTACATTGGGTTATTTGAATCTAATTACGGGGTATATTCTACCCATTTTATATATTAGGCCATCATTTCTAGTCAGTAGTCTCTACCGTATGAGGAGGTGCACCACATACCTTATGACATCTCTGGTCTAGGCACTACTGAGTGGCTTGGGGTAGGTAATGAAAAAATTATATTAGAGTTTTGTTTTGTTTAATTATTTGGATAGATGTTGGAAATGTGTTATAGGATTATTTTTGACCTTATGATTGATATCAAACTTGTGCATCATGAAAACTATTTCTTATAGGAAGTCCAAGATAGGAGGGAATGGGATTATTGTTATTTTTTATTACATTTTTCTGATTTCCCCTTGTGTGTTTCACTTGAGTTTTGGAGATATGATTTATAATTAATCATGAATCCTAATACATTATAATTGTGTTTATATTTATAAATAGTGGTTGGAAAATAGGATTATCATGGAAAAGGTTTCTTTTTATGTGGTTGTTTTATGATGATAGGGTCAGTTGTTTAAAATTCAACAAAAACATATATGGTGTTTTCCTATATAAAATATTTTTGTTATTTTACTCAGTTAGATCACGGTGTAATTTCATTTTAATGTAGTTTATCTGGATCTTACATTGGGAGGTTCTACTATTATGGAAATATATTCCCATCAACAAGGGGTGTATGATGATCCATTGTGGATCCATGTAGTCATGGATTCATGGTAATGAATTGATAAGTTAATGGTATGCCTAAGAGGTTATATGAGGAATGGAATGAGTTTTACTAAGAATGATTGACCCATGTGGGTCGTTGTTATGTCATTTTGGTTATTTTAAGTTTCAATAACAATCAATATAGTGTTTCCCATATAGATTTTGGGTGTAATTCTACATAATTAGATAGAGTGGCTCTATGGAAACCATGAGATGTTATGGATAAAGGCATGAGATATTCCTTGTGATTTTAGTATTTGGTTAACATTAGACATTTCTGGTATCAAGGTTGGATTTGAAGGAAGGATATACTAGATCCCCTATTGGTTATTTAGATTTTCTTTTGTATTTAATGGTGAGATCATAGTGTGAAATTCATTTCTTTGGAATGATTCCTATGTGGTATGTGGTTTTGTGGTTAGCCTTGGCATGAGTGAAATTCCATAGGCTATTAGTTGAGAAAATATACAGGGGAATGGTTTGTGAGTTAGGAACATGAACATGGATTATATTGGATTTCACTTATTGGAGTTTGATCTAGGTTGGAGATCATATTTTATAGGAGTGTGTAGCCATTGGGTTTGGGTGAGATCAAGTAGGATTGTGAGAAAGAACTCATGATAGGGGTCTTGGTAAATAACTCTTCTATTAGGAGTAGAGTGAGTATTGGAAATGATTATTGGGATAATTATTGATGTGTGAGGGTAGATTCATGATGGGTATTCATGTAATCTGGTTGAATTATGAATTATTGAATGAGTCTTGTACATGATAGTTGAGAAAGGTTTGAGTAGTGGATAAACATGAGTGTGCTACAGTGGAAGTGTGGTTTTGAGACACATGCGCGAATGGTTGGACCATGTTTTTAGTGTATTGTGAGATGTACCTTAGCAGTGGAAGTTTTCATTAGTGGTAGATATGTGTACCATTGTAAGGATGACATGGGTATATACCGTTGAATGAATTTTCAAGGAGGGGTGGTGTCATATTTTGATAAAGGTGAGCACGCATTTGGGTATGTGGAATGCCTATGTTAATGAGACTTGTTTTAGTTTATTCTTGAGAAGTGTTTTATGGGATTTCATAAGGTACAGAGTAAACCATTTTATATTGTTTTTTTGTGTTTTCCCTTAAGTATGAGCGGGATTTCCATGCCCATTCATTACGTTCACTGATGGGAAGAGCATGGGATATAGAGTTTGTGAATTTAGTTCAATGAGTGATGATAATGATACTCTTATTTTGGGGAGATTTATATTATTCATGAAAGAAATGAAAATTTCTTATAATGGGTCATGGTTGTAGAAAGTCTAGATGTCTTGTGGTTGAGGTGACACTAGGGCACTGGTGTGTGGTAATATCTATTGATATCTTGTCCCTCAAGTAATAATAGATTTGAAATTTTGATCATGTGTTGGATAGAGTTAGTGAATTATAATCATCCTCAAGGTGTTCTTAGTGTGATAAAAGAGTGAATCAAATTAGTAGAATGCTACTTCCATAGGTGAGAGCACGATGACTATAGTAGGTGATTAGGGATCTGATTGTTGAATTACACCAAAATTCAGATTTGGTCTTCGGTGTGGGCATATAAAGTGATCCACAATTCCTAAAATTGCTCATGAGGTGAATGAAAATTCATCATATGATTCAGGGGTCAACTGAAGTTCATGACATGATAAAGAGGTGAATCATGGCTCACATCATGGTTTGGGGATGTAATTTTTTCATCATGTGATTCAAGGGGTGAATCGTGTTATGTATTATAGTTATGGAATCTAATGAGAAGAACATTATTGGGACTCAAGGGAGGTCTATTTTATGGTTCATGAAACATGTGAGACCCTATGTTTGACATTCCATCAGATAGTGTGGTCAAACATTTCTAGTAAAAGATTCCCAGAGGAGTCTCAACTAGTGTTTTACTTGAGTTTAGAATCGGTGAGATTGGAACTATGTCGAGGTTTTCCTTCAATAATTTAATGCACTCCCGATAATTCACTAAACTATGATCTTGGAAAGCCTAAAAAAAGTCCTCAATCACATATCTCCTTATGAAAAAGGCATCCGAATTGTATCATGGGCCAATGAGGTTACCATGGGGAGACTATTCCCTCACATTAGAGTAGCTATATAGGGTGATGTAATGAAAAACATATATAAATAATCAATATCACAGAAAATATTGAAAATTTACAATAAATAACTACAATATCAAAGTTCTATAATAATGGGTATCCTATACAGACCAAATATCCCCCATGGGTAGATCATATAGTGGAAAAGAAATACCCAAAAAGAAATTGAAACTAACAACTCCCCCCAACATAGTCCCAAATCCTACCGGGCCCCATTGTCTATAAACATACCAGTATATCAATAAAACTATCATAAACATCATGAAATTCCTTATTCTTTTATCATATGACCATATATAAATATCTACTTAATTACCCATGTTCTATGGTATCCCGAGTAGGGTGTGATTAAAACTCTATAGGCCTCCACCAAATGTATCCCTAAAATAACTATTATAATATAATAGTGTATGTGAATGTTCTCATTGTATATAGTGTAACAATAAAAAAATTATATAAAATAATTAAATAAGGAAAGTGGTAGAAAAAAATAATAAACAAAAATTTCAATACCTCATCCTTCACGGTGATTCTAGGGTTGGTCCTACCTGCTTCTTTTAGTGTTGGGTTGTCTCTAAGAACTTAACGATGAATATTCTTCCATAAGTAACATCAAGGAATCCAAGAATTCACTAGTATCATAAGGTGCCACATGGAATCTGATCACTCATCTCAATATTAACATAGAATCTAATTCTCATTTTGACCTTCCAAAAATATCAAGTATCATGAAAGTATTTGTACCCATCATGATATTACCAATAATATGGTATCACATGCAATCCAAAAATCCCATAAATGTGTTTTTAATTATCTACCATGAAGAATTTGAGGCTCTATCCTATAATTACTAATCATTAAATATCAAATAAAATATAGGCACTCATTCTTACATTCCAAAATATCACCCCTCAAATAGAATCCAAACACTCATCTAGGCATTCTCAATCATTACAAATCATAATCAATTTATAGTATTTTGATTATACAATTGGAATTATCAGATTTACTTAAAAGGAATCACATTATCTCATCAATCACGATTCATTAAATCTATATTTACCCAAGGCACCATGATCTATAATAATTATTTCACTTTTTAATAACAAAAAATAGAAAACTCAATATACCATTTTGAAAATTTGAAGAATTTTATAAAACATGATTTCCAAACCTAAACTCCATTAGGATTTATAAAATATATGGTGAACATCAAAATTCTTCAACATATCTACATAAATTTTCTTTCAAACCATAATTAAGAAATTTAATTTACCAATATAGTTAACTAACATCAAAATATAACTCTCTTCATTTTACAAAAAAAATATAACAAGATTTGAGTTTCTATACCAAGTTCATCAAGGATTAAAAACTCGATTTCTCAATCATTGATTTAAAATTTAATTACTCACATGACAATATCATCCAATATAATAAATTATTCTAACCATTTTAATTTTCATAATCCATGATATGTAAACTTGGGTTTCTAACCAATACACAACACAATTAAAAACATGTAATTTAAAATTTAGTTAATTCTCAAAATGGTCTACTTAATATCATGAAAATTCACTTTAAAAATAGAACAATACTATGTGTTATGTCTAATGACTACATATCTCATTCCTAGTGAATCTCACTCATCAATTATTAGCCACTTGTTCTCCCTAAATTTATAGAAAATTTAAAATAATACATGAACCCAAAAACAGTTAATATTATCTAAACTAAGAGGAACTTAGCTAGACAACGAAGGAAACCAAAAATAAAAGGAGACATACACATACCCTTACCTCAAGACATCCATCACTTCTTATATGTATCAAATTAGCAACCAAATGAAAAATATCTCCCATGGAAGAGGAGAAGAGGGGTAGGGTCAAGTGAGGGATGCTACTAAGTGAAAATTGGAGGAAACGTGGTTCCTTTGGATATAAAATAATAAGAGATATCCTAAAACATTATCACTTCATAAAGGGGAAAATGTTGGTAGAACAATTTGAAACTCTATGTGAAAACTATGCTTCCATCCATATATTACACATGCCAATTTTCATGGTGAATATGCATGATCTATAAACCATGTTACAACCATAAATAATCCCCTAAAAGTTTATGTATACATTTTCACAGTTTCCTAAAGACACAAGAACACTCAAATAAACCATTAATCTATAAAATTCAGGCCACATGATAGTGGTAAATTGTAAGCACTAATCGTAAACCTTGGGTTGCTTCCCCAAAAATTGTAATTTCAAACCAAAAAGGCCCTAAGACTTATCTAATAAATAAAGGTCCCTCTTAGGCATCAAAAAAATCCAAAAACATCCCCTTAAGATGTTCTGAATCTCAAATTCAAGATATATCACTCGGTTTTAAAACATATCCCATCCAACAACCTCAAAACTCAAGTTTTACCTAAAACGAAATTCCAAATAGAGACTCGATCAATATAGTGAGGTAGTTGAGGTGGGTTTTGGATTAGACCAAATGTGATAGTGATAAACTAATTTATCTAAGATTGATGGTTGGAGCTGTTTAGTGGATGTGTATTCGGAATTTTGAGGTAGAACATGATGAGATCCTGGTGAATTGGAAACTGATGTAGGTTAGGAGATGTGGTTTGATTATTTAATCATGAGGAAGAGTAGTGTTATGGGGATGAGTTTTTTATGTACCTAATATTTTTGGGTCATTATTTTGAGAATAAATTTGAATTTTTAATAAGCTGGGTAGTCTGTTTTTGAGAACCCAAACTTATAATTAGATATTGATAATTTAAAATACCAACATGATGATTTTAAATATGGTTTGAGACCTTATCAGTGTCATGGGGGTTCAAGAGAGTGTCAGAGGGTAGATGGATTAGTTGGGATATATGAGGTTGTTTCTATAGACCTTTCACACTATGAATCATGGATTTATAATATGAATTTTTTATAAAGATGGTAGGGGGTCCCCTGCCTAGGCGATTCATAATGTGAAATATCAGTTAAAAAATGAAAGGGTAATTTCTAGATTTTTTCATTAAAACAGGATTTCATGCCCCTATAATTTGGATTATGGAGCATGCCTGGGAGGGGTCGAATCGTTGGCCCTCTAATTCCTTCTTCCCCCGTAATTGAAGAAGGTTTTAGTGGAGATTTTAGTTGTGTTTATCATATCTTATCCATTGTTTATTCTTTTTCTTTGATTAACATTGAATTCATGTGATTCAATGCTGGGTTTTATCGTCAATTCCACTGAATAATGGTTGAATCCATGACACGTGATGGGGTTTCTTGTCATCTTTCATAGATAACGTCTCAAGATTCTTTCTACATGCTATTGGAATAATTTTTTATGATGATATATTTCTTTTTGACATCTCTTATGGTTTTTCTAAAATTGGATAAAATTGGTCCTTGAAAAAAGTTCTTAAATTTAATTTTTAATGTGTTCTAGTTTTGGTTCCACATCGGGAGTGGACCACACCCTGTTTCTTGAGGTTTTAGATCATGGATAACTCATCATGAGTTTTAGGAATTATTCCATTATAAATTCCATGTATTAAATAGTTGTAAATTTTTATAATTTATCATTTAATGATTTTTATTGGGAGATAGGTTCCTAATAGTATCGATGTGACTTGGTTAGCTTGGACAACACTCAACAGAGCTTAATGACAGGTTAACTTCAGTATTAAGGTAGGTGGCCCCTGTGATACAATTTTCTATGCATATATATTTACTAGTGTGCATGATATCATCATTTTATAGGTTCTATAATAGGTTATAAGGGATGATAGTGTCCTTAGGTGATGTGACAAGGTGTCTATGAGCCTCCTAAGATGTGACATGTTACTCTTATCCACTTGGGGTAGTTGAGATCGTCATAAGAAAATGTATTCAAGGGTACTGGGATATGGATGAGAAGGTAAGAGGTGTCTTGGAGTCCTTGTATTGTCAGATGAGTATTTGGATGTCCTATGTCAGGTTTATATGTCTATTGGATATGTGCGATAGATATATGGCTGAGTGATATTGATCAAGATTGGTGTGTGTCTTATGAGTGATGAGGAACTCCCTCTCTAGGTCAGAGGAATGTCCATGTGTATTATTTTTGTAGGATAATTATTCTATGATGTATAATATACGATATATGTGTGTTTATTATATGTTAAGGGATGAGGGTTATCCCTTAAGAGATGTGTGGCACGATTTGGGTGACGGTGATGGGAGTTGTTCAGGACATGGAATTGGGATGCCAAGGGGGGTTTTGGTCAAGAGCTAGAACCCCTTATGAGGACTGGGTTGGGTAGAGTGTGGAGTCCTGGAATGATCCATGGTAGCATGACTAGGATTTATAAGGTATATGGAATGATTAGACTACACCTTGGGGTCTTGGTCAGGAGAGCCAATGGGTTGTGGTCTCACGGTCAGGTAAGGAGCATGAGGTATATCAATAAGTAGAGACTGGGATTGGTTTGGAAGAAACTTTGGATCCCCTGATGGGTTAGTTAGTTCATTTTTTTAAGGAGGAGATAGGTCTCAAGTGACTATTATCCTATTATTTGTAGGTGATCTGGGTGATGTCCTTCAGGCCATACCTGTACTACTTGTAATTTATGTGACCTCCTCGAGTGACAAGGGATGGGTCATTGTATATTAATATATTATCATTCCATTTTCCCTCAATTACTGGGTCAATGTGTTTGACGTGTGATCATGACATGTCAGATTATATAGGGTTTTATGTACCTTTACATTGAGGCTTGGTTCAATGTGCTTGATCTTACCTCCCTAAGTGTGTAGGGATGTGAATATGTTCTTGTAAGACATTTCCATGAGAATTCTTGGGTCATGGAGCCTTCCATGAGTGGATTGGATCCTATACCTGAATTGGAAATATCATTATAATGGATTGAGTAGAGAACCACCCTATGAGTTGGGTTATGGTGCAATGTGATGCATGACCAGCGGACCCATCATGGAGTGATCATGCAGTTGGATGAGATATGGATGTATGACCATGAATATTATCTTTGAGTATTTATTGGTGGGATAGATTTATCTATACCCTATGTATTCAGGTATATGATATGAATCAGTTATGATGGAATGATTTTGTGACTGTATTTAGTCGTGGCACTCAAGCAGGTATGATTGGAAATCATGGTGGCCTGATGAGTGTGTATACCTCTATACAGGTTATGGTGGATTGCTTATCAGATGAAGACTAAGAATGAATTATTATTTATGTATTTAATATTTCATTCATACACACACACACAAGAAATATTATATTAAAGGTTCTTGGGGATACCCTACATGGTTATATCCACACTCCCTACAAAAAAATCTCAGTGAGTGTTCATACCTTATCTCTTCTTTCAATACAGAGATAAAGACATGTTTTGGATCATGTTGGGAATGCTCATGTCAATCTATATATTAATATGAGTCCTAGGAATGGTAATAGGAACAATTTTCATGTATTATATTGATGTTTAATTTTTATTTGGGGATCATCTTGATAGGTGATCACTGAATATATTATATGAAAACATCATTTGTTATTATAAGAAATTGGATGATTAATTATTCTTAATCTAATGTTTATGAAGTTTGGTACATTTTTTTGTATTTTATGACTCCAATTCAAGGGAATAATAACTCCATAGTATGGATTTTTCTTCACCACTAGTTGGAAGCCTCTTGTGTATAGGGAGATGCGGTTGAGATCTTGTGATGTCTTTTCTCTGAGAACTTCTGAGTGGCTCGAGTCTAGGTGTGACAACATATGTATGGTATATAAAAAATTCCTCTCATATACATGATAAACTATTTTTGGTATACCTGATGGTACACTTATCCCCCTGATGACTTATATGTGGAAAACCTGGAAGGCCACCTATCCCCCCCCCCCAGTTGACCTGTATGGTGACATACAAAGTGGGTGGATTATCACCCCGAGGCATGCACATATTCATATTTTTAGTACTATGGGTGGTGACATATTTGAACACTTTATAGGTTATAAATAGATTTTGGGATATATATTACTATAAAAATTAGGTATAATCAATCCTCCATGTCACTATAGGACTCAACGATCGAAGGTGTTTCATTTAATTATGAATTTAATTGTTTATTTATCACATAAACATACACATTATCGAGACATGATATTTTTAAGCACATTGTTAATGGTAGAAAACTAAATTTTACTCTCTCTTTTTTCAATCCATGATGGGTAACCAAGCATAATTCATGGTTTTAGGAAAAGATAAGTGAAAGGATCTTATGATTGATGGATGATCATGACCATTGGTATGAAGCATTAAAGATAGTATGGGACTATGAATCAATATCATTTTTCTATATTTGTGGGTTTTATATGAAAAAAATGAAACCTTTTGTGAAGATTTAGTAAAATGAATGAAAGTTCCATGAAGGGTTATAAATTTATATGAATCGGCTGATGCCCATACCTTTTTTGAGGGAAATCCTTAAAAACTATTCTAAGGATCTTAATTCATGAATGATTTTCGTGAATTTTTTTCATGAATGAATTAATCACATAAACATAAATTTCCTAATTAATAAAGCTTGCATTAATTTGACAAATTCTATTTCATTAATGTTTAGTAATATTCACAAAACGTAGTGGGTTTCATGAAAATGAAATGTTTCGAAAAAAATATAATTTTATGAAAAAAATTTCAAATGTTGTGTAGAAGAGAATCTTTTTCAAACTGTATGTAATTTCATAGAAATTATATAATAAATTTATATTCGTCAGGTGGATGAATGTTGATCATCATGATAGACCAAATGGGTTGAAAATAATAATGATTCAAGTAATCAAAGAACAATCATATGAAGCAGTAGTGAGCACACTTCAGTTGAAAGATAAGTGATATTTCAAAGTGTGACTTGTAGAGAATTTGGAGGCGTACTAATTATGATCCAAACATTGTAATAGTAGTGTACTTTAATTAATATTGTACATCAACAAATTTAATTTGTTTTCTCAATGGAATATGATATTCAAGGGTGAACCAATTAGAATTTTTGTTTCTCATGCATGTTCTCATTTCTACACTTAAATTTCTTTGGGAAGGATAGAAAAGAAAGTTTTTTTTAATGATGATACAATATCCAGATTAGGGATTTTTTATCTATAATACTTTGATTCTCCCCCATAATGGTATTTATCCTTGTAGATACAATATCTTATTATTTTTGGTTATTTTTTAGATCTTGATGTATACAGTCCTCCAATGGAGGACCTTGATTATTGTATGATTTATATGAAATATATAATATTAATTTTGGTATATCATGGGAGTATATTTTTACTGGTTCCATTATGTGATGTCTATTATCTCTTTCTCATTTGATTGGTTGTTTTTTATTATAAATCTGTTGTATTTATAGTTATCTAAGTCTAGTGGCATAGTCTCCTTGTGATTTCTATCATACCCTACTGCTAGTTAGGAGCATTTTGTATAAATAGAGTCACACTAGAGGACATATCATTAACTGATCCTATCACTATAGAGAGATTTGGGTTGAGACAATAAAAAATCATCTAGTTTTCAAATTATCCATAGCAATTATGGGAATTAATTTTTAGTAGAAATATGTTTTACTTCATCCATGCTAAGAGATATTTTCACTTAATTATTTTTATCCATACAATGTACTTTTCATTAAAAAATAAATCTTTTCCACTTATGGATTTTTTATCTCTAGTATTTTTATCTTAATCTTTATCAAAATATCCCTTTAAATTTTTTCCCCTTCTTGCAAAATACACCAATAAATAATTTAGTGTACCTTGAATATACCTCATGATTCTTTTCAAAGAAAATAGGTGTTCCTACTTAGGATTAAATTTTAGTTGAGATGCTATACAAGTATCATAAATGATGTAAAACATTATTATAGTAAAGTATAAAAATATTATAATAAATATTTAGTATAATGAACAATACAAATATTTTTCATCTTCATGCTCCCCAAGTTTAGTACCAACCGTAATTAGTGTTAAAATCGATTTTCTATCATATATCTAGAACTTATTCAATAACTCCCACATGTATCTTTGTTGAGAAATAATAATATATTATTCCATTTGATTCATTTCTTTCATAAATTTTCATCAACCTATTATTGATTTATTAATAGGCTTTACTCTTTGTTAGGAATCCTAAAATCACTCCTTCATTATCTTTATCTCCATATTATAATTTATATCTATATTTATTATACAATTACACTTACTTCCCAACAAACTAATTTTTTTAATTATTTGATACCATTTATACCACATCTCATATGGTGTTATTTTCTCTCGAGTACTTAACAACCAGATATTGTGTACACACTACCACAAACACTAATTCTTTCTAATAATGGTTTGATATTCCACACTCAATAAGTAGTTCTTTAACCATGCTATTTACCATTTTGTTCGATCTTTCCCTATTACAATTTTTCTATGTTTTTATCATAAATAAAAATATATTCTTGATCATATTCTTATTTCAATACATTTTCTCCTAAATTATGGTGTAATTAGTTCTGTTACACAATAAAATTATTTTTGTCAATCTTATATCATCATTTTAAAATATAATATAGAATTTCTTAATGTGAATTATCTTCACCTTATGGGCACTCACAAACAGAATAGAATATATCATTATCTAATAATCAATAAATTGAATGAAATATATCTCACTAAGTGTCTTAGGATATGTAATTAGACTACACACATCAATGTGATCAAATTAAAAAAAAGATATGCCTTTTTTTCAATCAGCCTACTAGGATTTATCACAATATTCACTGGAATACAAGAATATTAAATCTTATCTCTATCATATTTTAACTTATAAATTTGTATCACAATCCTTTTCTTTAATAAATTATCCATTCTTCATTAATAAATCTTCCCAATCCTTTAGCGTTACATGTTATTCTACTCTTCTATCCTAAGGATGGATTTTTTCTCGATTCTATTCACTAAATTTAAGTTTGCATTCATTATCCAAGATTTTATAAATGAGTTTCCACCTTTTACATTAACTAAGTGACTCTTAATAGTGAATAATACTTCAATTCCTGATTCGTAAGGTTAAATTTTCCTAAAAAGATTATATTGATATCCATCGACATAGAGTGTTTCCATGATTTTTAGTTTATCTATTGAATGAATATTCTTTTCACTTGCTTTAATATCTATTATTCCATAATTTCCAAAAGAAACCATTTTATAAAATTTAAATTTTACAGTATTCAAAATAATCACATTCCTATCCTTGTGGGATGAGAATACACTTTCAATAGAAATTATGTTTTCTTCTTTTCCCCTACAGTCAAGGATTTCTGTCTAAAATTAGTGTATTAAAAATATCCATAAATGAAGATTCCTCTTTTATGTAAATGATACATTCTCTTTCTATTTTCATGTAACTTTTATCTTTTTGAAGACTGGTCATGGTGTGACCTATGTATCCAATGAATTGACACTTCATTAGGGGAAGGATCTTTTCACCACTATTCTACATGTAAGGAATTGACCCCAATATCCGAGAGCTAGTTCATTTTTACATTACATTGGTATATAAACAAGGAATATGCATACCAAAGGACTGATTAGTTTAGTATATTTGAAATAAATATACATACATAATTTCAACATTACAACTTGATCTGAAATACAACATATAAGTTTTATTGGGAACATCCACAACTATAATTTTATCCCTACAAGTCATTCATAATAAACTTCTTCATATATAGAGAAAATGAAACATGAGAAAGGTGTGAGATAAAATGATCAGTAAGGGTAAGAAATATAGGGGAACATATCATAAACATAAATATTAGGCATGGTTAATAATTAAAAATACATGCCTTTAAAAATAAACTTGAACACATTATGGTAGGAATAAGAGATAAATAAATGATGCCATAATAAAACATAATCATTTGTATTATACTAGTCAAATAATCAGACGGAAAATCAATACTATTTTAATAATGAGGAAATTCATTCTGTGGGACATCATAATTATATCGTCAAGGCGTTGTTCCAAGACTATAAATAACAATTTTTTCAAGGCATCATGCCAAGACCATACTTTGTCTCATGAGACCTAACGATGCACCGATGGGCTACAGTGGGTCCCACCCAAAACATACTAAGTCCAATGTATTCAACTTATTAATAGGGATAAACAAAAAAAATATACATTCATATTGAAACAAACATATGATATTTAAATTGCTTTCCCCATACAATAAATATAAATACTAACCAATCGAAGTAAATTGGTGAATGGTATCAAGATAGAACATAAATATTAAAAATAATCAGAAAAACTTCAACAAAATATTTTAGATGATATCATAAGATATAATCCTCAAGTAAATATAAGATTCATCAAAGTATGTTGACATAAATAAAGATACTTTTCAATAAGATTATTGAGAAATTTTTTTGTAAGTAATACTTAAACATTCCAAAGTGTCTCATACCACCTTGAAAAATTCAAATAATAATCACTTATAATATCATTAGAATAATGATACTCCTGATATGATATACAAAGAGGCATTAAATACACCACCTACAAGGAATAAGTGGGGAAAATGGCATATATCTCATAAAAGTGAAAGTGATGTGAGAAAAATCTAATTTACATTGGAAAGAAGAGTTCTTTTGGAAAATCATTTGTATTTGTGATAAATCAAGTTTAAAACATGTATATACTAGAAAAGAAAATTTAAGTACATTGATATTACATTTGAGTCATAAATGATTTCCCACTAAAGTGAGATCATGTAAAAAGTGTTTTTAAAGAAGCTTTTGAATTAAAACATTTTAGTGCGGTTTAAGGAATTCATTAACAAGATTTTAAAGCGCAAAGGAATGTTTTCTTTCATAAAACCAGAAATTAACCAAAATACATTTTTATGTCAAATTTTTTGTTATTAGAAAGATAAATCTAGCTTAAAATAGATTATAGAGTGATCTTTAAAATAGGTCATAATTCGAGAAGTTCCTTGAATCAGGCTTGCATTTCGAAAGAATTTTTGAAAGATTATTTTAAAAAATTTAACTACACATAAAATAAAGAATAATTATGATTGGTAAACCTATATAGAACATTAAAAAATAATTTCTTATGAGTAAATAATAATAAATAATAATTTCAATAAGGTGAGTAGACAATTAGAGAAACCCAAATGAAAATGGAGGATCGCATAGAAATTACTGACAACATTGTAATCAATTGAATAGTACGCCCAAAAATTATAATTCGTAAAATAATACATTAAATATCAAGAAAATAAATATATTCATGATATTAAATATCAAGGGGTAGTATTCATACACCGTACACAAGTAATAGTAGTGAATACAGAATATCTCACAAAAATGGAAGTGAGATGAAAAACCCTTACAAACATTTTGGCATGGTAAATAGTGTTCTTGTGAGGGATTAATAAGAGTTAAAGGGGTATAAAATCATATTTATATATATATCATAATTTTATTATGGGGTAGGTGTGAAAACATACCCCAAAATTAGGAATTAAAAATAAAAGGACATTTCATTGGGGGGATTCTTGAATGAAAGTGAGAGAGAGGATCCCTTACCATAAATCTGAGGGTGTTATTCACTTGATCATAATGACCTGAATAACCAAATTAGGTTCATTAATTAAAATTTTAAAATCCCTTTATACATTAATTTTGTTTATTATTACTTTATTAAATTCATTCGTGTCCTTTTAGATGGGTTAATGGATTCAATTTCATTAATCATGAGTTCTCATTTTCTTAATATTCATGATCAACTCACTTATAAAAGAGTATGGTAGTTCATGAAATATGGGAGTTGAAGTCTAGAATTGATTGTATAAGTTATTAATGAACATTAATAAGATTACATGGTTATAAAATTCATTTTTTTGAAGTGATTGTGAATCCTTATATATAACATTAATGATAAATTCTTGGAATAATTTGGGAATTTTTCAAACAATTAACTTGTTTTTTATTATTATTTTACATCATTAGTGCATAAGGATTCCAAAAAATTATATAAGATAAACTACATATATAATAGTCTTTTTCAAAAATAAAAATGGTTTCATGAATAGAGTTGAATAAGTTAAATCAAATTGAAAGCATCATCATCCTTGAATGTGAAAAATCAACACATCTCAGACGATGTTTCATTTTTAGCATAAATGAGGAGGAAAGTAGAGATGAAGATCAATTATCCCATTATAATAACAAAATTCTAATACATTTATGTTACTTGAGTTATCATAATATTTGGATGAGGATAGGTTAGAAAAGATAAGATAACAAAGGAACATGAAAATGAAAGAAAGGGAAAGGGGAATTTTACCTATTGAATTAACCTTCCTTGAGAGCCTCTTGAGGGAAGAGGATTTGTTCATTTTATGAGACTAAGGGATGATGGTTGTTGGGGAAGATATTTGGGAGGATATTCTAGTATAATTTAGACAAGGACCAAAGTATGATAGGAGTGAAGAGAATAGGGGGTGAGGGGGGGTTTATAGTGGAAGAGAGGAGGGTTTTTCCATTATTTTACTCATTATTTTATTATTTTTCCAAAGACAACCAATAGTATTGATTCTTATGACCATGAATAGTAAAATATGAATTTGAGTTCAAACCAACTGTGATTACATCATCCACGATGTTAGAAACAGTGAATTTAACTGATAATGTAAATATACTGTAAATTACCTTATTTTACTATTCATAAAAAACTCAAATATTTCTGAGAAATCAAAAAAAATCACCCTAACCATTTTTCAATGTATAGAATTCAAAAATGAAATCCATTTTTCAAAAATAATTTTCTAAATATGATTGATTTAATTTTTAACTAAAATCATAATTTACTTGAAAAATACAATTTTAAAACAGTAATTTACTTATTCCAAAATATAGGTACATCATACTTTTACTTAAATACTATATATATACTATCATAGGTGATGTTACTATTCATAAGCGTATTTAAATATTCATAAGGGTGACATTATTATTCATAAGGGTATGTTACTATTCACCAAAAATTATGTTGGTCATATCGGAATTTAAATAACTTACTGATCGTAACCGTGTATATTAGATTTTCAAAATTCTAATCGTAGGGGTCGTAAAATTATGTTTAATAGTTAGGTTATAAAAAAGTGGTGTTTTATAGAGACTCACTATTTCATACAATAAATATTAAATTTTTTTTCAAAATCTTGGGTTGTTGCATTATAACCTCCTTATAAAAAATTCATCCTTGATATTTGATATTTCTCATTGAAAGTTATTGGTTGTTACCTGAACATTTCCTATAAAAATATCATATCAGAAATAGGGTTAATATAATATCGTCCTTGAAAAGGTAAAGGGAAAATAGGTGGTTAAAAATAAAAATAAAAATAATAAATAAATAAATAAATTATTTTTTAGAATAGAGTGACTTTGATTGGAATTAAGAATCTAGGCACAGAATAAAAAACAAACAATAAATTTTTAGTGATAGAAAATAGGTTTAGCTAAAAGTAGATTACCACAAAACCATAAACTACATTTATGAAAAATTTCATTAACATTATCAAAGATTATGATAACAGAACAAAATATAAGACTCTTTTTGTAGAGTTGAGGGATTATTCCACTCTATAAGTGTATAAATATATTTTTATATTTCATAAACATGATCTTATCCTTTGATTGTTCCTTGATCTACCTATACATCATCTCTTATCATGATTTTCATCATGTGGTGACATTAAACTATAAATCCTCACACAATGATCAACTTAAACCATTTTATTAGTGGTTTAAATTACTAGAAGATTTTGATCCAACACATAATAATCATTCCCATATCCATTCTTGTTATATCCATGTACACATGGTCCTTGGAAATCCTCATTTTTTTAGGACTCTATGATCTATCCAGCTCAAGGCATCTTCTACTTTATTTTCTTTTAATCAACATGAAGAAACCCTAAATTTTCACATTCCAAACATGTGAATATCTTCATCATGCGCTCTCTTCAAATATAGTAATAAATTAAATTACCATAAAATATTATTCAAAAAAATTATTCATCTTTACACATGCTATTGGATATATTTCTTATATCCAAAAAAGTTGGAAACTCCATCAATTATATCATAACCACTTGTTGATAAGTCAATAATCATTTTTGAGGTAGTCAGCACTTATCCAAATAAATTATTTCTTCAGCATTATCATAATCTTCAAGAATATATTTAGGGTTTTCTTTCCTCAACCATTTTATTCCCCAATATATTAACATTCTACTAAGTCACATATCCTTGGTACAATTCATCATACGACCGCAAATACTTAATTAAATATTACTACAGTACAATCCCCATATATTCCATAATTCTTATATCCATTATATTGATGATAAAATATTAAAATTACATGATTCTTAATGAGGAATATTAATCTTTCCACTTTATCTACGGAAGTATCATAACTTGATCATTGTATAGTAACATCATTTGGGGCATATTCTTTTGACGCTTGGGAAATTGATTCACATAGTGTATCATCTCTATTTAGTAGAAGCATTGTACATCAAAAACCTTCTTCTTACCCTTGCAATCACGAAATTTGTGTGCTTTTATCCACACTTATTACAAACTCTCATTCACTTCGAACATTTACTAGGATGATTCTTTCCACAATTATCACAAATTGGAAAACCCTTCTTTCCATTCTTCCATTTATCCATATTTTTCTCTACCATCCTCTTATACTTTTGCTTCCCTTCAAATACATAGTACTCATAGAATTCTTTACATACCTTGTTAACACAGGATATTATTTCTTTATATGATGAGGACACTTGTGAAACTGTTTTCCTTTGAAATGATGACTTAATACTATAAGAGATATGATTCTTCTTAGTCTTTTCATCATGTGCATTGGTTAAGTTCACATTTCTTATTCTAGATGGCATTTCTAATAAATTACATTTAATATATTAAATTATAAAATTATGAAATCTCTATATCTCTAAACATGGCATAACACAAAAGATAAATTTATGCATCATAAATCCTAGAACCATGTACTTTGGTTACTTTGGGGCATAAATACTTCATAATGATTTTTAATAAGATTATGAATTTACCAAATAATATCCCATGGGAGTGTTGAACCAGGAGTTCATCAATTCATGTTTTTGTACACCAGTTCCCATTCAAGTCTAGCTCGAAGTAGTGTTTTTGGGTTTTACCCCAAGATACATCTGGGCCAGAGCCACCTCTACTTGTTTGTATCCAGACCGAGATGTATTTTCATGATAAAACACATAATATATTACTTAAAAAAATTCTAATATTTCCTTGTATTCTTATCCCCAAAGCCTATGTTAGGGTTTTGTTGACTAATATACTTTTTCTATATCTAGTTTCTATGTTTTCTACTAAACTTCCTCTGATACCAATTGTAAAGACCCGTCCTCAGTTGCCTGGAGTTGTTGCCTTTTTCATTACATTGGAATATAAAAAATGAATATGCAGCTCAAAGGACTAATTAGTTTAGTATATTTGGAAGAAAGATACATACATATATTCAACATTACAACTTGAAATGAAATACATCATATATGTTTTATTGGGAACATCCACAACTATAACTTTATCCTTATAGGTATTTTATAATAAACTTCTTCATGTCCTAATAAAATGTAACATAAGAAAGGGTTGAGCTCAAATTATTGTAAAGGGTAATAAATACCATGGAATATATCGTAAACCTAAAAATTAGGCATTGTGAATAACTAAAAACACATTCCTTTAAATAGAAACTTAAACATATTATGAAGGAATAAGATATGAATAAATGATTCCATAATAAAATATAATCATGGGTATTATACTAATCAAATAACCACATGAAAAATCAATAATAATTTCATAATTAGGGAATTCATAATGTGGGACATCATAACCACACCTTCAAGGCCTTGTGCCAATACCATAAATAACCATTTTGTCAAGTGCTCATGCTAAGACTGTAGCTTGTCTCATGAGACCTATTAATGCACCGAGGGGATATAGAGGGCCCCACCAGACACATAAAAAATCCAATGAAATCCCCTTATGAATGGGGATAAACATAAAAAATATATACATTCATATTTAAACTAACATATGAAATTTAAATTAGTTTTCTCATACATTAAACATAAACACTAACCATTCGATGTAAATTGGTGAATGGTATCAAGATATAACATCCAAATTAAAAATAATTAGAATACCTTAAAAAAAATATTATAGATGATATAAAAAGATATAAAACTCTATGAAATACATTATTCATCAAAGTATGTTGACATAAATAAAGATTCTTTTAATTGATGCCATTGAGAAATTCTTGAGGAAATAATACTTAAACATTTTAAAGTGTCCCATACCACCTTGAAACATTCAAATCATAATCCGTTAGAATATCATGAGAATAATAAGAATCATGATATGATATAAAAATGGTAATTAAATACACCACATGAAAGGAATAAGTGGGGAAGAAGGCATATATCTCATAAAAATTAAAGTGAGGTGAGAAAAATATATTTTACTTTGGAAAGAAGAGTTCTTTTGGAAAATCATTTTTATTTGTCATAAATTTAGTTTTAAACATGTATATCCCAGAAAAGAAAATGTAATTACATTAATATTACATTTGGGGCATATATTATTTCCCATTTATGTGAAATCCTGTAAAAACTATTTTTAAAGAAGCTTTAGAATTAAAACATTTTAGTGCGGTTTAAGGAATTCATTAAAATGATTTCAAATCACCAAGGAAAGTTTGCTTTAATAAAACCAAAAATGAACCAACATGTATTTTCATGTTAAAATGTGTGATATTATAAATAAAAATCTAGATTAAAACATATTATAGAGTGAACTTCAAAATAGGTAATAATTCGCGAAGTTCCTTGAATCGGGCTTGCATTTCAGAAGAATTTTTGAAATATTATTTTAAAACATTTAACTACCCATAAAATAAATAAGGATTCTGATTGTTAAACATATATATAACATTAGAACATAATTTTTGTGGAGTAAATAAGAATAAATAATAATTTTATTAAGGTATGTAGACAATCAGAGAAACCTGAATGAAAATGGAGGATCGAGTAGAAAATACTTACAACTTTGTAATCAATTGAATCATATGCCCCAAAATTAATAATCATCAAATAATACATTGAATATATTTAAAATAAATATATTAATTATATTAAATAACAAATGGTCAGTATGCATACCCCATAAAAAAGTAATAGTATTGAATACATAATATCTCACAAAAATGGAAGTGAAATGAAGAAACCCTTACAAACATTTCAGCATGGTAATGAGTGTTCTTGTGGGGGATTAATGAGAGGTAAAGGGTATAATGTGATTTATACATGATAAGTTTGGTATGGGGGAGTTGTGAAAACATACCCCATCATTAGGAATTAAAAATAAAAATACACAACAGAGGGGGGATTCTTGAATACAAGTGTGAGAGAGGATCCCTTACCTTAAATATAAGGGTGTTATTCGCTTGATATTAATGATATGAATAATGAAATTAGGTTAATTATTTAATAACTAAATAACAATTTATACATTGATTTGATTTATTATGACTTTATTAAGTTCTTTCATGGACTTTTAGATGGGTTACGGGATTCAATTTCATTGTTTGTGAGTGCTCGTTTTCATAATAATCATGATCTTCTCACATATAAAAGAGTATGGTAGTTCATGTAATATAGAATTTTATGTATAAAATTGATTTTAAATGTTATTAAAAAAAATTATGAATATTAAATGGTTATAAAATTAATTTGGTTATTCGGAGTGAAGGTGAATCATTATATAAAACATTAATGATAAACGCTTGGATTAATTTGGAAATTTTCCTCAAAATTACCTTGTTTTGTATTATTATTTTACCTCATGAGTGCATATGGATTCAAGAACATTAAGTAAGATAAAAAATATATATAATAGTCTAGTTCAACAATAAAAATGGTTTCATGACAAGAGTTGAAGAGGTTAAATCAAATTGAAAGCATCTTCATCCTTGAATGTGATAAATCAACACAACTCAGATGTTTCATTTTTAGCATAAATGAGGAGGAAATGAGATATGAAGATGAATTATCCCATTAGAATATAAAACATATATTAAATTTATGGTATTGTAGTTGTCATACCATTTGGATTAGGAGATGTTAAGAAAAAAAAGTAAAAAAAGGAACATAAAAATGAAAGAAAAGAAAAAGAGGAATTTTACCACTTGAGTTAACCTTCCTTGAGAGCCTCTTAAGGGAAAAAGTTTTGGTCTTTTCATGTGACCAAGGGATTATGGTCATGAGGGAGGATCATAGGAGTATATTTTAGTAGAATTTAGGCAAGGAAGAAGTCTTGAGAGGAGTGAAGAGTAGAGGATGTGAGGGGTGTTATAGTGGAGGAGAGGAGGGTTTTCCCATTATTTTACACATTATTTTATTATTTTTACAAATACAACCAATAGTATTGATTCTTGTGACCAATAATAGTAACATGTACATGTTAGTTTGAACCAACTATGCATACATCATCCATGATGATAGTAATAGTGAATTTAACTGATTATATATATATATGGTAAATTACCATATTTTACTATTTATAAAAAATTCACATATTTCAAAAAAAGTCTCAAAAATTCACCCTAACCATTTAACAATGTTTACAATTAAAAAATGAAGTTTATTTTTTAAAAATAAATTTTTTATATTATTAATTGAATTTTTAATTAAAAATGTAATTTTCTTGAAAAATACTGTTTTTAAAACATTTCTTTAATTATTTCAAAACACTAATACATCTTACTTTAACTTAAATCCTATATATACACTATCATAGGTGATGTTACTATTCATAATGGCATGTCCTTATTCATAAGGGTATCATTACTATTCATATGGGTATGTTACTATTCACCAAAAATTAATTTGGTCCTATCAAACTCTAAATAACTTACTCGTGGCCACCGTGTATGTAAGATTTTCAAAATTCAAATCATAGGGTTGGTAAAATTATTCTTACTGGATAGGTTATAACAAAGTGATGTTTTGTAGATAATTAGTGTTTTATAAATTCAATATTAAATTTATTTTCAAAATCATGGAGTGTTACACTAAATATCTATAGCACCAAATATCTTCTTGGTCATTAATAATCCATTGAGTACAGATAGTTATCTCAAATATTTTTCTTTCCTTTTAAATTTTAAATTATTTTCCCAAATTTTATATGTTTTATTTTCATATCAAATTCCAATTTACCAATTTATTTTTGAATATCATCAGTAAACACATTATCATTAATCCATTTTCTTATGTCATTACATTATTTTAACTCTTCATCAATATTTTGTAACTATATCACCCAATATCTTGATTTATTTTTATGGTGGTACAAATACATAATTAAAAATAATGATATCATTCTAATTGAAAAACCCATATATTTTTGTTGTTCCGAGTGGAAAACTCAAGAGCGAGGTTAATTGAGTTTAAAATTATAATTTCTCTTAAAAAATTAAAAACAAATCCCCCAAGTTAATAAAAATTAACTAAAAACTAAAATAATAAAATATATAATTTAATATTTTAAAAATATTCTCAACATTTTAATCACTACTCAGGAAAAATATGATTAAAGACTCTTTGAAATTTTGAAACATATTTACTTATATAAAAAAAATATAAAAGTTGTTAAAATTAACTATCAAGGTAATTTTTTTCAATTATATTTTCTAAAATTGATACTATTTTGTTTTAAAATAGTTTAAAAATGATAGGAAAACACATGGTGGAATAAATGAAATATGTTCATTATAAAGTTGATGCATACTCCACTCCACTAAAAAACCACTCACATCTAAGTAGTTCATTAAATAATAAATTAGTCCACAACATAGATCATGTTTTTACATATTATTATCCCTAGATAGTCTTAAATACGTATATCCACTTCCATACTTCTATTTGGGAGTAATAAATGAAAAAAATGTACATAGGAATTTTAGTCTACAAAGCCTCTTACACAATTTTATGTGGGAATATAGAGGATAAGAAATGAACAAGTTTGTATAGAACAGTCCAATACCATAAATGAGTATATATTAAAGATTAAACATAGTGTAATAAACATATCTCTAAATTTAAGATTGAATAGAAATAGAAAGGAATAGAAAGTTAGAATATTCAATGTAGCTAAGTCTAATGAAATTTGGTTATTTACGAGTCCTTGATTTTTTTCATTAAAATGCATCATCTAAGATTTCATATAAATTTGATGAAAATAAAGTGAAATGTAATGTTCAAAACATATCCAATATATATTAGTCAAACTCAAGAACATTAATATTATTTGAATCTTATAGTTGTTTCTTTTCTATAAGTGGATCTTCATGTTAAGGATATCTTTTTCCAAATATAGATAATGGAGGATATTCATTATTTAATCCCCATACTCATTGAATTCTTAAATTCATTATATCTAAAATTATGTATAAATAATATATCCATTGAGAATTTTGAAATACTCAACTGATTATGATAGATATGGTCAGTTTTCTTCACTTAAATCACGTTTACTATACCTTACAATCAGTTGGTATAGTCAGTTTTCATGGTTGGTCAACATAATAACTTTATTTTATCTTATGGTTAATTCATATATTTATGTGGTAGGTACATTACTTCACATGGTAGATTCACTAATTCATATGGTAGGTTGAATCCTTATTTTTTCACTTCAATGGTTCACATGGAATATTCTATCCTTCATGTTGAATCTTCATCTTTCTCACAATAGTTTCATTTATCTACAAGGAAACTTCATTTTTTTCATGGTAACATCATTTTCTTATGTGGTCTACAATTTTTTTATGGTTAATATAATAAATATTCATGTTTACTAAAATACTTAGAGAAATTATACTCACCTTTCGTATGGTAACATGGTTTTTCATGTGGTAGGTTCAATCCTTCATGTGGTTTGTTTAGTACACATGGGTTCACTTGTACATCAATGCATAGTAGTTTCATGACTCCAAAACAAATTCTCATAAGATTCATGTTTAGTTGATTTCATATGTAGTTAGTTTGAGTAAAACCAATGGTAGATTTCACATGGTCACTTCACCTTCACAATAATTTCAACCTTTTCACATGGTAAGTACATTACACATATATTAGGTTTTCACGGTTGGTTAAAGACTTATAAATTTATACCAATTTTTATATTACACTACTAACTATCATAAAACATGAAACTATTTATAAATATAATAAACATATCTTGGTATAATTAATGTAAAGAGTTATAGTAATAATCCAATAATCTTCCCCTTTTGTTGATAAAAAAATCATGACATATAAAATGAAATCAATTTAATACATCCAAAATATATTTTTTTTAAACTGAAACATATATTTCTCAATATCTAAATGTTTTCACAAATCCCTAAATTTATATAATTAATTTCATATTTTCTATCCCTTTTGGGATTATTAAAAAGGTAATTTCAAGAGAAAATATGATAATAAATAATAAGGAAATTCAAAAATAATTGATAATAGTTGAGGCAAAAAATGAAAAAGGTATTTAATTAATATAAAATGGTATTACAAAAAGATTACAAGTTGTATCCCTATCAAGAATTAAAGTCATAATTGGAATCCGAAACTTCTCTATTACCATAAATTTGGATATGATACATTCTCTTAGAGGTAGAGGGTGATGTAGGTTGGGTTGGTGTGTTATTTTGTAGTAAAAAGGTTTTAGTAGGGTCCTCTATTATTATACACCTTTAAACTGGTCTGAAATACTGAACTACTTTTCTAGGAGACAAGCCAAAAAGGGTTAATTGATGAGGTTGTAGTGGTGGGAAGAGTTTAGGTAATAATTAAAGTATAAGGTTAAGGGATATCTATGTTGGTATTGTATTAGTTGGTTTTAAAAAAAAGTTAATTTCCTTAACTTCCCTTGAACCATGCTCCATTTCTTGAAAGTAATCCCCCTTATTTTCCATGAAATTTTCCAAAAAAGAGTTTGGATTTTCAAATTATCAAATTGATAATTGATGTCTTGGGTCAAAGGAGGAATTCTAACATTAGTATAAAATGATTTTAACATATCCTTGAGGTTTGAATAGGTGAATATTCTTATAATATATAATTCAATATCAATTTTGACAGTCTCCCAATCTTTTATAGATTGTTTTACATCATTTATTACCAACAACAATGTCTTGGAATAATGGTTATGAAACCCATAAAAAACCATCTCCCATGTTTTATAAAATTCAAAAATCATTATTATTAACTTTTCCCTTATCAGTTCATAAATTCTAACTTAATAAATAGTAGCTAAAGGAGGAGTAGGTGTTGGGGAAGCAGAAGTAGAACTTTGAAACAATAAATTCATATAGCATTATTCTAGCTAACATAATCATATATAAAAGATATTCCTATAAATCAACAACTTATACTCCAAATTCCACAATCTCATTCATATATTGGTTTATCATTAGATTAAATTTTGGTTGTAGATGATAAATAATAGAATAAAAAAATCATGATATATCTTAACTCTAAATAGGTTCTACAGATCTTGAGAAACCAATAAAGAGTTCTTTTATCACCCTTATTAGATCTTATTTTAAATTATACAAATATTTTTTATCAAGAGATGTTGAAGGAATATATGTTGTAGTAACATGTATAAATGGAGATGGGTCATAGGAAATATTCCAACCATTATCCTCAATGTTCATATAACTAGATCCGAGTGATTTAACATCCTCAAAATTAGTTACATCATAACCAAACACATGAACTTCTATCCTAAGTGATCAAATAAGTGTTTCCTCAATAATTTTTAGAGTTTTTTAAAATATATTTGAAGTATTAGGACCAAACATTACTTCTAAAACTTGGTCTACTAATGTTATATCTAGGTATCCCTCAATAATTACTTTAACATAAATTTCAGTTATTAAATATCCTTTGATAACTCATTTGATTGAAGGTATGGAAGGTCCACCATCCTTAGGTGGAATTGAACCATTTTCCTTATAATCCTTATACTCAAAATACTTTACACCTTACACAATAGACCCAAGGGACATATCTCACTTAGTTGGTGCATCTAGTATCCTTGGTCTAGGAGTGATACCTATCATTAGAGGATTATCTGAACATTATTTATCTTCATTGGATAAAAAAAACTAATACCATTTAAGATCATCCACATAACCACTTATATACACTATATTTTCAACAAGGTCCTCATTGTAAAACTTCTTTTTATGAGAGGGTAAGGGTATATGAGAGTCATATGGTCCAAAAGACATAACAAGTGTGTCCACCCTATCATCCTAAGGGGCCTCCCTAGCTTCCTCATCATTATCAACCAACTCTATTTCTTATTCCTCTTTATCCACAACAACATAAACATATTCATAAATAGAATATTCAATAACTTCATCTTGCTCAAGAACTAGATCCACTAGATACCATGGTCAATATAAATATATATCATAAAGGGTAAAACTTTTCATATAATGTCTCAAAAAAATTCATCCATTATCTTATCTAGGGATTCCAATTCACACTCATCTTATTACATATTTTATTAGATAAAAAAGCATATCCTAAGAAGTTACTTGTTCCTCACCCCCAATGTAACTAAGCCGTTATAGGCCAAAAATGCATATATTAGCTTTAGATAAGGGAAAGAACTAAACATTAAAGAATGTTTCCATAACTAATTTAAGTGCCTCATCACATACATGGAAATAATAATCATAAATACTTGTTTCTGTAAGAATAAGAAGAACATATTTGGGTGCCTTAGGATACAAAAATTTCATTTTCTATGGTAGATAAAATGTCAGATAGATTTATCTATCCACAAACACTCCCCAATGATTTCTATAGCCATTTTTCTTCTCAGTGTTCCATTCTAATAAAGTTATTCCAAAACTATTTTAAAATTTAAAATGGTTATAGTTTACAGGATAAAAACTATGATAGTCTTTATCTTCATTATTTTGTGGATAACCTAATCACTTTTCCTAGTGTTTTGAATAAAATCGTAATTATTCCATATTCAACATTATCATAAAGGGGTTCTATTTTCTCTCAAGTGATAAATTACAAATGATCGCATAATTCCTTAAGTAGATTTTGATAGAAATGATAAATATTCTCTACGGACCATCCAACCTATCCTTAACGTTGGATCACTTTCCATGATAGTTATATTCATGACTATAGCCACTGAGAATACACTTATTTTTGAGTACATACTAGTTGATTGATTAAATGTGGGTTGCATGGTTTTATTTTAGTTCTCATGCTAAATTGATCCTTTTTTTATTTATTTATAAGAAGCACTTATACAAGAGGTGAAACATCTGGGGAACAATTCAATCTTATCATTCTCAGGATTATATTTAAACATTGATGGTTCAGGTTTGAAAATTAGTTTTGTGAGATGTGGGTTTCAAGATAAGAGTTTTCAATAGTATATAAGACCTAAAAAGGTAGAAATATGTTTTATGGGGAAAATTCATTGATTAATAATACAATTAATAATTTATTTAAATCATTTTAGGATATAAAATAATAATAAATGTAATTAAAATCCTACCAAATTGACATAAAAAAATTCTAAATATAGAATATACATGGTAGGTATGCTAAACATGTGATCACAAAAACTATGGCACTCTAGTTCTTCTGACCATGAATTCATTGTAAGTATACTGAATATATGAGTTAATTATTCATGGTAGATAATATAGTGACTATCTAAGTTAATACTTATGGTAGGTATAGAGGCCATGTGATGAAATGTTCATGATAGGTAAAGTGACTGCATGAACAACTGTTAACATCTACTTTATTGACCTTTTGATAAAATACTCATGGTCAATTAACAGATTGTGTGAACTATAATTCGTTCTTACAATAAAAAAGTGTTAATAAAAAAATTAATAATTTATAATAAGAATTCAAATAAAAAATGGTTAAAACAAAATTTTTAGAACTATATATATTTTATAATTCTTAATTCATGTTTGATATAATTTTTTCTCTCAATATTCAAAACCACTCTAAATATATCGGAAAGTTTATGTTAAATACTAATGAATTCAATATTAAGATATCCCTTGTAAAAATTATCTCTCAAAAAGTGATTTATTATATCAATATGATTTCTCCTTGAATGTGATTCAAGAATCTTAGAGACATTTATTAAACTTTTATTATCATAATTTTAGGGATGTGAGTGAATTTATATCCATATTATACGAAAGTGGGTTACATACCTAATATATATAAAAAAATATTATATGTTTCTATGTAGTCATCATTAATATTAGATAATGCAGTTAATTTCTACTTTTCACTAAACCAGAGAAATATATATTTTCCCAAAATGTGACATTTATTAGAGGTCCTTTTTCTATATAGCATAAAACCACCAAAATATACAATGTAATAACTCACTAAATAAAATTTTTGTATGGTATAATAAAAATTTCAAAAATTGGTTTTACTTTTAAATTATTTCAATATTCTTTCAAAAATATTCAAATGTGATTCTTTTGGTTTTGATTGTAAATGTGAAAAAATAAACATACTAAACCTAATAACAGCCCAATTAGTAGTTGAGTGTTGTAAACATCCAAGCATACCATTATATGTGGTTTGATCAACTAGATTCCTAGATTCATTATGATCTAGTTTATATCTATTAATCATTACAGTATCACCACCTTTAGTACTATCTATAGAAAAATGTTTTAGAAGATCCATAGTATACTTTCTTTGTAATAAAAGTTTTCATTACTTATTCTGAAAAATATAAAAAAATGAAGAATATTAATTCACTAATCAAATTAATTTTAAATTAATTTTTCATCATTTTCTAAAATTCATTACACAAATATTTTTTAAATTATCCAAAAATAATATCATCAACACAGATTTGAACCAATACAAAATATTTCAGAATTATTTTAATAAATAAAGTGTGATTATTTATTCATTTTGAAAAAAATGAGAAATCATAAATGAGTTGAGCATGTCATACCTAGATTGTGTATTTTTTTAAACCAATTTTTTTTTATTTTTACAACATGATTTGAAAAATGAGGTTTTTGAAATCCATGGGTTGTTCTATAAAACAATACTCAATTATATGGCTATATTGAAAGGCATGCTTGACATAAATTTTATATGATTTGAAATTCAATTGTTTTTATATTATAGAAACATTCTGATGGATTCAATTCAATCTACTGGTGTGAAGGTTTCCATATAGTCAATAATTTCCTCTTGACTACACCCTTGTATAATCAGTCCAGATTTATTTCTAATAATAATATCATTTTCATCAAATTTAATCCTAAACACCAACTTAGTTTAAATGGGAAAAAATTCCTTAGTCCTCCCTACTAGTTCCTAGAATTTATATCATTAAAATTTATTCATATATTATTTAATTTAAATTACTAATAATTATTTTTTAATTTCATTTATTATGTTATTTGGTTCATGAAATGACAAGAAGGATTTATGTTCAACCTGGTTTCTTAGAGGATCTCTCATTTGAGTCCCTCTATATATATCACTAATTAAAAAAGATAATGCATGGTCACCATGTGTTCTAATGGATCTAGGGATTGATTTATTAAGTAATTCATTTTCATATATAGTTTTTAGTCTCAAAGACTCCATATAAGAACTGTATTAACAATATACAATGTTTAATTCATAACTTTAACCAAAAAATAAAAAGTTAAATCATACTCATTGATCATGCTTCAATCAATCTCTCAAAGAGTTTCATTTCTTCTTTTATTTATACCATTATGTTATGGACTCCTAGGAGTATAAAAGATTGGATTACTTATATATCATGATTATATAGATTTAGAGTCTTTATTTTAAAACTCACATCCATGATAACTTCTTAATGTCTTGATATAATGCCCACTAATGTTTTTTTTACTATTTTTTCATATTTAGTAAAATATGAAAAATCTTATCTTCTATGAGATAGGAAGTATACCAAGATATATCAAGAAAATTCATCTACTAGAACCTAATCAAAATTCTTACCATTTAATCTAGAAACTCTATAGGAGAAAATAAGTCCATGTGAACTAAATATAGGCATTGAAAAGTTGAAACTTATTTCTTTACTCTAAATGAGATATTATGATGCTTCCATCTTTCACATTGGTTATATGATATTATATTGGGAATTCATGTTTAGGGAGACAATTAACTAATCATTTTCTAGTTATCTTCCCAAGTGGGTGATTATTTTAGTTTCTTATTCTCATATTCCAATTCCAATAATCTTTAAGAAAAAAACTTAAACCAAAAATATTTTTAAAGAACATATGTGCTATTTTTTGAAAAATTATTTTATTGACAATAATATTTTGTAAAATATTTTTTTTTGAAAAATATGTGAAAGTTTCTAAATGTTCAAACACAAAAAAAAGGATAAAATGATTTATTTTTTAGAATGTTTTTTTCCAGACACATAGGATTAGATTGAGTATCACAGGATGTAGAGTATCAGACTAAGTAGCACCAATCACAAAAGATGACAGAAAGATAAAGTTTCTGATGAGATGCACCATTAGTCTTATAATAATTGGTATGATGTTCAAGATATATTAAGAACAATGTTTGTTAGAAATTCGGTAGATTTAGTGAAATATAGTCTAAATATTGATGAATCCTAATAAGTAAGTTTCAAGGGAATAATGAGTTAAAAAGTTCTTAAAATTTATAAAATTAAATTCATACGATGATTTTCAAATCATGATTTTCTCATAAATCAGGAAAACTCTTATGATAAAACCTTTTAAAGAAATGGTGTAATCTTAAAGATTGTATCAGTTTCAAGAATCCAGACAAATTTTTCATCAAATTTAGATGTACTGGATATAGAAGTTTTTAGTAGTATGACTTAGTTTTAACTAATGAGGATTAAAGAATTTTAAAGCTTCAAAGTGGAGTTTCCATCATAATTATAACTCAATAAAAATAAGAATTCCATCGTAATGAGAATTCCATCATTATGAGGATTCCATCAGACTGAAGATTTGGAATTTTCATTGAACTGACATTGTGAATGAATGTAAATCAGACTAACTCAAATGAGGAAATTCAATTCAGAATGATCTAAGTAAGTTCCATTGTAATGAGATGGGGAATTTCCATTATAATAAAGAAAATATAAGAATTTTTAGAAGTATTCTTACTAAGAAGACTAAAAATAATTCAATATTGTTCTAGAAGAGTTGAAGTGGTCAAAAATTATGTTCAAATGTGATTAATTTTTAGAGGTTTTTGAATTTGAGTAAGTGGGAAAAGTTTTTTTCCCATCTTTTCAATTATAGTATTCTTATAAATAGATGCACAATACATTCGGACTTTAAAAAAATAATGTGATAAAAAATTAGAGTGTTAAAGAGTTTGATTCAGAGTTACTTTTTGGAAGGAGATCTCATTAGAAGATCAGATAGCTGAAAGTTTCCTTACCAAAATGAGAAATATCTGAATGAGGATGGTCAGACTGAGTATTTAAGTAGAGATTGAGAATTTTAGTTGTAGAAATGGGTTCATTATAATGCTTACATCGTAATGAGTCAATCGGAATGAGTTTATTGGACCCACATTCATTAGACTAATTTTTTGGATATAGTTGTTTAGAGAAAAAGTCTGTGTGATAATTTATTTTGTGGATCAATTGATTATAAGAAATCATTTTAAACTAACAAGAGTCAGTATAATTAATTATATAAGGAGATATAATGTTTATATCTGGTGTTTGGAATAACATTCATTCAATTATTCATTATAATAAATTTCCATAGACCCATGAGAGTGGCTATGGAGAGGATACAGGTTCCCACATTTTAGATGAACCTTGAAAATCTCATTTGATTTACTTGATTTCATAATTTTAATTGCATAAGTGTTTAATAAATGATGATAAAGATATAAACTTTTACAAGGTCAAGGGTTTATTTGTTTAAAAGTATTGAAACATAAAAAATTGAACAACAAATTCCCCCCCCCCCTCATTTTTTATTATATGATTTGGAACATCAATTTTGATTAGAGGAAAGGTTCCCTTATTAAATCCTTAACATGGATAATATCATTTATATTAACAATATATGAATTTATACATTTGATGAAAAAATTATTATTTATTTAAAAATAGAAATATTCTTTATCTCTTATCTATTGGACTAAAACTATTTGATACTACTATAATTAGGTTTCCACCTATTGAAAAAGATGTTCCTATGATGTTTTCTGAAAAATGAAATATGAAATTTGATGGAAAGTATATAAATTATATCTCTATGTCTCTATCATAAAATATTTATATGAATTTGATGGGTCTTAAAACTAAAATAGTATGTGGGAGAAAATCAAAAGTATTTTTTAAGGGAATGCTAAATTGAAGGATGAAAAGCTATAAATATGGCATGGTAAGTTTGAAGACATAATAATAAGAGATGAAGAAACAACTGATGAATACTTCACTATGGTAAATGAAAAAAAATTTCAACACCAAAGGATTTGGAGAAGTTTTGGTAGATTATTCAATAGTGAAGAAACTTATGAGAAACATTCTGGATAGGTTGGATTCCAAAATTTCCTCTTTAAAAGATAAAGATGATTTGTCTCTAGGTGAATTGTATACCTTTTTTGTTATTTATAAAATAAGAAAAGCATCAATGTTGAAAAATAAGATGAAAGATGAAATCTCTTTTCAGGATATGAGAATGATTAAAATTCATGATTTTAAAGATATTCAAACTTATGATTAAAATTATAAATATAGTGATTAGTTGAATGATAAAATCATGTATCTTGTCTTTAAGAACTATCAAAGAGGAAGAAAATTATATAGAGGTAAGATTACACTATTTTTTCTTGAGTGTGGTGGAATTATTCAATTTTCTATTAATTGTCTGAATAATAATTTTGAGTAATATTGATAAGATTCTAATGAAAAACCTCAAAGTAAGAGGGGTATAAAATTTCTAAAGAACAAAATTCATCCAACAAATATAATAAGTAATTTTCTGGGAACAAGAGAATTATATTGTATAAGAAAGATGAATTTGACTAAATTGAAAATAATTATTTAGAAGATAAAATTTCAGAAAAGGTTATAAATTTCATTACAAAAGTTTATAAATTTGAAGACTCCTCAAATAGTGGAGAATAAATAGGTAAAGAATATTACATAGAGCATCATCTTAGAACAGAACTTACTGTATGTCTTATAAAAAAATAACTCTCAAGAAAGAAAATGGATTGATAAATAAATATTGTGGAAAGGTTATTGAAGTTAAAAAATATTTTTTCACGTAATAAGAAGAATACAACCAGGAGATATTATGTTACAAACTATAAATAGGTGGACAAACATAGATGGTTGAAGATATCAGTAAGAATATGGAAGCTAAGGAAGAATAATTTAACAAGTATCAATCAAAACTTATTAATTTGTAAATGTCATTAAATAATATGAATGATAACATAAACCAAGCATTGGATGTAAAATATGATACTAGTGAAGTTGTTGAGAAAGTCCAAAACAAGAATCAGGTGAAATCCTCACCCACCAAAAATAATATTCAATTTGTTTTTTTTCAAACATTTTAGGTGAGAAGATAATTATTGGGATTGTTTGGATGGGGAAAGGATGTGAGAAACATGTCACATCTTCAAAAGATGAAAAATCTCTTTGGAGGAATGATGGTCCATGAACAGAGTAAGTTATAGAAGGAAGAAATTATAAACCTTAATAAAGTTTCTATATAAAAATATATTTCTTTAATAGAAAATCAAGATTTAAAGGTTTTATTGGTGTTGTGAAATATATGTGCATAGGGATTATAATTTTTTTCTTAGCTAATAACTTCCCATAAGAAGGTTTTAAGTGAGAGAGAAATAAATGGTGAAAGATGAATGAGTGACTTTCTTACTCCACAAGATGATAGAAAATAAAAATAAAAAATGTGTGAAACATTCAAAAAAGTTGATTTGAATATATTGAAGAAGTTTATGTAAGATGTGAGAAGGCTAGTCATCATGCTGAATATTGTATGAAACTATTTCCTAAATAGATTTTTTATGGGTGAAATGAAAATGAATTTTAAATAATTAAATATGAGGAAAGTTATTTTTTTGATACATATTTGAAAAAAATTAAAATGACTGAACCATGGATACATGATAGTGTTTTTTCTTCACACATGATAGGTGATATAAATATCATGGAACATGTGGAAAACATGATGATGGAGGAGTTACTTTTGAAAATGATAGTTCCTTAAAAATTAATGGAATAATATTCACTGATATAGAACTTCAAAAACTAAAAATAAATGAATTTATATTTTTTGATGGACTCAAACATAAATTATTATGTGTAATTCAAATTTTCAATGATAACAAATAAGTTTTTTTTCATAAAAGATAGTTTAGTCATCAGATGTATTGAAATAGAGAATTTGTGAATAGGGGAGAAAGAACCAACAAAAATATTTTTCAGCTTTCAAAACATAACAATTCATGTTATCTAAGTGTTGAGGATGAGAATATGTTTTGGCACAGAAGACTTGGCCACCCTGTGTAGAAATGTATGAACAAACTCTATAAAGTTGATGTTGAAAGAAATTATCAAAAATTAAAAAATGGGAATAAGATGATTGTGTAACATTTCAAAAATGGTTGATGACTAAAAAAAGTCATAATAAAGCTAAGATTCAGTCTACTATACCTCTTGAATTTATTAATTCTGACATATGTGGTCCTCTAACACATCAATCACCAAATAGGTATTTGTACATTATCACATTCGCTGATAATTTCACTTGAATAACCAACATACTTTTCATGAAGCACATGTCAGAGGCTATTGAAATGTTTAAATTATTCACAGAATATGTTGAGAAAGAAATGTGGGTTTACATAAAGAAGTTGAGAAAAGATAATTGTACATAGGTCACATGTAATACTTTTTAAACTTATCTAAGAAAGAATGGAATCTAATATCAGTATAGTGATACATAAACCTGATAACAAAATAGAGTAGTTCAAAGGAAGAATATAGATTTTGTTGAACTAGGAAGAAGCATGTTATAAAAATAAAAAATTTCGAAGTTCTATTATATATAAGTTTTTAGTAATGTTGTACATGTTTAGAAAAGTTGTTTTTGAGGCTGTAATTCAACATGTCTCAATAAAAAATGTTTTATAACAATAAAAATATTTAAATATTTTTTTCTTTTTAGAATAACTTGTTTTATAAAAATATAAAATATGAATATAGAAATTTTTTATTTGAAAGATGAAGAAGGAATATTTATAGGTTATTCACACAATAGAAGTAGTTACAAATTTTGGGACAAACAATTAGAAACATTGGTGGATTCATATGATATCAATGTAATTGAAAATCCAAGAAAAGTTGTTAATAATGTGGATATGGATAATAAAAATGTTTTTAATGAATGTGAGATTAATACAAAATAGACTTATCAAGATTCGGAAAAATCATGTTATGTGGAAATTAAAGATGGAAAAGAAAGTTTGAAATTTCATACTTCAAAAAAGTATATTGAGACTTAAAAAAAACATTGGGAATTAGAAGGCTCCAATTCATAATATATGAAAAATGATATTAGAGAATTAGACTTCACTAATCTCAAAAGTTGAGCGGGAATTAGTTTTAGAACCTATACAACAAAAATAATGGGTATATATTATGAATGAATAGTTGGGTCATATTGGAAAAAATGAAACACAGGAACTTGTACCGTGTCCAAAAAGTAAAAATGTTTCTAGAATAGAATGGGTTTACATAATTTTTTTTGAATAAACATGGAGAAGTTTGAAGAAACAAAGAAATGCATGTTTGAAATGGTTATTTTATTATGAATGATGTGGATTTTGAAGAAACATTTCCCCATTTGCAAGATTGAAAACTATTAGAATATTTCTATCACTGGTTATGCATTGAAATTAAAAAGTTTATCTGATTGATGTAAAGTCATATTTTTTAAATTTTTATATTGAGGAAGAAGTTTAAATTGAACAACATTGTGGTTTTATAATTTACAATTATGAAAATAAGGTTTGTTGAATCATGAAATCCTTATATGGGTTTAAATAAGCCCCATCTTCCTGGTATTCAAAGCATGATAGGTTTTTTAAGAATTTTGTATTTTTCCAAAAATAAAGGTTGATAGTAACTTGTATGAAAAAGATGTTAACTCTAAAACTATAATTTTTATTACGTATGAGGATGACATTTTTTTATAAGGAAGTAATATTTTGAAAAGAATTGTTTTAGGAAATGAAGAAGAAATTTGAAATTTCAATGTTAGGATAATTAACTTTAATCCATGACATATATGTTCAATAAAAAGAAATATAAATTTTCTTATCTCAGGAAATTTATGCTAGGGAATTGTTAAAGATATTTGGGAAAAAATCAATGAATTTTCCACTCATATTTCAATGGGAACGAATTTCCCTAAAGATAAATCTAGAAAAAGTGTGAATCAGAAATAATTTTAGAAGAAGATATGATATTTTATTTATCTCACATCCTTAAGACCTGATATTTATTATGATGTAACGTTATGTGCCATATATCAAAGTGAACCAAAAGCATCTCATAAACTAGTAGAAAATATAATTCTAAGATATGTTATAGGAACAACTTCAAATGGGTTTTTATGTAGATGATGTTGTAGCATCAATATTCATGGTTATAGTATTGCTGCTTGGTATAGAGATTGTAATGATAGAAAAATCAACTTCTTGATGAACATTTTTCTAGGGTGACTATTGTGTGAGTTGGAATAGTAAGAAAAAAAATTTAATAACATTGAGAAAAAAAGAATCAAAATATGTTTTTGCAACTCAACCTTCTACTTGGATGTTATGGATGAAATTCAGTTTGAATATTTGAAAATAATAGTTTATATTCCATTGAGGATACTTTGTGATAATAAGAGTGAAATTGATCTTTATAAAAATCAGGTACAACATTCAAATAAGTATCAAATTGATGATATCATTATAAATAAAATTCTATAATAATGTTTTGTGGACATAAATATGAAATATCTTGTTCAGGCTCCTCTAATAACTTCTTAATACTCAAAAGGAAGTCTCCCAACATACATTAGATTATGTTGAAAAGGGGGGAGGAGAAAGTAATAACTTTTTACCTGGTAATAACTGTTTACTTTTTTTATGAATATAAAGATATCATTTTCAGATAAAGGTGTATATAACAATCAATGGGGAGAGAAAAAGAAAATTTAGAAAATATAAAATTTACGGAGAGTTTATCTTTCCAAGGATGTAAATTTTTATTGTCACATAGGAATGAAATTCCTTAAAAACATTACTTTATCTTGTAGTGTGATGTTAGGACACTATCATCTGAGAAGTGTTTTTTTTTAGAAAAATTCAAAAAACATAATTAAAAAAAATGTTTAGTTGTGAAATTTTTTTGAGAGTTGAAAAAGTTATTAATGAGGGTTGTCAACAAATCTAAAGGGGGATATTGAAGAACATTTGTGATGTTTTGTTTCTAATAATTTTTTGTATTTTTTTAAACTAATATTTTTCAAAAGAATTATTTTTAAAAAAAGGTGAAAGTTACTAAATATTTTATCCCAAACACTATGGGGGATAAATTGCTTTTTAGAATATTTTTTTCCAGATGCAGAGGATTAGAATATGCGGCATCGAACTTGGATTATTAGACACAGAATCACTGGTCATTGAAGATGTCAGAAATCTGTAGTTACTTATCATATACACTATCTATCTCATAATCATTGATATGATGTTAAAGATCTATTAGAAATGGTTTTTTTATAAATTCAATAGTTTCTGTAAAATAAATTATAAATGTTGTTGAATCCTGACAAGTATGTTTTGATGGAATCTGGAGTTACAATGTTCTTAAACATTATATCCTCAAATTCAGGTGATAATTTTACAATCCTGATTTTCTTATAAATCATGAAAACTATCATGACAAAATATTTTATATAGATAGAACATTTATAAAAATTGTATCAAATCCAAGAATCAAGAAAATTTTTTCATCGGATCCAGAAGTATCGGGAACTGATGTTTTCTAAAGTCTAAATGAGTTATAGCTGATGTGGATTAAATAATTTCAAAGTTATAGAGTATATATTCTTTCATAATGTAAATTCCATCATAATGATAATTCCATCATAATTGGAATTCCTTTTTTTAAGATTACATTAGATGAAAGATGAGTAAGTTCGATCAGAATGACTTTGAGAAAGAAAGTTAATCGGACTAACTCTAATGAGGAAGGACAATTTGGAATGTGTTGGGGATGTTCTATCATAATTAGTTGAGGAAGTTCCATCATAATGATATGAGGAATTTCCATGATAATAAATAAAATTTAGGAAGTTTGATAAGGATTATTACTAAGAATACTAAAGATGATTCAATAAGGTATCAAAAGTGTTGAAGTGGTCAAACATGAAGATCACATATGAGTGATTTTTAGGGTTTTTGGAAATTGAGTAAGAGGGAAAAAATTTCAGTTTCATGACATTTTCATTCTACAATTCCTAAAAATAGATGTACAATACATTATTACTTTCAACCCCTTTTCATGTGAGAAAAAAGAAGATCATTATAGAGGTTGTGTTAGATTTAATTTCCAAACAGATATCTCATTAGAATATCTGATAGAATTTTTTTTTCTTACAAGACTGAGTAAGATTAGACTGAGGAAGTCCAGATTGAACAATTGAGGATATTTTTAGAAGTTAAGATTGAGAAAAGGGTCCATCATAATGATTCGACAATAATGATTCAATATTAATGTGTAAATCTTACCCAGGATCCTCATACTGAGGTTACAGACATAGTTTTAAGGAGAAATAATTTTTTGTTCTTTTATTTTACAGCTTAATTGTTTGTAAGAAATCATTGTAATCTTACGGGAGTCAAGATAATAATTTATATCGATATTTTGAAGGTGTATAACATGATTTTTTACATGTTATATTCACTTTATAATTATATTAAATTTTAAATGACCCATAAGATTGGATATGGAAAGGATATAGGTTCTAACACTGTGGTAGAACCTTGTAAATTTCATGAGGTTTAAGTGATTTCCTATTTTTCATGCACATATATTTACAAAAAGATAATAAGGATGTGAAATTTAAAAATATTTAGGGGTTATTTTTTAAACAGTCTTGAAACTTATAAAATATAATAGCTAATTCACTCCCCCTAGTTTTTATTCAATCCTTTACAACATCAATTTTTAGAAAATAATGAATCTAAATTAACAACATAAACTTTTTCATTAGGCAAGGTATTTAAAACTATATCATAGTTAGAATCATAAAGTTTTCAATCATTATTTTTAAATTTAACAAGATAACTATCATCACATAAGTTTGAGAAGTTCATAAGATTATATTTTAATCCATTTAAAAAAAACATCAGGAATCTAAACACTACTAGAATTATTTAATTGACTAAGTCCAATTATATTTCCTTTAATTTTTTTTGAAAAAGTGAGAAATACACCATCTTAAATGATATTTTTATTAAATATTTATTAGTCCCTAAAAATGTGTATGAAACATCAAATATCCATATAAAATATATGTTTACCTACAATTTTCATGTAGGTTTACTATAGATTTTTTTACCAAAATTGATTTTGGTACCCAGATTTTCTTGGGTACAACAATTTTAGTAATAAAATATTTATGAATAAATTTTCTTAATTTTTTTACTATAAAAAAACTTTTTAATTGTATAATTTAAAAAATTATTTGTTCTATATGAATAAGAAATTTTTATAGAGTTTGAAAAATATGAACATGGAATATATATTTTCTTGTAAGTATTCCTCTTTAATGGATGATAACCAATCCCAATGGTAAACATTGGAGGGGTTTGAAAACCAAGAATCATAGAAATGGTTTAACTACAATTTAAAAATCATTCTAGATACTTTTTGAGTTTATAATTGAAAATATTGAGTTCATTAGATTCCATTAATAATTGAGTATTATTGTCCTTTTCTATAGTCATGTCAGATTTTAAATGAAAAAATAATTCATGATTCTTATTTAAACATTTATATTTGTCATTTAGTTCATTAAATACCTCTTCCATAGTATTTTAGTACTCAAATAAATCTTCCCATCTCATGTTTTTATCATTGTTTTAAATTTCTGAAAGATTTGAAATATGAATACAACAAGAATAAATAGTTTTTAGTATCTTAGATGTGTTTTCCAAGAAAGACATGTTAATTTGTCATTATTTTCATCCCTAGTTGAGTTAGAGTCAATTTAAATATCCTCATATGTGGTAAATTTTTCTTTCATAGTCATCATCATCCTTTTTCTTTTGTCTACATATCATTTCTTATGTTTTATTTTAGAACATTCAACCCTGATTTTTTATTTTCATTTTCATTCATAACAGGTTACTTCACCTAATTGATACTCAATTTTACAATTTCCTTTTCAGTAATATTATCCTTTATAATTTTTTATTGAAGAAATTATTCTTCTTGTATAATTTATTTAATCTCATAACTAGTTGATTAATTTTATCATCACTATTTAAAAGAGATTTTTTGTCACTAGAACTACCACCATTGATATTCTATTTCATTTTTGATTCATTTGTTATGAAGTAAAATGTGTTTATTTTGATATTATATTCTTCTTTATTCATATTGAGTTCCTCCTCTTACAATATAATATTTTAAATAATATATTTTACTAGAAGGTTAGTTATTCAGTAGGATTCTCTGATAGAATAAAGGTTTCTCTCCACCTATCAAACAAGCATCATATAAGAAGAATCACATGATATTTGTCTCCAATTATCTTCTGAAGTGAACAAATTATGTTCATAATCACATTAAGCCTAAGATAAATACCAAAAATTGTTTCTTTAGGATTCATCTTTAATCTATCATATTTAATAGTATAATTATTTAAACACATGTCTTTAACATTGGAATTTCCTTCCTGAGAAATAGATAAAGTGTCCTATTTTTAAAAAATTGTAGAGAAAACAGAAATTCTATTAAATTTATATTCTATAAAAGCACCGTATGACATGACCATGGATTTATAGTTACTACCATAAGTTTCCTTAGTGAAATCACTCCACTCTACGTTGGAAGGTTTGAGTTTTTCATAGTTTTCCTCCATTACTGTCCAAATATCAAAGTTGATTCTCTAATATGGATATTAATTTTGATCTTCCACTGAGTATAATTAGTTCCATTAAAATAATGTGGATTATTAGTGGTAGTTACATATTGATGATTGTTATACATAAATACAAAAATTTAAAAATAATATAAATTGTGAATTATCTGGTTACACTATACAATAGTTAAAATTAATTTGAAATCCTTTGATACCAAAATCTAGTCAGATTGGAAAACTCAAGAGCGGTGAATTGAGTTTACAATTAAAATTTTATTAAAAAATATAAAATAAAATCCACCAAGTTAATAAAAAACTAATTTTACTAAATTAGTATAAATATATAATTTTATATTTCCAAACTATTCTCATCAGTTTGATCACAACTCAGTTAAAAAAATTTTCAAAAATCTTTTATCTTTTAAAAAAGATTAATTTAATAAAACACATTATATAAAAAACTTCTTAAAATTAACTATCAACATAATTATTTTCTATTATAGTTTTTATAATAGAAACTATTTTGTTTTTAAAAAAATAAAATCATTGTAAAACATTGAATGTAATAAATATAAGAGGATTAGTATCTAGCCAAAACCTAGTCCTCTCTACTTATAATTCACCTACTACCAAGAGGTTTATCAAAGAATAAATATAGTGACCTAACACAAAAATATCTTGGAGCCAGTTTCTACTATCGATTACATTGTCATGATTACAAAGAATAAAATCTCGATGGATACAGAGTTTTTTAGTTTTGGTGAACTAGATACATAGATCAATATTGTAATAAAAATTAATGACCTAGTTACAACATATTTTTTCTAAATAAATTCAAAGATAATATGTAACTAAGAGGATAACTATATTCCATAGAGTATATTGATGTATATCTTTTTTAGTACAATTCTTGAAATCTTAGGGAAAGGAAATATAAATAAGGATGATCTCAAATTCTCAGTAAATAAAATGTATAGTAGAATCAATAATGAATAATTGAGAATAATCAATATATTAAGATAAATAATTGAGAACAAATTATTTGTAATAAATAACTGAGAATCAATTGAGTAAATAATATGGAAAGGTAAAGAACTAATAACACATTACAATCAAATAACTAGATAAGGAAAAATAAATATGGAAATATAAGAATCTGAAACACATGCCACCTAATCAATGAACTGAAAATAAGCTTTATCCATATATATATTAATGTAAAATCACATGGTTAAATAATAACTAAAACTAATGGAGGTAAATCCTTAATTATTTGACACCATATTTCCTAGGTACATGGAATCATTACTGTCAAGACTTTTCATATAATAGTTTAGAATATTGGGTAGAAACCCATCTAATTTGCGCAACTAATATATCTCATGAGACTACTGATTAATCTAGAGGAATTAATTAACTTGAACCAAACCTATAGGTCTTACATTAAACTGTACCCAACCAATGTCTTACCCATCCAAAGCATTCCTCATATCAAATAAAAATATTCCTTATGAAATATTTGTACTAAATAGAAAATATGATTATATAAATATTTACCAAAATAATAAAATAAATTTAAAAGTAAATACCATATTAAAAAGGCATACGGTTCAAGAAATAATAATATCCATTAAAAATGATATAGATATTTAGTTTAAATTCAATTTCAAATGATCATTAGAAATTAAATATTTCAATGGGACTAAACAGAATCAAGGAAGTGAATTTCAATATTATCCTTGGCCAAATCAATAATAAACCATCCATAAGAAGATAAAGTATGGTATAAATACAATATAACCCAAGTGGAGTAGAAATAAATGGTTATTGTTTTTCATGAATTGAATTACTATAAAAAGGTCTTTTAAAAACATTATGGAGGAAAATATCCTTTTGTTTTGAAAAACCTTTTGAAGACCCATTTATTTGAATATAAATTTTGAAAACATATTCTTTAAAAATTATCCTTTTAAAAATTCAAATGATACTTCAAAGAAATGACATCATTTAAATCCATACATTCTACAAGTGGTAAAAAGAACATTCTTTTTGCTTGGTAAAAAGGTTAGAAAAATTCCTTTTTCAGAAAGAGACAAAAATATTCCTTTGAAAACATTCATAAAAGAAAAAATGGTAAACATTTAATAACTAAATTATTTTTGAATGGTTAAAAACATTATTTAAATCCTTTTTATAAAATATGGTTTTTAGAAGAAAACAGGTTCTCTGATTAAAGAGATAAATGATGTTTGGTTTTCATCGAAACATTTTTCTAAACTATTATGAGTACCAAAGAGTTTAAAAAGTTTATTATTACTTGAAAAAGGTCGTGAATTACCATATAATAATAAAATGAAGGGGTTTATTGAATAATTTATATATAATTTCCTTGAATGTAAATGAAATATCATTAAAATTATTCATGAAAAAAATAATCATTAAACATTCCAAAGTGTCTCATATCACCTTGAATCATTTTAAATTATAAGTATCATGAAGAAATAAAATAAAAGTATAGTTTTAAATACCATGAAGTGAAAATTATTATTGATATAATATATCATAATGGGAAATAGATATGACACATAAAATAAGTAATTGGTGAATATGAAATTAATATCACATATGTAAAAAGTGAGATGAAAATATCTTACCTTGCGTCCAATTTGTCTCATTTGTCTTTATATTCATGAATAAAGAAGATATGTTAATTATTTACTTTTCTATGAACATTTTAATGTTTATAGTAAATTTTATTTCACTTATTATCATTTTTTAGACAACTAATTAAACAATTAATTTTGCATTGGGTGTTTTGACCAAATTTAGTTTATGTGTCAAAAATAGCTTGTGTAGGTAAACTATGGTCAAATGGGTCATTATTTATCATCTATAGAATAATAAACATGACATAATTATTATATTAAAACATAATTATACTTTTAAAATAAATCATTAAATATCGTTATGTAAAATGAACCAACGTTACAATCATGGATATGGTGGGTTATACGTATGCATAAGCAACATTCCTATTTTCAATTATCATTATGGAAGAAAGGTAAGTAACATTAACATTTAAATAATGATAATTATTGCATAAATACAATGTTATTTAATCATATATAATCATATATATAATTATGGTGATGTAAAATGAATCACATCGTGTCGAGGAGGTGGTAGTCTACATGTCCATGAACAGCGTTATCACTTTTTAAGTGAGTGAAAGGGTAATAAAGAAAATAATATACATTATATTTAAATATATTTAATTATGTAATTAATATCATATATATGTTTTATTTTTCACATATTTGTAATTAAAATTATTCTTTATACATTCCATGTATTTTTTGAATGAATCACATTGATTTTAGGAGGTGGTAGTCCACACTTCCACAAACGATGTTGTTGAATTCCCACAAACTGGAGTGCATAAATATATATGATAAAAGTTAATTAAATAAGTATAAATAAATTATAAGTATTATATATAACATATATAACATATTTTCTATCATAATTAAAAACCATGAAAGGTGGTAAGGAAAAACGAACAATCATCGTTTTGTGAGGTGGTAGTTCATTGTACACATAAACAACATGTTTGTTACCGTTTAAATTGAAGTGTGTATAATTTTAGGTAAAAAAATTAGAATAAAAACATCCTAGTCTATTAATTATTCTATTTTTTTCATATTATAATGGAATAAGAATATTTTAGGGGTATAGAATGGAAATAAACCTAAAGTGCTTAAGGAAAGATGCTACCTCTTAATCGGGTTACTCCATTTGGTTTGCCCTAATGGGATTCCTTGGATTGATTTCAACCCCAAAAATAGAAATATTGAATTATGGTAGGAATTTTTAGGATATATTATTTAGGATATTTTTTTAGTCAAACTAGCTTGAGAGGTGTGAGGATGTGGAAGCAAAGGAGGCCTTTTTATAGAGGAGGAGGAGTGGCACTCTTGTAAATATTGGAAAAGGGAATTCCACCCACGTTTTCCCCACTTAAAGTGGAACTGATAATGGTAAATGTTCAATCCAATTAATTATAGGATCTGAATATATCCATATAATGTATTTTTTACAAGTTTCTAGGTCGTTGTTCTACTTAAGATTAAGGTTTAGTCCCTTATTAACCTTAATTTTTCCTTAATCCTTGTAATTAATTTTAATTACTTTCACTAATAATTTTGTTCAAAATATAGTTTTAATTTATATTAAATTATAAATTATTATTATTTTAAATATTGAATCAATTTATCTAAATTCCAATCACATAATTGGCATAAATTAATTTAAATTGAATCCCACAGACGGGACAACAATACGGGTTTTTAGGGTAGAAACATTCAAATGTTTGTTATGTTTGTATAGTCAATTTCAAGTGAAATTGATACCAATTATCTAAATTGAATTAATTAATAAAAATATAATCTAATTAAACTTTAAATAAAATTTAAAATATTATTTTACATTCTAATTAAATTAGATGAAAAATACATTTTTGAATTAAAAATATGTATTTTTCATTATTAATTAAAAAATTAAACATCACAGAAAGATACCAAAAATTCATCGTAACCTAATTTAAATTTTGACATTAAAAATATGAAATGTATTTTTATACATATAATCTATAAATATTTACAAAAAATGTATTTAAAATATGTTCTTCATTAAAAGATGGCAAAAATTCCTTAATAAAAATATAGGTTTTTATGTGTAAATTTAGGTGTGTTCTTATCATGTGCTTATAAAATCTATTAGACTAATATAAAAAATATTTGATTTAATAATATATATTTTAAATTAATATAACTCACTAATTATAATTAATTTAATCTATTAGGGTAAATTAACTTTTTATAAAAATAATAATTTACTATAAAAATATTCTTTTTATATTCAATTGGTTGTTATATTCATTTATAATTAATTTTTAATGTATTAATTAGTTGTGTAAACTAAATATTACATGAGTTATTTAATACTATTCATAATGGATATTTTATGTCTTATTATATTAAATAATAATATATTAATTATATATTATTGTTCGGTAAAACTCGATCTTGCATGTAATGCAAGCCATTGAAGAAACTTGTTGTTGCGTACAATGTATGCTAACTCACTGTCATGTGAATTGCATTCTATAAAATATATATAATTTACCTAAAATATTAAATATACTATAAAATCTTGGGATATTATATTTCCTTACAAGCTTGGTGATGCGTGTCATACACGACATCAAATACAATATGCCTACTTTAATTTTTCGGGCCATTACTTTTTATCCACCATAATTAAATTGTATCCTTGCAATTTAAACTCGATCTTGGTAATAGATTTTGGGATATTTCCTAGGTCTAAAATCCCACATCATGATAAAGATTTATAAAACATACTCTATAAAATAAATAATTTAAAGTGAAAAGGTTACATAGAATAACTTATAACTAGGTCTCTAGGTAGGAGAAAATTAGTGGAAATTAAGGATACATACATGGAGGAAAATAATCAATTTTTATATGTAGTGATTGAGGCCATAAATAAAAAATAGAATGATAAATATAATTTTATGCTCTATAAATTCCAAAATATGCGATGATTTAGAAGACCATCTATTCAACAAAAAACAAGGTATTATGATAACATTTTTTTAAGATCCTTTTTCTCTTGTGGAAGAATTCATTTAATTCCTAAGAATTTAAGAAAATATACTTACATGACACATTTTAATTTCATATAAACAATTCAATATTTTTGTTTTTCTTCGATCAATTTCTAATTCATACATTACATCATGAAATGGATACAAAAAAAATAACATTTATTTCTGAAGCACTAAAATAGTCTTTTAATAGATATTAATGCCCATAAAAGAGTGAGAAGTCTAACTATTGGTCTCTAAATATTCTCCAATGTAGATATGTTTAATACATAAATCATTTAACAAAAAATTTAAACTACTATTTAATCATTAATATTTATTCATCAAATTTTTTAACTAATAACAATTACATGTTAACCAGAACATTGCATAGGTCAGTGGTTGGCGTTAAATCCACATATTCCTTTGGTCAACGATTCAAGTCTTACAACCTTGTCGGATTTTATTGGTTTTCACCCAGTATACATGTTGTCCGTCTGTAAAACCATATTAATATAATTTAAAAAATAAATATGATGTAAATCCATGAAATAAGTTTAATAACTAAATGTTATGTTAACTAAACTTTTAAATATAACCCCAATACATAAATACTTTATCAATTTATTTCAACATATATCCTTCCTTGGTCTATGGTTTATCCATAATATCATTTATAGGATTTATAAATCATGAAACCTTATCTTGAATTTAAAACACATTAGGTTTAACCTATGTTATTCATTTTCAAAATCCTTTATAGTTGTTTGTAAAGAAAATATGGATTGTCTTAAACATATCCCCTACAAATAACAAACCAAGTGTGTATTAAAGACCATTTTCATATACCATGTTACACCGAGTAAGGCCCAACACACCTTATCAGAGTTGTTACTCCTAGGTACATTTTTGAGAGAACCACAGCCACTTATTGTTTCTTGACAGGGATGTATTGTTATAAATACCCATTTAATATCTACCTTACCAATATTCTAGGATTTTATTCTATACTTATCCTGAAATTCTACATCAATGTTATGTTCTCAAATCTATATTTTCATAATTCTAGTTCCTAATGTTTCTATTAAACTTCCTTTGATACCAATTATAGCGAACCAACCCCAGAAAGCTCAGATTCAATGTCTTCTATCAATTACATTTTTATAATTACAATAAATCAAATCCCAGAGGATCAATAGTTTAGTAGTCATGGTAATGCAAATAAATACATGAGTGTTGTATTATAAATTAACACACTAATTTGAACATATTTTCTTCAAAATATCTTCTTGGATAAAAAATTAATTTGAGGATAACTTTATTACATATAGAATATAATTTCATATCTTTCTTACGACACTTATCGAAATCTTGGGAAAAGGAAACATAAATAAGGGTTAGATCAAATACTCAATAAGGGAAAAGTATATTGGAAGCAATAACGAATCAATGAGAATAATTAACATGAAAAGGTAAATAATTTTTAACACATTCTATATAATAAATAACTAAGAAGCATGTGAGTAAATAATATGTCATGGTAAATAACTAAAAACACATACCATTCAAATAACTAGATAAGTAAAAATAATTATAGAAATGTAAGAATATGAAACACATGACACCTAATCAATGAACTATAAATTAAATGTATCCTTAGATATTTCAATTTAGAATCCCATGGATGAATAATAATTGAAACTAAATGATGGAAATGCTTAATTATTAAACACCATGTTTCCTAGGTACAATGAACCATTACTGTCAAGACATTTCACAAGATAATTTATAATATCCGGTAGAAAATTATCTAATTTTCACAACAAATTTGTCTAATGAGACTACCAATGCATCAAGGGGATTTCATTTACTGGTCCCCAACCTCTATGTATTACCTTTAATGTTATCCAACCTGTGACTTACAAGTCCAAAGCATTCCTCATATCTAATAAAAAATATTCCTGATCAAATATCGATACTAAATAAAGGATATGGTGTATCAATATTTCCCCAAATAATAAAATAACTTTCAAAGTAAAAACCATATGAAAAATGGTATACGGTTATAGAAATGATCACATCCATGAAAAATGATATAGATATTAAGTGGAAATTCAATGTAAAATGGTCATAGGAAATTGAATAGTTCAGGGTACTAAAAGGAATCAAGGAAGTTAATGTCAATATTATCCTTGTCCAAATCAATCATAAACCATCCATCAGAAGATTAATGATGGTATCAATACAATATTCTTCATCTGGAGTAGAAATAAAGGGTTGTTTTTTTTTATGAATATAATTACTCTGAAAGGGTTTTAAAAATATTTTTAAGAAAAATATCCTTCCTTAACATTTCTTTGAAAATAAATTTTTAATACAGTTTATTTAAAAATTAAACTTTTACAAATAAAAATTAAACTTAAAATAAATTATTTCATTAAAATATATACATTTCATGCCATGTAAAAAGAACATTCCTTTTTCATGGTAAAAAGGTCAGAAAAATGTCTTGTTCCGAAAGCGATAAGAAGATTCCTTTAAAAAAATTCATAAATGAAAAAAGGCATAAAAACTTCTTTCTAAAATCATTTTTAAAGGTTAAATAATTTTTTAGAAAACAAGGTTTTTATAATAAAACATGTTCTCTGACTAAAGAGATACATGAAGTCATGGTTTCTTAAAAAAAATTTCAAAAACATTTTGAGTACCAAAGTGTAAAAAAATGTAACTGTTAGTCAAGAAAGTTAATGAATAACTAGGGGATAATAAAATTAATGTATTCATTGAAAAAATTCCATAAAATTCCCTTTAATTGAAATGAAAGATGATTAAAATTATTCATGTGGAAAATAATCTTTAAGCATTCCAAAGTGTATCATACCACTTTGAAATATTTAAAATTAAATGCCTCATGAAGGAATAAAGTAAAAATTAGGTATTAAATACCATGAATATAAATGTATTAATCACATAATATATCAAAAATTTTATTGTATACACTAAAAAAGATGTATGTGGTGATTAATAGAGTTAACTCATAGATGTAATAAGTGAGATGAAAATCCCCTACCTTGCGTCTCATTTTTCTCATGTGTATTTACATTCCTAAATAACAAACTTATATTAATTGTTTAATTTCGTAATAACCTTTTACTTTTTATAATAACCTTTACTTAACTTATTACCATGTTTTATACAACTACTTAATTAATAATGTTTACGTTGGGTGTCTTGACCAATTTTTTTAATATATCAAAAAGAACTTTTGTAGGTCAACTATGGTCTAAGGGTTCATTATATAACATATATAGAATAATAATCAGGAAATAATTATTATATTTATAAATCAATTATAATTTTAAAACAAATCATTAAATATGGCTATGAAAAATGAACCACTATTAAATTCATGGAGACGGCAAGTCGTACTTATACACGAGTGACATTCCCATTTTTCAATGATCATTATAGAAAGAAGGTAAGTAATATTACTCTTTAATAAATTTTAATTATATCATAAATACCATGTTATTTAATCATATATACTTATATATATAATTCTAGTGATTTAAAAGGAATCACATCGTTTTGAGGAGGTGGTATCCCAGACGTCCATGAATGATGTTATAACATTTTAAGTGTGTGAAAGGGTAATGAAAAATAATATAATTTATATTTACAGAAAGGTAATTATTCTGGGAATATCATATATATGTTTTATATTTTAGATATATTTAACTAAAGTCATCCTTTATGCATTCTCTGTATCATTTAAACAAATCCCACCACTTTTAGGAGGTTGTGGTCCATACTTCCCCAAACGATGTTATCGTATTCCCAAAAAAATAGAGTGCATAAAGATATGTATTAAATAAGAATTAAATAATTATAAATAATTATAAATATATTATATAAGATATATATATATTACATCATAATTCCCAATCATAAAAGTTGGTAAGGAAAAACGAACAATCATCATTTCGTGAGGTCGTAGTTCGTCATATACATACACCTTATGATTGTTACCCATTAGATAGAAATATGTGTAAGTATAGGTATAAACCTTATTAAATGAACATCTAAATATATTTTGGATAATTTTTTTGTTATATAATAAATAAATAAGAATATTTTAGGGGTGTAGAATAGAAATTTTACTAAAGAGCTTAAGAAAAGATGTTACCTCTTAATCAGGTAGCTTCTTTTGGTTTGCACCAAAGGGATTCCTTGAATTTATTTATATCCATGGAGATGAATATTGGATGAGGGGAGGAATTTTTAGGATCTACTGTTTCAGATTTTTATCGATATAAAGTGGATTTAGAGATGTGAATAAGTGGAAGGAGATGATTTCTTCTTATAGAGGAGGATGAGTGACACTCTTTTAAATTTTCTAAAAGGGAATTACACCCATGTATTTTCCATTTAAAGTGGATACAATAATGGTAAATATTAAATAAAATATAGTATAGGGTTCATAAATTTCCATGAAAAGGATTTTGGAAACGTTTCTAGGATATTTGGGCCATTAATATTAACATGTTGTCCCTTATTAAGCTTAAAATTACGTTAATCATTATAATTAATTTTAATTACTTTCACTAATATATTTTTTTAAAACTACTTTTTCCTTATTATATATTATAAATTATGATAATTCCATATATGGAATCCATTTATCCAAATTTCAATCATAGAATTGGCATAAATTAATTGAAATTTAATATATTAGATGGGATGAAAAATCAGGTTTTTAAAGTAAAAACATGCAAAAGCTTGCTATGTTTTTATAGTCAATTTAAAAGTGAGATTGATTCCAATGACCTATCTTGTATTAATTGATAAAAAAAATTATGATTAAACTTTTAAAAAATTTAAAATATGATTAATCATTATAAATAAATTATATGAAAAGGCCGTTTTGAATTAAAATTCAGTATTTTTCATTCTTCGTTAAAAAAGAAACTTCATAGAAAATAACAAAAATTAACCCTAACCTAATTTTTATGTTTGAATTTAAAATTTAAAGTTTATTTTTACATATATAATCTATAAAAGTTCCAAAAAATTTAATTTAAAATAGTTTCTCCATCAAAATTCTATAAAAATGCCTAAACAAAAATATAGGTTTTTATGTGTGAAATTAGGTATGTTCTTATCTTATGCATATCAAATAAATTAGATTAAAATAATAAATATTTTATTGAATATAATATATATATATATATTACATAAATACCACTCACTAATTGTAATTAATTTAATCCATTAGGGTAAATCATCTTTCTGATCATAAGAAGAGTTTTCTATAAAAAGTATTCTTTTTATATTCAATTGGTTCTTATATTCAAATATATTTAATTTTTAATAAATAAATTAGTTGTGTAAACAATATATTTTCATATTTTAGTTAATAATATTCATAAAAAATATTTTATATATTATTATATTAATTAATAATATTTTAATAATATATCATTGTTTTGTAATACTCTACCTTGTGGGTAACGAAAGCCTTTGAAGAAAGTCATTGTTGCATGCGTCGTACCCCAAATCAGTGTCGAGTTTATTTCAAAATATAAAAAATATTGAATTTAATTTAAATATTAAATATATTATAAAGTCTTGAGATATTATATTCCCTTACGTGCTTGGTGATGCGTTTCATACACACCATCAAATAAAATGTGCATACTTTAGTTTTTTAGGGTGTTATAATAAACTAATACACAACCAAGATAATGTGTTTTTATAAAACTGTTCTCAAATATTCTTGAATATACAGATCTTATTGCACATATCTATTTGGTATTAATAAATGAACAAAAAAATTACATAGCTATTCCATTCTACATCGCCCATTCCATAGTTTTATGTGGGAGTAGTGATGAAAAGAAATGAAATAGAGTGTAAATCACACTCCAATAAAATAAAAAAGTATATGATAATTAATAAACAAAGTGTAATAAACACAACATAAAATATAATTTAGAACATAAAGATAATTGAATTGGAAGTGATAATATTTGATGCACTAGATCCTGATCATCTTTTGTTGTTTAGTTGTCTTTGAATATGACTTTGAAATTTCTCAAATAATTTTTCACAGAATGTTAAAGAAAACAGAGTGCCATGGAATGTTTTGAATGTCACCTATATATATCATTATATCTTAAGTTTATACCTATTATCATTCTCTATCACATATTTCTTGTTTATGAGATTCTCTTCATATTAAGGTTATCTTTTATATAAACCAGCCACTAGAAGATATTCATTCTTTAATACTTGCACTCATTTAATTCCTAAATGCACTAGATCTAAAATTAATGCTCTAAAATATAGTCATTGAGGATTTTAAAATACACCACTTATTAAGTTAGACATATTAATTTGTATTCTCTTAAATAATAGTTACTTTGGAACACGGTTGGTTTGTATGGTCAGTTGGCATGGTCAGTACGCACATTAACTTGATTCTCTCTTACAGTCTCTTGATATATTCATGTAGTAGATATATTACATAATAAGGTATCTTCACTACCTAATAAAGCAGGTTTAATAATTCATTTGGTCACTTCAATAGTTCTCAGGGTATCTTATTTCCTTTTTGTGTTATCTTTATCTCTTCACACGATATCATCATTTTTTTCATAATAACATCCTTTTTTTATATGGTAACATCATTTTTCATACTAAAAGAATTTTATTATTGAGGTATACAATATATGGACATATATTTAGTACCATACATAATGAAATTATACTCACCAGTTTCATGAAAAATTGGTTGTTCTTATGGTAGGTTGAATTCTTCATACAATAGGTTTAATACACATATGGTCACTTAAACATGAATGCATAGTCAGTTCATGAGACTAGATATAATTTGATCATAAGATGCATGGTAAATTGATTTAACATGTGGTCAATCAGAGTAAAACATGTGGTAGGTTCTAGATAGTCACTTGAAGTTTTAGGGCTAGTTCAACTTCTTCACATGGTAAGTACATTACCCATGGGGTAGGTTGTCACAGTAGGTTCAAGACATATCTAATTTTATCAATTTTTTCAGAAAAAATTGACTATTATAAATCATTAAATTAATTATGAATATAATAAACATGATTTATGATCAATAAAACAAAGAGTTATTGGACTAAGATAAAAATTTAACATCATTTCAATTGATTATACATAACATATCATGATTCAAACTCCCTCAAAAAACCTAAATGCTTCCTCTCATTAGATATTAGCTATATTTCTATCTTATTTCCTAGAATGGTGTATATTGTTGAAATAGTGGGTGACCTATACAAAACTATTTAGTGCTTTTGATTACCATATTGTATAAAAAGTTAGATATACATGATGTCATCCTACCACTGTAGTATAGTCTTTTTTGTGTCTACTATTGAAATGGTAATTTCCAAAGGTTAATTTTCATGTCAAGAGGTTGTAGTAGTTCCTAGACTATAATTATAACCCTGATAAATTATGAAATTATTCTTAAATATATGTTCTATGGTCTAGATACATCTGAATAACTGGACAGAGTAGTTGCTTTACTATCTGGTGTTGGGGGCTCATAATCATTGATACATCTTCTCATGAAGTTCGTACTTGGGGATCTCTAGTAGTTAAATCATGAGGACTAACCCGCCAGTAGGAACCCCACATGTTTCGGGTGTCATTGGATAATCATATCTACGATCATGTGTAATGGTCTCCTAACATAAGATAATTACCAATGTATGTTATTTTATTTAATACTTTGATGTAAGATGAAAACAATGACAATGAAGTCGTGGAGAGGTAGTTTGCGTTGCGTGTGTCGTTGGTGGCATGAAATTGGTTGAATGGTCAAGAAAATATTTGTCTCTTCCGGGTTATGGAAGTAATATATCTCAAGCCATGTTGATAAGGATGATAGTACCTTTATAAGTCCATGGCCATGGAAATAGAGGGTAAATACATCTAGTTAAATCAAAAAACAATATAGAAAGAAAAGGGTGATAACACGAGAGTGCATCCTACTTTATGAGATATTACAGTCAAAGAGATTATATTACATAGTGTGTGTTTACAGGTTGGTTGTCACCTTAGTGACAATCCTTATCTCTTTAGGGTCCAGGATGGGTTGCTAGATCCCACTCTTGGTCTGTGAATACTATTCATTATTGTCGAGATAAGGGCCTAGAGGGTCACATATAATAGTGTATTAAAAAATCATCCCTATTTAGTTGAATAGGAGTTTTGGACATGGTGAACCCACCACTGGGGTCCGAGCTTTTTTCAAAGAAAATGATAACCAATGCAATAAATAAATTCATATTATTCGAGTTTAGAATAATTACTATCGAATTTATTTATTAAATGTATCTACAAGTTTTAATTAATTACATGAATAAATATTAAATGATGAATATTAAATTATTCAAGGTTCGGTTAATATTTATGGGAACGACGAGTCTAGTTAATGACTCAAGTATTATAACGTAATATATTTTAATATATTACAAGTAAATGATAATAATATTTATGACTCAGTTTAGTAGTCATATTTTTTTGATAGTGCGTTAAGTATTCAGAGCTGGTGAGGTGATACCGGGTATTTTAATTAACCACTACAAATAAAATAAGAGGGGATTTTTCCAAATACTATTCATGGCACTTCTCTCTATTCTCTTCTCTCCCATGATCTAGAGAGAGGCTCTAGATCCAAGGAGCATGGATCAAGAACTCTCTCAAGCAATGCTTATGAAGCGAGGTGGTGATTGTTGGAGTGTCTAAGGCGTCGTCACAATTCCGTGATAGCACCCGGATTATGAAGAATGGTGCTCCCAATGATTTCTTGAAGCATGTGAATATGATCTAGAGGATTTCTATGTCGGATAATTTGATCAGTGATCGCCAACGATGAGAAGACATTATGCACAACTTCATAATTAAACCAGGTACTTTACGGTTTATTTTTGTGCTTAAAATCCATCATGTTTGGTCCTCGGCTAAGGTTGGGCTACTGTTCACAGACATCGACAGTTTTACATCGATCATCGGTGGAAAAGTTTTAAAAATCCACCTATTTGGGGCACTCGTTGTCTACCAGGTTTCAACAAGTGGTATCCGAGGAAGCACATGTCAAATTTAAGCCAAGAAATATTAAATTTTCATTAAGTTATGAAGAGGGAATCAATAAGGTTCCAAAACCACAAACTTAGTTTTAATCCAAAGTCGGATGACCTGTTTTTGGTCATCTGAAGATTTATGTTTGGATTAAAATCGGTAGTTTAACAAATTTCTAAATTGAGGAACCCTTTTTATCTAAATCAGTTTACACTAGAATAATATTTTATGGTGAGGACTATTAATTATTACTGTTATAATAATTTTATTATAATCATAATAGTTTAATGGTAAAATTTTTTATTATTATTATAATATTATATTATAATAATATTTATTATTATAATGTTATAAATTTTCAAGTCTAAATATAGACTTAAGAAAATTTTATTTAATAACATTATTTGTCTTCTTAAGACTTATATATAGACATTATAATTTCAAAAGAATAAAAGGGGTTGTGGAAGACCTGCAAATTAGGTTTCTGGTCAATTACAAAAAAGGGGAAAGGGGGGTGACCTGCATGTGCAAGTCAAGAGAAAAAAAGGTTGTAGGGGGCCAGTCGACCCCCTGTTCAAGCACAATGCGCAGCGACCCCAGGCCACCGCCTCCCTCTTCTACAGTAGCACAACGGGCCACCCGGTGCTCAACATCAATTTTCCTCTCCTCTACCATGCTCCAGTAGGTGGCACAACCTTACCAGGTAGCCCAGACCCTAGGTCCTCCCACCACTTTGTCTGCCTCCTGCACTGCCTCGGCACTAGGGGCCTCCTCTCGCAACCTCCCAAGCCGCCTATGCACTAGCGGCCTCCTCGATGCACCTCTCCCGAACCAGGCACAGTGGCAGACCCGACCATACCTCTCTTGGCCAGCACAGAGGCCCCTCCTCGTTGGTGGACTTCCCTACAGAACCATTGCACACAACCAAGCAAGGCCCTGTGGCTCTCCCTCCACGGTTGCACCAGCCGCGATAGCCCTATAGAGACTCGCAGAAGCCAGCACCTGGAAGCCATCTCCCTCCTACGGAGACCCATGGTAGACCTCTCTAGGGGTAGTGACATCTGCCCCTCCTTCTTCCCTCCAACCTACAGGCGCATCTCTTGGATGATCCGGCACCCAGGCCAACGACGCTCGCAGCGGCCACCCCGCCGTTAGACTAGACGGCTCACTGCGGTTAGGCATGTCCCTCCTTTACACTAACCGGCACCCCACAAATCCAAGGTCGCGCCTTGTTAGAACCATGGGATGAGGGCCCTTCTACCGAAAATGTCATGTTTCACACCCATGTGGCATGTGCCTTTACGCTACCAGTGAACAGGCCCTCACCTCCGGCTGACCGACCCTCCACAATACTACTCTGATTAGGTAATCCTCTTGCCTCTCCACCAAGACCAGACCAGCTGGGAAATAGGCATTGGTAGGTATGCCCAGCCTGGAACAGGATTGAGCAGACCAACCCATCCCAGAATGACCCTACACGATATTAGTATCACCCAGAATGGGCCTGTGTAGGTTCGCCCCGACCCACATAAGTCCTGCACGGTATTTCTGGGGCTCGAGTAATTTTATTTTAATAAAAATTAATTATATCAATTAATTTAATTACAGTTGATAATTAAATTAATTAGATGTTAATTTTTTGTTGATGCAACATAATTAATATAATTTGGAGATTAATTATTTAATTTAATTTTTTGTTTTTAAAATTAAATTAATTAATCAGGATAGAACAATGTTAAATTGAATTAAAAAACAAGACTGATGTTTTAAATTCAATTAAATTCCCCAAGAATTTATTTAATTTGTGTTTAATTTTACTTTTCATATATTTAATATACGAGAGTTTAATTCATATATTGATCATGAGCTAGAGACCGACCAATGCATATCTGGTGAATTTTATTTAATTATTTAATTTATTTCATTGTTTATTTATTGAAATAATTTTGTAATAATTACTTTAATTATATAAAATACTATATGTGTGTTGTCTTAATGTTTCATTATATGTATAAGGGTATGTGCGCCCATTCTTAGAGTTGTAATTTTATACCTCAAGACCCCCTTCGCCTATGTGTGAGTACAATTTTATAATGGCTAGATTACTAGTGACACACTACGCTCCAAGTGACGGAAAAGCACCAGAAGGGAGTTGAATGCGTTGGAGGGGAATACATTGCAATTCGAGTCGCATGTGACATGACTCGGCTATCACCCCCAAGGGTATAAGGTTGGTCCATTATTCACTCAACAGATCAATCATTAGCACTGGCTCATGATATGTTTTTTCATTTTATTTCTACATGTTTTATTATTTTTTGAATCTTTATTTAGAGCATGATCACATAGTATACCAATAAAACAAGCATGTAAGATAAAATGAACATGTGAAATGATATATTTTTCTATTTCATGCATGGACAGTTGTGAGTGCGATCACATAGTAAGTGCTTATAAAAATAGAAAATGAATTATTTCATCACATTAAAAATATTAAAACCCTCGAAGATATATTAAGTCATAACAGCCTTCCGTCATTTAATTTTGGACAAAACTGACTGTTTGAGGTGTCTTTCATGACATAGCAGAGGGTGGATCTTACTATCGGGGAGTCCTATTAATAATGATGGGTTGACTTAACTAAAATTGCAGCAAATAAATGTATATATCTATCTTGTTGTAATTTTAGAGGCAAGCGTTAAGTAAATAAAGTTCTAATTTTAAGAAGTTTGGACTTCACTCAACAGATCAAGGAGCTACAAGTTAAAGTGATGGGTCAGCCAAAAGCCTACGTCGAACCCTCCAAGTAGTGGCGTAGCCATATCTTTTAGACTATTAGGGGTGGTTCTAGAATCCTTTTTACTAGAATACTCATGTGACATAGTATTCTGATTCTAGGTAAGAGGGTTCCTAGAATCTGATAAAATAGTGGGAGACATTAAATGATTTACGTAATTAATCAAAATTCCTAAAATGGTAATCATTATAAAAGAACTAATCTGCTAAAATTAATTTTTTGTAGAAAACGGAAAGTTATACCACAATATTAAAACTACGATATAATAATGGAAAAATAAAATGTCCTCACTGACATGAGTATCAAAGAATAACATAGGTTCTTGCACTTGGTATTATTATGATATAGGAAACTCAAGGTTCCAGTGTCCCCAACACAGTTAAACTTCCTCAAGTAGCGAGGGTGAAAATTTCTTACAGGAGACTAATGTTCAAAGCATATGATAGATATTTCATTATGCTTCCATCAACATCCAGTTTCAGTTGCGGTCGCTACACCATGACATGGATTTTATAACATGAAGTCTCATGTCCAAGATGTTTGCAAGGATAAAGTGAAGCAATGATATAAATAAGGCGATCTTACACCAGCTTGTGTAAAGTAAAAAATTGAACATGATCTTTAAATATATCCCTCTAATATATCATTTTCACCACATTACTCATGTCTCATTTTATGTTACAAAATGTACAATTATTGAGTAAACGCTCCATTACCTATCTAGGTAAGGTTCTCCAAGTGAATTAGAATAAAAGATAGTTAAGTTTTAATTATTATGGAGACTAAATTAAAAGAAAATGTGTTAAGGTCAAAGGAAATTAATGTTAATGGCACATTTGTGATGTCCTTCAATTAATGAGGTATTAATAATGGTTTTGTATACTGTATATTATGAAATAATATTATGGAAGTTTAAAAGGAATAAACTGATTTAAAGAAGCAAGTTTCCTCTTCTACATCAGAAATATTGATCAATGTAATGATTCCATTTTAATATGTGGGTAATTAATACTATATTCTTTTTAATTATGTGTATTTAAATACAATTACCAAGTATAGAAACCTTACTATATGTTAGGTGTATTTTCCAAGTGGCTGCGAAAGGGTGATACCTAGTCCAGTGGTGAGAAGTGCATAACTTATTTAATTTCCAAGTGAAACATTCATGTTGAACTATTATTGAGTATAACCATAGACATAAATCTTATATGTCCTTGTATGTAAGGATATATTATTTCAGTTTCTGGAATGAATTTTGTTTTTTGTAAACTCAACCACTAGTTCAGTAATACATGAATCAAATGTGATTAATAATGAATATAAATGTAATACTTATACCTAGATTGGATAAGATAATTCTTTTTCAAGTAATACTAAAATTGGACATCATTAATATTACATGTATGGTATTTAGGCTTGGTATAGCTAAATATTTTTTGGTATTATCGACATCATTAGTTTGGAAAAAGAAACCTTTAGAAAAAAAGGTATGTCCCAATGATTTTGGAAATGGTTCAACAAGTAAGCATGAACTATTCCAAGTATATTCTAGAGGTATAAGATTCCATTAAGTAATTAAGGAATAATAAAGTGAAGTATATGCATGGTCAGAAGATATGAGTTGCTTTTGGTTGGGATACCGAATAATATCTCGACCAAGAATTCACTAATCATGAAAATGTAGCATGGAGAGATTCCTAAATTCACATTACCTTATCGACATCACGTCATTGATGTTAATAAGGGGGATTGATGATGATGTCTTACGTATCAACATTGATCAGAAAAATGTAGCATGGAGTAATTACTAAACGCACATTTTATACATACAAGTATTGATGTAAATAATATCAATGTTGCAACTAGCGGAAACTTCCATTATATTTCTTGAAATAATTTTTAAATAATAGAGATATCCCATAACCATATGCCAACTATAAATGAAAAATGAATATCATATGAGACATAGCATGATGTAAATCCATTATGTCATAAGGAATTTTTTTTGGATGCAAAGAGTTTTTTCGGATACAAACAAACTTGCATCAAGATAAACGCATTGTGAAACTAAGGTACTTATCCTAACAATTTCTTAAGATATTACATAAATCCCTATCATAGAAAAGATATAGTCTTGTTATATACTATATTTCAATAAGAGGGTGTACATCTCTATTAGAGATAGTGGGAGCTATATATACTCGTTTTTAGTCATTTCTCAAGATACACAAATAGTTGGCATATGAACTAGTTCCACAAGCACATGTGGAACATATTATATTCCAGTGACACATACTTCTTAGGAAGGATAAATCCATGGTGATTTTTTTTATATTCACTGTGGTTGACGATCTATTATTAAATGTGAATAATAATTCCTACAATTAATAAGTGTATGGAAATTCACTAAATTTGGTAACACCAACTGTAAATTAAACTAATGGATTTAATGTATCAAAGTGAAAAGGGGCTTATTATTTTGATTAATGCTATGGGTATTCGAGTGAGTTGATACATGGGTGGTACATGCGTGGTACCTATAAGGCTCGATTGGTTTCACCAAGTATTTATGACTAAATCCATTAGAATTTTACTTATCATAACTAATATCTATGATCAAATTATTTATAATTGGATATCATGACCACCAATCATGAATGGTGTCTATATGATGCAACTAGAAAGGGATGATCACGTCACAGAATGATAATAAAGGCTGCAAGTTACTAATATATGGTTTATGATTAAAGTAAGAAACATGATCATAGAATACACATTTGAAACAAATGATTTCCATGTGTCTACCAGAGGTTAGTGGGAGCACAAAGGTTTTCCAAGTGAAATATATCCGGCAACATATTGAAAATAAATTGGTCTTATAGTTAGTTAAGACCAAAATTAAATTTATTCTCCAATGATTTTCTTAAAGTAGAAACCTATGTTCTAGAGAATGATATCTACTGAGGTAGATATATAGGTTTCTTAGTCCTAGTAAATCATATATATAATGACATTTTATTGAAAAATACAAGTTAGAACAATTCAAGAGATGAATTTTTTTCATGTGTCACATGGCATAATCTATTAAGCTTGACATGTCTTGTACATGGGAATAGATAAACATGGTGATTTCAAATCCATACTTCAGGGAGATGGATAAATCACACATGCCAATATATGTACAAGAATCGATATTACAAAGTTATATTGGGCATATATCAATTACATCCATGAGCACTATAATGGATGCAGTCAGAACTATCTAATTGTACATCGAAAAGTAAACAATATTTGTAATTGGTAAGTGGAGAAGAAAGGATACTAGTTTTCAGGGATACAAAATTATTTCATAGATCAGTGTGATTAAATATCCCAGTTAGGATAAAGATGATGAGCAAGTCAAGATCATATAATCCAGTGCTGTCCATACCTACAAATATCGAGTATGTTGTAGCTTCTAATGTAGCTAAGAAGAATTTAATTGTAGTGATATGTTCCAGTTCTTGGGATCGTACCTGGTGAGAAAATTATTATCATAATTTAAATTATGATATTCTTACTAGCCAAGATGTCATGTTATGATAGTGGAAATACTCAAGATACCATCTATTGAGAATTTTTACTCTAAGAGATGAGGTCGCTATAGAAGAATATCCACGCGGTGGAATCGTGCCTGACCCAGTAGCTAAAGCCATTACTCAACAAAAACATGATCTTTGTCATGTGAGTAGCTAACATGTTTGGTTAGAAAGTTGGATCTAGTGCATGTGGGATTTTTGAAATAGGGGGTACCCTAGACCCAACTATTAGGTGATTTTGATTACCATATTGTGTATATAGTTAGTTATACATGATGTCGTCTTACCATTATAGTGTAGAAATTTATGTGTCCACTATTGAAATGGTAATTTCCAAAGGTTAATTGTTGTATCAATAGGTTGTAGCAGTTCCCAGGCTATAATGAGAAAATCAAGATATTATGACATTAATCTTAAATATATGTTATATGTTCTAGATACATCTTACTGAATAGACACAGTAGATGTTTTATTGTAAGGTGTTGGGGGTCCATAAGAATTAATACATCTTCTCATGAAGTTCTCACTTGGTGATCTCTAGTAATGATATCATGATGACTTTCTTGCCCATAGAAACACCACATGTTTTTGGTGTCATTGGATGTTCCTATCTACAATCAGGTGTAATGGTCTCCTTACTTGAGATCCTTAACAATTTATTTCATTTCATTGTGTACATTGATTCAAGATGAAAACCATGGAATAGAATTTGTGGCAAGGTAGTTTTTTTGGTGTGTTATTGGTGGCATGACATTGGTTGAATGGTCAAGAAAGGATTTGTCACTTTTGGGTTATGGAAGCAATATATCTCAGTCTGTGTTTATAAGGATGGAAGTGCATTTATAATAACATGGACATGGCAGTTGAGGGTAAATTGTAACGCCCCGACCCCATAATCCAAGAGACGATGCATTATTTTAATACATTGGCATGATTTCAAGGAATCTAGCCCTGAAGGACCGATTAGTTTAGTAGTCTTGAAAACGAGATATATACATAATTTCAATAATACAACGTTAAAAGAAAAATAACACTAATTTATTCCATTACAAATATCCATGCTTCCAAGATTATTCCTGCAAGTCACTCTTTACTAAATTATACTTATCCTGGGAAAATGAAACATAAGAAAGGGGTGATCTCAAAGGCATAGTATGAGTAAGCAATAAAGAGGAAGATAACATAAAAATTAGGCATGGTGAATAACTGAAAACACATTCCTTTACAAATAATAAACATGAAAACTTTATGGCAGGAATATGGGATGAGTAAATAATGAAATAATAAAACATAGTCATGGGTATTATACCAGTCGAATAACCACATGAAATATCAATAGCTAATATCATAATGATGGAATGCATAATGCCAGACATAATAACCACATATTCAAGGCCGTGTTCCAAGACTACAAATAAGATTTTGTCAATGCCTTGTGCCAAGACACTAGTTTGTCTCATGAGACCTACCGATGCATCAAGGAGCTACAGTGGGCTCCACCTGTCACATACTAATTTGAATTCATTCCTTAAATTAAAATGTTGAAACATAATCTCAGCATTCTTCTTAAAACTATCATATGAAATGTCAATATTTTAACCACAAACCATGAATGGCATAAAAATAGCACATCCACCATAAAAAATAACTCATTAAATATAATATAGAAGATTGTATTATAATATATTAACATCAATCGAGAATAATGAAGATCATTGACATAGATGAAAATAATCAATAAAACTATTAGAGAGAAATGTCCCCCTTTTTCTTGAAAACATTTAAAAGTCACATTATTTATCAGGAATCAATTTAGAATAGATATTTTAATCAAAGTGTCCCATACCAATTTTGAAATTTTTAAAAGGAATTTTAATTTTAAAACATTAATTTACATTAAAATAAATCCTTAAAACCATTTTTAAAACATGGACATTAATGAGAAAGATTTAGAAGAATAAATCCTTAAAACAATTAAAATGATATTTTAGTTAGAGTTCATAACCAAATGAGGGACACTTGAATACAAATAATTGAGGTACTAAAAACTTTATAATATCATGATGATAAAGTTATTCATGATATACTATGTCAAAGTACATTATATACATAATATAAAAGGTAATTGGTGTATAACAACAAATAAGTCTCAATGGAATGTAAATTGAGATAAAATCCCTTATATAGATTGTATCCTTATGTTAAGGATAAATCAACGATGTAATTATGTGTGAAAAATATAAATAAACTCAGTAAGATTGGATATTAACTATAAATAAATCAGAGTACATTCACACATATTCTTGTAAAAACAACACTAATGATTGGCTGCTTAACTCAATGAATGGAAATTGAGTTAAGATTACTCTTATCAAGTTCATATCAATGACTTGAGAAATAATCAATGGAGTGATTATGTGTATAAAAAATATATCCAAAAAAAGAGGAGTGAAAATTACTACATAAATAATAAATAGGGATTCCACACATAATCTTGGAGTAGAATAATCAATGAAGTATGCATAAAGCACAATGAGTTGAAATTGAAATTTTAAATTCCCTTACCGATTTGGTAACTCACAAAACATACACCCCATGAAAGAAGGATTATTAAATAATGTTGTAAATACCAATAGATGTAATTATATTACACAAGTAATACAATCATGGATAGTACATACACCACACAAAAGGAAATAGTGGCAATATAGCATGAATCTCGCGAGAATAAGAAGTGAGATGAAATCCCCTTATCACGTTGTAATCAATCGAGTCGTATGACCAAAAGTTAATAAACACCAAATGATTCATATAATACCAAGAATATATAGAGATTCATGACAATATATATCAAATTGAAGTACACAATACACCACATGAAATAAATAAGTGGTGATCAATGGAAATCTCATGAAATTAAGAGTGAGATAAGAAACCCCTTACCTCAAGTTTGACTTGTCTTGTATGTTCCTTGTTATTACATAATAATAAAAATAATTTAATTTATATCTGATTAAGAAAATTTTTCATGTTTATTATTCCTTTTATATTACTTATTTTTTTTTGCTATAACAATTAGTTAATTATTTGAGTTCATATTTTATATTTTATCGATGTTCAGAACTTGAGTTAAAAATGAACTTGTTATAATTACAATTTTTCCATGTGGTCAAAATTACATAATCTCTAGAATGATATAAATGATTTATATATCATATATATATTATATATCTAGTATATATGTATTTATAATAGTACATAACATTTGGAGATAATAAATGAAATGCACCGTTCATGGAGATGACAAGTTGTAAGTATGCATGAACGCTACTTTCATTTCTATTTTGTATTTTAATGGAATATAATCATAATGATACGTATTTATATATTAATTACAGTATAATATCATATATAATATAATTAACTCCATCCTTTATACTTCCCACATAAGGCATTAACGAGTCATATTATTTTGAGGGGGCGGTAGTCCGCACTTCCTCAAATGAAATTATCGCATTTTACCCATAATGGAAACCATAAAATAATTATATAAATGGAAAATACATAAGCATAAAGAAAACATAAACATAATATATATCATATATAAATACAATTCCATATTAATTTTCACCATGCTAGGCGGTAGGAGATAATTGAACAATCATCATTTCGTGAGGCGTTAGTTTTCCATCTACTGAAACAATATGTTCTTTACAAATTAGATGGAGGTGTGTGTAAGTGTAGTTCTAATTCCTCTCATAAAAAAACCTAGTATATTTAGGATACTAGTTTCGTTATAAAATAAATTATTAGAAATATTTTAGGGGTTGGAGAAGTAAAATAAAAGAAAAGAAGTTAAGAGAAAGCATTACCTTTAATTTGTGTAACTCTCTTTGGTTTGAACCAAATGGACTTTTTAAAGTGACTTATGCCTAAAGTAAGGCTTCGAGGTGGAATATAGGGATCCTGAGAGATTATTTGGTCAGGGTTAGGAAGAGTCAAGTGGCTTTATAGGTGTGAGGAATGGGTTAGAAGTGGTGTCCTTTTATAAGGGAGAGGAGGGGCTCTTTAGGAAAGTTTGAAAATGTTATTGTATTATAAACTTATCATTGGTTTCAAAAGGACAAAAAATCATTAAAGTCAATGATAATATGACTCATGTTCTAAATAAAATCATCCAATAAAAAGTTTATAGGTTTTTCATATTTTTTTAATATTATTAATATTATTTATTTAAATCATTTATTAATGCGATAAATGCTGCATCATTATTGTGTCTTAAATAATTTAATTTATATGATGTATAAAAATAATATAAAAAATGCCTTAATGTAGTAAACCATTTTATATTTAAAATTAATATTTATAGTCAAAAAAATAACTTATATAACCTCATGTAAAAATTGATATACTAAAAGATATTTGATAATATCGTTTTTGTCTTTACATTATGTTAATTAAAATAAAGTGTCGTTATCATTCTTAAGTGGATCCATGCAGTGCCAAAATCGACCCAAGGATGCCCATGTTCGGCCATGAATCATCCAATAAGGTTGGGACAAGTGTTAAGGTAATTTGTTATTATTATAATATTATTTTTACCCCGAATTACCCAATTTACCTTTAATCGTGTTAAATAAATGTCAAAAGTTACTATTCAACAAAAATTATATTTCATCTTATTGAACCACATTTTACTTACTAATAACAACCATGTATGTCATATTTTCAAAATTAAATTCACAAAAGTGGTAAATTTTCATTTAAATGAAAAAGTCATTTTTTAACTACTACTAAGTGGTCTTACTATTCATCAAAATTGAAGTTTATTAGAAAAATACCCAAAATTATGCCTAAGCTATATTTTTTATTCTGAATTCAAAAATGATGTCTATTTTACCAAATTGAAAACATATAAGTTGAATTAATTAATTTAAAATTAATTCTCGTTGTTAAAATAAATAGCGTGTTTTTAAGAAATAGTAATTATCAAAAGATTGACACTTGTTTATGTATAATTTCAAAGTGAAATTAATTCTAATGACCAGAATTGGATTAATATTGTAAAAATATTATATAATTATACTTCCAAACCATTTAAATAAATAATTGAACACTATAAATTATTTTGAATAAAAAAGTTGTTTTAAATTAAAATTTAGTATTTTCACTATTCACCAAAATATTAAAGTTATCAGAAAAACACCAAAAATTTATAGAAAATAATGTTTTATACCCCGATTCTAAATAAGAAGTTTATTTTGTCAAATGTAATATATAAAAGTATCAAATTTTGGACTTAAAAAGGTTTTTCTATTAAAAGGTGGTAAAACTGCATTTTTTTAAAAATACTTCATTTATTTGAAAAAACTGAATTTGTTCTTATATTATGTCTAAGAAACACATAATATAGATGTTAAAATTATATAGAATATATAAAATTTACAATTAAGTTAATACTATTCATAACTGCTTTTGAATGGCTAGTTTTGTACGTCGTCCTGCGCTGGAACTCAGTGTTGTGTGAGGTGCAAGCTATTGAATTATTTTAAAGAGATAACGTACTATGAAACCTTGTGGTGTTAAATTCTACCCTCTTTAAATAAATTGTTTCCTCACAATTTAAAATTGTTCTTTGTAAATAAAAGGTTAAAATAGAAAAATACCTTTGTGGAAAACCCACTTTGAAAATTGGCTTAATAAAATTTAGTCTTAATAAGAGGGAAAGGGAAATGAAAAAGTAACCACCAAATTATGATCTCGATTTGGAGAAAATTGGTGGCAATTAGAGACACATAATTGGAGGAAAAACGTAAATATTTATAGGGAGTGATTGAGACCATCTATCCCAAATAAGTGTAAAATTTAGGGCCTCAAAGCCATTAATCTATGATGATTTAAAACATCGTTGGTTCAACAAAACATAAGGTATTAGGGTAAAAGCTTTTTTTGTTTGAATATCCCTTCCATAATGTTTAAAAATTAATTTATTCATAGAATAAGGAAAAAATATATTTTACAGGTATAGTTTCATCCTTCAACTAATTCCTACCACAAACTCATCTTACACTCAAAACGCTGAGTATTCAAGATGACCTAGTCACACTTGAAGCACTAGAATCAACATATAGAGAATCACATAATCCAAAAAAAATGAACTATATATTTCCATTTTCTTTGGAGATTAACCACAACCAAAATCGTTGGTACAAGATCAGATGATCCCCAAAAAGTATAATCCTTTAGATAAATAAATAATAATCTTAATTTCTAAAATTAAACCAACAAGACCCAAAAGTTAAATAAATACCATTAAATAAACAATTTTTCTTAAAATACTTCAATATAATACAATCTAATAATGAAACCCAAAACATAGAAGACATTTTTTATGTAGTCTTCCACGTTAAATTGTATCTCTTAATGGCATCGACTACTCTTAAAGTCACATACATAAAAGTAATTAACCTAATCACATATTCTCTATGATAGGTTAAACATTTCCATAAATAACCCAATTAACTATAAATCCACAATAAAAACATAGATAAAAATTCACCATTACTCCTCTAATGAAATCCCATAATATTCTATTTTCCTTAGGCATATAGTGTTCCCAACAGAGCAAACGTCTTCCAAAATAACATTTATCTAATAATCATCAAATCATTTTCCTATACTAAGGGTATCCATTCTATGATCCATAAGATCCAAAATCAAATTATTATTGATCATTAAAATAATTTAAATAAAAATAATTAGTCACACTAACCAGGGACTTCAAATAGTCCAGTGGTAGGAGATAAATCTGAATCGCACTCTTGTTGTGGGTTTGATTCCCACATCTTTGTCTAACGTGATGGGTTGTCACACGGTCTGTGTGTTGTCCTTTTTAATAAACTATATTTTATAACATTACCAAAATGAGATAAATTTCTCAAAATAACCATAACATAATTTAACCACTAATGTTATCTCATACCTCTCATTTTCATCCCAAAAGTTATGACATGTAATTGCCTCAAAATCAATGATCATATAAAATCAAATGGTTATTTATAACTATATCCACAAGATAAAAGACAATTCTTCCTCAAATATCATTTTCACATGAAAAACTATAGGGTTACAAATACAAGAGGAAAGAATTCAAAAGTAATCCCATCAACAAAGAGTACTAATACTTTTAAACATTTCTCCATCCATTTATTTCCACATAGCTTCTTCCTTGACCAAGAGGATATCCTATAGAATAGGCCATTCACTCGAGTAACGGACAGGTCCTCTACATTTACGAAAAATGAATGTAAATGGATTCTTAGGACCATTTTTATTTTTTTTCATAGTACTCTTCATTTTTACTTGGCAATTATTTACTTTATGTCATTCTTTCCCATACATAAATCATTTCTTTGTTCCATTGAGACACTTACCTGGGTGTCTCCTTCCACATTTCATGCATGATGGAAATTGAGGATTATTTTCTCTATCGTATCCACAGTTGGAGCTCTTATCATTTATCACCTTTCTCGCCTTTTTTATGTCCGGGAGTTGGTTAATATATATGTTGTTGATCATATTTTTGGAAAACTGATTCGGCATGAACATGATATCATTTATGCCTATCAACATTCCATTTTTTTTCTTATTTCCACAACTGTTCCCACCTTGTACATCATGATCAAAGTTACTATGAATTCCTTGGAATCTAGCCATTGACTAAAACCAAAAAGCATTATGTGAGTAACAATAGTCAAAAAATCATTTAGATAATATCATGACACCATATTTTCAAAATAAAACACCTTAGGGTTAAACAAGGTAATTTATTCTCATCTTATATTAAAATACTTCAAATCGGTTTGTAAATAAAATGAAAATTATCCTAATCATATCCCTAGGGAGTTTCGTAACCAAAAGTGAAGCAAGACCCATTGTCGTGTAATAGGAAACCATGGATCAATCCCTAAACTCCTTGTCAAAGTTTTCACTCTTTGGTACATCTATGCCAGAGTTGCCTCTACCTGCTCATATCTAGACAGGGATGTATTGAATGGAAAATACTCGAAATATCTACATTACCAAAATTATTGGATGTTCTTCTATACTAATCCTCAATGTCTATCGTAGGATAATGTTCTCTAATTAGAGTTTATCTAAATATAGTTTCCAAAGTTTGTACTAAACATCCTCTGATACCAACTGTAAAGCCCTGACCACAGAATCTTGGAGATGATGCATTATTTTAATACATAGGAATGATTAAAAGGAATCAATCCTTGAAGGACTGATTAGTTTAGTAGTCTTGTAAACAAGATACATACATAATTTCACCATTAAAACATGAAAAGAAAAATAACACTAATTTATTCCATTAGAAACATCCAAGATTCCAAGATTATTCCTACAAGTCACTCATAACTAAATTCTTTACATCCTAGGAAAATGAAACATAAGAAAGGGGTGATCTCAAACACTCATTAATAGTAAGAAATATAGCAGAAGATAACACAAACATTAGCCATGGAGAATAATTGAAAAAACATTCCTTTACAAGTAAAAAACATGAACACTTTATGGTAGGAATATGGGCTGAGTAAATAATGATATAATGAAAAATAGTCGTTGATATTCTAATAGTAGAATAACCACATGAAATATCAATAGCTAATATCATAATTATGGAAGGATTAATGTCGTACATCATAACCACATAGTCAAGGCCTCATGCCAAGACTACAAATAAGATTCTGTCAAGGCCTTATGCCAAGAAACTAGTTTGTCTAATGAGACCTACTGATGCATCGGGGAGCTATAGAAGACTCCACTCATCAATTACAAAGTCCAATTCATTCCTTATATGAAAAGTTTGAAACATAATCTCAACATTCATATTAAAACTAGCATACAAAATGTCAATATTTTAACCACAACCCATGAATTGAATAAAAATAGCACATCCACAGTCAAACATAACTCATTCAATACAATATGGAATATTTTATTATAATATATTAACCTCAATCAAGAATAATGAAGGATATTGACATAGATGAAAATAATCATTTAAACTATTTGAGAGAAATATACCACTTTTTCTTGAAAACATTTAAAAGTCACATTATTTCTCAGGAAGCCATTTAGAATAGATTTTTGAATCAAAGTGTCCCATACAACTTTGAAACTATTAAAAATAATTTTAATTTTAAAACATTAATTTCCATATAAATAAATCCTTAAAACCATTTTTAAAACATGGACATTATTGAGAAAGATTTAAAAGAATAAATCTTTAAAACATTTAAAATGGTATTTTAGTTAGAGTTCATAACCAAATGAGAGACACTTGAATAAAAAAATTGAGGTAATCAAAACATTTTAATATCATGAGAATAAATGTATTAATGATATACTATGTCAAATTATATTACATACACCGTATAAAAGTGAATAGGTGTATGACAACAAAGAAGTCTCAATTGAATGTAAATTGAGATGAAATAACTTATAAAGATAGTATCCTTATGTTAAGGATAAATAAAAAACATAATTATGTGTGAAAAATATAAATACACTCAATATGATTGGATATTCAGTGTAAATAAATCAGATTACATTCGTACATATTCTTGTAAAAACAACACTAATGACTTGGATGTTTAACTCAATGAATGAAAATTGGGTTAAGATTACTCTTTTCAAGCTCATATCAATGACTTGAGAAATAATAAAAGAAGTGATTATGCCTATCAAAAATATATCCACATAAAGGGGAGTATAAATTACTGCATAAATAATAAATAGTGATTTGACACATAATTGTGGAGTAAAATAATCAATGAAGTTTGAGTAAAGCACAATGAGTGGAAATTGAAATTTGAAATTCCCTTACCGATTTGGTAACTCACGAAAAATACACCCCATGAAATAAGGATTATTAAATGAAGTTTTAAATAACCATATAAAAAATTATATTACACAAGGAATAAAATCATGGACAATACATACACCACACAAAAGGAAATAATGGCAATACAGCATGAATCACACGGGAATAAGAAGTGAGATTAAATCCTCTTACCACGTTGTAATCAATCGAGTCATATCACCAAAAGTTAATAAAAACCAAATTATTCACATAATACCATTAATATAATGATAATAATGGAAATATATATCAAATGTAAGTACATAATACACCACATGCAATAAATAAGTGGCGAACAATGGAAATCTCACGAAATTAAGAGTGAGATAAGAACCCCCTTACCTCAAGTCCGACTTATATTGTATGTTCATTATTCTTCCTGAATAATAGACATAAATTAATTTATACTTTACTAAGAATATTTTTCAATTTTATTATTCCTTTTATATCAATTATTACCTTGTTTTCATATTGGATATTTTATCGATGTTTGGAACTTGAGTCAAAAATGAACTTGTTATAATTATAATTTTTCCATGTGGTCAAAATTAAATTATCTCCAGAATGATATAAATGATTTATATACCATATATATATTATATATCCAGTATATATTTGTATTTATAACCGTACATAACATTTGGAGTTAAGAAATGAAATGCACCGTTCATGGAGATGGTAAGTCGTACGTACGCATGAATGCTACTTTCATTTCTATTTTGTATTTTAATGGAATTAAAACATAATGATAAATAGGTATATTATAATTCCAGTATAATATCATATTAAATATCATTAACTCCATCCTTTATACATCCCACGTAAGGCATGAACAAGTCATATCATTTTGAGGGGGTGGTAGTCCACACTTCCTCCAATGAAATTATCGCATTTTACCCATAATGGAAACCACAAAGGAATGATATAAATGGAATGTATAGAATCATAAAGAAAACATAAACATAATATATATCATATATAAATACAGTTCCATCTTAATGGCCATCATGAGAGGCGGTAGGAGATACTTGTACAATCATCATTTTGTGAGGTGTTATTTTTCCATCCACTGAAATAGTATGTTCATTACCCATTAGATGAAGGTGTGTGTAAGTTTAGTTAGAATTATTCTCATAAAAACATCATAGTATGTTGAGGATACTGTTTTTGTTATAAAATAATAGAATAAAAAGAGTTTAGTGGTTGGAAAATTAAAATAAAAGAAACGAAGTTAAGAGAAACCATTACCTTTATTTTGTGTAACTCCCTTTGGTTTGATCCAATCAGACTTCTTGAAGTGACTTCTGCCTAAAGTAAGGCTTCTAGGTGGAATTGTGGGATATTGAGATATTATTTAGGCAGGGTTTGGTCAATTAAATGGGCTCGAGTGGTTTGAGTAATGAGTTAGAAGTGGTGTCATTTTATAAGGGAGAGGAGGGGATCTTTTAGAGTGTTTGAAAATGTTATTTTATTATAATCATATATTTGGTTTCAAATGGTAAAAAACACATTAAAGTCAAATATAAGATGACTCATGTTTCAAATAAAATTATCCAATAATATTTGGACTGGTTTTGGATATTTTTAAATATTAATAATCTTATTTATTTAAATCATTTATTAATGAGGTAAATGATGCAACATTATTGTGACATAAAAAATTTACTTTATTTGATCTCTAAAAATTATAAAAAAATACGATAATGTAAGAATTAATTTTATCTTTATAGTGAATATTTATATTCTAAAATAATACTTATATAACCCCATGTAAAAATTGATATACTAAAAGATATTTGTTAATGTCATTTTTGTCTTTACTTGAAGTTAATTAAAATAAAGTGTCATTATCATTATTATGTGGCTCCATGGGGTCACAAAATTGACCCAAAGATTCCCATGGTCATACATGACTTATCCAATATGGTTAGGATAAGTTTTAAGGTAATTTTTTATTATTATAATCTTCTTTTTACCTTGAATTACTTAATTTACCTTTAACTGTGGTAAATAAAAGTCAAAAGTTGATATTCATCAAAAATTATTTTCATCTTATTTAACCACATTTTAAAAACTAATTACAACCATGTATATAATATTTTTTAAATTCAATTCACATAAGAGGTAAAGATTCAATTAAATTAAGAAGTCTATTTTTTAACTACTACTAAGTGGTTTTACAATTCATCAAAATTGATGTTTTTCAGAAAAATACCAAAAATATATCCTAAGATATATTTATTATTCCGAATTCAAAAATGATTCCTATTTTACCATATTAAAAACATATAATTTTCATTAATTAATTTAAAATTAATTCCCGTTGTCAAAATAAATAGCTTGTTTTTAAGAAATAGTAACTATCAAAAGATTGACACTTATTTATGTATAATTTCAAAGTGAAATTAATTTCAATGACCCACATTAGATTGAATTGTAAAAATATAATATAATTATACTTCCAAAACATGTAAATATATAGTTTAACACTATAAGTTATTTTGATTAAAACATTTGTTTTTAATTAAAATTTAGTATTTTTCACTATTCACCAAAATATGAAATTTATCAAAAAGACCCCAAAAATTTATCAAAACTAAATTTTTATGTCCTGATTCTAAATAAGAACTTTATTTTGTCAAATTGAATATTTAAAAGTATCAAATATTGGATTTATAATGGGTTTTCCATTAAAAGATGATAAAATTGTATTTTTTGAAAAATACTTGATTTATCTGAAAAAAATGAATTTGTTATTATATTATGTCTAAGAAAAAAATAAAATGGATGTTAAAATTATATGGAATATATAAAATTCAAAATTCAGTTAATACTATACATAACTGCTTTTGAACGGCTAGTTTGGTACGTCATCGTGCGCTCAAACTCGGTGTTGTGTGAGGAGAAAGCTATTGAATTATTTTAAAGAGATAAGGTATTATGAAACCATGAGGAGTTACAAAAATCCATACAGTTAAATCAATAATCAATCAATAAATAAAAGGTCAATGACATGAGAGTGCGTCCTACTTTATGAGATATTACATAGAAAGAGATTATATTACACAATGTGTGTTTATAGGTTTGTTGTCGCCACTGTGACAATCCTTATATATTTAGGGGACATGATGGGTTGTTAGATGCACTCTTGGTCTATGAATACTATTCACTTATATAGAGATAAGGTCCTATAGGGTCACACACAATAGTGTATTCAATAATCTTCCTTATTAAGTTGAATATGAGTTTTGGACATGGTGGGACCCACTACTGGGGTCTGGAAATTTTCCAAAGAAAAATGACCACCAATGCAATAAATAAATTCATATTATTCGATTTTAGAATAATGAATACTGAATTTATTTATAAAATGTATTTACGAGTTTTAAGTAAATACATGAAAAATTATTAATTGGTAAATATTAAATTATTCATGGTTCAATTAATATTTATGGTAATGATGAGTCGAGTTAATGACTCAATTATTATCATGTAATATATTTTAATATATTAGAAGTAAATTATAATAATATTTATGAATGATTTTAGTAATCATAATTTTTTGTTGATAGCGTGTTAAATTTTCAGGGTCGGCAAGGTGATATCGGGTATTTTAAATAACCACTATAAAAAAAGAGGAGGGGATTTTGCCAAATTATATTCATGGAAATTATCTCTCTTCTATTATTTCCCATGATCTAGAGATAGAGGATCTATATCAATGGATCATGGATCAAGAACTCTCTCAGGCATCGTCTGCGAAGTGATGCGGTGATCATTGGAGCGTCGAAGGCGTCATCCCAATTCCGCCCAAGCACCCAAATTATGATGAATAGCACTCCTGTGGATTTCTTGAAGCGCATGTGGATGATCTAGAGGAGTTCAATGTCGAATTATTCAAGCAGTGATCACCAACAATGATCAGACATCATGAGCGACTTCAGAATTATACTAGGTACCTTACGATTTATTTTTGTGCTTAAAATCCTTCACGTGTGGTCCTCGGCTAAAACCGGACTACTGTTCACTGATGTCAAAAAGTTTACGTTGATCATCGATGGGAAAATGTTAAAAACCTACCTATTTTAGTATTCAATTGTATGCTCAGTTCCAACATATATCTCTACAATATAATATATTTCACATTGTTCCCTTATAGACATTTCACTATATACGAAATATTGAGGAAGTGGGGAATCGTAAAAAATACTGATATCAAGAACTCTTCATGTTAAATTATATATAAGATATCGATCAGATATATATATGTGATCATAATTGAGGTCATAAAATAGTGTGAATAAAATGATTATAAAGGTATGAAAACTAAATTATTGTATAAAATAACATTAGTAATTCCTAATGAGTTAAATATGAATAATGGAAAGATAAACAAGAATCATAACATAATGATTTGTCACATACATAATTATAGGATACCATAAGTCAAGGATAATGGCCAAGACTGCCATAATATAATGAATTGTGTGTACACCCTGTGTCGGATAAACATTTTGGATTGAGTTTACTCTTCACATCCCATAAACCTTAGATATTGGGATTAATCCCCATATGTACATAGTAATCTCATGAGTTATAAATCATTACCCAATTCATTATAGAGATATTTATATTTAATCCCAGCTATTACAAAAAAAATTCAAACGATTTCACAATATGACAATGTTTAATAATAAATAAAATACAAATACATGGATTAATAGTAAATTATTATATTTATAATGAATCTCATATAGAATAAAAAATATATTTGGTTATATACATATTTTTCCCCAGTCAATCGAACGATATGGTAATCTAAGTGAATATCCATCAATAATGAGAATGAAGTGTATAATATCAAAATTTAATGTTACTAGATGAATGGTTATATTTTTGAATAGTAGATAATAATCCAAGACAATGGTAATGATGGATCAATCCTCCCATAGGGATTTCATTTCTATAATAACCATGATAAATAGAACTTAGAAAATAAATAAAGGAATTATTTTAATGTAGTAACATCTTCTCAAAATGACGTGATGATGTGGAATACGAAGTTAGGTATATATAAAGATTTAAATATAAATTAGTATTAAAATAGATAAAAAGCCATGTAATGAAATATTATAAATTGCACATGTTTTAATAAAAATAATCCTTAGTTTTTACACAATTTTGATGTAATTTAAAATAAGGTATACATAATTTTCATGAAAAAAAATAGTTTTATAAAAAATATTATTTAATGAAATAAAAAATTTAAAACATAAATTCATTGAAAAGAAATTTTGATATCAAAGAGACTATATTTTGTGGAACATTTAGGAGAAATTTCCTTAGTATTTCTATAGAATATAAAATATACATGAAATAGAATTAAGGAAATATATATGATAGAGAAAAGAAAACATAAGGACATTAGAAAACATGACATAGAAATATTTGAAATATATTTACATAGATAGAAGGTAATGAATATGGATATGGAAGAGAAATATCAAATCCAAAAGATAGATAAATAAAATTGTCATTTATAAAACATATAATATTTAGAGTATAAATCAATTAGAAGGGTAAAATATAAATAATTTCAAATTTAAAAAATAAAAAATGAATGAATATAGTTATTAATAAGGAACGTCTATAAAAATTAATCAATGGATCATTTACATGGAGAATCCCAATGAATAAAGGACATGTAGAAAGATTCTCCCTAAAAATTTAGTAACTTATAATGTACAAAAAAATATAGGCTATTAAAGGGAAATAAAAATATAAATGATAATCATAAATATAGATATTATAGATATTTAAAATTTTAAAAATAACTAAGAAAAAAAATAAAAAAAATAATAGAAATATTGGAGTGGAATATTTTAAATTGAAAAAAAAACATCAAGAAGAAAAGTGATTAGTTTTTTTAAGAATGAAATGAGAATGATATAAGAGTTGATAGAGAAATGTCTTAAAAATAAACATTATATCTAAAATTTTGGTCATGTAGAATATTCTTAGTATATGATATATTAAAATTCATATGGAATATTTTTAATGACTTCATAAATCTAGGAATATGTAGAAATTTAAAGAATAACAGAATGAGAGAGATAGAGAGGTATTATCTCAACATAGTATTCAATAAAAGATAGGATATAAAATGGAATATATATCTAATAAAATATGTTTAAAAATGAATAATATACATAAAAATGAAATAATTTCTATTTTATAAAATAATATATAAATAAATAAATAACCTCAATCATAAGAGAATAGATTAAGAAATAAAACCTTTATAATAACTCCGAACATGTTCAAATGAACTCATGATCCATGCATATTCAGATTTTTTTATTAAAAATAAATCTATGAACAATATTTATGTCTATTTACTTTAATATTATTCAATTATATTCATATGTTACATATTTATTAATTATTCAAATTTTATAGTGATCATTTAATGTTTGTAGTTTCAATTGTTCCATGCCTATTCTAATTTGGAACTATAAATCATAATTCCATATTCAAAAGTTAATAAACTATAAAATATTAAATTTACTTGAATAATTATGTTTTAATTATTTATAAAATCACATGTTAATTCTTGGGAATTTATGGGTTTAATTCACAATGTTGAAATACATAACACACTTTTTTGGTAAATATAACAAACATAAAGTGTTATTTTAACAATGATTTTAACTGTAATATTACCATTATAGACCATTAAAATAAGATAATTTCATAATTAATACCATTTCTTACCTTTTTTATGTTTTCATTGGAATATCTGGAGAAATGTTTCTAGCATTGTCCATATACATTGTTAAACTCACCCAAACATGAACATGATGTAATTAGGAGATGAGTATAAATATGGAGTAGTATTATTATATTATAAATATAATGATTTTATTTAGGAGTCATTAAAGTGTTGCATAAAATCTAAGAAGGAATTATTAAGATAAAATAAAAAAATAAAATTAATCATTACATACAATGTATAATTTTGAGTTTCATTATTGAAACCTTATTTATTTAGAGAACATAGGGTTTATTATTGAAATAAACAGATCCAAAATGTTAGAGATACATTAGGAGGAGATAATTTATGTTGAAGAAGTATATAGAACAAATAATTACATCTTTCTTTCAATAGTTGGATAAATTTAACTTTTATAAATGAGAATGAGTGGTCCTTTTGCAAATACAAATTACTTAATATACAGGGCGTGTAATTTTGAAAAGTAAAGTGATTTTAAAATGGATAAGGAAAGAAGATAATCCATAAATTCTATCAAGAAAACATTTATGGTAATTATTAATTAAATTTTATCACTTTAATCATTATTTTACTCAATCACATGATTTTATCCTTTACCGTCATTATTCTCTTTTTACGTTGGTTACTAAAATTTTTCATAAAATATTATTTTTAATATATAAAAAAAATTTGTTATTCTAATTCTATATTTAGAACCCATTTTATCCAATTAATACTCTAAATATAATAAATTTAACTTTAAAATAAATGCTCGTATTATATAACACAGATAATTTTTTTATATTAAAACTATTTTTAAAAAATGTATGATTATATTTTTACATCATATCATTCCTTAGTTCTTTAAATTATGTTAATTATAAATTTATAAAACTCAAATATTTTATTTTCAATCCATTTACAACTTATAAAAAATTATTAAATTTTAATTATGAAAATTTTAATAAACCCATTGGTATATGTATACCCAATGGCTATTTATGTTCCCAACAACCATAGAACGACTGCATTACCTGTAACAACATTTGTTCCCCTATAATGAAAATATTGTACACTATAACCAGGGGTATAAGAAACACAATATGGGACACATTTTCATATTTAATACTAGTGAAGATAAATAAAACCTACATTTAAGATAAATATATAAATAGAATAATCTCAAATCCAAGAAATTATAATTTTCATGTAATGAGTTATAAAATTAAATAATATCTTCAATGAAAATTCCAAGAATAAAACAACATATAAGACATACGCCAACAAATCATAAAACCATGATTTAGTAATCTCTAAACCAATCGCAGATACCGTCCAACTATTTTTTAAAAAAATTATACAAAAATGGTAAAATATTAAAACTTTACTTATTTTTTACCTCCTTAGAATAATTCATGTAATCATGGAAGAATAATAATAAATCCTTAATAAAAAAGAAGTGAGACCAACTAATGTCCCATCCTATGTTAACTAAAAAACGAAATCACCAATTCACACTCTCCATATCCTTATAAAATATATAGAGAGTAAAAAACATGGAAATATATCAAAAGAGGTATCCCACCACTACTTTCCCACTAATCTATTCACCCTCACATCCCAAATACAAACATACTTGTTGTTGGTCATAGGAATGGTAAATACCTTGACAGGGGAATTAATTAGTGTTTTTATCTCATAAAAACGCACCCTCACCAGTGATCTTGTTTATTTTTTAATAGGAACACTCCTCTAACACCTAATTTATGTGAAGTAATACAATAGTAAAGTAGGGATAAAATAAATTTCACTTGTTTATCCCCTAATTGACTAATCCAAGAACCATGTAATGATGATGTTCCAAGTACCTAAAACAGTAAGAAAAATACTTGTTGGTTATGATTTAGACTGACCTCACTTACTATTTTGGTTTAAAACTCTCATATAAATAAAGAAATCACTTCACTAAAAAAATTAAGTATCTAACAATGACCATTAGTGTTATTGTCTTTATCCACATAAACATGAAATGAGTTTAAAAAAACAAGGGTGTATTAATAATTCACTATAAGCCTCCATTGATAACACATCTTGGATCTTCATCCTATGTTCCCTAAATTATTTTTTCTTTATATTACACTCTAATATCAACTTTTTAAATCCATGATCCTTCCTCATCATTTTAAAAAAGAATGATATCTCTCCTATATTTATGGAAACACATTGTTTCCCTCTATATATATTATCAATTGACCTTTGTTCAGTGGGGTAAATTAATACCAATAAATCAATAAATGTTTATTCTAAATCACCAATCTATTTCCCAGACCATCCAACTAAGTCATTATTAATTCAAACCCATGAATCAATTGACTTAAACACCCCCCAACATGGCCACCACAACCATAATGAGTAGCTGACCTCCATGGGAACCTCCATAACATGTAACATATATATCTTGATGGTACCTACAAAACATGTCATGTTTATTACATTAGAATAAACCTTTAATCTTAAACCATGAAATAATATATTGATAACCATGACATAGTCCTCTATATAAAACTTCCTTTAAGATTCCTAGAACCACGCTCACCAGGTCTATTTCCTCCTCAATATCAAAAGACTGATACTCAATATATATGAGGTCATGGTATAGTTTTCCTCCAACATATAATTTAGTATATATCATTTTATTTTTCCCAATGGTAGAAAAAAAACACTTATTGGGCCTCTCAGTTTCCAATAGGGATTATGAAAACCCACTATAATGGCCATTATGGTACGGTATCCATTGGGTTCTAGTTTTCTTGAACTCTTATACTGAACGCCTCTAAATGGAATTTTGAGGCCATATTAAATAGATTAATGTATGAGTTTGAATGATTCTTATATATTCCATACCTCATAAAACATTCATATTATAGTTCCTAAATTTCTATAGAGATTTTACTGGTCAAAATGTTATACCCATTAAGGTGGTGTGCAATTTCTCAATATTTTTCATGCAAGCACAAAATTTTATATTCCATGAAATTACATTATGCTAAATAATGTTTTAAAACAACAACATCATGGATCTTTTTTCCACATTGTGGTAAATATATTAATAGACTCATAGTTACCTCTAAAACGTATTCAACCTTTCACATAATCATGAAAGATTCTTCAGAAGACATCAAACATCCTTAAAGAAATCGACTTAATCAAACATAACCCCAATACACCAATGGGGGTTTTTATATCAACATTACCCATTTTTTTTGTCATAAATCCTTCCAAATAAACAATGTAGATTCACACTTTATAATATCTAAAAAACTATAAAACCTTCCTCTTTCAAATAGAGAATTTATGATTCACTAATCAACAAATTTATGCACCCAATATACAATATCATCATGATAAACAAGTGTTAAATGAAAATTTACTCATCAAAAAACATTCTATGTCCTCCAAGATATTTAAAAAATCTTCAAGATATTATTATTTATGAATAATAATCCCATAAATATCCCATTTTATGAACCATAAACATAATATTACTCCATATTTTTTCAATTGGAATGAAGACTCCTAACTATAATCACTGATCATGGATGAATTCTCCCATGTCGTTTTATATAAGTTACCCATTGTCAATGAACCCAAGGATCACTTCTTTTAATGTATACAAATTAGGGTTATAAATTCAAATATTTAATGTAAGATAGAGTTACCATAATTTGTTGCAATCAAAAAATTCCACAGTGGTGTGGGGATTATTCTTCAAACCATCTAGTTGGATAGAGATGGTTGAACTCAATGATCCACTTGAAGCATCTCAAACTCATATTACAGTAGTTCCTTCATCATCATATCTAAATTTTGTTCTCATATTGACATATACTATAATTTCAGTATCCCTTGTTCAACATTCTATATGATTAAATGATACATTATCTCTATGTGATATGTCCTGAATGATGGACATGAATTTTTCTATGATTAATATCACTGAATTTATCACACCTGATTGTATTATGAGATTTTACATCAACTATGATATCCTAAAGTTGTTTATTTATATAGAGTAGTTTAGTATAAGCCTGAATGGACACTATGTATTTATCCTTTTTGGCTAAAAGTTACATGAATCATTCATTCTTTAATGTCCAATAAATATACAAATATTTAAGATATAAAACATTTTTTGTTGTAAACATGATATTATCCACTAATAAAAAAAATATGAATTTTTATATCCCAAAAAATATGATTACTATATTTTATAATAAAACATCTAAAAATCCATTATACTACAGATGAGACAAAGAATAATTTTCAATGATAACATGTGGATTTACTTGGGATAACTTTGGTACCATGAAACATGATATGAGGAAAACACAATGTTGGGTCATGTCGATGGTAGGTATTATCGGCTTCCACTAATGTTCCAATATTCCATCACATGAAACTTCTTGTGACGATAAAATCTTGATAAATTCATATGTTTATCCACTAGTGTTGTCATCATCTTAGTTTTCTCCATTCCAAATCTCTTGCAAACGTTTTTGGTATATTTTATATGTGAAATAATCTTTTGTTCCCAAAATATTGAAATTTAAAAATTTCAGATAATATTTTCCAAAAATAAATTAAATTAGGAATCATCCAATATGATAAATATTCTTTCATCTACATAGATAAAAAACAAAATTATTTTACCATTCTTCTATTTTATGTGGAGATTTTATCAACTCTACCTCACTAGAAACCATGATTTTTCAATCATTGATAAATCGTAGAATACCATGATTATTGTACATTCATTAGTCTATACAAAGTCTTCTTCAACTAGAAAAATTTTATATTGAATTAATATATAAGATATATATATTATTCCTCAATTTTAACTTCTTCCTCAAGTACTCCACTTTGAAATTAACACTTTACATGCATTTGGTACACCTTCAATCCTCTTTTCACTAATATTTCCATGAAAAGTGGGATTATCTCCAATTGTGAAATGATTGAAAATGTCTCATTATCATCAATTACCTTGATTTGGTAATAAAACTTGCACAACATTCATTCCATGTTACAAGTAACTTTTTTATCTTCATTGAGTTTATTCTAAAACACCCACTTGGTTTTGATAAAAGATTTTTCAGCATTGGAATAGTTTTCCATGTTTTACTCTTCTCAATTTGGATATAAAAACTGTGCATTTTTTTGACCCATTTTTTATTTTTGGTTGCCACTTCAAAATAATTAAGTTCTACTTGAAATAACAAATAGTTTTATTCTAATATTTTTTTCTCCATGTTTTCACTAGAGCTATCTGGTCACTAATAATATTCCCATTTCTAATTCCATCCCTACACATTGATCTCATTATAGCTGCTAAACATGTTGTCTTCTATTCATCATCAGGGTATTGATAAGAGTCTTATAAAGACTTATTTCCACCACCTAGACTCCTAAAATCTTCAATACTCTCTTATGATAGTTCCTCACTACTTTGTAGTGATAACTGCTCACTAGATTTTAAATTTTTCTCAATTTCCACAACCATTGCATTATAATGTTCAATAATAATCCGAGTAATTTTATTATAATATTTATATATCTTGATTCTAGATGAATATCCATGAAAAATACCTTCATCCTCTTGAGATAAAAACTTTCAATTATTTTTATTTTTTCAAATAAATCATTTATTTTGGAATATTCAAAAGTGCATCAATGATGGATTTTTCCTATAACATGTCTAATATAATGTATTTACTTTATTTATACATAAAAATCTATATGGAAGAAATAAACTGTTGTAAGAACTATTTACCTCTAATATTTTTCTATTTTATCATTCCCTATGGGAATTTTGTGAGAAATATTATTGACCATTTTTTTCTCCTCTCAACATTCCAATTTTATTTAGGTTTCCTCACTAATAACACATGGTACCTTATCTCATGTTTCTAATGATAATACTCCACCTGATTTTTAGTAAACTATACACCATTATCAGTCTATGAATTATAAATTTTCAACCTAGGAATCACCTCCACTGATATTCAACAATGTATCACGCACACGAATGGTTCTTATTTGGGAGGGGAAACTGTCATAATTTATATCTTTCTATAATCATTAATAAATAAAAAATAATACCTTTGTTATGCTTGGAATTGGTTGGCATTGTCCTGAGAAAGTTAGGGTGTACTAACTCAACTAACCTCATCAATTTATTACCATTTTTATTGTATATTTTACGAATAATATTAACTTTTGACAAGTATTGTAACACCCCAAAATTCTAAAGAACATTATATTAAATAGCATCTATGACACGCAACACCAAGTGTGTAAGGGAATATAATATCCCAAGACGTTACAATATATTTACTATTCTAGATAAATTAAACATATTCTATATATTTCAATGCATAAAATACTATGTTAGATTGTGTTATACACAACAAATACTTTCATTGACAGCTTAAGCTACATTCAAGACCTAATTTTACCAAACAACAAAATATTATTAAAATATTATTATTTAACATAATAAGATATAAAATAACTTTTATGAATAGTATTGACTAACTTTTTAAAATACTGGTTTACAAAAATATAAAACTAATTCATTAGTTACAAATTAATTATAAATTAATATAAGAACCAATTGAAAATAAAGGGAATATTTTTATAGAAATCTATTCTTATGCCCACATATAAGTTTTGTCCTAATAAATTAAAAAAAATTCAATTAGTGAATTATTTTAACAAAATATATGTGTTATTTATTAAATAAAATATTTTTGACATTTATACAATATATTTCATTGACATTATATAATAACAAACCATATATTACATATAAAACCTATATTTTTATAAAGGCACTTTTACCACCTTTTAAAGGAACCCCTATTTTAAATATATATTTTAGAAATTTTCTATATAATACAAGTTAAAAAAACTTAATATTTTAAATAGGAACATAAAAATAAGGTTAGAGTGAATTTTTCTTCTATTTCTATGATGTTTTATTTTTTGATGAATAATGAAAAATATTGAATTTTAACTCAAAACTGATTTTCACCTAATTTATTTATAAATCAAAATTATATTTTTTATTTTTTTAGAATTAAATAGATAAATTATATATCATTTAATACAATTTAAGTCATTTTAATAAATTTCACAATGAAATTGGATATAAAAAATTAGAAAATGTTTGACAATTTTTACATTAAAACCCCACATTGTCGTCATTCTCAAGAAATTAAATTTAAATTAATTTCTACCCATTATATGATTAGAATTTAAAAAAATGGATTATATATTCATAATAATAATTTATAATATATAATAATTTCAACTTAGTTTTTACCAAAAAATTATGGAATGTAAATAAAATTAATTACAACGTTTAAGAGAAAAATTATCTTTATAAATGACTAAACCTTAAACATAAGGGGAAAAATGACCTAGAAACTTCCCCAAAAAAATTGTATGGATATATATAGAACATATCATACCTTGGATATAATTTAGACCATTATTGGATCTAGTTTACATGGTAAAATGTGGGTTTCATTCCCTTTCCAAAAATATACATGAGTGTCACTCCTCCCCCACTATAAAAAGGCACTCACCCCTCCTACATCCTCAAACCTATGAAGATAAAATCTATCAAAGAATATCTTACCAAATAGATCCTAAAAAATACCTCCACTAAAACTAGAATCCCATATTTGGGTGTAAATCCATTCAAAGAAGCCCTTGGGTGCGAACAAAAAGGAGTTACCCAAAGAAGATATAACATCCTTGCTCAAGCTCTTTTATTTTATTTTCATTATATACTTGTTAAATTATTCATATATATTTTATATATAATAACACATGTATCCTAAATATACTGATATTTTTTTATATTAAGTGTTCTACCAACACTTACACACACTTCTATCTAATGGGCAAGGAACATATCGTTCATGTATACAACAAACTACCGCCTCACAAAACGATGTCGTTTGTTTTTCCTTTACAATATTTCATTGATGGGAATTATGAATGAAATGTTTTTTATATATGATATATCTGATATATATTATAATAATAATCTCTTTATTATTATTTAATTCTTATATGAATCATACCTTCATGATTTCCAATTTGTGTAAATATGATAACATCATTTGTGGAAGTGTGGACTATCGCCTCCACAAAGCGATGTGATTTGTTCACACTATACCTGGTATGTATAAAAGTAGTATTTTATAAAAAAAATTTGACATAAATTAAATATATATGATATTCAGGACATAATTACTTTTATGGAAATATAATATATCAGTTTATTTATTACCCATTCACACACTTAATAAGTGATAACATCGTCTGTGGAAGTGTGGACTACCTCCTCATCGACACAATTTGATTCATTTTACATCACAAGAATTATATATATAAGTATATATGATTAAATAATATGGTATTTATGATATAATTTTAGTTTATTTTATTTTAATTTTAATCACCTTATTTCCATAACAATCATTGAAAAATGGGAACATTACTCATGCGTATGTATTGTTTACCATCTCCATGATTGTAATGTTGGTTAATTTTTAATAACTATATTTAATTAATGGTCTTAAAAGTATAATTGATGTATAAATATGATAATTATTTCATTATTATTAATTAGGAGGTGTTATATAATGACCGCATTGATGATAGCTGAACTACAAAAGTTGTTTATAAAATGAATTAGGTCGAAACAACCAACGAAAACGTAATTATTTAAGTAGTTGTATACAAAAAGTTGATAAGTGAAATAAAATTAATGATAAACACGAAAAAGTTTATGAATAAATTAAATAATTAACATAATATTTCGACCCAATTCACATCGTACCAGGGCAGACAAAATGGGGTGACTAATAGTAACCAAGATTCCATTATTAAAAATGTTTTCATATTTGGTACAATTTCCTAGGATGGTCTTCAATTAGTTTATTTCTGGAGAAAAAACACCCAATGGCCCGTGTACCCATGATTCATGGTCCTTATTTCCAAATTCATGTGCTCTTTGGATGAAGATTTTTCCAATGACACTTAAGGACTCCATTGGCCAAGAGGATGAGAGGTCGGGATCATCACACCCATTTGGGTGAATTATTGCAAAATTTGGGAATCTCTTATAGATTTGAAAATTGTTCATATGTTTTTGAAAATTTGGTTCTTTCCCAATAATGTGTCCACGGGTAGGTTTCATGATTAACCATATATACGCATGGGTCGGGAATTACTGAGACAATACTAGTTTAATCCATATAATGAGCCTCTATGGAGTTTATCATCATCTAGGGGGGAAAAGTAGTTTTACTATCGTGATTGAACCCATAATATGTAATTACTATGTATCCTCATTATAGAAATCAAAACCCATGTAGTTCGGTGCCGCTTAACTGGACACATCACCTATTAAGGTCGTACGATGAGAACACATCTTTGTAGTTTAACGTCTTGTAGTAATGATATCTAGGTGAAAGATTCCTAGTCAAAATTTAATGTGGGACCTACATAAAAGTGTCCTCATATTCTTAGTAGAGGTATGGTATCCTGGGTGGATATTGTCATAACGAGGATATGTCCCAGTGAACACTATGGTGGTTTGGGTGTTGGGTTTGGACCTTAGGGTGGCTTCATATGTATCCCGGTTAGTTTGGAATAAAATCCCTCATGGTTTGGTTTATATTGGGGATTATACCATATTGTAGGAACTATTTGTGAGGGGAATGAATAGGTTTTAACCTTTGAATAGTACCCCATTTGAGATCAATCCTATAGAAAGGCATCCTATGTATCCTCTTTGGGGTAGGAATCAGAGTTCTCAAAGTTCATTATAAGATGGTACAGATACTGTAATCATTTTCAACCTATAATCCCATGTGAGTCATGATCAGTGTGAGAAACAAGAGGTAGTTGTAGATATGGAAAACCGCACACCTTTCTTTCTCTACTGGTGGAAAATTAGTATGAAGACATAAGAGGTGGTGGTGATGGCTCAATGATAGAGAGAGGGGATTTTCATGTGACAATTTACTCACCCATGTTGATATCTAGGATAGTCACATTTGTTAGTCTATCCAGAAATGTCCTGGGTCAAGGCTTAGTAGAGCAAGAGCACCACCTCCTAAGGAAAGGTAAGAGACTTACATTAGGAAGAGTGCCCTGAAATGAGTTTTGGGAAAGGAGAGGAGTAGTGTTCATCATCAAAGGAGAAGGAAAGCATGATCCCTTTGACTTATCATGATCCCTTTTCAAAAGGAAATGCAAGTGATTACCCATAATCCCTTGAACGGGGAGGTACATGTGAGCATCCCAAGGTTGGGCCATGGGTTACCAAAATAATATAGATATAGGAACACTCTGTGGGACCGTACCGTTTCGGGGATTACCCACATGTCTCCACTTACCACATTTATGTAGACTCAGAAGTGTGCGCTGATGCGACCGATGGTCTGTTCATACGGGTCCATTGGCTTTGGAAGTGGCTTTGGCCTGATGCCTTTGGACAGATTTTTTGAGGATCCCTAGAGGATATGAAGGGTATGGAAGTACATGATAGAAAATGGAAGGTGGAATTCCCAAATGAACCCCATTTCATGTGCATTTTCTTCATGCATGGTGGGGATCCATTTGAAATGTGTACGACAATGCGGGTATAGGATCCATCTGTGTAGCGAAGTGGAACATGAAATTAGGTGTGGTTCGAAAACAATAGTGGTAAATGGCCAGATATTTCATCCACATTCTATGGTGGTATATGGCACTCGAGTCCATCCATGCGGATGAATGCTACACAGGGTAGGGTTTCTTCTATATAGTGATGTGTTATTCTGTACGCTAGATCGAAGAAGGGGAATTGGTCCTTTAGTTTGAGGTAATTTCATCTAAAAAGGGAGTATGGTTCATTTTTTTCCAATTACGTTCATGGTTTTTCAATACTATTATGCTTCTTTCTTTTTATGGTTTGTGGTGGGTTTATACCTGCTGGAAGCCATTCGAGGTTCCATACTTTGTCGATCGATTTCCTTTGAAGTCTTCCATTCGTAAACTCTAATCTATCCAAAAATCAGATCCCTCTTCAGTTCCCCTTTTGGTCCCTTTTATAGAGTGATAGGGAAACTGTATCTTTGGGTAACATGGCACCATTTTCAAAATCCCATGAAAAAATCATCTAGCCCACAGATGACTTAGTCAATAGAGATTTGTGGGGTTGAAGTTCGCAATGAAGGAAATCATCACCTCGATCCTACAAATGAAGTATTTTTCAGGATACCGCCTGCCTCACCTCATCTGCAAACTATGATTATGGGGACGGTATACGATGGCATACCTCTCCGTCACCTTTTCCCTAATGACACGGTTCATGGGGTCACGGTTTATGGGTGGAATTTCTTTGCCTCTATTCCACCAATGATGTGGTTCATGGGTGATCAGAAAAGTTCTTAATTTATTCAGCAAACTTCCTAGTTTTTTGGCTAACACTTTGTTGGAAAGTGTTTCATGGGCTTCCTGCATACCATTTGGTTCATGGGAAATACCATCTGCAAACCATTCCCAGAAATCAGTACGTGGACCGCTTTGTTCCTTTTATAAATGAATTTTTTTCAATATCCTTATCAAATTTTCAATTGAACCTACATCTTATTCCTTGATCAAATTTGTGGAAGTATTTACCTTCAATTTGAGATGTTTTTGAGACCCTAAAAATTCCACCCATCATAATAGGTTCTGATCAGGATGAAGAGGAGTCTATTACAATGTAGAAAATGGTCCTAAACTGAACTGGTTTTTGGTAGAAAGGTGGACCCTTTGGGGTACCACACATATATATCTAGGGCTAAGGTCATTTTTTATTTACTAGACTTCTCAACAAAAATTTCTGCATAAACTGATCTCGAAATTCCTTTCTTCCGTGTACCATCTCCTTCGCAGACTCCATCAAACATGAACCGTGCTTCACCTTCTACAAAGCGAAAAATATTCATGATATTATTCATCCGAGAATAGAACTTTTAAATCCACAAAATAAACTTTAATTTTCAAACTTAAACTTTTAAGTTTTCACATTGGATGACCGTGTAACGACACGTGGTATGCAACTCACTCTGTCAATGAACCGTTTGGTTTGCTGGCCATCACTTTGCGGGCTAGCATCTTGTAGAGTGTTCTGGGAACTTTCAGTTCATGGGGAATTCATTCTATAAACCATTTATGATTTTTATTATGCAAAGCCTTGGTATGCGGACTTCTTGTAGTCCTTTGTTAATTTTTGGTCTTTTTCCTAAGAATTTTATTGTACTAACACTTTTGTATGGTCTTTTTAATAAAATATAATGGATCTTCCTCTTATCTCAATAAAAAAGACTAGGAGGAGGGAATCCATGGTTGAGAACACTAAATAAGACCTTTTTTCTACATCATTTCGATAGAGGGTATTCTCATAGTTCTTCTCTCACCAGATCTTATGGATTAAACTCTATCTTTCCAATTGCTTCTTTACAACTTTGGACTTCAAGACAATGTTCCCTTTCCATCATTTGATAGGAGAGGATTCACCATTTTCTTTGAGACGTCTCGAGAGTATGACCAGAAAAATATTCTTACCATGGGGGAAATCATGACTGCCTCGATCCAGGATGACATATTTGGTCTAAATGGATATATGTTGATGCATATCACTGAATTTCACCACTCTACATCTTTTGAATCTGTCATTCTAGATTACCTGACTATTGTTAACCTATCATCAATCAACCCTAATAGAGGGTGGAGCTCCAAATAGGATCTTCTATCTGGAGGTTTGTTTCTAATTAGTGGGACTAAAACTCTTGGGTGTACTAAAACTACCTGGAGTTCCCTAATCATTTGGAATCTTCCAGTCTACATTAAGTGGTATGGCTCTCTTAGTTTTCCATTTATTCAACAGGAAAAATGATTCTTAAGATGCTCAGTCACTGGAGTTAAAGTAATAACACCTTTCACTTATCCCACAGTGATGTAGGGATCAGTTTATGGTATCTCTACCAAGTTGAGGGCTTCCCATCCTTTGTGACATGTATCATGAGTTTCTTCCTACGAACAACACAAGGGAGAATATTGAACTAGTATCTTCATTGGTGAGGTATTTACTAGTCCTAGTAGATTTATTTCTTGTTTATCTTCTTCATGCTCGTTCATTGAATTAATTTGAATATTGGATAGGATTGTTCCTACAGGCGATTAGGTTGAAGTCCAAATTCCACCGCTGCTGAACTCATTCAACTCAATAGTCTTAAAATATTTAAGCCTAATACTATGCTACCCTTGAGGTGGGTCGGTAAAACACCCAGGGCTATGAGATTCAGTCAGATCTATCACCCAAGAACAGATTAGTGCGTTTCTTCTCCATGTTATTATTTATATGGATCTTCCCATATCGTGATATATATACTAGTGATAGGGCTTGAAATATGATTATGGAAGCCACATTGGTAGAGGGACATCCCATTATCTTGTTCATTCCTACCCTATCCTGAATCTATGAACTGATAGTGAAGATATAGAAAGGGAAAACCCATCATTATCTTAGAGAGTTGATTCAATTCTTGTATAGTTTGATGGCATAGAATTTACCCTAAAATGATTATTGGCATACTATGAGGGTTCCTCATTCTAACTTCTACCTAAACCGTCTTAGTATTTCTATCGTTCTCCCCATATGTCTGAGTTTTGATGGATCGGTTGAACTGCCGAGTGATGTTTCTCCGTATTCTTTTTCACCTTACCATGTGGCTTATAGAATAATAGTGGATGATGGGAAGGGTTCTTCAGGAGAACATTCATACCATATGAAACATCAGGACAAAATATTATCCACTCCTATAGATAGGATAACCATCTATGAACCCCATACACACTACCAGTTTTATAGAAACTTTGGATGCTTGCAGTGAGTCTCATTCCCCCTGATTAACCTGGTTAGGAGGGAATCTCACACAAAAATCTCTCATCAACTACAGTTGATGATGATAAATGAGGACTCTGGAATGCATGTATTTATTCCTCCCATAGCATACTACACTTATTTATCATTGGATTATTCCCAAAAGTGGGTAACACACTATCCTAAAAGGGTGCTAGCCAGACCAATCTGAGGGGTGAAAAGGCCCCTAATTACTTCTGGTTCTATTTCAATTGTGTCATTCACGCCATCTTCTTCTATTTTGGTTGTAATAAAATGTTTTCTTTCGCCACATACATTTGGATGGGGCATATTCTTCTCATTATATCCTTGTGGATAATGATTCAAACCTTGTACCATCAAATGATACATTTCATGGACCTACTAAAGATGGTCTGAGTGGAACATCGCCATGTGTTCCCAAAGTTATAGCCAGCCCCCACACCAAGTTCAAGATACCGAATCATCTAGAGGGAGGGAAATACCTCCTACATTAGTGACTCAATTTAGGGTGATTACATCTTCTATGATGGAGCTTCCTGATTATATTTCCATTGTTTGGGAGGGTCAAAGCAGAAAATCTAATTCTATTAAAAGGCATTGATCCATGAGAGGATAAGCATGGCGTCGAATTTGTAATCTTTCCATAGAAACTCCCTAATAGATTTTTATAATGAGGGAGAGGAATTTCAATGACTTTTCATAAACTTAGGATTATGTGTATTTGACTATCGACACCTACATCTCCTTTTGTACCCAATTATCATAGCACAAGAGGATATATCCCCTTGTGAAGATAGCCTCACTAAGTTCAATGCTCCACATCCGCAAACCAGAACTGTTCAAGACCTCACTAGAGAGTTGCATCATTTAGCAGCTGAGGATGAAAATTATAATGACCATTATATTAACCAAAAACACAATCTACGGGAGTATAAAGATCATGTGTCCAAGCTAAATTCACTACTGTCATCATCATTTTCCAATTTCAAAGTTGTTAAACAGAATAGGTGGGATCTTCGGTACTATTTTGAAGTGAGTGAATCCTTCAGTTGAAGCTAAATTTTCACAAAGGACTACTTTAGAGCCAGCTATTGATGGTCCATGTCACACAATTATTGATCTATTTAAAATGACCAGTCATGCTCCCTTATAATCACTTGTATTTTCTTATGTAATTTTTCTTCTTTATCCATGGGGGGAGGTTCCAAATTGTGGATTCCCTACATACCTTTATTTCATAGAATGAAAATATTGTTATCTTGTTTTATTATCCTCAATATTTCCCTGTAATGTCAATTAATCATGATCAAATGTAGTAGAAACCATAAAATCAACTAAATATCAACTTGAGTCATAATCTGGGATGAGTGAAATGATAAAATCATGCTCTAATTTTTTCCTAATCCAAGGGACCTGTTGAGCGTAGTTTGACTATTTCTAGGGTTATATAAAAATCTCTACAAACATTGTGTCTTTTATAATATTCTTTATTGGTCATTGGTTTTCCTAAGTCGTATGTATTATATGTTTAGCGAGTGGGTACTTGACATTTGTTCGGAGATTCACTTTACAGGTTTTTATCCCAATGATTCCTGCACCTCTTTTATATTTTTAGTTTATATTCTTTCAATCTAGACTATCATTACTAGTTTTTTAGGTCAAACATCATTGGCCAATATTTGTAGGGAGAGGTCCCCAATTTGGGACTCATGGACCAAGGATGTCCAAATAACTTTTAGACATGGATAAGGGATTTTTCATTACCCTGATTTCATGATGTGTGAATATGGGACATGATATGAGGCCTGGAATCCATGGGATGTTTGGAAGAGGGAATGACCACTCCTAAGGATGAATTTTTCATTGGTTTATATGCCCGTTTATGGGTAATATATGCAGAGCCACCGGGGCATTGTGCACATAGTCAAACAAAGGTGTCCTCAGGGGACTTTCTGTCTATTTTTGATTGCCTAATTTTTTTTATAGATTTTAAGATTTGTTTTTCTATTGGGGACCAGAGTGGGTGGCCTATTAAGGGAACGATGTTTGAAATTAATGGGGACATTTTCATTGGATTTGGATGAGAAAACAACCCCACATGAATTTTAATTTGTAATGGAGGGTTAGTGCATGGTGTAGTTTAACATCGTATAACCAGGATATTTGAGATTTTTTTATGAAATCATTTTACTCTGACTAAAGGAGGGTAAAATATTCATATTTTCCACATAAGTTTGAAAATAAATGTCCATTATCTTTAGGCATTGGAAAATTTAAATATGTAAACTGTAATCTAGGGGAATTCTGAATCTAGGGATTGAGGTGGGACATAAATTCTATAAGGTAATACAGTGGTAGGAAAAGTCTCTCATGAGGATGAATTTACCCTTGGTTGATAGTCCCATTTGTGGGAAACATATTCTAGGTTGTTGGGGTGTTGTATGAATAATCATGAAAAGGTTTTTGTGGGACACTGGCTATCAATTTTCGATGGCTATGAAATTATAGGGATTTGGACCTCTATAAACATAGAGTATGTTTTGTTAATAAGGGGTTCCTAAACATGAAAGGGGAATATGGTAATAAGTGGGGGAATTATTATCCTATCCATATGATGTGTTTCTTTACACAGGTCTGACCCTTGCACAGGTAGGGATGAGACACTTTTATTTCATGGATGGACCTAAGATTTGAGATTCAAATGTCATTATGCATCCTGTTATGCTGGGAATCAAGTCGTACATAGTTTTATATGGTTCTTCCCAATGAGGAACTGATTCATACATATAGATGGGACATTTTTGTTTTGGATATGACCTCACCAATGAGGCATGGTGTATGTTGAACTTTCCGGTTCAGATTCATTTCATGCATGAGGATATAAGGGGAAGTATCCTTTGACATGACTTGGCCTAATGGTGAATAATTTTAATCAAGAATAATGTTGTTTAAATGTTATGAGATTAGTACATCGATATAAAAGCCCCATGTAACTAGAGGGTAATCGTTATAGGTAGTTATGACATGTACGAGATGTTTGTAGGGAGAAAAACGTAATTTGTGGTTTCTAGGGATACTGGATTAGGGTAGATGATATGGGACTGGGAAGCCATTAGGCGTATGGTGGTAGGAAAAGAATTCCCTGATGATGAATTTTTCCTTGGTTGATAGATAATTTTTTGGAAACATATGCAGAGTCGTTGGGGAATTGTGCACGTAGTCAGGTACAGGTTTCCGTGTGACACTGACCCTCCATCTCTAATGGTCATGGATCATCATGAAGATCCTAGATGACTTAATTATAGAGTTTTATACATGGCATGAGTGTTCTTGGATACATTAGAAACAGTCGGGCTGTGATTTACCCTTAGAGTTGGGGACTCCCCTACATAGATCTAACTTTTACATAAGGTGATGAATTTTGATTCCCTTGGTGGGGTTGGGACTAGGTTTGGAGATCTTGGCACCTAGAGATTCAACACCCTAACTGGGTATGATCCGTAGATGGGGGGAGGGGAATTTTGGGTATATTTGGGATACCTTGTAGTTCAACGTTGTATGGTTGGGACCTTGGGATCACCATTTTGGAAGAAAATAACAATAATGTGCCTTTTTTGGTCTTTCCGATAGGACAAAAATCATGGATTTACATACCATAATGTCAAAAAAAATCCCTAACAAGGTTTTTAGGCCCATGTGAGGTATTCTCGGTGTGAGAAATGAGGGATGATAAGGATTTTACATTGATACCTGATGATGGAATGATCAATAGAAGAGAGAATTTTATACTATGGATTGATGGTGTGTAGTTTATCATCATACAATGAGAATGACTTATTAAGAAATTTATTATCATGCAGTCCGGACATTCCATCGTGTTGTTTAATGTCATGTGATTAGGATGACATCTGTATAGTTTAAAATCATGTGGAAAGGATGTAGGTGGGTAGACGTGAAATAAAGAACATGCGGTTATTCTCGATATGGTCCTACAAATAATAATTATCTTGGAGTTCTTGTCTTGGACATAGCTCTCATGTAGAGGAGGGGAGACTTCTAGTGTTCCATGATTGGGTATGGGTCATTGGGTCTAGATGTCACTACGTATCCCCTGAAGCAGGATTCAAACCACCTATGATACTTTATAGAATTCCCCCTGTGCAAATCTATACCCTTCATAAGGGGGAAGGCATTTTCTTTTCCTTACATTGGGGTGGTTGTGCTAGGATGAATGTATGGGAATCCCTGTGTATCCTTTGAGGGTAAGAATCAGGCCGGTCCTAGTCTTTAGGCATGACATAGTAGGTGACAAATGATGGAGTCAATATCTTCTCAGGTGAGAACAATATTGGGAAATGTAGTCTAACATCATGTGGTAAGGACAATGGTGGCACAAATTAGCATCATGTTACAGGGAAAATTATCATAGGAATTGTGGATAATTATAGGCTAATCAAGTTGGGATACTCTAGCATGACCCAGACGTGGAGGGGGGGAGAATGTCTAAACCACGATCCTATGGATCCTTGAATCCGGAGGAATGATGCAGGGATTGGAAGTTGTTATGAATACGTAAGTAGGAAAAGAATCTACTAAGGATGAATTTTCCTTGATTGACAAACCATTTTTGTGGGCAACATATGCAAAGCATCCAGGGAATTATGTGCATAGTCAGACCATGGTGTTCGTAGGACGCTGACCCTCCATTTCTAATGGTCATGGATGTTTATGAGGATCCAAAACTTCTCAGGTTATGGAGTTTGATGAATGAAAATGATATGTCTAGGTACATGGGAAATTCCCATTCTATAATTCACCAAAAATCATGATGTCCCTCACACATATTTGATCCATTAATGAGGGAGAGAATGATCTTCTGTCATACCCTTATCATAGGAAACATGGTTTTGAATCTCTTTCCTAGATTTCCTTTCTCATGTGGGATATAGGGGCTTTTGTATTCCCCCATTTGGTGTGGTTGGACCTAGGTATGTAAGACCTGGTCATTACTATGCATCCTATAGTAGAATGATTCAAGCCACACATAGTTCTTGGGGGAAAATTCACTATATAGGACTAATCCATATGTAGGGAAGATGGAATTTTGTTTCTTTCTTAGGAGGTGATTAGACTAGGATGTAATATCTAGGCATCACTACGTATCATGAAGGGATAGGAATCAAGACACATGTACTTCTTGGGGTACCATGCAGTTTTACATCTTGTGGTAAGGACTTTAGCCATGTATTTTTATGTCTTTTGGTAAGGACTTTGGATAGTAGTGAGTTGGTATGCATGTGAGGAATCCTATGCTCAGACTCCTAGGCCCACGTGTGTAGTACTCAGTGTGAGAAACAAGGGTTGGAAATGGATTACTCTTCCACATAGGGGGGTCATGAAGAAGTACATGGGAATTTTCCTTCAATAAATTTATACTGCCCAACCTAAGTTTGAACTTCCAAGTGCTACTTATGTATCCTGAAGGGGTAGGAATGAACTCATATGAAGCTCTACAAAGAAACTCTCTAAATAGGTTTGACACTTTCATTGGGAAAGGGGGGATTTATCTTTTTGGGTAGCTGCTGGACCAGGACAATGCATCTGGGCTTCACTACATATGTTATGTAGGTAGGAATCATGCCACACATAGTTCTAAAAATTCCTTAAACTAGTCAAATACATGCATAAAGAGGGGTCAATTTACATTTTTCATTATTTTATGGTGGTTGGATCATAATGGAAGATATGGGTGTCAGTATGTATCCCATAGGGGCAGGAATCAAGCTAAATGTAGTTCTATAGATGCCTCCCTGTATAGGCTTGGCTCATACATAGAGAAGGGTCATTTTTAACCATTTTAATGGTCTTTTAGCGTACCTGTATACTTTATTTATTAATGGGGAAACCCTTACCACCATTCCTAATCTCATGTGAGCTATGATAGGTGTGGGAAATAAGGAATATCTAGGATCTCCTCTCGTGATACAGTGAAATTTGAGAGTATAATAGATGCATTTTTTTACCATGTGGTGGTTGTACCATGATATAGGATCAATCCATCTCTACATATCCCATAAGTAGATTGGAATCAAGTTGTACATATTTATAAGACAATAAGTTTCTTATATCGGTATAACCCATGCATTGGGATGGGGTTATTTTTTATGGGGGTTGGACCAAGATGAAATATCTAGGTGTCACTACATATCCCATTGGAAGATGGGAATCAAGACCTATATAGTTCTGTAGTGAGGCATGGTATGTGACCAATGTCATGGGAAATTTCCCCTTAGGTGATAATATTGTTGGGGCCAAGTAGTTTAAAGTCTTGTATCATGGATGAAGATGCTAAGAATTCTAAAATCATGCAGTGTGGATGAAGATGATAAGAAGTTTAATATCGTGCAGCATCGATGAATTCATTGTGTAGTTTTATGTCATACAATCAGGATATAGTTCCATTATTTTGGCTACATGAAATATTTCTTCTTAAACCTTGCATTGGTGAGAGATGTGGTGAGTTGTCCATCTATTGAAATCAGGGAATATTCCCCATTGGAGTGAACTTTGTGTATGACATGCGGTCCTTCCCATTTAGACTCCAAATTTAGAGGTTTATTCCCAAGTATCATTGGGGTTTTGAGGACCAACACCATTTCTCCTTCGAGGAATGACCATAGGTGAACCTTTTTATTGATGTCTTATCCAATCCGATTTTAGTAGACTTCAAAATGGTAAAAACTCTGCAATATTTTTTCATCCAACCACTCTAGCTCATCAAAACATTTTTATGATTTCTCATCTGTTGATAGTTGATCATAGATAGTGATACAGAGAAATGGAATTTGAATTTCAATAATAAGAATCACCTTTGTTTCATATACTAATGAGTACGGGGTTTCTTTAGTGGTGGTGCGGGTGGTGGTCTGGTATGCCCAAATAGCATGGAGGATCTTGTCCAGTCATGATTTCTAATCCTTGTCTACCATCTTTTGGTGTATATTGGATATGGTATTATTTAAATCCTCTATCTATCCATTTTCCACTGAATTTTAATGAAATGAATGGTTGGATTTGATGACATACTCCTAGTGGAGTTTTTCCAATTCAAAAAAGTAGAAATTGGCGCTGTTTTCTGCTTGTATTGTGTAAGGGATACCAAACCTGGTGATGATATTGGCTTTTACAAATCTGAAAATTCTTTTTTATATGACTTATTTATGTGGTACCACTTCTTCCCATTTAGAAGAAACTATGGTTATTGATGGATGAAATTATCATAAAATTTATAAGAATGACACTTTTTGGTGAAATATTCATAATCCTACATCATGGCGGGACAATAATACCACAGCCTTCGAATTTGATGAGAGATTTTGGATACTGATTGGTGTTCCCCACAAGTTCTGGAGTGCACTTATTTTGTGATGGCAATGATATCTTCTCAATCAATACACCTGATAAGGACTCCATCGAGTCCACACTTGTAGAGAAACTTTCATTGATATGTTCTATCGTACATCATGAAATTTATGTCTTGTCTTTAGATATGTTCCCTTCCATCACTATCTACTGGGAGTTCTCCCTCTTGAAGATAGTCTACAATGGGGTCCATCAAGTCTGTGGTATGACCGTATGGCTCATAGATGGGACTGATCTCATTGATTTATTCCATCTTATCCAAAACATTGAGTAGAACCATTTGGTGGTGGGAAATGATGAGGACCATTTCATTCCAATCTGAATATTCCAGGGTTGTGGATGAATTTTCTAATGCATCGGCCTGTGTATTTTTCAATTTAGGGACATAAGTCAGTGTCAGATCTAATGGCAATTCTTCCATAAATTCTCAAATATGGTTCATTAAGGGTATTAGCTCCAATTTATTGATTGCATAGTCACCATTGATTTGAATGATGAAAATTTCTATGTATCATTTTACTTTGAGGTGTTTTGCCTATGCTTGGAGTGCTTTCTCCAGGCCTGCAATGAGGGCCTAGTATTATACTTCATTATTTGTGCATCCTATTGATAGTAGGAAGTAATAAGTCCGGATGACCTTTTATGAAGATATCGGTATGACTCCCATACCCACTTTTTTGAGTATGGGAACTTCTATTCTTTTTTATTTTGGGATTCTGGACGTGCAGTCAAAACGCATCTCCCATATATGGGGATACTCTTGAATAGAGAGCACTTATTCTTCAGATAATTCGACATCCAATAGAATCACTTTTGTTGGGGGGTGTTCTACTACAAAGTTTTCTAATGCCTAACCTTTGATAACCATTAGGTGTATGAACCGTATATCAAACTGATTCAAGATGACTACACACCCTTATAGGCATATAGTAAGCATTTGACAACTGAGAATATACGTGAGAGGGTTTCTATGATAGACTAGGTGGACCTCATGGTGATACAGATAATTCCTCATCTTCTGAACCAAAAATATCAAATCCAAACAACTCTTCTTAATATTTTAATACCAATTCTCAACATCAATCATGGTTTGCCTGAGATAATAGAGACTATTCTCGTTGCCGACATCATTCTTATATACGGGGAGGGCACCTATGGATCACTCCAAGGTGATTACATACAAAATTAGTGGTCATCCTTTAACAGGGGGGATTAGCACTGGTGGATTTAAGAGATATTTATTGATATTTTTTAATGCTTCCTAGAAATCATAAGTCCATTTCTATGAAACACCTTTCTTCATTAACCTGGGGAAGGGAAAACATTTTCTGAAAAGGTTGTCTATAAAGCACAAAATATAGGCCAAATTTCTTTAGATTACTCTCAAGTCAATGAAGTTGTGAGGAGGTGACATGCCAAGGATACCCATTGCCTTCTCAGGGTCAAATTTGATGACATGATGGCATATGGCTAATCCATGGAATTTCCCTAAGGTGACTCTGAAAGAACATTTTAGGGGGTTCATTCTCAAACCGTGTTGTCATAATTTTTTAAAAATAGTTTCATGATCTGATATGTGGTATGATAACTATCATGAAATAACCACTAGATCATCAACATAATAATTGACAAACATTACCAGGAAGGCTTTAAAGATGCGATGCATGGCGTGCTGATATGTGGTGCTATAATTTTTCAAGCTGAAAGGCATTTCCTTGTAGAAAAACACTCCATGGGGGCCCTAAAGGTAGTGGATTATTCATATTCTTGGGTGAATCAAATTTTGTTATATCTTTAATAAACATACATGAATGGGATAGCCTCATATCTGGTTGTTTCATCAGTCAAAAATTCTATGATCTGGACTGGAAAATCATATTTTGGGGAGTGTCTGTTAAAATCCATGAAATAGATGCCGACCCTGATCTTCCCATTATTATTTTTAATAGGGACTATATTTTCCATCCATATGGGATATTAGACCTCCCAAATGATGTTATATCTAAAGAGATTTTCAAATTCAGCCTCTATTTTGGCGGCATGCGTCAGGTGAGTCCCTCTGCCAGCTTTCTTATAACCACAATGGTCTTCTGGAAGGACCAGGTGGTGAGTGGACACATTGGGATCAAGGTATATCATTTTATATAGTTTTAGGTGAAAACACCTTGATAATAATTTTTAAATTTGGTTTATATATATTTTTCTTAGGAATAAATGGACACACTAATCATAGTGGGCTGCAGGTCATCTTCAATACCCAGTTTTATTTCCCCAAGTTCATCAATGGTGGTAGAGACACATTCCCTGAAAGTGGGCGGGGGATACCTAATATCTTATTATTCTTATTCTTCTACATCCCCCTCATCCTCCAATTCCTCTTCCGATGAGAAGAAAATTCTTGATATGAGATCTTTGTAATTGGGAAAGGAATATCAATTCCGATATTTAGAGGCTAAAACAACATCTTTTTTCCCAACTAACATAAGGTAATTTTTTGGAGGGGATGGAGTGAGGGGTGGAGGAGTATAATCACTTTCTTTTAGGGGTGATACATCCTCTTATTCCTTGGTGAGTAAGGCAATAATTTTTTGGAGTCCTAAGGATTGGTTGGGGGCATTTTTTTATCATTCACCACCGTCTTGAGGGCCAGTGCACTTTTCAACACTATCAGGATTAGTAGCCATGACTGAGATCATGAATATAGATGAATTTATATCTGAGTTTGGAATCAATCACTCAACATAATTTATGAGGAGTATATATTCTTCTCTAAGCATCCTGAGAGGGTCAGTAGGGGCTATTTACAGCCTGTTTGGGATAGTGACCCAATCGATGTCATCAGCTAAAGACTGCTTCCCTTCCTACTCATAGAATACTGCATCGATGTAGTGTGATTCACATGATTGAAATGTAGATTTATCGGCATACAACAACCCATTTTCACATCAACGATATATTTGACACATTGATGGTAAGAAAAGGGAATTTCAATGTGTTGATGCAGTCAGGGCCTTCCTAATATGACATTGAAGGAAGTATTTTTATAAATAACCATAAATTCTATGTTGGACACGAGGTCACCTAGCTATGTTTGTGATCTTGATTTCTCCCAACATCTTATTCTTGCTTTTATCATACCCCAACAAGGTTGTGGTTAAGGGTTTCATATTTCCTTCATCACAACCCAACCGGCGATGTGTCTGTAGTGGGATGAGATTAACTCCATAGCCATTGCCAACGAATAAATTTCAAAAAATGACAAAATTTATCTTGACAGTCACATATAGGGGCTTGATGTTCCCTTTCATAATGGCATATTAATCTTGATGTATGAATGAAATGACCGTATTGCAGTCTATGGGACCATTCTCTGCCCAATAGACTTCTATAGTGGATACTTCAGCTTCAAATTCTTGGGGACTCATCCAAGACTCTATGAGTGCCTCCATGAGATCCACTGATAGGTTCAGCTCATCCAAGATTGAAATAATGGCTGGTACTGCTACTAGCTATTTCAGTATAACATATTTTTTGTCTAATGTATAACGCTTCCATACATGGGGGTTCTCTTTCATAGGAACTTTAGGGACTTGAACTTTGGATGTTGATGGTCCGACCCCTAAAATAGGATTTGGTGGGGCTTCTACACTTTGTGGAATTGGCTGAGAATGCATTTCAGCATGTCGTGAGAGGTTATACATCTATTCATCTTTTGAAGGGTACTCATGGATTATCGGGCCAGAGTTTCTACCAATGGGGGTAGAGAAGCTTTCATGTTCCTCTTCGGTGTGTTTAATGGATCTTTTGAAATTATCTACAACTTTGAAGGTTTGAGAGGGAGTGAAACTAAGGGTTTTGTTTCTTTCATGACTATGTATTCCTAGGTAACCTAGAATTCTACGAAATCTTCCTCTGGTTCCTCGATTTGGTGGGTTGAACTTGGGTTCATAAGAATATTCATCATTAGATAAGGGATCCGCTAATTGGATGACATTGATAGAGCCAAAAATCAGTTCCTAATTTGATAAGAACTCTTCCTAATTGAATTATTCTGATTGTGTTCTTTGGTGCAGCAGTTCCTATTGTGCCATTTGGTGAGGAATTTTCCGTCACTTTATACGAATTGCCATAAAATCTGAGAGTGTCTAATCCATCTTTTGCCTTGGTGTAGGTTCATCTTCATACACTTGTTTCCTACCTTCTCGACCCTTAGAGGATTTTGGGGATGAGGATGTTGGTCAAGTTGGATTGGGAGCTGTTGGAGGAACATTTGGTTGATTCAACTATGCTTGGATTATGACATGATCTAGGTTAACTATTTTCTGATTCATCTAACTATCGAACTTTTTCTCATTCTTTATAAGGACCATTTTCCACTCCCAATCTTCGTCCAAGTCAGTGGTGGAATCATATTCCACCTTTTCTAGCAGTGGTCCCTACTTAACTTTTCCATATTATATCATTCATTGCAGGAGGTCCTTGAATACAAAGCACTCGTGGATGTTGTGCCCCAATATCTGGTGGAAGGGATAGTAATATAGTCAGTCATCAAGACCTACTTCATCAGCCCTCTTTGACTCTATTAGCCAAATCAAGTTGCAATTCATGGAAGCTACAAAGTATCCATGTACATGATTATCTCATAATGAGTAAACATTTATCCTCAGTTCCTAGATTTTATTCCCCCCTATTCTATCATCTTGTCGAGGTGGGGGTGGTTGTTGGCATTCGGAGGGCCCAACAAGGTTTGGTGGGGTTCTTGCAGCATGAGTTGATGGGTGGGGTGGATTAATCATAACAGAAGCCACTTCATCCCACCCTGCCCTTTTTCCTAGGGCTGATGGGGTTGTTCGGGACTTAATATTAGTTTGTTTCAAGGAGTATTCTATCCTTTTAGAAATGGCAGAGAAATATTGGAACCCAATTGTATATTTCAAAGGAATAAGTGTCATTCACATCTCATCTTGGAGATTATCTATGTACATGGAAAGCATCTCATCTTGGGGAATTTCCTAGTTCAAGGAGTAAGACAGAAACTTCCATCTTGAAATGAAGTTTAAAACTCTCTTATTATCCCATTGTTTTTATATCATGAGATCACTGACTATTTTATTTAGCAATATCGAAATGAACTGGAATAAAAACATCCAATGGAGGTCTTCCATGCCTATGATCAAATTAGTTGGTAGACTGGTATACCACACAAAGGCTTAGCCTTGTCGAGTACACACGAAGCATGTGAGTTTCACTACTTCTTGCTGCTCTCGGGCTCCCATCATGGGGTCATAATAATGAGATTATTGCATTAAATGTTGGTCTAGGTCCCTTGATCCATTGAACACTGGGAATATAGGATTCTCAAAATTTGGTGGAGGCAGGACGTTGTTCACCCAGTTGAGGTAATGTTTCCATTCTAGTTGTATTAGAGTGTACCTCCCCAACATCAATTCCATTCGATTTGTAAATAAATCAACAGTATTAAGGATCCCTTAATGCATGTATTGTTAGACTTGAGCATGAGCTGGTGTAGTAGAGGGAATGATTGGATGTTCTGGCACTACTAGGACTTAAGGCAGATACCTAGTCAGGGCATCATTTTTGGATTTTCTTGAATCTATTTCGGTTTCTTCCCCAATGGAGGGAAATTTTGATGTCTTATAAGGATTAGGTTTAGTTATTTTGATTCTCATGACATTGCCTTGAATAAGATTTCTAGCCTTTCCTCATCTGTCGGGATGAGACTGTGAGGCAGAGGTATATCTGATGGAAGTTGGTGTTGACGGACCACCTGAGGAACCTACCTATTAGGACAACTTTCTCATAGAATCTCATTATTGATTAAACTTAGCTCTTTCATTTATTCATCCTTTCGAGAAAATACCTCCTCAAGCATGGGGGAATCCTCATCATTGGGAGGAGGGGGTGGGTTTTATACCCTACTCTTATTCTTTTCTTTATTGGGAATTTTCACAAGAGGTAATTGTGTATTAATTTAGGGGGATCCCAAATTTGGGACAACTCTTTTGTTTTAAGTGAGAACACCTCCAAGCTCGGTGTAACCGTCTCCACGAGGGAACCCTCTTATTATATTTCCTCATTATTTGTACCATTTTTCATGTGGTCTATAGGGGCGATGTGAACAAAATTCATTAATTAATATTGTATTGGGGTTGGAGTACTAGATTTTGAATGGTAGTAGAGCTTATTTTTTCCTTTTTTGGATATTTTCTGGCTATTCTGTGATACTCTTTGGGTTTTTTGGAGAGGAGTGAATTGACGAGAGCCCGGATATGACCATTCAGTACACCTCTATTCTAGGGGATGTGAGTCATGGGATGGGATGGAATGGGTGACCCCTATATCCATTTTTCTCCCTAAACAGGAGAACATAGACGTCTATTGGGTGGGAATTTGAGGTAAAAATGCCCCCAACCCTACGAGCTGGGGTTTCTCCCTCTCTTCTATTTTTGTTCTTCAACTAGGATTTTCTGGTATTATGAGTGAATTTTGTGTTAAAACATCCCCCATCACTACGGGCTGGGGCAAGACCCGTATTGCAATGAATGATACCCTTATTATCACAATCATTATCTCAATCATTCCCATACATGTGCGAGATAGATATAGTGTCATGTTTTCATATGAATTAATTTCATATAATGACATGATCAATGCTTGTTGATTGGATTCCCTTAGATAGGAGGCCTGCTAAATGTTTTCTACTGCCTGGTTCAACAGCTTCTTGAGGGCCTTCACTTGTTGGGCCTATGACTTCTGAGAATTACTCAAGGCCAGTTCTTGTATAGTGTTCCACCTTTCCTAAGTATGGAATTCATTTGACTACTGTATAGGGATGATGATATTATAGTATGTCACTTTAAGTGGGTTCTAATGGATGGGATGTTGGGTGAAGTGTAGATCTCCATGTTCTCCCTATCCCCTAATATGAACACCAGATGAGGTGTTCTTGATAAGGAAACACATCTTTTTCAGCACATAGAGACATGAAAACTCAAGGACGTTCTTTCGCCTTTTTGATTGTGGAAACCATGAAAACGGAAGGGATTCTAGGTAGGTTTTATGGTGAAGATCTCCTAGTACATTATCATGGTCCTCATACCCATATTATGGAAAAAACATTGCTTTTAAATCCTAGAGAGTTTCCCAAATATTGAGGTGAATGTTATGCATACATTCTTATGAAAACTCTCTTGGTATGTTGAACTGAGAAGTGGCCGTGGGACAATACATCACTGGTATTTCATCCTAACTAGTTGTCTTCCCATAAGCAACATATCTTGTTGTTGTTCTTCCGGGGACTCTTTTGCTTGATCCATTTGGTTGGAACGCCCCTTAATGATTTCGTTCCAAGTAGCGGGGCTGGTGGGAGTCTCACTACCTTGAAAATGGTATTGGGGTGTCTCAGAAGATGAGAATAGCCTCGGGACATCCACTAGTTGGTAAAGAATATATCTTGTCATGGAGAGATTATCCAGCATGTTGTACTCCATTTTTCCAAGTGCCCCAGCATATGAGGTCTTTCTCACATTTGAATTGATGAGGGGAGGACCTTATTTCCAGTGTGAATTTTCACTTTGGGGAAAACCTTCACAGTCGATGCCATGATGGAGAGGAATACTATCTCAACATAGTGTCTGACCATAGAAAGTAATTCTACAGTGTATACCTTGGGAAAGCCCTTCAGGGAAGACTCCTACAAGGAGAGGACCTTCTTTCTCTTAGTGTCATTGAGGGGAGCGCCTTCATAGTGACTGCTATCATGGCAAGAACTACCATTATAGCTCTAGATATATGGGGGAGTATCTGTAGTGTACATTCTAGTGTGGGCCTTTAGAATGTAGTTCAATGAGGGTATGACCTTCTCGTTGCTTGATGTCACTGTGGGGAGGGCCTTCATAGTGAGAGTCGTCATGGAGAGGAATAACATCACTGTTTGACGTTCGACTATAGAGAGAAACATATATGAAACACATAACATAGGGAGAACCATTAGGGTGGATGACAGCAGGGGAAGGACCTTCTTGATATTTGATCTTCTGGTCAAGGGGAGGGCTACCCTAATATGCATCAAGAGATAGGCTATCATGATTGATTGTTTCTGGCCCACAGAGTAAGCCCCCATGGGTTCATTGGGGAGGTCATTTAGAGATGCTGGTAGAAACATTGCGAGGAGGAACATTGAAACTCTTACTACCACTTCTATAATTTTATAATGGACTGAGAAGATCTTGAGCCTCTATTGATAAATGTTTGATTTCTTCAATAACATCAGATTCCGGTAGAGAAAAATCATGATTATGCTCTTTATTTTTGGGTTTCCTTTAGCACATTTCATTTTTATGCACTCTCTTGAGGAAAACTGGGGCCTCCTATTTTTTTTAACAACCTTTATATATGTTTCCTTATTCAATTGGATCTTGTGATGCCATCGGGATACACTAATAGACATCTTGAATTCTGTTAGGTGTATATGTCTGCCCTAGAGAAGCCACCATGTTGGACTTGTGTCCCCCTATTTGAACATGTATTTATTTCCGATTTGGTTGTACTTCTATCATGGAATATGGTCGTCAACCCTATAGGATTGGAGCAGTGACGTGGGTATGCTCCAAGGTGACTATATGATTTTGGGGATGAACCACCCCACCAAAGGACACCAGGTCCTGGGCCCGACTCATCACTTTTTCTACCAATTCAATGATTTCCTGACAAGTATAGAGGATATAGTATGGGATCAATGTCTGATCATCCATCATGACCAAGATAATTTGAGACGTATTTGGTAGGAATAGAGATGAATTCCCATTCCGATGTCGGAGTAAGAGTTTGTTCCTTCTCCGATCCTCCATGGGTTTTCAGTGGGTACTGGCAGTTCTACTATGCAGGGACATCGGATTGAGTCTTCCACTGGCTATATTCTCCATTTGACACCATATTTGGATGGTGGGATTTGTATGAATCTATAGTAATTTGACTCCTCTTATATTTTCCTACCACTATATTTGACTGGTGGTCTTCATATGCATCGGTAGTGTTATATGACTACCCATGGTTTGATGCCCTATTTGGATGGAGGGCTTAGTGTTCATCCGTAGGGATTTGCGGTTGCCTAGAGCTAGGTGTCGTCTTATTTGGATGACATGCTTCCTATGCATTAGCTGAGATTTGTATCTTCTTATAATTTGTCGCTCTTTCTACACAGTGAGATTGGCGATCATTGGTGGGAATTTTCATCGACTCGTGATGTGCCACCATGTATCTATGGTGCGCTTCATAATATTGAGTGAGAATATACATCCACTCATAGGTTACCATTGTATTTATGTGGCGGGATTGAGAAGAGGGGGAAAAGTTGTATGTCGTCCTGTTGTATGCCACTACGTTTGTGCGACAAATCTCCTCCTTAGGAACAAGGGTGATAACATGCTCCTGATTGTGCATTTCCCACCCCTAGTGGGCAGCCGAAGGGGCCCATGTATATTGGACTTCAGAAAGTTCCCTCAACATCAGATCATCTTCATAGAAAGGATGTTGGGATGTACGTCACTGGTGGTGGCTTCCTCCGGCAGGATCCCTCGGGCAGGGTTCATGTGGAGTTGGGAAGAACACATCAGTGTCAACCTCAACTGCCTCCCTGAGATAAGGGAGGCACTCATTGTTTCTTTCTAGGGATAGGCTTCCGAAATGGTTGGAGATAGCCAGCAAGGTTGTCTTATGATGGGATGTCGGTCATGTCTAAAGAGGTGGCTAGCGAGATTTCACCGATTATAGGGTATACCTTACAGCCTCCACCATGGGGAGCATACCATTTTAGTGGTACTATTTGATATGCATGTTTGAAACCCATCGTTAATGATTTGCAGTTGAGGCAGACCCTGAAGCTCTTCAACAACGCTCACAACTTTATAATTTCTCAAATATGGGTCATATTTATTATATCAAAGGTGATAATCCATGGTTGAATTCAGATTTAAAATCTAGGATTTTGCATGTCTGGGGCTTCATAGATTGGAAAAAATTTCCAATTGTCAAGGGTTATTTCAATATGCTATTAAAATTTCCAGATGCTTTGGACCATGTCTAGAAACTTGGGAACCTTAAAATCAAACCAAGAGTTTTTTGGATCTCTGAATGGGATTAAAAGTTCAATCTACATAACACTAGGAACAAAATGGTTCAAATCTAGGTTAGGCTTCACGGACTCAACTAGTATTTCTTGAATCCAAATATTTTGAACGAAATTACCTCCTACATAGGTACCCCTCTCAAAATTGATCAAAGAACCTGAAATACTGAAATCAGATTATATGCTAGGGTTATGGTGGAGGTAGATATTACTGCTAATATCCTGGAGGTCATTCTCTTCAATGGAAATGACTATAGAAATGAGGTACGAACTGAATTTGAACCCATGCCTCCTTATTGTGAGCTTTGTAAAATTGTACAACACTCTTTTCTTAAATTTAGAATTGTTAAGAGTCAAGTCTCTCAGCCTACTGATTATGTTTGAGCAGAAGTTCTAAGGAACAAAAATAAAACTACTGTTATTGATATTCTGGAAGCCTCCAAGAAAAAGTCAGATGTCTGGGTGAAGAAGTCCGCCTTTATGGGTGAAAGAGAAAGTATAACATGGGCCGAATTGATGGAAGATGAGGAGAACTCGGACACTGATAAGAGAATTTTGGAGGATATTGAACAGCTTTTTAAGGATTTCTATAAGTAGTCTCATGTAGATCCTTCTTCATGGGATTGAGGTCCAGTTACTTATTTTCATTCTAGATGTTATTTCTTCTCATGTGGACTCTTCCAATGGTGGTATCATTGGGGAAACATTATATATTAAAGACATATCTGACTTGAAACATGAGTCTCCTGAAGCTCCGAATGGTGCTGACAAAATGATGGCGGTGAGCCGGTGTGTGCGACTGAAGAGCATGGAAAATGCATGGCTATGGCAGCTTGTTACAAGGTTGATGTTGGAATATCCTTCATAGATGGTGCTGCTCCAACTTCTCTGGATGATAACTCAGGTACTTCTACTCTCAAGATCTTAAATTTTTCTATTAATAACGACCAGGAGGTAGACACTCTCACTTCACAAAGAAAGAACATTTCCATTTTTTGGCTTCCCAGAATGAGAATTCCTATGGAGCTTAGCAAACGATATTTCCCCTAACCAGTGAACCTGCAATAGAAGTGAACACATAAAACTCTCCGAAAAAGTGCAATGTCACTTGCAGGGATCATCGAAATTGAAAATCAGAAGTGCTTCAACATAATATTTTGAAATTATTCAATGAACCTACAAAGGCAGTGGGCACACAACCTCTTAGACAGATCTCTATTACCCAAGCAGTTAACGCCTCTATTGAATCTAGGGTCGATCACATTGACCCCCATGTGATTTTAAAAACACATGAAAAAATAGTCTTCTCCTATTATAGATGATGGTAATAAAAACTATGTGTCTTATATGAGTAAAAAGGTTAAAAGGACTAGTCATCCTTCTTCCCAAAATGTTAGAAGATAACATAAGTAAGGGCTTGGGTGGATCAAAAAATAAAAAAGGGGGTTCTAGCCCCAATAACAGGTTTTAATGGATTATCTTTTTTGAGCTGTCTAATCATTGTGAGCACTGACACCTTTTCTATTCTTAAAATATTTATTTTGACTCATATGGGTAAATTTTTTCCAATATATGAACCAAAAATAAATATTTATTTGAATTTTAGACATCACTGTTCTAATGGTTATAATTATCTAGGCGCTTGAAATACTTGGTCATCAGTTGAATCTATTTGGATGTTTTATCTTGACTCTTTACATAATGTTAGTGCTTTCAATTCCACTAAACAAATGTTTACTTGTGAATTTTATTTTTATGGCATGCTTAACTTTTGTACTATGGTCTATGATAAGAATATATATCAAGATCATAGGACCCTCTGGCAAGATCTTGTTGATTTATCCATCATCATACATGATCCCTGGATTGTGTTAGGTGATTTCAATGCTATTTTTACCTCCGGTGAAAAAATTGTCCCATCCTTCTCTTCCATTTCCTCAAAATAATTTAGAGCATCAAGTAAAGATTGTAAACTTTTAGAGATTAATCTCACTGGTCCCAAGTACACATTGTATAGAAGGAACTACAATATGGTAGTTGCTAGAAAACTATATAGGGATCTCACTAATACCCATGCTCTGGACTATTGGGACACTATTTCCAGCATCACTATTCCTAAACATAATTCAGACCATCACGCCATCCTTGTCAGTCTTAGTTTTAAAAAGCTAAAATCCATTCTACCTTTCAGATTTAACAATGCCTGGACTTCTGATTTGGATTTTTCTATCATCATTAAAAAAATTCGGGAGTCAGTGAACCACCACAAAGATTCTTTTCCCTATATTACTAAGTTAAAGCTCCTCAGACAATGTCTTACGGGATGGTTTATCACTAAATACAAACAAATGGACAAAGACATCTTAGTCCTTGAGAAGGATCTTTCCCAGATTAAAAAAAACGCCACTTTCACTGACTTTTTTGGTGATCCTCAAGCCGAATTCAACACCTCTCTAAAACTGAATTCTCTCCTTGTACTTAAATACAACATTTGTATGAATGTTTTTAAATCAAAATGGCTTTAGTATGGTGAGAGAAAATTATGTCTTATAAATATCTTCAAAGAATAAGGAATGTTTTTTATCGTCTTTCTTTCCTTAGGGACAATGAAACCCTCCTTGACTCTGAGGAGGCCATTTCTATTCTTGTGGTCTACTAATTTGATAATATTTTCAATGGACCAAATATAAATAAGGACCTTCTTCATGAGGTCATTCCAATATTGGTTAATGATGAAGACAATATTTCTCTTTTAAGCATCCCCCTTGACCACAAAATCCAATACACAGTCTTCAGCCTTAATCCTGATAGTGCTCCGGGACCTTATGGTTTTAATAATGGGGTTTTTCAAAATCATTGGAAGATAATCCACATGAATGTATACAAGCTTGTTAAATCCTTTTTTTTCTAATGGGGTTTGTTATCATGGCCTTAATGCTCAATTCCTTACCTTAATTATTGAAGTGTCCAATGATTCTGAAATTCATCTCTTTTGACCCATTTCCCTTAATAACTCCCTTTATAAAATCATCACAAAACTACTTGCCGATAGACTTTCTTATCTATGTCAAAAAATTATTCCATGGAATCAATTTGGTTTTATCAAAGAAAGATCTATACAACATTGCATTTTCCTTACATTAGAATGCACCAACACTCTAAACAAAGCTAACATTGGAGGTAATATTTCCATTAAGCTTGATATTAGAAAATCCCTTGATACCATTGACAAGAGCTTCATCTTCAAGGTTCTGTAATCCTTTGGTATCAATGATATTTTCATCAGTAGGATTAATTCCTTGTTCAATTCGCCATCTATTTATATTCTTGTAAATGGAACCCCTAAGGGCTATTTTAAATGCACCAAGGGTGCCTATAAAGGTGATCCTTTATCTACAATACTATTTTCCATAGTGGATGATTACCTTACAAGACATCCCACATTCATGGTTGCTAAAAAAACTTAAACCCATTCGGGCGGCTAAATACGTAAGTGCGCCTACAAATCTTTTTTATGCCGATGATATCATCCTTTTTTTACAAGGTCATAAAACAAATATTCAAAATATTAAAAATGTATTGGCGCATTTTGAAGAGCTATCTCATCAATTTATAAGTTGGAGTAATTATTTTTATTTCTTTGTCAAAAAAATTTCTCATAACAAAAAAAATGACATTATCAATTGTATTGATATCAAAGAAGGATCCCTCCCCTTAACCTACCTTGGGGTTCCATTTTTTTGGGGAAGGCCTAAATCAAAATTATTTTCCACTATTTTTGATCAAGTCATCAACTAGCTATCCACCAAGAAGGGTAAATCACACTCCATGGCTGGAAGGATTTGTTTGGTGAAATCTACTATTGTGTCTAAATTGGTCTACTCGCTGATGATCTATAAATGGTTGTTGGTCGTCTTACGAAAAATAATGTTTACATCAAGAATTTTTTTCGGAATGGAAGAATTATTGAAATAAATCTTGTGATCATTCCCTGGGCTACTTGTTGAAAACCCTTAGATAAAGGTAGTCTTGGTATAAAAAACTTTCGACTCTTTAACAACGCCCTTCAAGCTAGAATTACTTGGAGATTGATTAATAAAAAATATGACTCTATTGCTTTTCATAGAAAAAGATTACTTAACAAACTTATGAAAGGAAATTTGAACTATATCCACTCTTCCATCTGGCCCTCCATTAGAAAATCCTTTTCAATCATTATAGTTAACTCTAGATGGATGGTTAGTGCTGATTCTTCCATGAATTTTTGGCTGTATAATTGGACCAGTGTCCCTCTAATATCTATGTTATCTTCTAGCTCCACCCCAGTAAACACCAATTGTACTATAAAGGATATCATACAATCTAGTAACTTCAACCTTCCTGACAACATCATGCATATTATTGAAAATTACTCCTATGTTATTGATGATGATTTTCTTATATGGGAGCCTGCACACAATGGGGTTCTTGACTCAAAATGTTTTTACAATCACAAACTCAAAATTATGGATCTTAGATTTGTTTTTTAAAATATTTTGATAAGACCTAGATTAATCCATCAATACTCAATATTGTTTGGAATATTTCCTACAACCATGTTCTCACTAAGGTTTTTCTTCAACATTTTAGATTTATACTTTGTTCAAAGTTCCACTTTTTCCACCAGCATATAGAAGATTCTAACCATCTATTTTTGTCTTGTGTTATTGGTTCAGTTATTTGGAATTATATTACTAACATTTTTGGCTGAAGATGGTTACACTTTAACTCTATTAGTGATCAACTAAAACGTTGTGTGGAGGTTGAATTTTCATAGAAAATCAAAAACCTCTTCTTAGAGGAGATTTCCAAACTCCTCTACATGATCTAATATGATAGAAATTCCATTATCCACAATAATTACTCATACAGTCTTAATGCAGGTCAAAATCTAATTTTAATTTCCATTATAGATGCCACATCAATCTAGAATGCTTATTGTGACAACTCTATTGGTGATTTTTAGATCCTTCATCAACTTAGAGTTGATGGTATCTATATTTAACTGAGGAACACCTTCTAAGTGTTCTGGAAAACTCCGCTTCCAGGATGGATTAAAGGGAATGTTGATGGAGCTTCCAAAGGAATTCAAGGTCCTACTGGTTGAGGTGCTATCTTCATAGATTATATTGGGAAATTCCATGGTTGCTTCTTTGGCAGCTATAATACGACCTCATCCTTGCATGTAGAAACGATGGGTGTGATTTATGTTAGGTATTTCATCAAGAAAAAGGGCTCAATCAACATTTGTATTTAGAGTGACTCAACCACTCTTGTCCAGGTGATTTGGAATGGTATAGTCCATCTCACTTGGCCTCTTACTACCCTCTAGATGATATTCCTGGCTTCGCTTATGGAGATCAACAACATTTTCACTCATACCTTTCATGAAGAAAACATGGTTGTCGATGGTCTTTCCAACATGGGAATCAGCCAGGGAATTACTTGAAAGGGGTATATGCTCGTTGATCTTCTCCCCTTTTATGAAAGGGATTGTAATAAGACTCTTTATTTTAGACTCATGTAATTCCTTCTTATTTCAATATATTGTGTCTTGGTCTTTGACAGAGAAACCACCTTAAAAAAACAAAACAAAACACTGTCAATGTAGAATCTCATGATCACATGCATTATTGAAAATATTTATTGACCCTCTTCTTTTATGAATGAAAAGGGCTTGTGGTGGTATAATACCACCACCTTGGTTAAGGATTCATATCAGGTTCACCATTTTTGTTTCAACCTGATTTACATAATACCATGGAAGACAAAATTGCATGACAGATAGTATCCAATTGTCCATTATTATGAAGGGTTTAACATAGGGAATGATGTCCTCATATGGTATCCATTAAGTTTATTAATGGATCCAGAAACACCTAATGACCCTTGTATCCGTGATTCATGGACCTTATTTCCAAAGTTAGGTGCTCGTTGGATGATTATGTGGCCAACATCACTTAAGGACTTCATTGGTCGAGAGGATTGGAGGTCGGACTCATCACAACCTTTTGGGGGGAATTATTTCCTACTCTAGGACTCTCTTATAGATTTAATCAATGTTCATATGTTCATTAATAATTGGTTTTTTCCAAATAATGTGTTTCTGGGTTACCAAAGGGTTGCAAGATTAACCATATATACCCATGGGTTGGGAATTACTGAGACTATTCTAGTTTAAGCTGTATGATGAGGCGCTCTTGAGTTTATCATCATCTAGGGGGTGAAAGTTGTTTATATATCAGGATAGAACCCATAAGATGAGATTTCTATGTATCCTCATGAGTGGAATATGAACCCATGAATTTAGGTGCCTCTTAAAGGGATACATCACCTTTTATGTTCATGCGATGAGGACCCATCCATGCGGTTTAATGTCATCCAGTAAGGAAATATGGGTGAAATATGACTAGTCAAGTTTTTATTTGGGACTTACATTGAAGAGGCCGATGATGATCATAAGAGACATTATCTTCTGGGTGGATATGTACCAACCAGATATTTGTCCTGGTGAACACTAGGGTGATTTGGGTGTTGGGTTTGGACCTCAAGGAGGATTCCTATGTATCCCATTTAGTTTGGAATCAAAGTACCCATTGTTTGGATTACGTTCGGGCTTATATCATAGAGGTTTCCCTATTTTTAAGGGCATGATAGGGGTTTAACCATTGAAAAGAATCCCCTTTGAGTTCCAGCCTTTAGAGAGGCATCCTATGTATCCTATTTGGGGTATGAATCAGAGTCATTGTAGTTCATTTTATGTTGGTATGGATGTTGTGATCATCATCAACTTGTAATCCCACATGATTCATGATCGGTGTGAGAAAAAAGAGGACGTAGTATATCTGGAAAACCACACACCATTTCTTATCCACTGATATAAAAGAAGGATGATGATGGAAGAGGAAAGGGTGATGACTAAATGATAGAGATAGGGTCTTTGAATGTTCCAATTTCCTCACCCATGATGATATCTGGGATAGTCACATTTGGAAATCTATGTAGACATGTCTCGGGACAAGCTTGAGAGGATGAAGAGAACCACCTACTATGAAAGGGTTAGGGACTTACCTCAAGAAGAGTGCCCTAAAATGAGAATTGGTAAAGGAGATGAGTGGTGTTCCACATCAACGGAGAATGAAAGGGTGATCCCTTTGGCTTATCACTAGCCTCCATCAAAAGGAAACACATTTGATTACCCTTAATCCCTAGAACAGTGAGTTACATGTGAGCATCCCAAGATTGGACCCCAGGTTACCATGGGAATGTAGACTAAGGAAAACTCTAGGGGGTCATACCATTGTAGGGATTACTCACATGTCTTCACATACCAAGGGTACGTAGACTCATCAGGGTGTTCTGATGCGACCAATGATATGTTCATACGAGTACAGTGGCTTTGGAAGAGGCTTTGTCCTAATACATTTGGACGGGTTTTTGGAGGATCCATTGAGGGAATGAAGGTTGTGGATGTATATGATCAGAATCGAAAGGTGGAACGCCTAAACAAACCCCATTCTATGTACTTTTTCTTCATTCAGGATGGCGATCCCTCTGAATAGCATACAACTATATAGGTAGAGGAGTTGTCTGCGTAGCGAAGGGGTACATAGTCCTAGGTGTGGTCCTCATACGGTAGTGGTAAGTAGACTAAGGTTTCATTTACATTAAATGGTGGTATATGGCTTTGGAGTCCATCTGTGTGGCAGAACGCTATACAGGGCAAGGTTTCTTTGGCATAGCGATGTGCTATGCGATACGCTAGATTGAAGAAGGGAAATTGGCCATACAGTTTGTGAGAAGAGCATCTGTGAAGGGAGTATGGTTTTCAATTCACCAATTTGGTTCAAAAAGTTTCCATATTATTATGCTTCCTTCTTTTTATGGTTCATCGAAGTTTTATTCCAGATGGAAACCATTTGTATATCTATACTTCATCAATCATTTTCCTTTGAAGTCTTCTGTCTGTAAACTCCATGCTCAATGAAAATATGATCCCTATTCATTTACCTTTGTGGTCCCTTTTATATAGTTCTTGGTAAGTTTTATCTTAGGGTCATGTGGAACCTTTTTAGGAATCCATTGAAGAAATTTCCTGGCCCACGGATGACTCGGTCATCATAGTTTTGCGGGGTCGCGGTTTGCAGCAGCCGAAATCACCACCTTGATCCCGCGAATGACGTAGTTCACGAGATTCTTCCAGCCTCACCACATTCGTGAAACTATGTTTGTGGGGAATTTGTGTGGGTTCATACCTCTCCTTCACGTTTTCACCGATGACATGGTTTGTGGGGTTGTAGTTCGCAGGTGGAATTTCCTCACCTCCATTCCGCCAACAATGTGGTTTGTGGGGGACTATCACTATTCTAAATTTATTTAGAAAAATTACTGGTTCACTAGAAAATTCCTCACTAGACAATGTTTCTTGGGATTCCTACACACTGATTGGTTTTTTTGCATTACCATTCATGTACCATTACTAAAAATCAGTACGTTGACAACTTTGGTCCTTTTCCAAATTCAATTTCATCAATCATCTTCTCAAATTTTCAATTGAACTTTCGTATTATTACTTCATCAAATTTATGGTAGTATTTTTCTACCCTTTTTAGATTTTTCAAGACCCTACACATAAGTTTATTATTTAGGAACATAAATACACATGATACCAGTCAGACTCATGGTAAAGAATTTTCATCTCACTTTTTACTTCTGTGAGATAAATTTCATATTCACCACTTACTTATTTTGTATGGTGTATCTACTAGCCATATTAATATATTATATCATGAAATATTTTTTCTTCATGGAATTTTTACTTTCAACTTTAATTAATTCTTATAAGGGGATCTGAATAAAAGGTTACCATGTGGTAATGAATTTCATAACCCATTTCCTTTTCATTGGGTTATATTACTTCCACGTTGTCGTTAATATTCTAAGACTATGTGTTTATAAATTTTTACAATTTAATTTTTTTTTCACTTGTTTTATTTGGATTTACATTTGACACAAAAAATATATTTATTTATTGATTCTCACATCAATTTTATGGTCTTTTCAAGGGTTTATTTTACAATCTCATTTTTTTCGTGATTGTTTACACTTGAATTTCAATAAGATGAAATTATTTGATCATTGTCAAATAAAACCTTTCATTTTATTATACTATTTTTATTCATTACCTTTTTTAGGTAATAATAACATTTTTTAGTCTTTGGTATTTAAAATTTTTTATAAAATGTTTTTAAGAAATTATGACTTAATTTCTCTCTTTAGTTGATTAACAAGATTTATTCTAATGACCATGTTTCCTAAACATGTTTTAAAAATTAAATTAAACCTTTAAAAAATAAATTATTAAGTAAATGTTAACCCTTTTTTTCTTTTACCAACGTTTTAAAGAGAATATTCTTGTCTCTTTTCAAAGAAGGCATTTTTAACTATTTTACCACGCCAAAGGAATGTTCTTTTTTACATCGTACAACATATACAGATTTACCTGCCATATTTTTTTTGAAGCTTCATTTGCATGTTTAAAATGTTAATTTATTAAAATAAAATGTTTTTCAAATTAATTTTCAAAGAAAATGGGTTTCAAAAGGTTTTTCAAAACAAAAGAATATTTTCTTTAAGGATGTTATCAAAATATCTTTTTATAGTATTTTTATCCACTAATGACAAAAACCATTTATTTTTACTCCACTTAGGATATATTTTATTGATATCATCCTTATTCTTCCTCTGGATGGTTTATGATTGATTTTTCCTATGATAGTACTGGAATTAACTTCCTTGATTCCTTTAGTCCCCTTGAAATATAAAATATCTTATGATCATTTAACGTTGAATTTCCCATAAATATCAATAAAATTTTTCATGAATATGATTATTGCCTAAACTGTATGGAATTTTTCATATGGTGTATACACTTATTTTTATTAGATTATTTGGGTTAATATTGATAAACACATATCCATTATTCAATATGTATCTTTGATAATGCATATTATTTATTCAATATATGGAATCTTTTAGACATGAAAGACATGGGTTAGGGACCATTTAAGGTAATACCTATAGGTTGGGGATCTGTTAATGAAATCCCCATGATGCATTTAAAGTCTCATGAGATGAAATTAGTTAGTTAAAACCCCTTAGAGTTTGTTTTCAAGTATAATAGATGGGTTTTTACCCAAAAAATTAAACCATCTTATGAAAGGTCTTGATGATAGTGGTTCATGTGCCAGATACATGACGTTAAATAATTAAAAAATTTCCTCATTTAGATTTATTTTTTAATCATCCATGATATTTTGTATCAAAATATCTATGGATTCATTGAATTATTTGTTAATTTATTTAATCGAATGTGTTTTAGTTTCTTACCATACTATATTGATTTTTCCTTATCTAGTTATTTGAATGGAATGTTCCTATAGTTATTACCATTCCATATTTCTTATGCACTTCCTTATCAATTTGATGATTTCATGGTATGTGTGTCCAGTTATACACCATTCCATAACTATTATTTTCATTGACTCATTATTTATTATGTTATTGTTTACCCTTAATGGGAATTTTTTATCTCCCTTATTTTGTTTCATTTCCCCATAAATCCAAGAAGCATACTATGAAATATATGCATGGATATATGATATGGAATAAAGTTAGCCCCAAAATAAAAAATTGTTTTTTAATTAGTGTATTCACTTTTAATACAAGACTCATGTGTGTATCTATTTACCAAGAATACTAAAATCATTGATTCATCTGGATTTTATTTTTGTAATCATGCCAATATAATGGTAGTGGACATTGTATCTAGGATTGTTGGGGTTGGTTCACTATAGTTGGTATCACAGATAGTTTGGTGCCAACCATGGTAACTATATTTATAAAATATTGATTATAGACCATATAACTAAGGTAGAATTTGAGGATTAGTATAGAAGAACATCTTATATTTTCTAATATATAGAGGTTGTATGTTTTTTCGACAAATACATCCCTATCTGAATACTACATGTTGGAGTGGTTCTAGAACAAATGTACCTAGGAGTAATAACTACACAGGGTGTATCGGTCTTGACTCGGCATAACTAGGTACATGGTAAATGGCCTTACTGCGTACCAAGTTTGACACTCGTTGGGGATTTACTTAGGATACTTCACATTTTAATTACAAACCATTATGAAGGATTTGAATAGATAGTGACAATGAATGGACTAGGTTAAACCGTAGACCAATAGATAAAAATGTTGAAATAAGATGGATGATGTATGTATGCAATGAGGTTGTATTGAAAACCATAGATAAAAGGATACATAGTGATTAACCTTATTTCAAGGATGTCCACAATACTTACTTTGAAAATTATATTAATATTTTTTTATAAAAATAAAATCTATATTCCAGGTGAAAACCAATCAAGTATAGTAAGTCCACAACACATGAACCCATGACTGAAGTAAAATTAGGTTTTAATTCCAACCACTTACCTTTGAAATGTCTTGGTTTATATGTTAGTTTTTTAGTTAAAAAATTGATGTATAAATTTTATGATGATATTGTAGTGTTTTTTGATGTTTAGAGATAAATTTTGTAACCATATTTTTGGAAAAATGTTAGAGGAAAAGGATATGAATTTTCAAAATTTTATGAGCCTTACGATTCATTAAATGTTTATTTTAGTTCTTGAGACATCAAAGTTAATTTTTTCATATCCATTTCTTTAAGAAAGAGGTGAATTATAATTTGATCAAAGAATAACTAGAAGATAGAATTTTTCATATGAAATTAAAACATATCATGTATGTAAATTTACTTAAATTTGAGGCACTAAATGAATTTCCCAACATAAGGAAAAATATCTTAAAAAATGCTATCCTAATATCTTACTTTTTTTGAACATATGGTATTCTAATTTATTTCAGATTTATGTCTTTTTGGACGTCAAATTTACATTTATTATTCAATTGTTTTTTGTTTATGGCCTCAATCACTCTCTATATATATTTATTCTTTTCCTCTATGTGCATATCTCTAATTTATAAAATGATCTCCTACTTAGAGACCTATTTATATGTTATTCTGTGTGACCTTTGTACTTCCAATTATCTCTTTTCTAGATGATTTCTTATGAACCCTTCTAATGATGTGGGATTTCAAACATAGGAAATATCAAAAAATATATCACCATGATTGAGATTAAATTGCAAGGAATAAATTTAATTAAGGTAGGGAGAATTTAGTGCCCAAAAATTCTAAAGTAATAATATTATATTTGATATCATGTATGACATGAAACACCAAGTGTGTAAGGGAATATAAAATCAGAAGACATTAAAATATATTTACGATTTTAGATAAATAAAATATATGATATAGCTTGAAATGCACAAAATACTGAGTTATCTTGCATTACATGAAACAAATTCTTCATTCTATAGCTTACACTATACGCAAGACCAAATTTTACCAAATAACAATATATTATTAAAATATTATTTTTTAATATAATAAGATACAAACTAGCTATTATGAATAGTATTAAATTACTTATGAAAATATATGGTTTATAAAATTATAAAAGTAATTCATTGGGTACAAATTAATTATAAATTAATATAATAACTAATTGAAAATAAAGGGAGTATTTTTATAGAAAACAAATCTTAGGCTCACAAATATTTTTTATACTAATAAACTAAATTAATTACAATTAGTGAATGATATTAAATAAATAAATATTTTATATATTAAATAAAATATTCTTTTCATTTATCCAATATATCATATATACATAAGATAAGAACAAATCCAATATTAAACATAAAAACCTATATTTTTATTAAGGCACTTTTACCACTATTTAATGGAGAACGTATTTTAAATCTAAATTTTGGAACATTTATATATATTATATGTAAAAATAAACACAATATTTTAAATAATAACCTAAAAATAAGATTATGTTGATTTTTTGGTAATTTTTTATGAAGATTCATTTTTTTGCTGAATAGTGAAAAATATTGAATTTTAACTCAAAACTGCGTTTTCATCTAATTTATTTACAATGTTAAATTATAGTTTTTTTGAAAGATTAATAAGATTAATTATATATAATTAAATAAAATTTAGGTTATTTTAAGAAATTTAACTTTTAAATTGGATATAAAAACTAAATAAACTTTTGAACATTTTTAAAATAAAAACTCACATTGTTGTCCCATCTGTGGTATTAAATTTAAATTAATTTATGCCACTTATGTGATTTGAATTTGAAAAAATGGATTCTATATTTGGAATAACAATAATTTCAAATATCTAATAAGTTCAATTTAGTTTTTAACCAAAAGTATTTGTGAATTTAATTAAAATTAATTAAAGTGATTAAGAGAAAAATTAGCTTAATAAAGGACTAAATCTTAATATTAAGGGCCAAAATGACATAGAAAACTGTCTAAAATCCATTTTATGGAAATATTTACACCCTATACTTCATTTTATATAATATTTACCATTATTGGATCTACATTATAAGGGAAAAACATGGGTGGAATTCCTTTTCCAAAAAACATACAACAGTGTCACTCCTCCTCCACTATAAAAAGGCACTCAAACCTCCCACATACTCACACCTCCAAAGCCACCCATTCTTAAAAAATATATACCCAAATAGATCCTAAAAATACTTCCTCTAAACCCATTATACTAACTCTAGGAAGAAATCCATCCATGAAATCCCTTGGGTGCGATCCAAAAGGAATTACCCAAAGAAGAGGTAACATCCTTCCTCAAGATCTTTTATTTTATTTTAAATATAGACATCTTAAATTATTCTTATATCATTAGTGTATAATAAAAAATATAAATTCAATATATAGATATATTTTATATTTATTTTTTTCCTACACTTACACACCCTTCCATCTAATGGGTAACAAACTTACCGTTTATATGTACGGAAAACTACCGCCTCACAAAACGATGTCGTTCTTTTTTCCTTTACCACATTTTATTATTGGGAATTGTGATGAAAAACTATTTATATCTGATACATATTATATTTTTAATTTATTTAGTCTTATTTAATTCTTATGAGCCTTATTCCATCATTATTTCTGTTTTTCTAAATACAATAACATTATTTATGGAAGTATGGACTACCGCCTCCTCAAAGCGATATGATTCATTCACGCTATAAATGGAATGCGTAAAGGTTGGTATAAATTAAATATATGTGACATAAATGATATATATATATATATATATGTTATTAATGACATATTTATATTTATTTATATATAATATATCATTTTCTTTATTACCCTTCCACACATTGAAAAAGTGATAACGTCGTTCATGGACATGTGGACTACTTCCTCCTCGACATGATGTGATTCATTTTACATTAAAATAATTATATATATAATTATATATAATTAAATAATATGGTATTTATGATAGAATTATTATTCTATAAATATTAAAGTAACTTACCTTCTTTCCATAATTATCATTGAAAAATGAAAACGTCAGTCATGCGTATGAACGGTCTACTATCTCCCTGATTGTAATGTTGGTTCATTTTTCATAACCATATTTAATGAATGGTTTTAAAAGTATAATTTGTGTATAAAAAATATAATTATATCTTTATGATTATTATTTATATGTTATATAATGACCCCTTTGAACATAGTTGACCTACCAAAGTTGTTTCTGACACATATACTGAATTTGGTTAAAACAACAGACGTAAAGTTAATTTTTTGAGTAGTTGTATACAACATGAAAATAAGTGAAATAAAATTAATTAAAAACATGAAAATTTTTATGAATAAATTAAATACTTAACACAATTTTATTATTCAATAATATAAATACATGAGATATAAATCAGTGTTATAGTAAGAAATTTTCATTTCACTTTTTACATCTATGAGATAAATGTCATATTCACCACTTACTTCTTTTTTGTAGTGTATCTACATCCCATTTTGATATATTATATCATGAATTATTATTTTTTCACGGTATTTTGAGATTCAGTTTTAATTAATTCTTATATAGGTATTTGAATTAAAAGTTACCATGTGGTAAATAATTTCATAAGTTGATTCCTTTTTATTAGGATATATTACTTCCTCGTTGTCCTTAATATTATAAGACTATGCATTTAATCACTTTTTAATATATATTATTGTATTTAAAAATACTTTATTTTGATTTAAATTTTTCACAAAAAATCTATTCATTTATTAATTCTCACTTCAATTATATTGTATTTTCAACGGTTTACATCACAATCTCATTTAGTTTAGGATTTTTTACACTTGAATTTCCAATATAGAAAATAATTTGATCATTGTCCAATAATCCCTTTAATTTTATTCTCATTTAGTTATTCATGTCCCTTTTCATGTTATATTACCATTTTTTCAAACATTACTAAGTAAAAAAAATTTGAATTTTTTTTAAGAAGACCCAACTTTATTTCTCTCTTTAGTTAGAGAACCTATTTTATTTTAAAAATCTTTTTTTCTAAATATGTTTAAAAAAATGTTTTTATCTTTTATAAAATGATTTATAAAGACATTTTTACCCTTTTTCTTTAACTAATTTTTTCAAAGTAATATTCCTGTCTTTTTTCTAACATGCCATTCTTCTAACATTTTTACCAAGAAAAATGATTTTTCTTTTTTTCTTGTACAAAATGTAATTATTTACCAACCGTCATTTATTTGAAGCATACTTTTCATGTTTAAATGATTAATTTATTAAAATAATATTTTTTCAAAAGTTATTCTCAAAGAAATGTTTTTCAAACTATTTTTCAAAACAAAAGGATATTTTCCTTAATAATGTTTTTATAGTATTTCTATTTATCAATAGAAAAAAACCTTTTATTTTTACTCCACATAGGATACGTTTTATTGATACCATCCTTGTTCTTCCTCTTGATGGTTTACGATTGATTCCTCCAAGGATAGTATTGGCATCAACTTTATTGATTCCTTTTATTCCCCTTGAAATATTAAATTTCTTATGATCATTTTACATTCAATTTCCCCTAAATATTTATATCATTATTTGTGGATATGATTATTTCCTAAACTATATACCATTTTCCATATGGTGTTTTATTTGAAATTTATTTTATTATTTGGAAAAATATTGATAAATTCATATAATTTATTCAATGTGGATATTTGATGAGACATATTTTTTATTCTATATAATGAATATTTGGGACACGAAAGACACGAGTTGAAGACTTTTTAGGGTAATTCCTATAGGTTATGGACTATTTAATGAAATCCCCATGATGCATCAGTTGTATCATGATAAAAAATAAGTTGGTGACAAACCCTATGAGTTTTTTCTAAGAAGAATATATGGGTTTCAACACATAAAATTAAACCATCTTGTGAAAGGTCTTGATGGTAGTGGTACATGTTCTAAATTCATGACACCTAATAATCAAGAATTTACACCATTTATATTCTATTATTATTAATCCATGATATTTTTCATTGAAATTTCTATTGATGTATTTCATTCTCAGTTTATTTATTAAATGACATATGTTTTAGTTTTTTCACATTCCATATTGATTTTTTCTTATCTAGTTATTTTAATGGAATGTGTTTCTAGTTATTACCTTTCCATGTTTTTATGCACTTCCTTCTCGGTTTGTTGATTTCATGGTATGTGTGTCTAGTTATTTACCATTCCATGATTATTATTCTCATTGATCCATTATTGTTTCCACTATAATTTAATCTTACTGATCATTTTATCTCACCATTATTTTGTTTCCTTTCCCCAAGAATTCAGTAAGCGTACTATTAATTATATGTAATTATATAGTTTATAAAATAAAGCTATCATCAAAAGACAAAAATGTCATAATTAATGTATTAATTTTTAATACAAGACTCATGTAGGTATCTTGTTTACCAAGAATACTATTCTCTTCAGTTATTCAGGATTGTATTCCTTGAAATCGTGGAAATGTATTGGTATTGGCCACTAGTTATGGGATTTCTAGGGTTGGGTTGATATAAGTATCACATGTGTGAGTGTGATCACATGAGATATTAGGGATATCACGACCTCCTATATTCTTTAAAATGTATTACAAGGACAATAGACTCATGTTGTCAAGATGCTTGTTCCATTTCTTGTTCTTTCCATTTTTGGATAGAAAATACATTTCTTATTCTGTTTTAATGAGTTAGAGATTTTACTTTGCGCAATTCCCTTCCATCATAATATAACCATATTTTCCTTTGATGATATAACCTATATTAATAATATTCACTACATGCCCTAAGTTACATAGCTTTATTAAACAAAGTAAACTGAAACCAAGGCCTTCAACCATAAAGATATATATGTGCCCCCAAATATTTTATTTCTATTTTCTATTCACTAAATCCAATGATCATAAAACCTTCATCATTTATAAAATAAACAACACCATCTTTGTCACATTTTATTTTTGTGACAATATTTTGGTTTCTCATCATATGTGATGTGAATCCAATATCAAGGATCTACAGTATAGATTGATCAATTACATAAAGAAACTCTATGGAATTCATCTTATTAGAATTTACATCTTAATTTATGTTCACTGCATCCATTCCTTTTGTAGAGAATGAAATTTTTCAACCTTCATCTTGAATGGATCTTTCTCAACAGGTAGATATTCAAATTGGTTATTAAATCTTATCTCACCTAATGAAGCATCATTTTTTTGATAATTAATTCTCTATTTCTTCTTAAGCACACCTATTTTTACCCTTTATGAGAAATTATTATATTTTTTTTCATAAACATAACACCAAAGAATAATAGCTTTTAAAAACAAACTACAATTTATAAACATCTATCATTAATTTTTATATCCCTTGATGCATGAAATTACATTTAACTATTAGAAATATAAATTTTTTTATGGCTAATATTTTCCCAATAATAACATTGATATTTTTTTTCTATTATTACATGTCTATACTGATCTATACATTAATTTTTGGGTATTTTTGTGAATCGACCATATATACTTTCTTCCAGGGTATGAGTGCTTATGGTTTCACATCAATTTATAATAATTTTTTTGTGACCAGATCCTCCAAATTATTTCATCTATATTTTAACCAATACACTTTTGAGAAAGTTTCAACCTTCTCTATTAACTCACTTTGAAATTCCTTATATCTTTTCATATCTTGACCACTCCAACATCGGGATATCATGTTAAGATTTAGGAATCCTTATTTATCATCAATATTTCATCAAATAGAAAAGAAGTATCCTTAAATAACATCAATTATTTTAAAATTATCCTCAATTAAATCTAAATATCCATAAAAACATTGTCATACTCTTAATTTTTAGCTTGAATTAAATTACCTTCTCTAAGTTCCTAGAATTTAGAGATTAAATTAATTCAATATAAATATTTAAATATAATTTTTAATCTTATTATTGGTGTATATATAGTTTGTAATTGTCTAATTATACATTATAAATCATATTTTCAGTAGTAATAATAACAATTTCTTTAATAGTGCGATCATGTTCAAAATTGGGTTTTATTGGGATTATTTAGAGTGTGAAAAAGAGTGAGAGGGTTGAATAAATGTTGTTAATTTATTATCCTATTAAAATAATTACCCTAATTTTCCTATAAAATTATTTATTGAATGTATATCACATTATCACATTATCTATGGATTTATATAGGTACATAAATCAAGATAAACTAACAAGGAGCATCAGGATTTCTTAATGAGGTTCACCTCTAAAATGGATGACTGCATATAAAGTTTGACTTTTTTTAATATAATTTGATCAAAAAAATATTATATTATCAAGAAAAGCTTAGTAAATGTTTTATCATTATGAACATCATCTTTGATCTGACTTGTTACAATAAAAGAACCAGCTTGTAAATATCAGACTCTGGCACCAACATTGAATTCTAATAAAAAATATAATATTCATACTACACCACTTATATAATTACATGTAGTGAAAATATCATATCCCAAATGGAGATTGAATGTTTGATATTCTTCCTAAAACTATATTAATAATAGGTTATTCCTAAAGAATTGAAATATTTTAGGCTGTCTTGGTCCTTATTATTCAAGTAAATCATAGGCTTCATCCCTTACGATATAGAAATATCATAGGTTGGAATTATCAGATCTAATTCATTAACATTTATGTTATTTTAAATATTAATGTATGATTACTCACTTTTATTTATTTTTATTATTCTAATTCAATTCATAAATATGAACTCTTTAAACAACATTGGAACTCACATTGATCTCCAACACAAGGTATATTTCATGGGGTAGTCATATCTGGACTCATTATTTAATACTTAGATAAGTCAAAAAAAATGTTGTATATGAGTCTATATCTTCTTACAATTATTATAATATATATACAATTTATAATTTAATGTTATTTACATGATTTATAACACTTAAATTCTCATTAAATGTCATTCCCCAAATCTCCAGCTTTGTCGGTCTTCAATTTTATTTAAATTGATCACAATTACTTTCATCTTAATTCATATGAAGACTCAATTTTTGACATCACACGATAATAAAAGATATCAAGGCCTTACCTTTCTTCTTTAAATGACTAAAAAATACACATGTAATTAAAACATCATAACTTTATGAAGATATGCATTGAAATTGTAATGGTTGGGGCTCCATCCATTACGGCACAAACTGTTCCTTCAATTCAACTCTTTTATTATGAAACATGGTGTGTAGATCTCATTATGACAGGAATTACTTACAAATAATATAAAATTCCTTGGAAATTCAATATTCTCTATCAGATTTACAATATATTACTTCTCTTTAAAAAATGGAACTCTAAATGAAAATTATTATTCTTCCTCAACATTCATCACCAAATTCCTTTTATTTTATCATGATTATAACATTTAATCACAATTTTCAATCATTAAAAAAATTAAAAAAAATTCTAAATTATATTCTAGAACCATTAATTTTAGAACCCATCCTTTTTTATTTTTCTAGACTATTGAATTAAAACAATGTAAAATGATATTGTAAAAAATCCTTACACTATGTAAAATAATGTGTTACATAGAATGACTTTACCAATTTTAATTATCTAATGAGTCTTAAAAAAGTAATGATGTTTATAATATGAAAATAAATATTATTACCCACAATATAAATATTTCATTTTAATTAAAGTCATAATAAATTAAAAAAATATATTATAGAATGTCCATAAGTTTTAAAAATTTATGTAATTCATACAAAATTTATACCTATCTCATGAAATCCTCATGACAAAGACATTTTTCAACTTTATATCTAAAGTATTAAAAATTTTCCATACATATATGCCTTCTTTTTTATTTTCCATAACCCCAAAGTCTTATAAAATAGGTCCAAGGAATCTTATAAAATTTACCTTTTCTAAATTTCATCTTTCATCCCATAATTCCATAACTAAACACCAAGTCTTAAAATTAAATTATAGTATATTAAAACAAAAATTAACTAACATAAGAGTGACATAAAATCTTCATTAAATATTGAAATATACCTAATAAAATTTTACTAAATCTCCCACTACCAAAAAATTAGTTATTTTATAAACATTATCGAAATTTATTCACATATGATATATAAATTGTTAAGATTAATAAATACATATATATGACCTCAAAATATAACTATATAATACTTTATATAGTAAAAATATTTATCACTAAGTATATTCCATGGAAGTATCCTCCTTTCCATATACTCCTCTTGAACAAATTCAACACCATATATGAATGTATTTCCATGCATATCCAATGGAAGTATCTCACATGCTTTATCACAGGGTTAATGATAATAAACTCACTATATTTTCCACCAATATAATTGTAGAAACCTATATCCAAAATTTATTTTGTCTCTTTTCTTCTCATGTGTGAACATTACTCATCATTTAATCACACGTTTCTTGGGGGGATTCTTCTCATCAAGTTGATTAGGAACTCCAAATTATTCAAAGACTCCTCTTCAATTTGTATTGAAAATATGTATATATAATTAATTATCATTAGAAATGAATAAAACATAAACAAAATGTGGGTTCTACAATCTAATCATTTTTAATACCCACCCTAGGAAATTCATGTCAAAATATTATTCCATTTTCTTCTCTCTCCCACTTATTGAAAATAAATACAATGAATTTGAGAGAGAATGCTGATGATTCACTTAATAAAATGTACCATTTATTATTACACAATAATTCTACATGAGTCATGCGTGAGGAGGAAAAAAATATGGTCTACTCTATAAAAAAAGTTTTCTATATATATAAGAATATGATACAACATGATAAATATTTCCATGGAGGTTGTTCATGTGTTTTCGGAATTTTTCTGAGTAAAACTTGTTAATGAAATTTTTTTCATGAGAATAAAAAACTAAAATCATGCGATAATATTGACATAATCAGTAAAAATTCTTAAAAAATGGTGTTATTTTATTAAAAATCATGAATCAAGTATTTCTATCCTTTATGTAATTGATTAATTCATACTCTTCCCCTCAATGTGATTTATTATTATCTAAAAATAATGATGATATAATATGTATACATACACTACCAAATAATTCTTTTCACTTGACTAAATAATAGTTTAATATAACTGAGGAAGATAATGTGACTAGTATTTATAGGATCGTTACAACATATCCCTTTTTACTCCTCGATGGCTTAACCTAGCCATCAGTGGTGGTATCGATAGCCCCTACCTCCCTGATGGGGGAGGGGATCCCCTCTTATACATCCCATCATTACTATATTCCACATCAATCTTCTTTTTCACCCTTTTATTTAGATATTCTTATGATTTACCTGAGCCCAATGGTCTATGAACATATTGGTGGGATTTTTATCATTGCGATACCTTTTAATAATGTTTTAGATACTTTAGAATTTCTTAACTATTCCATGGTTTTTTATTTCATCTAGAGGAGTCCACTTATTCAAGATTTCTCCCTTAACGGAAATAGAATTTAGGGATTAAATAACCTAGTGGTTTAATTCATCCTTAATTTGAAACTATTTATTCTAAAAGTTTCCAAGGAAGTCCATATGATCATGGGATCACCTAACTATTCACACAAATATGGGTTTTATCCCTTATTCCTCCTTTAGTTTTCCTATGAATTCCACTCGGGTCGGGATCCTTCATTCAATGTTTCTGTGAGATTTATAGGGCTTACACTTCTAAATTTCAATACTTATATTCTTCATATCGTAGGAACCTTTTGTAGGAATTTTCTCTATTTAAATGTATGAATGATATTTTTGACTCACCCTATGCATTATATCATATTTTTTGAGTAATTTTATGTAACCGATATTTTATTTTATTTAGAATGATGTGTCTAGGGAGTACTAATTCATGAAATTTAGTGTTAATAATTTCAAAGTTGTCTTATATATTCTTTTCAAGTAGATAAGTCACCTTTATGCCTATTAGAAATGACACTACCCCCCTCCAGATACTATCCACACTTGGTGTTTCCTTGAATTCTCATCCATCATGGAGGTGGAAGTAACACGGGATGGGGGATTTACACATATGAAGGTCCCCACTCTAATTATTCAAACATGATGTTAATTTTAGAATAGGAATACACCATTTGTTTTGAATTCCCTTTCTAATGATGTTCTTGCTAATAGAGGTAATACCTCTCATCCTCGCGTTCCCTAGAAAATCATGGGTCTATTGGTCATTGCGTGTTACCCTCCATCAATGGCTATGATAGTGGATGTTATGGGATCTACTACTGTTGTTGCATCAGTCACCCTAGTTGAATATGTTACTCATGATTCATATGAATTAAAATGGATGGTTCATCATGTTTCAGTAGTCCAAGCCTCTAACTAGAGTTTAGATAAGGCATATTATTCACGTTTTGATATTTCGAACCAATTTGATTAGATTTATGAGGATTAATAGGAATTTTATCGGTGAATGAAAGTGATATATACGAATTTTAAGAAACACAATCGGGAGTGTGAGTAGAGGATATAGGAATCTACATATGTGTTTTATGAAAATGAATAGGTGTTATTGGATGATGAACACTACCACTCAAGTTTAAAAATATTAAAAGGAAATTATTGAAATGTTTTTCCACACAATTCCTTTCAGGAACAAAGGAAATGTGTTGAAAATTCTATTACAAATTCTCCATTCCCTTGACAACAAGGTCTATAAATAAATATATTTAGGTGATGGGTCATAAGGAACATCTGGTTGATGGATTAAAATCATTAGTTGAGGCTATTGGAGATCATCATGAAGCTTTCTAGGGTAGTCTTAATAATTGTAAGACTAATATGGTTTAAGAAAAACTAAGGTATTAATTTTTTTTACCAAGTATAATTACCTATAGCTTTATCAATAGAATTTCCCTTGTACCTAGGTGAGAAATGTAACTAAAACTTTTTTTCCCCACATAGTTATCTGAAAAAATGAAGTTTTCTTATGATTAATATGGTAAGAAATCTCTGGAGGAATTCTTTGAATCTAGACACATTCAAATTCAATTATAAATATAAGGTAAAAAGGGTGAAAATGGTTATTAATGCTCAAGTAATCAATATATTTAAAGGATATTCGTGCTAATGGGTTGAAAACAATTGATTTCCATTTTTCTGTACATTTTCCCTATGTGTTTCACTATTGATGACTTTGTGTTGGTTGTAATTTTCTTATTTATTGTTTTATTAGAAAACCTATTGTGTCTACCTAATCTTGATAACAATGATTTATCTTGAAAATACCATGGGGTGTGGGATACATGAATTGATAGACCTTCAATTTAAGATCCTAAAAGATGTAATTGTTGGTTCTTTTATTTCATTGTTAATGTTCAGGTTTATTATATGTTTCATCTACACATGTTTCTTCTTTATTTTTATTTAGTGGTTTTTTGTCTTTGAATCTATCTATATGTGACATTATCACATAAACTTAAACTGACATTATAAAAATAATATTAAATTTATTTGTGGATGAATTTATTTCAATTAATTTCAAGAAATCTAAAAATTAACTAAATTATAAGGTTCTAGTAGCTTCATAGATTTCTCCCACAAAAGGGATAAACTCCATATATACTTCATAAATGAGGATATTTTCAATAGATATTAATCTAAGAAAAATAATTTTGACCACATTCAAGATGATGAATTTCATAACTAATGTCTTGTTTTGACAAATTGAGTATTATTTTTAGTTATTTTCATTATTACTAGGATCATTTTAAGTTCCACGTAATGAAACAATTGAAATACAATTTAAAATTTAAGGGGGTATATTTGAACTACTTTTCTCATCCATGAGATTAGTAAAGTTAATAGTTTCTTATCACCCAGATTAATCCTTCCTTTTCTACTCTAGATTTTAAGGTTTTCTTCAAGCATTCTTTTTTTAAAAATTAGTATTCACTTTTTCCAGTATAGAATCATTTTTGTTTCAAATTAAATTGTGTGTATTTTTATTCTCTTATTTTTCCATCATGCCCCATGTATCATTCGAATCTTGATTAATATTCTTTATCATCTCAAATTGAGATGGTATTATAAATAAAAAATGCATTTAGATGACTCTAGCCTACATGAACCATACTCATAGATCCTCATATGTCATGAATTTATCAAATTTTAAAACTTCTCATGAATTTTGATTCATCCATGTAGACTTAATTATTTCCCATCAACACTTTCCTCCAATTATACTTCCTCCATATTTATTTTCATTTCAAATTGGTCTAGTCAAATAATCATAGATTATTTAGTATATTGGTTATCTTTCTTGGATCTTTCACATGATATCTCTAGAATTATTATCACAACACTATTTACCATGTCAATATATTGGTATTTTTAGCATTATAATATTTATTGACTCTATAACTATGAACAAAAACAGATTGATATCAATTATCACTCACGTGTCCTCTTTTTACAAAAAAAGAAGAAACTCATTGTTTTTGGTGAGAAATTATTCTTAGTCTTCTATGTTTTTCATTGATAAAAATTCTGACATAATTATTTTTTTCATAATCCAAGGAATTCTCAGATAATTTTTTTTATATTCATTAGAATGATTAGTATACTATGATTATTTTATATCTTTCTTATAGAAGGATCATAATCTTTATTATCTTAATTTTTATTTAGAACATATGGAGTTACCTCTTTATTTTTTTTTGAAAAATTCTTGGTGGATTTATACTTGAATTTTTATTTATTATGGCCACCTTGATTGAAAGTTACATATATATATTTACAATACATTCAATTCTATTTGAGGTAGAAAAATTATTGCTCCGCTTTTATGTACATTGCACCATCTTAGTCTTTCCCCCCATGATGTAGGCATCCATTTAATTTTTTGGGTTATAATCTACAAATAAAAATTATCCATGTACTTTAATTTACCATAAAAAAATAAGTGTCCAAAAAATCTTGATCTATTCATCTTTACAATAGTACGTCCTGATTTTATTTCATTACATTTGTTTACTCTTCATCTTCTATATGGGATTCCATTAGGGGAAAACCCTTATATACTTTCTTCTAGAAACCACACTTGTGATGTTGGGATCCTCCCAAATTTTCTTCATTAATCTGAATTTAGATTTTTATTTTAAACATGTACTATTCATAGAACCATAATTAATACATACATATTTTTATGGGATAGATGGTACCTATTTATCTGATTATGCTTTATTTTGACCATTAAATGATCACAGACTCTTCTTTCCATTACGTAGTTTCCTTTATGTACAATATTTCTCTGTTTAGTTATATATATAATCATCTATTTTCTTAACATACGGTGAAGACTCAACTTGTGTTACCTATAGATTTTCAAGTTTAATTTCCAATTGAAGTCAATTAATATTGAAAATAATTTTCTTATCATCCATATACATAAATTAATCTCAACAATCCCTTCTAATATTCTCAACATGGTCTTCATGAATTTTATTATCTCCATGCAAGGAAATATCTTTCTCCATAATATTGTTAACATTGATCATTAAATAATAATCATTTATATAATTTAATTACTCTAATTCATGGGTTTTTTCTTTAATAACTTTCTTATATTATTATTTTTCATTGATTTATTTTTGAAAATTATTGACATAACTATAGAATTTTTATTCAAGTTAACAAATACTTTTATATTTAGCCTCTATTTTTTGTGAGTTTTTTTGTACACCAAATCATTTTTTTTCATGTAATTTTCATTCATCTTTTGTTCTTCCTCAAGTTGAGTGATTTCCTTCTAAATTTTTTTAAATGAATCAAAAATAAAAATAGATGTGTTTTTTGGATGACCCTATATGATTTATAAAAATTAGGTATATTATTCATCATATTATTTATATAATAGTTCTTTAAGGATATGGTCTTCCCCGCTTCTATTTGGTTCTTTAATGGAATTATCTTGACAGGAATTTATAGCTACATCAACTTCAAGTAAGAATTATAAATAAAAATAGGTCAAAGATTTATTCAAATTCTTATGATTAATTTTATCAAAAAAATCTTCAGCATTCATATGAGTTTTGATATCATCATGATTGTAGCGTGATGAAGTTGGATTTTATACCTCTTGGCATAATAGGGATGTCTTTTTTATATAAGATTTCAAATCTTTATAATTACTATTCATCAGATTCTTAGATATTATATATTCTTAATTTTTAATTGAAAATTAATTTAAAAATATGGAATCCTTTAAAATTTTATAAATAGAAACCCCACTCTTCAAGAAATAAAAATCAAATTTGAGGTTGTAGAGAATCTAATCAGAGGTGTGAAAAGTGTATCTAATACAACTTTTTAGGATTTCTTGGGGTATGACCAACACTGAGAGTGGGAGAGAATTCATGTTGGTGAGTTATGAACCAATAAAAAATTTAACCTTCTTTACATATATGTTTCTCCATGGAATTAATCTCTTACAATCACCTTATATTTTTGTCACATTAGAGTACTTAAACTAGTAAATGGCAGTAAGGAACACCATGATTTGTTAATAAGGTTCAACAAAATTATGGATTAATACATCACTGGTGTGACATGTTTTTTATCCCACTCACACCAAACTCTTAATTTATTATCAATAATACGTCCCATAAGGGTATATCATTGGAATTGTAATCCTAGACCAATATACGTCTAATAAAAACCTCTATTGTTGATATCAAACTCTGAAACTAGTCATTCCTTTACAAAATATAAGATTTGGTTTGAACCAATTGAATAAAGATCAGTAGTGAAATAAATTTTTATCTCCTAGGGAATACAATTAAGATATTATGCAAAATACAAAATATAAAAAAGTTTTAATCAATCACAAAAATCTTTTAAGATGTATCAATCCATATGATATAAGTAAATCGTAATCTTTCATCCTTAAAATTTAGAAATATCACATGCTAGAATTATCATAACTTATTCTTCCTCTTATATGTTATGAACACCACTAACAACATTTGAACTCCCCTAGATCTTTTATGCAATGTATATTTCATGTGGTGGCCCATCTACTATACTTATTTGATATTTATAGGAGTGTTGTATGAGTTTCAATATCATCATATACTTATTAGAATATATATTCACCATATTAGGGGATACTATTTATATAATTTTTGATACATTAATTATCCATAAATTGAAGAATTCAATTCTCAATATTCATTGATATTCAATTTTATTGAAAATGATCATAGTTTATTTACTTATAACTCACTTCTTGGCTTGAATTTTCATGTCACATTATATTTATAAATATTATGGCCTTCTATATATTCTTCAAACCCTCACAAAATTTGTATGTAATTAAAAAATATTAACTATATGAATACATGTAGTGAAACGGTCATGGTTGTTGCTCTATCTCTTGTGGTGCAAAGCCCCCCCCCCCACGGTTCAGCTCATTCATCATGCATTGTAGTGTATTGATCTTATCACAGTGTGACTACCATTAAAATTTCCAAACCTGATTTGGATGGATCTTCTCCTCAATTAACTTTATGTTTTGGTACATCTCTTAATGGTCTTGAACTCTTAGTGACACTTACTTATCTTCTTTTACCATCATCACAGAGTTCCTTACATGAATCAAGATTACAACATTTAATCATAATATTTATTATTTAATGAACAATACAACATCATATAGTTTATCTTATATAATCTTAACTCATGGAATTTTTTTTAATATTTTGGATAATTATTCACACTAAATATTGTCCTAGAATTTTTAAATAAGGTCTTACATAGTGTGAAAAAATATCTTAGACATCGTGCCTTTTCAAAGTTTCACTAAAATAAGAGTCTTATAAAAATTAATGTTTTATGATATGACCAAAATACTTATAAAATATTCATTTATTATTTTTTTTCTAAATAAATAGACTTAAAAGAATTTTGATATCCAATGTGTTGCCGGATGGTTGTTCCGATGAATAATTTCATGATTTTGGATCTAACGATTGATGATGTCGATGTTCATGAGGATTAATGGTGTTGGATTATAAGAAAACGATGGTGAAAATATGACTGCGAGTTTGAAAATGTTGTTTGGTGAAAATTTTGACTTGTAACTAGTTTTTGTTTCATTATCGTGGGAGCATAACGATGATGTTCGGCTTCAGTGGTCGGTAATCTCTTGTGTACTACTGTGGTGATGGATGGTGATGAATATGGTGGTGTTTGGTTGACTAAGATGATATTTGTGATTTATAATGATGGTAGGAGTCCTATCATTGACCAACACAGGCCCTCATGAATTGATTCTTCATTAGGTTATGTTATTTGGATATGTTTTTGGATTTTGAATTTCAAATCTAGAATGTTATGAATTGTATCTCGCATGTGTTGTTTTGGTTACCACTCAAACACAAAGAGGAATTTTTTAAATAAAAAAAATACTTTTCAATCAGTATTCAGATTTCATTGGAGTATCATTATAATTAATTCAACAAGTAAATGAGTAACTCCGAATATTAATTCCATATATAAAAATTTCATAGAAGATTTCAATGAAGATTTCTCTTCAAAAATTATAGTTCTTATTTAAAATTCATCCATGAGTCATGAGTATTCCCATATGATATATCACATATAAAATTTTTTTGGATACATGGATGGAACTTCATAATTATACTGTATGATTCTTCTTTGAGTTAAAATATTGATCACTAAGTATACTCTACATAACACTCCTCCTTTAAATCATACGTTCTTGAACAAAATTATTTTTCATATATGAATGGATCTCCAAGAATATCCTTTGGTAGAAACTCACATCCTTTTTTATATGGTTACCAAAAAAGTATCTCACTATATTTTCCTTCAAAATAGTAAAATAATCCAACATGAAATCACATTGGTGTCTCTTTTATTCTCATTATTGAACATCACTCACCATGCCATCACACCTTTCCTAGGGATATTTTTCTCATCATCATGCTTGGGATCTCAAAAATCTTCCAAGATTTATCTTCACTAAATATTGACATCATGTATATATATATATTAAATTTTAATTGAAAATAAATACAATAAAATAAATATGTGGGTTCAACAAGGTCAATTCTTTTCTAAAAATTAATGATTTTATCATATCTACCCTCTAGTTATGGTTTTCCTATGATAGATACAAGAACATATTCATATAATTATTTTCATCACTCATATTATTCCACTTTAATTTCTTCCTAGATGACATTTTCTTATGAATGAATGTTCTTTCTCTTGAATAATTTTGTTTTTAAATTTTACTTTCATTTCAAAACCTTTGGTTAATTTTTCTTGGGTTCATCATGTCTATCATTATTTCATAATTTCTTTGGTCACATTTTAGTGATATTCCAAACTTTTAAACATTTAATTAATGAAATTGAAAGATTTACTTTGAATCTTACTTTTCCCTATTTGATATTTGAGGAAAGGAAAGATGTCACCTCACTGATTTCCCCATCATTGGGATCATATTACAATGGGAGTTCCTCATCTCATTGAAAAAAAATCCATAGAATTCTATTTTTTATGGACTTGTTAACATTTTTACTCATATAATATGTAATGATAGTGTTGTAAAGACTATCCAACATCATGTCCCTTGGGTCCTTTCATTTGAGTACTAAGACATTCCTATCAAAAAGTGGGGGTAAACTTCTCATGACCGTCTTAATGATATTGATATCATCAATGATTTCTCATATTCCACACATATACTCCACAATATTGTTTACTCAATCAAATAATGTGTTGATAGACTCATTTGGGTGTATCCAAATATCCTTATACTTATTCCAAAGTAAAATCAATTGGTTATCACATACATTGTAATCACCTTCATAGATTTTTAAAAAAAAAATTGGCATGAAATATAAAGATTTACATGAAATCACATTTATATAAATTTCATTGGAAAAAGAAACTCATAATCCATTGAATCTTTTAGTGTTAGAATCAAGTTCCACTCAATATTTCTCCATGAATGATTTAATCTCTATACCAGTTAAAACCCATATAGAGTATCCATGCAGATATCTATTTTCAATGATCATAAATAGTGCTGTAATTTAAATTTTCTCTATAATATATTATAATTTCCATGTGGTTTGAAATCACTTTCATCACATTAGAAAAAATATACTCCACTATGATCTTTTATCTATAATACCACTTGTTTTCCCATATCAGTAAAATAACTTGATAGGGGTGAAGCTAGGTATGTCATTCATTCAAAAATGAACCCTTTATAATAATCTTGTTCCATAATTTGTAGGAAACCTCCTCTCTATCATGATTGATATGAAGTGATAAAATGGGAAAAGTCAGATGTTAGAAATTTTAATTAGTTCATCCAAACTAGGATAATTCAAGGAGCATGCAACATTTATGTATCAAAAACATGGAACACTAAGAACACTAATAATTACTTATAATTCAACATGGACTCACTAACCTATAGGTTTTCAACCCTCAAAAAAATAAAAAAAATCATGTTATCATTCAATCAAGTAGCTCACTGCCTCTATGAGTATTATTTAATCGATCCAATTGAACAATAATTGATTTTACAACAACATGGGTGTTCCAACATGGCTCATGAACTCCACATGATAATTCCTCAATGATATCCTTCCTATGTTCCCAATGTTCTCTATGATATATATACCTCTCTAAGCATCACTCTCTAACTTTATGATCCCATTTCCTTATTTTTAAAGAGAAATATTCTTCTCATATATTTAGATAAACACAAATTTTACCTCTAAATATATCATCAATCCAACTTCATTTAGTGTGGTATATTCAACCAAATACCTCCCAGAATTTTGAGTGTAAATCAACCATTTAAATCTTGGATCTTCTACCTGGAAGATAGGAAATTTAAAACTGAAAATCTGTTTACATGAACCCCAACACAACATAGACACTACCATCATTATGTGTAATATACCTATATTATTACCTTTTCAAAAATTTAACCTATATCTATTATTTGTACCCATAAAACATTCCATGTAAATTAATTTAGAATAACCCATTGATATGTACACCATGACATTTAAGAATAATAACCATGACATATTTCTTTAGATAAAACGCCATTTGAAATTTAGAGAACCATGATCACCTTTTACCTTTCCTCCACACAATTAGAATCTTAATACTCATTATATCATTGAATATATAATAGAGGTAATATAGTATATTTATCTAGTTAGATCTTACATGAGTCCCCCATGACTACCAAAAAATCCAATAGTTGGCCTCCCAATATCCATCATGGATTTAGAAAATCCACTATGGTGACAACAACAACATGATCTCCATCAGTTGTCTGTTTTTTCTTATCTCTTATTAGGCGTGCCTCTATAATATTTTATATACCATATTAAGTACTATTTTATATGAGTCTAAATAAATATTATGTATTCTATCCTTTTTTATTTTTTCATTCAATGATATTGAATTTGACTTCCAAAATGTCGTGATGTAGTTCCAATTTTATACAGGGATTCTTCCAACTTAGAGAACCATAAACCAATGAATAGTGTAAAACATCTCTAATTTTTTCATATGTAATTTCAACTACAAATGGATATGAGCCATGGTGTAGAAATATTTTACTCAAAACATTTTAACTATGATGTTTTATATCTATGTTTCATGTAATTATCAATCTATATCTAGTCTTTTAGATACCTCTAACAATTTTCTAGTATTACCCATTATCTTGAAAGCATATTTAGAAGACTTCAAACACCATTTTCAAAATAATTATCAATAAAAAAACCCAAAATAAAATAAGGATATTTTTTATAACACTACCATTCCCATGCATCTGCATACCATAAACACATATGACATCCAAATATCGTAGCTACATATCTCATATGCATTCAATAGAAAAGTTCAACACAATCCACTATCACTAAAACATACACATATCTACAGTATAGCCAAAAGGAATAGATATAAAAAGAAAGTCGTTAGCTAACTATATCACCCATATCCTATATATTTGGGGTTTACTCAGTACCTGAGAGATAATATAGGTATCAGTTTGGTTATCCGAATCAAGTGGTTTTGCTTAAAAATTTTAAAACATACAATGGTATATAATAGAACACAATCTCAGAATAGGGTTCACTTCCTACCCAAATTCCTATAAAATAAAATATAAGTGTCACATTATCAGCACCACATAATAAAAATCACTATCACCTCTAACCATATCATAACGAATAAAACAACCACACAATAAATTTGAGTTTTCAAACCACTACTTCCATTTCTAATTAAAATTAATATTTCAAAATATTTATAAAAACCTCATTAATTTTTCTATATAATATTATAATATTATTTTTAGAAACTTTTCATAACACTACTAACTACTTCAATATATTCCAATTACAAAGTAAAATTAGTCACTACATTGATTAAAATTAGGCAGTACTTCATTTATTCCATATAAACGCATTTATATTCCATGTTATTCAATTGCTTCATAAATTCAACCCAATAATATATGTTTGGTTAATACGAAACTATAATCACACCAATTTCTCTATATAACAATGTTAAACAAACTAGAATAATACCTTGTTCACTAACACATTTTAATAGTTATGAAACCACTGCACATTACTCAACCACATATTTAATTTAAAATAATAATAAATGAAATTACCATTTGTTAATCACTTTTTATCTTGTTACCACATCAAATTCCACCTATTAAATTGCTCAAAATACTACTATCTATTATATAATATTCTAAAAACAAATATGAAATAAACAAAAATAAAGAACCACATTGGTATAATTACTATCCATGACACGTATCCCTTGTATGTTTCAAATTCAATTATTTTTTAATTAGGGTAATTGTTTCTCTATACACAATGAGAAACTAATTCATTCTTAAACACATCAATAATAGCAAATAAAAGATATAATCTGAATCACTATCCTAAAATTAAATATTTAACTATATCATCAATAAAAAGGAATATATTTCACCTTCAAACACATGTTTCCACAATAGTCCTCCACCAAGCCAATAATAAAATAAATTATCATAAATAATCCATTATATCCACACATACACCACTAATAAATCTCCTAAATATCAAATATAAAGGATAATAGATGAAGAAGATGGAGGAAAACAACATTAAATCATGATGATTTGAACCCATGGGAAAAGGGGCCTAAGGATCCACTAATGGAATCTTAATCCACCAAAACAGATCCTCTAAGAAACCTTGGGTTTCCAAATTTATGAAAGGACTAATAGAAAGAATATATTCCCCTGGATATTTATTTAATAATTTATCTATCTAATACATGTAATGGTGACCTAAACTACATTGTGATTTTGTGAAGTCAATGTCAATTTAAAAATAATATAACCTTAATATAAAGAGCTCAAAAATATACACCAACAATTTCCTTTAATAAAACATGACTTTTACCATACCAATATTTTTTTAACAAAAAAATCCACGTTCTTTCAATATCTCTAAAAACTATAAGACAATCATGAAATATTGCTCGTCGAACTATATTTACATCCACCATGATGAAGGCCATGGATGTTTTAATTCTCCCTTGACTACCCATATAATGAGGCCCCAAATCCTCCCTCTCCAGAATGGAAAACAAATTCATGATCTCTTTATATCCCTCTCCCCCAGTGGAGACCTATTGATCTAATTGGACCTTCATTGAAGGACTTGTTTCTTCACCCACCCCCTCTGTCATCTGCCTCCTTTTCACCCATGCTAGAGATTCTGTTTCCTCATATCTCTCCAGGAATAGCGTAGGGGTTACCAAATCTCATATTCCCAATAGAGGCCTTCTTGGTGGATTCATGTCTTCATTAGTGGACCTTAGTGGTTATAATTTTCCTAGATCATCCTATGATCCCATGGTTTCAAAAAATTGTGTCTTCCTAGAAATTTTCTTTCTTGGAATAGGTGTCTTCTAATAATCACCCAGATTTTTGTATCATCCTCTCATTGAGATATGGCTTTGTTAAATCTTAGTTTCAATGCTCTGGATCCCTCAACAAATAGAATTTTAATCTATTCACATTGTCCTTGGGTGATCACTCTTGTTAAGATCTACCTCAGGCAGTGGTACATCTTAACCTTTCAGGATTCCCACTTCATTTCCTCAACATTTATTTCCTTCCCTCTATTAGTGATGTGGTAGGATATTTTCTATGTGAGGATGATCACACCTCCTTACAACATGACATCTCAATGGACCACATTTGTGCTGAAGTCGGATTATCCCCTCCCCAATCCAAATGCATTCTCCACAGGGAGGGTGATTTCTGTTGGTGGTATAAGTTTTTCTACTCCTCCTTAGCCCATTTTTTCTCTAGTTCCTAGCTTCAAGGGAACTCTACTAAAGCTTGTAGGAAATCTATGTTTTCTCCCCAAGCCCCTCTTATGGTTCCACCTCCATATCTTGATACTCATCCTTCATCACATAGCCTCATATATTCTCCCCCTCCTCCTTCCCCTTTGGTCTCCTTCCTCCCATCCAAATCCCCCCGACATGTTGAGAATGGTCTTTTTAATCTCCACCTCTTCTGTCCCACCTTCTCTCAGAGTCCCTGTCCCTATATCTTCTTCTTATTTTTCCCCTTCCATGTAGTATCCCCAAAGGGTCGACCTCTAGAGATCTACCAGTCATTGTTACCTCTAAATATTTACCCCCTTCTTTACCCAAGATTCCTCTTTCTTATTCAGAACTTCATTCTTCTAACACACGGAATGATATATCTAGGTCCTCTGACGACCCCCCTATATCCCTATATAATGCACACTATATGACTAATAATCCTTCTCATAGTATTACTGAACCAGATTCCTTGGCTACTATTATTTTTATACATTCTTCTCCCCTAGTGGATTCCAAAATAGATCTCAAAATAAATCCTCTTGAGAATCCTTAGAATACAATACAACATCATCCTCATCTGTAAGCATCAAATCCAAAAATAAACCTTATCTAATGATCTCCCGCCTCCAATGGAATGATTAGGGATTGGGTTCATGATTCAAAACTGATTTCAAATCTAATGATATCTATAACTCTCATTATTCATGGTAGTAGTCTTTGAACCCAATAAACATGAATGAAATATTTCCTTCTTCGCATGAAAAATTGGTGCTCATGATTTCATGCAATCAGGTTCAATAAATTTACGCATATGGTTATTCTAGACACCCAATGTCATTGTAAATTTATTATTTTCTTCAGATCAATTCATCATGACTAGAATCACCATGTGAGTGAACTACATGTACTTTCCATTCGAATATGGAAAATGTGAAGCTCGGGATAGAGAGTCCATTCAGAACGACTTGTAGAGGTTCAATCCAAGGGACCTTCCCTTGTTTGTGGTGGGGGTACATAAATGTCATAATGAATAAAAGAGAAAAAAAGAGTCATTCTTCTTACTCTCGAATGGAAATTCGGGACTATATATCATTCATGTCCTATAATGGTCTCTCATACCTTGGTTACTAAGGTGATCGCTTCACTTGGAGTAGCAATCAGAAGGGGGGCAGTCACACATGGAGTCTCTAGGATTGTTGTTTCATGAATGGTAATTCCATGTACTATTTCCCTAATATTAAGGTCTCTCGCCTCTTTAAAGGTCTCCTAGATATTTCTCCCATTATCATGCCCCTATCTACCAGATAACATAACAGAGGTCACTTCATTTTCTCCGGCCTATAGTTCTTTAATTTAGTGTATAATAAAGTTTTGGGTATATCTTGGACAAAACTAGTGAGGCAATGTGTATGGACCCATCCTCACATGAAGCTCTGGTGGCCCAAGGGTGACCTTCAATCCTTTGTTTCTAACCTGCCCCTGCATTTTCACTACACTGAAATAATGAAAGATGATATTGAGCTTATACATATCATTTTGGAGAACAACATGAATGGGGATATCTTCAATGATATTTCTTGTAAGTGGAACACCTTGGAAGATATTAAATTTTAAATAATTGTGATCGGCATTCAATAAATCTAGGTTCAAATGTTTCAAGGCAAGAGATAGGAATAAATCATTTTTCCATTATAGTGTGAAAGAAAGGAAATAGTTTATAAAGCTAAAAATTATATTGGAAGGCAGAACCAACATGGATGACCATAGCGTGGTGGGAGGTTTGGATAAATTTCACATCCAATCATTTCTCATGGGTCCAGACCATCGCATTCAAATAGGCTATCCATGGAGAAATGAATATATGTTTTACGCAATTCCATGTAAGGTTTCTGCCTAGGATAATATTTTCTTTATGTTTTCACTGGAGGAGCAGTAGTTCTTTGAGGTGATGATCAGCCTCAACTCAGAAAGTTCAGCTTATGGAGATAGTTTCTCAGGTTAATTCTATGGTATTTCATGTAACTTAGTTAGGAGAGAACTTGTTGACGTAGTGTAAAGGCTTTTTTCAGGGTGGTTATATTCCCTGCATGGCCTATGATACTACTCTAGTATTAATACCAAATGTTATGTATCTGTCATTGCTTCATCAGTACCTCCCTATAAGTATATTAAAATTTCCCTACAAGTTCAGAGAAAACATTATCAATAGAATAATATCAATGCTCCCCCCTTTTATTTTATTGGAAGAGAAACCAAAACTGCAAATATGGCCTATAAAAGCGCTAGAAATAGTTATTTATAGTGGTGAAAAAGTGTTGTTAATATCAGTAAAGATAAAGGGGGTCCCTTTTATCAATGCTAAAAAAAATTGATAAAGTCCCCTTTTATCAACACTAAAACATTATCGGATAAAAAGGGTCTTTTATGAGCGGTAAAAATAGCACTGATAAAAGGGGTCTTTTATTAGTGCTAAAAAAGCACTGATAAAATGGTCTTTCATCAGCACTTTTTTAAAAGCATTGATAAAAGTCAAAATAATTAAAAAATATATTTTAATCAGATCCACCTCTTTAACAGCGCTAGCCACCCCCCCCCCCCCCTTAACAGCACTAGCACCGCTCTGCACATGCCCGCGCACCACTGCCTCCCTCAGGATTCAACCTCGAGACCTCTCCCCTACGTACCTGGACCCTTTACCACTCCCCCTTGTTGCATTGTTCTCTATTTAATGATATATCTATATATTTATATATATTTACTTCTATTTATTTGTATATTAATATAAATTTATATTAATATACATATATATATATATAATTCTATCAATATATATATATATATATATTCATATTTTAATATATATTTATATCTATTTATTTATATATATATTTTTTGTTATATTTATTTATCTTTATATTTATTCGTATATTAATATATAATTATAGAATTAGTTTAAAATACATTTATAAATTTTTTTGTGTGTTTATAAATAAATAAATACATACATATATACAACATACATACAACATACATACACATATATATTTTATATATACGTGTGTATCTATAAGTATTATTATAAAATATATATATATATATATATATATTATAAATTCATACATATATTCATATGTTAGAATACATAGATAATATATATCATTTTGTTAATACAGAAAAACACTAATACACATACACACACACAAACACACATTACATAGGTATATAAATATACATATATTTGTTTTGTTTTTCATTGTGTGATATATTTATATATTTATATACATTTCATTACATTTTTTATCAATATATACATATATATATATGTGTGAATATATAAATATGATTATACATATTAATATTTATTTACATAGATTAAAAAATAATTATTTATATACATATATTAAAATATGTAGATAAACATATTTATGTTTGTCAATACACACACAAATTTATTTTTATATATATATAAACATTATATACACATTAATTATATATGTATATGTATATAAACATTAATTCAATTTCATTTAAATAAAATGGATAATATTTCTTATTTCGATAAGGCTTATATATTTAAAAATATACTTTATATATAAATATGTTTAATTATTTATTTATAAAATTAAATTTTGATGTGTGAATATATAAAAAATATGTATATATCATTATATATTTGATTAAAAATAACATTACTGTTGAAATAGAGGGTTCCCTAGACTCAACTATTCAGTGCTTTTGATTACCATATCGTGTTTATAGTTATCTATACATGATGTCTTCTTTCCATTATAGTGTAGAATTTTTTGCATCCACTATTGAAATGGTAATTTCCAAAGATTAATTGTCATATCGTAAGGTTATAGAGGTCCCCATGCTATAATGAGAACCTCTAGATACTATGACATTAATCTTAAATATGTGTTCTATGGTTTAGATGCATCTTACTGATTGGACACAGTAGATGTTTGACTATCTAGTGTTGGGGGCTCATAATCATTGAGACTTCTTCTCATGAAGTTCTCACTTGGTGGTCTCCAGAAGTTATATCATGAGGACAGACCTGTCAATAGGAACACCACATGTTTTGGGTGTCATTGGATTTTACTATCCATGATCATGTGTAATGGTCTCCAGACATGAGATATTTACCAATGTATATCATTTGATTTTGTACTTTGATGAAAGTTGAAATCCATGGAAATGAAGTTGTGGAGAGGTAGTTTGGGTTGTTTGCGTTACTAATGGCATGGCATTGGTTAAATGGTCAAGAAAGGATTTATCACTTCCGGGTTAAGGAAGTAATATATCTCAGGCCATGTTGATAAGGATAACAGTACCATTATAAGACCATGGACATGGATGTCAAGGGTAAATCCATCGAGTTAAATCAACAAATAATAAAGCATGAAAAGGGTGATAACATGAGAGTTTGTCCTGCTTTATGAGATATTACAAACAATGAGATTATATTACATAGTGTGTGTTCATAGGTTGGTTTTCACTTCCGGGATAATCCTTATCTCTCCAGGGTCTATGATGGGTTGTTAGATCCCCCTCTTGGTCTGTGAATACTATTCACTACTATCGAGGTGGGGGCCTAGAGGGTCACACACAATAGCGTATTCAAGAATCTGCCATATCCAGTTGAATAAGAGTTTCGGACATGGTGGGCCATACCACTGGGGTCCGAGATTTGTCTACAAAAATGACCACCAATGCAATAAATAAATTCTTACTATTTGAGTTAAGGATAATGAGTATCGAATTTATTTATTAAATGTATTTATGAGTTTTAAGTAAATACATGAAAAATATTAATTAACGAATATTAAATTCTTCATGTTTCAATTAATTTTTATGGGAAAGACAAGTCATGTTTTGGAATCAATTATTATCATGTATTATATTTAATATATTACAAGTAAATGATAATAATATTTATAACTCATTTTAGTAGTCATAAAATTTTGTTGATAGTGTGTTAAGTATTCAGGGTTGGTGAGGCGATACCGATTATTTTAATTAACCACTATAAATAGTATAGGAGAGGATATTTCCAAACACTATTCATGAAACTTCTCTCTCTTCTCCTCTCTCCCATGATCTAGAGAGAGATGATCTGGTTCCAAGGAGCTTGCATATAGCTCTCTCCCTTAGGTGTATCTAGCAAAGAGGTGCAGTGGTCGTTGGAGCGTCAAAGGCATTGTCACAATTCCATGCTAGCACCCGAATTACAACAAACGGCGCTCCCGCAAATTTCTTGAAGTGAGTGTGGATGATCTAGAGGAGTTCAATCTTGGATTCTTCAAGCAGTTATCAACAATGATGAGCAGACATCATGGGTAACTTCATAATTAAACCAGTTACTTTATGGTTTATTTTTACACTTAAAATACTTCACACGAGATCCTAGGTTTTAACCGTGCTTCTCTTCACCAACATCGACAAGTTTATGTCGATTATCGGTGGATGATTTTTAAAAACTAGCCTGTTTGGGGCTTCCGCTGCATGCCCAGTTCCAACAAGTGGTATCAAAGGGAGCACATGTCAGTTTAAAGCCAAGAAAAATTAAATTTTCATTAAGTTATAAAGAGGGAATCGATACGGTCCCAATGTCGCAGACTGCATTTTAATCTGATACCAGATGAGCATTCTACAGTCATCTGAAGTTTTAATTTTAGATTAAAACCAAAAGTTTAATAAGGTTCTAAATTGATGTACCAACTGTATCTAAATCAGTTTACACCAGAATAGTAATTTATGGTGAGTACTGTTAAATATTATTGTTATAAAAATTTTATAACAATAATAATATTTTAATTATATTAATAATTTTATTATTACAATATTATATTATAATAATATTTTATTATTATAATTTTTTAAATTTTCTAGTCTAAATATAAAATTTAGAATTTTTTTTAAAGCGAGGGGAGACCTACCTTGCAGGTCTCGAACTTTACAAAAAAAGGAATGGAAGACTTAATAAAAAAAGGGAACCAAAAACTTTCAAAAAAAGGAAAAAACAAAGGGGGCGGAGGACTTGCATGTGAAGGTCATAATAAAAAAAAGTGGGCCATAGGGTTGGGGGTCGATCGACCCCCTTGTTCAGCCGTAGTGTGCAGCGCCCCGGAGGCCGCATCCTCCTTCCCAGAGGAACTAGCGCACCAGGGCTGCTGGTTCTCCTCCTTCGCCGCTACAACATGGTAGCCCACACCCAGCCAGCAACCCCCTAATCCCCTTAGCCTCCTAACTTTTAAATTTAGGCACACAAGACCACACAACACCCTACACCCATGTGCCGATCGCAGAACCCCGGGCTGCCTCTCCATTTCCCTTTGGCCACTCTGGACTCCCGCACCAGGCGCAGGTGGCCTCTTCCCTTCCTTACCGGCAGAGTGGGCTCCCCACGAAACCGGCGTCGAACCTGGCGCAATGTGCAGTATCCCCATGGCTATCCCCATCAACCTATGTCTGAAGGACCACCCTCCTCTCACACAGGCTGGTGAACCAGGACAGCCCGTCTATTTCTGGTTCTACGCCATACCAGCAGCATTCTGCTGCTCTACCCTGTAGAGTCGAAGCGCACGACTAACCACCTTCTCCCCTTCCTAACCAGGTTAAAGCCCATAACAAATCAGCAACACACAACTTCCACTAAGGCCACCTCCTATCTTCGGATGTGGTGGAATTGACCTGGCACGCCTCCTCACCTAGCCCATGACACCCTGACCTCCCGGCACCTCCCCTCTGTTTTCAGCTTCCCCATCCAGCCTCGCTCTCGATTCGTCTTCCTCCCACAACGCAGGCCGCTGCACCAGGTCGACGCTGACCTTACAACCTCCTCTGTCAGGCCAGATCCAGTCTCCAACAAGAGGTAACCATCTAGACAACACGTGTATGCCTCAAAACAGGTCCAGGCAGGTTGGCCCAGCCCAAGACGGGCTTGAGCAGACCCTCCTGGCCCAGAATGCCTCTGCATGGGGTTGGAGTAACCCAGACTGGGCCTGCACAGGTTCGCCCCAAACCACACAGGCCCTACCTGAGGTTTATAGGGCTCGGGTACTTTTATTTGAATAAAAAATTAATTAAATAATTAATCTAATTTCAGTTGAGAATTAAATTAATTAAATATTAATTTTTTGGTTATTAAAATTTAGATACGATGTAATTAATTTAATTGGGAGATTTATCAAATTAATAAATTAATTTAGTTGTTAGTTTTAAAATTAAATTAATTAATTGGGACCCAACGACGTTAAATTGAATTAAAAAACAAGAGTGAAGTTTTTAATTCAATTAAATTCCCTCATGTTTATTTTAATGCAAGTTTAATTTTATTCTACGTTTAGTTTATATATACGTGAGTTAAAGCATATACTAGTCATGAGTCATGGACCTACCAATTTATGTTTGGTGCGTTTATTTAATTTAATTATTTAATTATTGCATGGTATTATAATAATTAGTTTAATTTTATTTATAGGCGATCTGCATGTTGTCTCAAGTGTCATTATATGTATAAGGGCCTACACACCCATTTTTAGAGTCATATTTTATACCTCAACACCACTTCGCCTACGTGTGAGTACAATTGTATAATGACGAGACGAGGTATGACACACTTTGCGCCATGTGACGATGACACACCAGACATGAGTTGAATGCATTAGATGAACAGATGTTTCTATTCATGTTGCAAGCCACATGACTAAAGTTACTTACCCCTAGGGTTTCAGTTGGTCCGTTATTCAATCAATGGATCATCCATTAGAATTATCTCATGATCAGGTTTTTCATTTTATTTATGCATGGTTTATTGTTTTTTAAATGTGTAGTTAGAACGTGATCACACTGAATAATAATAAACAAGCATGTAAGATAAAATTAACATGGGACGCGATATATTTTTCTATTTCATGCATGATCAGTTTTGAGTGTGATCATAGAGTACATGCTTATAAAATAAAAATTCATTTCTTTCATCACATTAAAAATAATAAAACCCTCAAAGATATATTAAGTCATAACCACCTTCCTTCATTAATGTTTGAAAAAAACTGGTTGTTTGAGGTGTCAGTTGTAACGACCTGGAACCGAACAGCCACCCAAACAGTGCTAAATGGGTTGGGTGCCACTACCTTAGGCACACCTCCCCGAACTCTAAAGGCTGCAGACTAGCAGCGAAGGTCTGATAGGTATAGTGGGGAGGCTATACCCTCTCGAAGGATAATAATAATGGTTTCGGTCCATGTATAATAGTAATGATGCAGTGGAATAAATGACTCAGCAGACTCGAACTAGACCCGCAGAGTGGAAGCACATTCAATATCAATAAACAGCGGAAGCAATAATTATAAAAATCGTAGCGAAAATAAACACAAACTCCACTGGTGCTCAACGGTCACCATGGAGTTTCACCTGCTTCGGCCAATGCCGAAATCTTTATCATGTAACCTGGCACCATGTGCCCCCTTTACACCACGTGTCTCAAGTACCGACGTCCCAATGGCATGTCCAAGAATAGTTAGCCAGCAGCCTGTGCCCCCTGACACCTTGTGCCTCAAGTACTGACGTCACGAAGGCACGCCCAAGAATAACCCGGAGGAACAGTGATGTCTGTCCTCAAATAAGTACCAGAGGGATAGCGATGTCTTCCCTCAAATAATGTAACCAGAGGCAAAAGGATTTATACCCTCAAATAATGGCATGCCTTTTCCCCCAACCCGATAGCCTCAATGTTATCACCTGAAGGTTTCTCACCTCCCACGTGGTTTTCTACGGCAAGTACCCCCAACAAAGGTACCTAAAAAATATCAACGGGGGCGACTACCCACATGAGTGGTCAAAACCACCTCATCATGGAGTATCTCTATGTGCACACTACTCAATGTTCTGGGTGAGAGATAATCACCAAATGGTACCTAAGACACCACACATATAACACCTCGTGTCCCTAAGACCATGACGCTCATGTCTGATGGCCTCGTTATATAGGTAACTCGGGCCATGCCCAACCGGACAATCATACTACCTCAAGATGACGTCCTTGATGCCCAATCTCGTGGTCAAAACCACCCAATGTAACCTAGGACAAGCCCAACCAGTGATCAGAAACACTCAAGAATATATGTGCCATGCGCAACACCACCAAAAAGGTCTAGCATATGCAATTCAGCAATTTCATATATAACATATTTAAACAGAAAAAATAAATAGGAAAAATATTATAAACAGTAAATTTTCACTATGAAAGTTGTTGTCCCATACCAGCACTGAGGTCTTGAATGCCTCTTACAAAATTATATCAAGTTCAATAAAACAAACTCAACAGTTTAAAGCAATCTTATTCTAATATTACCATTTTGGAATCCCCTGGCCAAAATGAACCGATGAGCTACGACGCCTCACCCGGCCTAACTTAGCAAAACTAGTAATAGGTCATACACATATGCATCCCATAGGTCCAACAATCAGTTCAATACGTAAAAGTAGATAAAACGGGTCCCGGTCAAAATACATGAAAATGCGTCGAAGGCCGTGTCACCCAAATGACCACGAAAACACAAAAATAGGTAATAAACACCTACCTGAGACTCGTACGATGCTACTCCTCCGGTAACAGCCTCCAATTATGTCTAAAATGTGGTATATCTATAAAAGAATCAAAACATCTCAAACCCCTATAACTCATTCTAGAAACAAAATCAAGCAAAACGGATCAATAGGAATCAAGGCCTTACCGAGGGGGTTCTAACACATCAAACTGTGATCGAATCTGACTTTGGACGAAGAACCGGGAGAGGAATTGAGTTCTGGCCAGCTTGGTTCGTGAAACTCGGCAAAAATATGTGTTCTGCCTCCAAATGAGGATACTGCTCGTTTTAATGCAAAAAAACTACACTGCATGTACTTTATGACTACATGCCATGTATATCATTTAATTATTCATATGGCGGCTAGAATTATACCGACTTACTTTTCAGAACTTTCCTACATGAGTACACAGCGTGTACCTAGGGGTACACGGCGTGTACTTGGTTTATCTTCCCTTCATCGCCTACTTATCCACACTCCATGTATATCCCTCATACATGACCAGACTACACAGCGTGTCTAGGAGGACACGACGTGTACTTCGTTTCAACAAATCTACCTGGCCAACAGGCTTACATGCCATGTATGGCCTCCACATGGGCAGACTACACAACATGTCCAAAACTACATGCCATGTAGTAAGAAATTTCTACCGGTCATCACACGACATGTACTCGGCGAGCACACGACTGATCACTCTCTTAACATATACAGTGTGTGTACATAAAGTACATGGCGTGTAGTCTGTAAAATTCCAGAAACTACCCATTTTCTCTAGTTTCATAAAAAACAAGTCAAAATTCAAACAGGGTTAGGATTTGACCCATTCTAAAAACCCAGTTTTTTACATCGGTCATGCCATAGCTGAGGGTTACTCTTACTACTGGGGAGTCCTTATAAGAATAATGGGTTAATTTAACTAAAAATTCAGCAAGGAAATATCCATATCTAGTTTGTTGTAATTTTAGAGTCAAGCATTGAGTAAATCAAGTTCTGATTTTAAGAAGATGGGACATCACTCAACAGATAAAAGAACCACAATTTAAGGTGGTCAGTCAACCAAAAACCTACCTCAAACCGTCCAAGTAGTGGTGTATCCATAGCTTGTAGACTATTAGGGGTGGTTCCAGGATCCTTTACATTAGAATACTCAAGCGACAGAGTATTCTGATTCTAGCATAGAGTGTTCCTAGAATCTGATAAAATAGTGAGAGACATTAAATGATTTATGTAATTAATTCAAATTTCTAAACCAGTAATCTCGATAAAAGACATTCATAGGCTAAAATTAATTTTCTAGAAAAATGGAAAGTTATACTACAAGTTTAAACTACGCTAAATATTGGAAAAAGTAAATGTCCACACTAACATGAGTATCCATGAAAATTATATGCACATGGGCATAGTACTATGATATAGGAAACTCAATGTACCAGTTTGCCCAACATTGTTAAACTACCTCAATAAGCGAGGGTGAAATTTCTTACATGAGACTAATGTACAAAACATATGATAGTTATATCATTATGCTTCAATCAATGTTCAGTGTCAGTTTTTTTCACTATAATAGGACATGGATGATATAAACATGAAGTCTCATATCCAAGATGTTTGCAAGGAGAAAGTGAAGCAATGATATGAATAAGGATATGGTAACACCAAAATGTGTAAATTGAAAGATTGATCATGATCATTAAATGGATCACTTTCCCATATAATTTTCACCACATTACTCAAGTCTCTTTTTAAGTTACAAAATGAACAAGTATTGAGTAAGCACTCCATTATCTATCTAGGTTAGGTTTTCCAAGAGAATAAGAATAAAATATAGTTAAGTTTTAATTCTTATAGTGAATAAATTGAAAGAAAATTTGAAAAGATAAAAGGAATTTAATGCCAATGACACATTCTTGACGTACTTAAATTAAGGAGGTGTTAACAACGGTTATTTGTACTCCATATTATGAAATAATATTATGGAAGTTTAAAAGCAATAAACAGATTTAAAGAAGCATGTTGTCACTTATACATCAGGAATATTCATCAGTGTAATGTTTCTTTTTTACAACTTGGGTATTTAATACTATATGATTTTTACATATGTGTATTTAAATACATTTCCCAATTAAGTATAGAAATATTACAAGAATTTAGGTGTATTCTCCAAGTGGCTGCAAAAGGGTGATACCTAAGACAGTGGTGAGAAGTACATGACTTCTCAATTTCCAAGTGAAAGATTTATGTTGAACTATTATTGAGTATAACCATAAAAATTAATCTCATGTGTCCTTGGATGCAAGGAGACATTCTTCCTGGTTCTGGAATGAATGATATTTTTGGTAAACTCAATCATTAGTTCAGTGATATATGAATCATAAGCAATTAGTGATGAATATAAATGTAAGAATTATACCCAGTTGTGACAAGATAATTCCTTGTCAAGTAATACTAAATGTGAATGTCATAAATATACCAAGAATGGTATTTAGGCTCGTAATAGCTAAATACTTTTTTCTATTACCGACATCTTTATTTTGGACAAATGAGCCTTTAGAAATAAAGGTATGTCACAAAGATTTTGGAAATAGTTCAACACGCATGAACTATTCCAAGTATAAGTTAGAGGTATATATACTTCATAAGACTACTTTTTTAAGTAATTACAGAATAATAAAGTGAAGTTTATGAATGGTCAGAAGATATGATTTGCTTTTGGTTAGGATACCGAAGAATATCTTGACCAATCATTCATTAATCATGATAATATAGCGTAACATAATTCCTAAGTGCACATTACCTTATCGACATCACGACATTGATGTTAATGAAGAGGATTGATGATGTAGTCTTACATATCAACATTTATCAACAAAATTTTTCATGGAGTAATTCTTAAACAGACATTTTATACATTAAATAATTGATGTAAGTAATATGAATGTTGCCACTAGCAGAAACTTCTATTATATTTCATGAAATGCTTAGCAAGTAATGGCGTAATCGCCTAATCATATTCCATCTATAATTAAAAAGGGATATCATATGATTCTTAGTATGATGTAGATTCATTATGTCATAAGGACATGTGTTTGGATGAAAATAGTTTGTTTGGACATAAACAAACTTGTATGAAGACAAACACATTGTGCATTTAGTGAAATAATCCAAATGGTTGCTTAGGATATTACATAAATCCCTAAGATATTAAAGTTGTAGTCAAGTAATGGACTGTATATCTATATGAGGGTTTACATCTCTATTAGAGATAGTGGGAGCTATATTGACTTGTGTTTAGTCAAAGCTAAATATGCACAAGAATTTCTTATAGGAACTGGTTCCACAAGTGCATGTGGAATAGAGTTTGTTCCAGACACACATAATGTGTAGGGAGGATTAAACCATGGTGATGGATTTTATATTCACCACGGTCGGTGATCTATTATTCAATGTGAATAATATTTCCTACAAGTAAGAAGTATATGGAAATTAGCTAAATTTGATAAGACCAGCTAAAATTCAATTAATGGATTCCATGTATCAATGTGAAAAGTTTCTTATTATTTTGAATATTGTGGTGGGTATTCAAGTGAATTGATATAGGTATGGTACAAGCGTAGTACTAATAAGTCTCGATTGGTTTGACCAAGTCATTATACCTAAATCCATTATAGTTTTACTTATCATAGCTTATAACTATGATCAAATTATTTAGCAATGGATTTCATGACCATTAATCATGGATGGTGTCTATACGACGCAACCAGAAAGGGATGGTCACATCACAGAATGATAATAATGGTTCCATGTTATTGAAGTCTGGTTTAGGACTAAAGGAAGCAAAAAGATCGTAGAATAAACATTTGCAATAGATTTTTTCCATGTGTCTACTAATGGTTGGTGGGAGTGCTAATGTTTTCTAAGAAAAATAAGTTTGGAAACATATGGAAAACACATTGGCCTTAGAGTTAGTTAAGACCAAGATGAAATTCATTCTCTAGTTTTTCACTTAATGTAACAACCTAAGTTCTAGGGAACATGATCTACTATGGTATATCTATAGGTTTATTTCTTCTAGTAAATCATACATATAGTGACATTGTATTGAACAATACAGGTTGGAACAATTCAAGAGATGAATTGTTTCCTTTGTCATATGGAAAAATATCTCTGTGTTGACATGTCTGGGACATGGGAAGTGAAATGTGTGGAGTTGAAATCCATACATCGAAGTGATGGATCAGTCACATATGCCATAATTTATAAGGTAAATTTTACAATATGAAAATATCAATTATATCTAGAATCACTATAAGGGATATAGTCAGAACTATCTAATTGTACTTTTCTAAGTACAAATGATATGTACATGGTATGTGGGGAAGAATGGATACTAGGTTTTGGGGATAAAAACTAGTTAGTCATAGATCAATGTGATATACTATCGTAGTAAGGATAAAAGACTATGAGTGAGACAGGATCATAAAATCTTGTGGTATCCATACCTACAAATACTGAGTATTTTGCAGCGTCTTAGGAAGATAAGAACCAATTAAATGCAACAATTTGTTCCAGTTGTTGGAATCACACCTAGTAAGAAAAGTATTATTATAATGTAAATTATGATATTCTTACAAGACAAGATGTCAAGTTATAAGAGTGGAAAAAATGGATATGCTCAGGATACCATCTCTTGAGAAGTTTTACTCATATAGATGAGGTCACAATAGCAGAACAACCATGCGGCGCAACCATGGAAAACCCAGTAGCTAAAGCCATTACTCAGTAGAAACATGATGTTCATCATGTGAGTAGCTAACAAGTTTGGGTAGAATGTTGGCTCTAGTGCAAGTGGGTGTGTTGAAATTATAGGTTCCCTAGACCCAACTATACAGTGATTTTGATTTTTATATCATGTATATAGTAAGATATACATGATTTCTTCTTACCATTATAGTGTAGACTTTTCGGCATCCACTATTGAAATGGTAATGTCCAAAGATTAATTTTCATATCAAATTGTTATAGTTTTTCCCATACTATAATGTGAACCTCTAGATATTAGGAAATTAATCTTAAATATGTGATCTATGGTCTAGATACATCTTACTGATTGGAAATAGTAAATTTTTGACTATCAGGTGTTGGGGGTTCATAATAATTAAGACTTATTCTCATTAAGTTCACAGTTGGTGATCTCCAGTAGTGAGATCATTAGGACTGACCTTCCAATAGGAACACCACATATTTTGGTTGTCAATGGATATTCTTATCTATGATCATATGTAATGGTCTCTAAACTTGAGATCATTACCAATGTATGTCATTTGATTATTTACTTTTATGCAAGACGAAAACCATGGCAATGAAGTCGTGGCGAGGTAGTTTGTGTTTGGTGTGTTATTGGTGGCATGGAATTTGTTTAATGGTCAAGAAAGGATTTTTAGCATCCAGGTTAAAGAATTAATATATCATAGGCCATGTTGATAAGGATGGAAGTACCTTTATAAGACCATGTCCATGACATTCAAGGGTAAATCTGTCCAGTTAAATCAACACATAATAAAGCACGAAAAGGGCGATGACACGAGAGTGCGTCCTACTTTATGAGATATTACAGACAAATAGATTATATTACACAGTGTGTGTTCGTTGGTTGGTTGTTACTGCTGTGACAATCCTTATCTCATTAGGGTCCATGATGGGTTTCTAGATCCCACTCTTGGTCTGTAAATACTATTTACTGCTATCAAGATAAGGGCCTAGAGGGTCACACATAATAGCGTATGCAAGAATCTACCCTATTCAGTTGAATAAGAGTTTTCGACTTGGTGGGCCCCACCACTAGGGTCTAGGATTTTTCCAACGAAAAACGATCACCAATGTAATAAATAAATTCATATTATTCGAGTTTAAAGAATTGAGTATAGAATTTATTTATTAAATGTATTTATGATTTTTAAGTAAAAACATGAAAAATGTTAATTGACGAATATTAAATTATTCAAGGTTCAATTAATATTTATGGGAACAATGAGTCATGTTTTGGACTCAATTGTTATCATCAAATATATTTAATTTATTAAAAGTAAATGATAATAATATTTATGACTCGGTTTAGTAGTCATAAAATGTCATTAATAGTGCGTTGAGTATTCGGGGCTGACGAGACGATACCGAATATTTTAATTAACCACTATAAATAAAAGTGGAGAGAAGATTTCCAAACACTATTCATGGTTCTTCTCTCTCTTCTCCTCTATACCATGATATAGAGGGAGATGCTCTGGATCCAAGGATCTCGGATTCAGCTCTCCCTCTCAGGCGTCGCTAGTGAAGCGATGCGGTGATCGTTGGAGTGTCGAAGGCATCATCGCAATTCTATGCTAGCACCCAGATTACGAATAACGGTGCTCCCATATATTTCTAGAAGCATGTGTGGATGATTTAGATGATTTCAATGTCTAATTCTTCAAGCATCGATCGCCAAAGAAGAGCAGACATCGTGTGTGACATCAGAATTAAACCATGCACTTTACAATTTATTTTTGTCCATAAAATCCTTCACGCGAGATCATCGGGTTTGACCGGGCTACTCTACACCAACGTCGACAAGTTTATGTCGATCGTTGGTGGATGATTTTTAAAAACCCACATATTTGGGGCTTCTACTGCACGCCTGGTTCCAACAATTACATTGTGAAAAATGAAAAAATTTCAAATCCATAATATCAAATCGACACCCTAATCAAGATTTATGGTTGTTTGAAGTTTGAGTTACTTTTTTCAACTTATTTTAGATCTTTTATTAATTTCTTGATTTTTTCTATCTTCAAATTGTTATTAAATGATTATTAGTCGATGATAATTAGAAATTTTTTAATTAATAATATTTTTTAAAATATCTTTAATCAATTTTCACTAAATTTATTATATATTAAATGTAAATGTCTATTTATAAATATCTAAAACATATTTAAAAAATATATTTTATAATTATATAATTATAAATATATTTATATATTAATACATTATTTTTAATAATTTTTTTTGAAATATGCCCTCTAACAGTGCTAGTAAAAAAACATTGATAAAAAACCACATTTGTCGACACTAATAAAAAACACTAACATAAGGGTCCCCTTTAATAGTGCTAAAAAACACCGATAAAGGTGGAACATTTATCGGTGCCTGATAAGGTGGTATTTTTAATAGCACTCTTTTTAGCGCTGTGAAAATTACCCTTTATCAGCTCTTTTTTTAGCATTGTTAAAGGGTGCCACTGTGGAAACCCAGATTTGTGGTAGTGAACATGGCTTAATTAGAGGAAAGTCTCTTTTGGGTGCTAATTATATGACCTAGTAAATGATAAGAAATATCAACTTGAAGGTGGTTGGTCCCAATGCAGTTATTAATCTTGACATAGAAAAATCTTACAATATAATCAAATGAAGTTTTATTTTAAAATTTATATCATGCATGGGATTTTATCCATTTTCCCCTATCCTCCTGTACAGGTATATCATTTTTACATGGATTTCAAGCCCTTAACCTGAGAATAATTTTTGGTTCTTTAAATCAGTGCGGGGTCTCAGGTAAGGTGATCCATTGTATCCTAGATTATTTATTATGATGAATTTCTCTCTATGTAATTTAATTAATAAAATCTTTCATGATGGAAACACTCTTCCATACTGGTGCACACAAAATTGTAGTGGAGATTCCCATATCATGTACATTGATGATACTAAAATTTATCTTAATGGAAGTAGAAGATATATCTATGGAATGAACACAGTTCCTGATAAATACTATTGCTGGAGCAACCGAGTGGTTAACTGCCAGAAGAGAAACATCTACCATTCGTCATGGTGCACAGAAAGTAGGTATTGTTCTATGGAGAGGAAAGTGGAAATTTATAGGCGGAGTTTCCTGAAGAATTAACAAGGTGGACCAATATCTTCTATAATGATTCATATTCAAAATTTTAACATGATGTTCAACAAGATAATCCCCAGGAGGAGACCACAACCACAATTGGTTTTTTAAATTAATAGGGTGAGCACAATTTCAAATATGTTTAGAGTGTTTGTTGATCTGTCCACCAAGGCCTTCTTGGGTTCTTCGTTCATTGACCTCTGGTTTCATGGTGCTCAGAGAAACAACATCAAGAACAAGTCAAGGTCGATCATTTTTGCAGTGGGGTGCTATTGCATCTTGAAAGAAAGGATTAAAGATCGATTCGAGGGTCTCTCATGATTGAGGCTCGATCTCATGGTTGGTATCAGTATCTTATTGATTAAAATGTCTCGACGTTAAATAGAATGGATAGTTTCTCCCTCACTCGGGTTCCTCTCAAGCACCATCACCCCCTCCCCTCCCCCGACAGTCTTCAGGGACACTGGGTTTGTTGGAATTCACATATAAGCAGAACAAAAATGAATATGAATTGTTCCTGTAGCTTGGGTGTGATGCATGGTGTGGTTATTGTTTGATATGTTAAGGGATATTTTGTTATGGAATTCACTACTTTCTTTGGTTCTAGTGAACCCCTTTCATCTGAAGCTAAGGTGCTACAAATAGGTCGTGAACACTATAGTAATGTTGATATCATCTTGGATACTGTTAAAACAGAATCCAAAATTATATACGACTCCCATGACTTTTGTGTTACCCCCTATACGGTCTCCTATCATATTCATAAGTTTATAACACTCATTAACAATGGAACATAAATTACTCATACTTGGGGTGAGGGTAATAAAGAGGTGTATTTTTGGCTTCCAAGACCACTTAAGGTGAGTGAGTAACGTTTTTCACAATTTTGGGCTCTCCTACACCTGAAGGTATTGTCATAGTTATTTGTGATTCTCTTGGGCTTCATTAATTTAGGCCCTAATTGTTTTCAATTGTTCATCTGTTACTTCAAACTCTATCCCTTTTTTTATTTATTATTAATAAATTGATGATGATTATTATATTAGATACCTCTCAAATGATTCTTATTCTAGATATTTAAAACAAAAACCAAATGATAAACAGCTTAAGAATTGATAAAATTCCCTTTCAGATACCTATAAAATAAGAATCATTCCATCACTAATTCTAAAACAAAATATGTAAAGATAAGTTTCACCAACAAATTCGTCACATAATCAAAACACATTCTATAATAAAACAAGGGTTGAATCAAAATAGACTATAGATCTGTCATCTATGGATATAATCCCATTGTATATTCCAAGAAGCCATTGCCCCCCCTAATTTTTCACGAAAGTAATGACTCATACCCATGAAACATTCTCTTGAAAATCCAAAATCTACACCGACCACTCCACAAACATTGTATACTCCTCAATATCAAACTCACCCAATTAATGACATGGGTGTCATCGTGAATATATCTATGATGCTATAATAAATGTAAATCATATTGAATTAAATCCATATGGGGTGGAAGTTAAAACCAATACACCACCTCACTTACTCACTCAAACACATCAAATTTTATGAAAACCCATATAAAAATAATAGTATCACTACCAAACTCTACATCATAAAATTAGGATATACTTTTAAAAACACGTGATCACACAAATAAAACACCAATGGTCATAAGATCAATTCCATTTCTTACATCTAAAAATCTTGGGTAGAATTGATCCCCACACAAATAACATTCACATTCTCTATCATACTCTACAGCAAAACTGGTTGAATGATCATTGAAACCCCAACCAAAATCGAGTAAAATAGAGATCAACCATACCACCCACACAATTCCTCAAGCAGTTCCATTCCAAAAGATGCTTGATAACGATTATTATAAGAAAAATAAACTTATGAAAGATAATTCAAAAAAACCTCTAAAACCAATAATGCATTAACACATCATAAAAATAAGCTTTTAGATCATTCACTTTGTCTTCCCATCCATGTGGGGATGAAATTTCATAATATTTTATAATTAATAGATGAAAGAATATTGAAAAATTGTCCACACATAAAAGTGAATCATATATCCTTCTCTAACATGAACATCATTGGAACTCTATATAATTGTACCACCATCTCTATATAAATCATTTATATATCCCCCATTTCACATGAATCCATGTGTAAGAACCCGGACCATCTTTTCAAGTATGTTTTTCCTTATTCTGGAGTTTTTGAGAAAAGAGGAGTTTCTAGAAATTTTTGAAGTACACGTCGTGTACTCTATGAGTACACGACTTGTACATTGTTGCCACGCGGGGCTATTTGCTGGCCGTTTAAGGGACACACACACGGTCGTGTGGGGTGACGTGGTGTCCGCTTAAAAAGGAGTACAAAAAAACCAAGTACACTACATGTAATTCAAAAGTACATGCTGTGTACTTTCGTTTTTTCATTAAACGGACTGCAGCCGCATCTAATCTCCAGAGGTGTCATCTTCTAGGCCTCTTTCGACCGAGAGAATCCGTACGGTGTCGAAACTTATCTGATCCCCTGAGCCTCCGTCTATTCTCTGAATTGACTGCCGACGATTGCATTTGAATCGCATCGGTGAGTTCTTACATCTTCTAGAGCATTGTTTTCCAATTCCTCATCTTTTCCAAGTTATCATGGGTTGATTGTTTTATGCGTTTTCATAGATATACAATGTTCTATGAATATTAGTTCCTTTTGGTTGCAGTATTTTGATCTCCTAACACCGAGGTAGGTGGTTTGTTCCTTTCCCTTGAAAGTTCTTGAATATTATATTCAAATTCCACCAATACCCTTGAATGGGGTACTGCGTGTTTACCTGTTTTCCCCCTATTGTATGCCTGTCAGGCTTGTTTGCCTATGTATAGCTAAAATGGAATTTTTTTGGGTTGATTGTTATACCTTTGTTTCTCTACTCATGATTTGTTATGTTTACGACCATTTGGTCCTGTTTAGCCCATTGGTTGTTTACCTGTTTCCCATGCCTTGTGATCGTAGGATGGAGTGCTGTTTTTCTGACATGCTTTAGATGTTGTTGACAGGTTAGCCAAGCAGTTCTGTAGGTTTACTTCGGCCAAATAGAATTATTATGCATTAAACTACCCGGGGCCATGAGAACCTGGTACTATAGACTAAAAGGGGATAGACCGAGTGATCTTCCTCAGAGAGTCCTTGAGATTGAGGCTATAAGGGGATTGACCGAGTGAGCATCCTCAGAGAGACTATGATTAATTTGGGCTATAAGGGGACAGACTGTAAGGGATTCCTCGGAGATTCCTTGACTGTTTTAGATTATACGGGGATAGACCGTGTGGGCTTTCTCTGAGAGTCTCTATTTTTTTTGTTTGAATCACCTGATTACCATAGGCTATAGGAGGGATTGACTGTGTGAGCTTCCTTAGAGAGTCTATGAACGACCTGGGGTATAAGGGGAATTGACCAAGCATGCTTCCTCAGAGAGTCCTTCACCTTGGGGATATAAGGAGAATTGACTGTGCAAGCTTCCTCAGAGAGTTCCTGACTACCCAAGACTATAAGGGGAATTGAACGAGTGTGCTTCCTCAGAGAGTATTTAAAATTCCGTATAACCAAACCAGAGAGGTTAGGATGACTACACAGTCCATAAGGTTATTGGTACTTGTTAGTTAGGACTAGAGGGGATGGATGTGATTACTTCCCAGAGGGTTACCTATTGTGATTTGCTGCTTGTTAGTTGTTTCTTGACTTTGGAACTGTGGATTATTTTTTATTCAGTATGTTCATGTTTACTGTTTACTCTACTTTTACATACCATATATTCAATGATTGTTAGGCACAAATCTTTAGGTGGTTTCTTACTGGGATTTATTCTCACACCCTGTTTGGGTTATGTTTTGGGCCCAAACAGACTATATCATTGCAGGTATAGACAAGGGGAAGCGCCCTTCTACTTCAGGTACTTGACTTTCTGTGGAGCTGGAGAGCGTGGGACCAAGCTATGGCTTGCGATGGTGAGGAGTTTATCTGTCTACCTTTCTTTTATACTTTGGTTTAGAACTAATGTATTTCCAGCATTGTGACTTGATTTTATGCTTTACTAGACATGTGTATTACGCATCATTTCACACACACACACACACACATATATATATATATATGTGCTCCAGTTGATTATTATTTTAGTCTTACACTATTTATTGTTGTTGGATATTACTGCTTCGTCTATTGTATGTATTGTTACTTCCACTGTGTACTATTCCAATGAGGGCATAGTTTCCCCACTATCACACCCAAGTCCCTCACTACTAGTCAGAAGCCTCTGGAGTTCGCGGAAATTCACTTGAGGCCATGTGACCAAACGGGTACGGGGCACCTCTAGGTGGCTTCCAGAACCGGGACATTACAAAGTGGTATCAGAGGGTTTATTTTATCTTGACTTACTATTTGGAGCTTATAGCCAGGCATAGGATGGAATAGGTACTTGGTAATAAGTTGTGCCTTGGAGTAGCTAACTCCTGTACATGGAAAACACATACTACCGTGTTTATTGCAATTTTACTACTTTGCAATTTTACAGTTGATTTGATTTCACCATTGGGTGACTCAGATGTTTTGTGTTGTTAATGCTGATATTATTGGGGTTCTATTTCTCTCGCAACCTGATGAGATGAGGGTATTCCATCTCATGCATCATATAGGCACTTGTTAGATATCACATTCCATGAATTATGTCCATGCCATCTTGGATTAATTAGTTATTTCATGTTGTTGTAATAGATGTTGTGTAGATTAAGCATGTTGTTGGGATAGATGCTTTGATAGAATTCCTATCATTTGATAGGGAATTTGTATGTATAGTACTTTGCTTAGATGGATGCCAAACATTGGTTCTTTAGATGATATGGGCCCTCATGGACCATAATTTGGTGGATCATTGCCTGGAAGCCTTGTTATAACTTGTATAAGATGCCAAACTTTGATTCTCATGGAAAATGGACCCTCACGGATCGATATTTGGAACCTTAACGTTTGTTTTCTGTGTTTTCTGGGCTCCAGAGCATTTTTTGGGGCTACTGCCTGGAAAAACCCAGAATACAGGTCATGTACTTTATGAATACACGCCGTGTAATTTTTAACCATGTCACTGACTGTGTGGGCAGGGACACGAGGTTATGAAATTTTTTTCAAGAACACATTGTGTATGGTATGTACACACTATGTTGTAGTGACCATGTGTCTACCCCTGTGACTAATGACATTAGTGGATGAAACATTGACTATACACGTCGTTTCCTGATTCCACACATCGTACTGTGTAACCTAGGTACCCAACCGTGTCATGAACAACACGTGTCAGGGAAATCCTTCAAGTACACACCATGTCCACATGGAGCACGCGGTGTAGAATCAACCAGGTGTTGATCACAGAGCACAATCTGAGGGATTCTGGAGTAGTGATCCAGGGAGGTTCGACATCCAGACTTAGTATTCCCCCTACTGATAGCTAGAAGCGCCGCAAGGAGCTTTCCTGAGGAGATCAGAGTGGGCGAGATGCACCTTTTTGTAGCCATGTGGTTTTCTACCAGTGCGGGAGGAGAGGGAATATGAGAAAACGTTGCCCTAGAGGCCCGATGGAGTGTCCATCTTACATCAGGATGAGCCATCTCCAGCGTTTATATCAGTTTTTTCCCTCCAGTAGCTGGAGACAAGGGTTCTTTGATTACTTCATGTTTGGGAGCATCACCACCAGTTTCTCACAAGTCTGGGAACTAGAGTTTTTCTAGCCGTTCAAGATGAGGTGGAGGTCGTGGCCAGGGTGTTCAGTCGCCGGTCTATCAGTGATGGCAGGGTGGATCAGCTCAGAGCGGTCAGGCAGGGACACAAGGCATTGGAGCAGGCCAGACTTTTGTGATGCTGCAGACCCAATAGAAGCAGGATCCTGGACCTTCCACTGTTTGAGGTACGATCTTAGTAGTCTCAGTATTATCTTCATCTCTTTTCAGTATTGGTGCTTCCCATAGCTTTATATCTATCGCTGTTGTGGAGAGTCTTGGTCTTTGCATCTTTTCTTATGCTGATATCTTGACACTAGACACATCGTTGGGGACTAGAGCGGTAAGTGTACATCAGTGCAGAGAGTTCCCTCTTGAGGTTTCGGGGTGTCACTTCCTAGGGGACCTCTATTCCCTAGAGATGACAAGATATGATATCATTTGCAGAATGGATTGTTTAGTTCCCTTCTAGGAAGTCGTCGATTTCTATCTCCATAGGGTGAGTTTCATATTACCAGAGGGTGGATCTTTTATTTATCAGTGTGAGTGGGATATCCAGGCGAGTCGAGTAGGACCCGAGCATCACGGTCTATGAGGAGTTATAGCCTATATTTCTAGTATATATCTGGATGAACAGGGGAATTCATAGATAGACTTTCCACTAGTGGTGGATCATTTCTGGGATGCCTTTCTAGAGGAATTTTCAGGTTTGCCTCCAAAGCGAGGGGTTGAATTTCTGATTGATTTTGTGACATGATCGACACCGGTGTCCATTCCTCCTTATAGGATGGCTACACCTGAGGTGCAGGAGCTCAAGAAGTAGTTGGAGGAGTTGCAGGCCAAGGGTTTCATCCAACCTAGTACTTCTCCTTGGGGTTCACCTGTCCTATTTGTGAAGAAGGCAGACGACACCCTCAGGCATTGTGTGGATTATCAGAAGCTAAACCAGTTGATGGTAAAGAACCGATATCCCTTTTCGAGGATTGATGATCTCTTTAATCTGCTTCGAGGAGCCCGGGTGTTCTTGAAGATCGACTTGAGGTCTGGTTGCCATCAGTTGTGTGTTAGACCATTTTATATACCTCTCGTAGAAATCAAGAGCATGTATTGTCTATACGAGTATACGGTTATGCCATTCGGACTCATGAATGCGCCTACAGTTTTAATGGCACTGATAAACTGAGTGTTCCATCCATACTTGGATTTCTTTGTGGTGGTTTTTGTGTATGACATATTAGTGTACTCTCACACTCGACATGACCATGCTAACCTTCTTGAGATCCTTCTAAGTACACTAAGAGATCATCAATTACATGATAAGCTATCGAAATTCTACTTTTGGATGGATCCGATTCACTTCTTGGGTCATATTATCTCAGAGACAGGTGTATCAGTAGACCCAAAGAAAGTGAGGGTAGTAGTTTCCTGGGATCAGCCGAAGAACGTCTTTGAGGTGCAGAGTTTTATGGGGTTGGCTAGATACTACAGATGCTTCATATAATACTTTTCACGCTTAGCAGTACCATTGAAAGGTCTGACTAAGAAAAGTGCGATGTTTTTATTGTCATATTCATGTGAGTCAGCCTTTCTTGAGCTGGAATTGAGGTTGTCTTCAGCACCGATACATGTCTTTCCAGAGCTAGGAAAGAGCTACACTATTTAATTTTATGCATCGGGAATCAGGATGGGAGTTGTGCTTATGTAGGGAGATGGAGTCGTTTCTTACGGGTCTCGACATTTAAGTCCACATGAGAGGAATTACCCGATGAACAATCTAGAGTTGGCAGCTGTTGTTCATGCCCTACGTTGTTGGAGACATTATCTTCTGGGAGAGCACTTTGTGTTATTCACCGACCACAAGACTCTAATGTATATCTTCACTCAACGTGATCTGAATTTGAGACAGCGAAGGATGGTTGAGTACCTTCAGTCTTTTGACTTTGAGCATGCCAATACGCCTGGGAAAGGCTATGTTGTGGCTGATGCACTGAGTAGGAGGGCTCAAATATAGGCAGTTCGGGGGGCCAGTAGTGAGTGGATGCTTATGGCTATGTTCTCTGAGATGCATTTGGAGGTTCACAACAGACAGATGAAGACTTTTCTATCTTCTGTTGTTGTTTCCTCTAAACTTCTTGATTGGGTACGAATGAGGCATCAATCAAATTCTGAAGGCCTAGCCCTATGGGAAATAATGTCAGGATATGACCCTATTCCTTGGTGGAACATAGGTGAGGATGACATCTTGCGGTTCTAGGGATGCGTATGGGTTCCAGTAGATATACGTGAGGAGATGATGTGGGATTTTCATTCCTCAGTTAGAGAAGTTCATCCTGACGTCACCAAGATGTATCGTGATCTACAACACCAGTATTGATGGCTAGGTATGAAGAGAGATGTTGCTGGTTTTGTCATGAGGTGATCCACTTGTCAGTTGGTGAAGGCAGAGCATCAGCAAACAACATGGATTTTACAATAGTTACCCATTACCGAGTGGAAGTGGAATGACCTCATGATGAACTTTTTGACTGGTTTACCGAGGTCGCATTGATGGAATAATGTTGTTTTCATTGTCATTGACAGACTCATAAAGGTTTCTCACTTCTTTCCTATCAAGGAGACCTTCAATGTTGATGAGCTAGGATGGTTGTACATTCGAGAGATTGTACGTCTACATGGGGTTCCACACTCCATCGTTTCAGACAGGGATGCATGTTTTACTTCTCAGTTATGGCATCGACTTCAGAAGGCTTTGGGAACATAGGTACTTTTGAGTACATCTTACCATCCCTATATGGTTGGACAGTTCGAACGTACGATTCAGGTTCTTGCGGACATGATCCGAGCAAGCATTCTGTATTTTGGGGGTTTTTGGTAGAAGCATATACCTCTTGTGGTTTTTTCCTACAACAACAGTTTTCAGGTGACTATTCAGATGGAACCTTATGAGGCTTTGTACGGTAGGCCATTCCAATCACCCTTATGTTGGATGGAGGTCGGAGAGGTAGCATTGTTGGGTCCTCGTCTTATCCCGGAGACCACAGAGCAGATAGAGTTGATTCAGAAGAGGATGTCTAGTGCACAGTCTTGGCAGAAGTCTTATGCTGATCAGCGGAGACGACCTCTGGAGTTCGAGGTCTGGGATCAGGTTTTTCAGCGTGTCGCACCGAGGATGGAACATAAGAGGATTCAGAGATAGGGTACGATTTAACTGAGGTACGTCAGGCCATTTGAGTTGTTCGATAGAGTTGGGCCGGTTGCCTATCGGTTGGAGTTACCTAAGAGGTATCGGTCTATGCACGACGTCTTCCATGTTTCTCACCTCTGACGTTACTTTTCAGACCCATCTCATGTCTTTCAACCTGAGGAGGTTGAGCTCAAAGTAGATGCATCATTTGAGGAGCATCATATCTGGATTGTCGATCACAGAACGAAGGTTCTACATGGTTGGTATGTTCCTCTAGAATGGGATCTATGGCAGCACAGGCGAGTATAGGATGAGACTTGGGAGAGGGAGGCTGATGTACGATCGCAGTGGCTAGAACTGTTCGAGGTTTCTTCTTCTATGCCTCGCTAGGGAAATTAAGGGACGAATTTATTTAAGGGGGGAAGTTTGTAAGAACCCCGACCATTTTTTCAGATATGTTTTTCCTTTTTCTGGAGTCTTTGATAAAAGAGATGTTTCTAGAAATTATTGAAGTACACGCCGTGTAATTTGTTGCTGCACGAGGCCATGTACTAGCCATGTAAGGGCCACACACACGGTCGTGTGGGGTGACATGGTGGCTACTTAAAGCGGAGTACAGAAAAGGCTAGTACACGTTGTGTACTCCAAAAGTACACGCCATGTACTTTCTTTTTTTTCATTAAATGGACCGAGGCCGCATCTGATCACCAGAGGTGTCTTCTTCTAGGTCTCATTCGACCGAGAGAAGCAGTATGGTGCCAAAATATCTCTGAACCCTCGATCCTCTGTTTGCTCTCTGAATCGATCGTTGTTGATTGCGTTGGAATCGCATTGGTGAGTTTTTCCTTCTCCTAGAGCATCGTTTTCCAATTCCTCCTCTTTTCTATGTTATCGTGGGTTGAAAATTTTATGCATTTTGATAGATCTATGATGTTCAAAGTAGATTCAAGCCTCTTGGTTCAAGTATTTTGATCTCCTAACACCGATGTAGGTGGTTTATTCCTTTCTGCTGAAAGTCCTTGAATATTATGTGAAAATTCCACCAATACCCTAGAATGTGGTATTGCGTGTTTACCTATTTTACCCTTGTTGTATGACTGCCATTCTTGTATGCCTGTGTAGAGGTAAATTGGACATGTTTTGGGTTGATTGTTATACCTTGGTTTCACTGCTCATTATTTGTTCTGTTTATAACAGTTTGGTCCTATTTAGCCTATTGGTCGTTTACCTGTTTCCCATGCCTTGTGATCATAGGATGGAGTGTTGTTTTTATGACATGCTTGAGATGTTGTAGACTGGTTAGCCAAGTAGTTATGAAGGATTACTTTTTCCATGTATCATTATTATGCATTAACCTACCCGGGGTCGGGATAACCTAGTGTTATAGACTAAAAGTGGATAGACCTAGTGAGATTCCTCATAGAGTTTTGATCTTTAGGATATAAGGGGATTGACCATGTGAGAATCCTCAGAGAGCCTAGGTTTACTTTGGGATATAAGGGGATAGAACGTGAGAGCTTCCTCAGAGTTTCCTTGATTATTTTAGACTATACGGGGATAGTCCGTGTGAGCTTCCTCAGAGAGTCTCTGTTTTTTTTTGTTTGAATCACCTGATTACCATAGGCTATAGGAGGGATTGACTATGTGAGATTCCTCAAAGAGTCTATGAACGACATGGGATATAAGGGGAATTGACTAATCATGCTTCCTCATAGAGTCATTCCCCTTGGGGATATAAGGGGAATTGATTGTGCGAGCTTCCTTAGAGAGTTCCTGACTACCCTAGACTATAAGGGGAATTGACCGAGTGTTCTTCCTCAGAGAGTCTTTATGATTCCATATGACCAAACTAGAGCGGTTAGGTTGAGCGCACTTCCCATATGGTTGTTGGTACTTGTTAGGTAGGACCAGAGGGAATGGCTGTGAGTACTTCCCAGAGGGTTACCTATTGTGCTTTACTGCTTATTGTTTGTTTCTTGACATTGGAATTGTGGATTAATTATTATTTAGCATGTTCCTATTTACTGTTTACTGTACTTTTACCTGCTATATATTCACTGACTATTAGGCACAGATCTTCGAGTGGTTGCCTACTGGGATTTAGTCTCACACCCTGTTTGGGTCATGGTTTTGGGACCAAATAGACTATATCATTGCAGGTATAGACAATAGAAAGTGCCCTTATACTTCAGGTACATGACATGCTATGGATCTTGAGAGCATGGGACCAAGCTATGGCTTGTGATGCTGAAGAGTTTATCTGTTTACCTTTCTTTTGTACTTTGGGTTATCACTAATGTTTTTCCAACATTGTGACTTGATTGGATACTTTCCTAAACATATGTATTATGCATCATTTCATATATATGTGTGTGTGCTCTAGTTGCTTATTATTTTAGTCTTCTGCTATTTACTATTGTTGGATATTACTGCTTCCATTATTGTATGTATTGTTACTTCCACTGTGTACACTGCCAATGAGGGCATAGTTTCCCCAATATCACACCCAAGGCCCTTGCTTCTAGTCGGCAGCCTCTGGCATTTGGGGAAATGCACTTGAGGCCATGTGACCAACCGGGTATGGGGATCCTCTGGGTGGATTCTGGAACCGAGGTGTTAAACCATGATTTCTATGAAATGATCTATCTTTTTCAATGAAACCAAAAATAAAAAAATAAATTCATATTCTCTTAGATCTTAAAGGAAACTAGTTCCACAATCCATATATATTTATTCTCATTTCCGCTTATTTATAAACAAATTATAAAACAAACCAACAAGAACTAATTGATCAATATTAATATGTCAGTAGACCAGATTCGGGACACAAACTCAACCCCTGACCTCTTTATTCCCTACCACCAAATATAATACATTATATTATTATATAACATGTATTTATAATGATAAAATTATAAATGAGAGCACAAAACACATGTATGACTTCTATTTACATCAATTATTGAATGAATAGATTCCAATGATACAATAAATAATGTTCAGTATCTCTTGACCATCCATCTTGTGTATCTTTATAAATTATATAATATCTACACACATCCACCTAAGTATTTAGAATGTGTGGCCCCTATAACTACTAAAAACTGATAATAAATTGTCATTTGATACAATAAAATACCACTAATATAATCCTATATGTTTAGATAAGAAACTAGAATGCTTCCCCATCAGCCTATTTTCATTTCTTACCTAGCTAGAAACATCACCATGTGTCTTTATACTCAGTGAATTAGGTACCTTATTAAATTTCCACAATTTTAAGGGTTATTAAATTCATAATCCTACATGATCTTCATCCCTCACTACTAACATAAATAAAAATAATGTTAATAGAATATATACTGAAAGATCTTGTGTTATGTGAAGACCAACAAGAACCCTCTAATAATATAATTCCACTATATATTCAAGGGAAAAAACTATTTTCATATGTTCAAGATCATTGGTAAAATAATTTAACTCATTGTGATGTAAATATTGTGACCCTTAAAAGATTACATCTCTTTATTGTTTAAATACAGAACCTAGAATAGGGTGAGAAGTATCACAAAAACCACATAAAAAATCCATCCATAGAAAATTGTAAAATAGAAGCCGTAGCTAGATTATCTATCAAAGACCCTTATGATTCCAAATACTGATAAGTCTATATAAAATCGTGGTTATTTTAATTTTCTTAAAGGTACAATAATCAAATGAAAAGTTGATTTTAACCTCCTGTAATAGCCCGTAAGACCATAGAAATTGCACACCTCTCTATAATTCATGGGGGATACCCAAGAGACTAAAACCTTTATCATTAAAGGATTAAAGACTACATCCTTATAATATATGACATATCCATGGCATTTCACCTCATTTTTCTATAAACTAAACTTGGATAGATTTCAATAAATCTAATTTCATTAAAGGAACTCTAAAATTTTCCTTAAATCATCATCATACACTTCATATTTTCTCTAATAAAAAAATATATCATCAGTGAATTTCATCAGAAACTAGTCCATGAAATCACGGAACACTGAATTTTCTAATCCCATAAAGGCTTTTTAAGTGGTCATAACTCTCAAAGGAATCACCATTAAATGAAAATGTAGGTGGTGATACATGCATGTGGACCGATGAACATCTTACTTTTTCATTCACAACTAGGGATATTCTATCCATAGATGAATTTTAAAAGATAATCTAGATCCCCCAAAATGATAAAAAATCAATTATTATTGGGAGGGGATAATGTTTCTTCACCACCACATAGTTTAGTCACTATAAGTCTATGAAAAACTCCATGTTGATATGTTAAGTCACATGAAATTTTTTTATAATAAATCAGTGATCTTAATTTTAAAATCATGTAGATCTAATGTCATCAACCTACAAGAGACATGGAAATCTAAGAGACACCAGGATGTTACTCTATTACATTATCAATGTCATGTTAAAAGGGTAATGTCAGAGCCTCTTTAAGAAAAACATTTTGTAACAACTTAATGGAATTCAAATACTCATTCACTTATAATATTACCATATCCAATATCAATCTATTTAATTGTAATGTAATAGGATCAAGAAAACTATATTTAATATAATGTTATCACTTTACATCAAATATGACATGCCCCCGATACTTTTCAAAGAAATTGACCCTATTATAATAGAATTAAATGATACATCACATTGAATACAACTAATCCAGAACAAGGATGACATTTTATGGTAGTATCTGCAATAATAATAACTCTCTTACGGATTAGTGTTACCCTGTAATCATCTTGAACCTATCAAACACCTCTAAAAAATATATTATCCTCCAAAATAATATATAAAACCAATTGAATAAAAATTATATCCACATTATGTCCTAAAACATGGAATATAATAGTTTTAATAAAGGAGTGTGAAGCTTCAATCTAAATCAAATAATATATAAGGGAATGATAGTGAAAAAATTACCTTTGAACATCCTTGGTTTCCCTTGTGGTATAAACTCCAGCACATAGAATTATATATTTCTTACACCTCAACATTTCCGTCCCTAATGACATCCACCACCACATTCATACCCATACCTAGGACCCTGAGGATGAGTAATATCATAGTAATTCCCTATACCTATTATGTCATATATCAATGGTGCAAAATCATGATGAAATTCAATCTGTTGATATGGTGTAGGAGGTAGTTGAAATTGAAAATTTAGGGGGGAAATTTTCTAGCACACCATAAAAAAACCATGTTGGTCACTAAGAAAGGCTGGACACTAATATTGATTATTTCATCATCCATCATTGAAATAGAATAATATAACCATGCTTCTAATGGAGGGTGAATAACTACAAGTAGTATTGAAATGAGAACAATATTGTTGAATTTAGATGAAAAAACATAACATACATATATTTTACATTAATTTACATGATTAAACATTTCAACTAGTGATAAAATCACTCTCCCTGAACCTAAAGGTATAGTATATTTAAATATTAACTACACTACAATCTTATTTCATATTATAGTGTATATTTGTTATAAAAATTTATTTTCACTTTATTCCTTCTTAGACTCATTAAAATGAAGAAACCCCCAATGAAGAATATAGAAAAAAAAATATATCCATGTTAGGGTAAATTAAAATTGATTGATATGAGATTTATCATCTATTTTAGATCCATAATTGTTTTTATTTTCATTAATATTAGTCAATTATATTCCTTTATTATGTCTTTATTAATTTATCATAAAATATATTGATAATTAGATGTTAGTAGTTCCAATAGTTCATTGATTGTTTTTGGATATGTAGCTATTGATCATCATTCCATGTTAAAGAGTCGAACACATCTATGATATATAAGATATAGAAATCATAATGTTTCATTTTCCCATGTTCATTCTATATAATATACAAGTAAATTTATCAAGGATTAAATCCATAGATATAATTTTAACAAACATAAGGTATTATTTTAATAATTAGTTCAATTATAATATTAGCATTCAATAGCCATAATCAAAACATAATTTAATTATTAACACGACATCATATATATATTTTTGTTTTTATAATAATCTATTTTAAATACTCATACATAAGAATCCCTTAATTATATGTTTTTCTATAAAACTTTCAACACTAACATTCTTAATACCTCTAGGTTTAGTGTTTTTGAGGATTAGTAAATCCCTTGCAAAACCCTTGCATACTTTTCCACTCTATAAGTGTACATTTCCCACAAATATTTTTTCATATACTATAAAATGTATTCCTTTGAGACTAACATATAAAAATTGAATATTGAATTCATAATCATTATTACTGATCCATAAACCCTATAAAATTAATTAAAAATTGTGGAATGAGAATTTAAATCTTGGTAATAGATAACCAAAGAGGGAGATATGTCAAGAAATTTAACACATGAGAATTCATAATGATGAATATGATTAATATCAATGGTATAAGATGATTCATTAAAATTATATAAGACCATAAAGAAACTAATATTCAATCATGAACTCAATAGAATAATCATAAAAATTTATTTTTTCATATAGTTGTAATTAAATTAAAATCATTAAAACCCATATAAAAACATAAATACAATTTAATAATCAATAAAATTTCTTGTAAAATCATACTATAATTACTCATAAAGGAATAAACTACCTAATTAATTCAATGATAACTTCATAAATGTATTAATTATTACCCAATGTATTACAGGATATATCTCATTCCCACCCATTATCATCTATAATTTCCAAGAATCCTATAATTAATAGAACACATAGAAAAATTTTATTTCTATCCATATGATTAAGAATCAATGCTAACTTAAAGAAATAAAATGAATAAAATATAATTGGTTACCCAATTACACATTAAAATAATAATAAAACAATATAATTGGATAAAGGTGTATAAACGTAGTAGGTCAACAAGAAAATGAGAAAGTGGGTTAGTAGATAAAGAGGTATTAAAATAAATGAAAAATCATTTTCTAGAAGATAAAAAATTAAAAGATAATTTAGAAATAAATATTACCTGAATTATTGTGTTTTTATAATAAATATATTTTTATTAAATAAAATAAAAATTATCGATAAAGTAAATAAAAATAATGTTAGATACATAACATAAGAGTACATCAATATGAATCCATCTAAATAAAATAAAATAAAGTGGTGGTATAAATATACCAAAATAAAGGGATAGAGGGAGATATATACATAGAGGGAGGGATCGAGAGGGATAAAATGAGGGTGAGAGGTAGAAAGATATTCCCTACCCAATTTAACAATCAAGCCATAATAAATGGAAAGAGACATTAAAATACTAAAATAACATAGAATATTATATTGAATACATCCATTAAACAAGATATAATAATACAAAAATTAGCATAGAAGAGAAAGATATTAACGAAAAAAAGAAAAAGAAGATTTCTATTACAAATTTTAAAAAGGATAAAATATGAATCAATTGGAGGGGTATTGTAAAATATTTGGAAATTCAAAAAAAATACTAAAGGGGAAGAAATAGAGATATTTTTATGAAAAATCTATACAATTTCATCAAGGAATTTTATACATGTATAGTATCAAATAAGAATAAATGTTATAAGAAACCCCTTGCCGTGATTTAAAATTTGTTGACTGGGATAAAAATACTTGTATAATATACATTGTATTATTAATAATCAATTTAAAAAACCTATTTATATGTATTTCATTTATTATGGATCACTTATGTATATTAGATAATTATTTATCTGTAAAAGATAGTTTATATGAATTATTATATGTTAATAGTTATAATAGTTATATGATTGTTTCTATATTGTATTATCATTCATCATTCCATATTATTGAATTCATCATATCCAAAAATGTCAATTTAATAGGATAATTTAATTTAAATGATTCAGAAAATCAAATTTTCATTTCATGGGAGTTAAGGGTGTTGTTCGAAAGGAAGAAATCTATATATTTCTTTATTTGGGTAACATTACAAATAATAATGAGTTATTTTATAACAACCATTCATTTTAGTGTCACCATTTATTAATCATAATAGTAAATTAAATTAATATTATATATAATATATATTTTGGATTCATATTTTTAACCTTCCACAATTAAAAACGAGAATATAACATAACATCAACCATATAGGTGGTTAAACCAACTGAAACACAAACTTATCTATAAAGAAGAGACAATTATAAAACCACATATATATATATCATTATTAAACTCTTATTATTGAACTATATTGATTCTAATTCAATGGTGGTTCATGTCCTTATAACACAAGTGTCTTGATTCCATTATACTTACCACCATAGATTTTCTATATTATAGTCACCACTGTGTTCGATTACAGGTGTGGTGTTTCCTTGTTTCAGAGGCCTCAGTCTTATTTTGAGTTATTTATGAGTGAAAATCAAGGAAAATATTTTCTAAAATCACTGGTGAATGATTTATTGATATAGGTTATATATATTTGGACCACTTGATCTCTTACATATCACTATATTACTAGATACATCCTAAAACATGTGATAGTGTACTTTTTAAGGATATCATGGACTGTGTTTTTCTACTTTATGATCTCCTTATACACACCACTTGATGATGCATTGATTTATGTTCTATTAGTGGGATCAACTTCCCCACAATTTTCGAGAGGATCGCTGAGATGTTATCTCAGGGTTGGGAGCCAATATTGATATTTTCCTCGGTGTTTCAACTGTTTTCATGTATTTTATAGATTCTTCTAAGGAACTCCATATCTATAATTCATTTTGTTTTTTGTGAATTTCACTAGTGTAATCCTATCATTAGACATGTGTTGGATTCATTCTTCATTCTTGTCTGTATTTACACTATCTGGTGTTTCCAAATCTATAAGGTGATTCTCATCATCATTTCTCCCTTATCGACCTCTCCTAGTCTTCTCTAGTTAATATTTTCCCCTTATAGTATATTCACCTGTACTCTAGTCCATATTTTCATTTATGAATAGTGTAATTCTAGGCATTATTAGTTCAGTTGTGGGATCCTCAATGATCCATTTCATCTATGAGGAAGATACATATTTTTAGGAAGCAACATTTTGGATCAATAGGCTACCAAGGTGGATATTCATATTGGCAAAGTCCTGATATAGAGCTTCATTCCTTGTGGATAGAATTCTACTGGTATATTATTGGGATTTTAAGCCATATATTGTATTTTTTTTATTTACTTGTTTTTCTTTTAAGTTGATATCACTCTTATTTTAGGGGAAGCATCCAAATTGAAAACATGTGAACAAGTTTTATGTCAATATTTAAGTTCAATTTTTTAGGCTCTCATAGCATTGAGTGAGGTCAATGGTGTGATTTGTTTCAATTTTTCTCATATCCCAATAAAAGTGATCATTTAGAAAAATAAAATAAAATAGTAGGGTTTGGAGATATAAAAGAGGTAGAGTAATAATAGAAAGAAAATAAATAAAGATGAAATGGTACTTTTAATAAATAATAGAACAATATATTAAGTACCATTATTATATTCAATACCTCTAAACATATTCTAATTACCAAAGGATATAAAATATAAAAGAGGCTTATAAAGGGAAAATTGTAGGTATAGTATGGATAGAAAACCAAAATTTATGTTTGTATTATGATGGGTGAAATAGATGTCCATTTATAGATAAAATGGATTGGAAAATTTTCAAATAACCATTCTTTAATAGTTAATGAATTTAATTTTTCTGAGAAAATGGTGTATAAATGAACATGAGAATAATTTCCATGATTTAATGGTCTAAATTTCCATTAAGACACGGTTTTATAATTTTTTATTTTTAATTAACTTATAAATCACTTTTATGATAAAATTATATTTATCTATATTTTAAAGGGGGGTTTATATTTTGAGTGTAAAACTACCTAGAAAATTTTTAAATTTAATTTATCATATTTTTTATTTTCTAATCATCATAATTATCTCTTATAAACATTCATACCGTAATCTCTTCTTAATCTCATCACTTTAGAATGGTTAATTCATTATAATTTACTTTTCTTATTTTGTACAAGCACAGTCTCAAAATTGGATAAGAATTTGGTTAATTGTCATGATATATAAATTAATTTAAATTAATTATATAATATATATCTCATAATTTAAGAATCCAACCATATCATACATGTTTCATATGTTTCTAAAATATCACATATATTCAATTTAAAAATAAAATAATTTATAGAAGAATTCTATTCGAACTCATTTTATTTATTTAAAAATGAGTTCAACTGTGTTACTTAATATATAAATGGTTCCCATGTGATACATGAATCTCTATAAACATATTTAATAATGAGTTATAATGTTTAATTTTATATGTAACAATTAGTTTTAAAAAATAATTCAACTATATGAATCAACCCCTAATAAAAAGTAATTTGGAAATTTAATATATAAGAAATAGTGTTTTATGTCTAGAATATTCTATTTTATTCTATATACTTCTCAATTATTGCAAAAAAAATCTACATACTTATATAATAATTGGAAATCAAATTCGCATTGAACCCAAACTCTTATTTTTTAAAGGAATTAAAATTCAAATATATTAGTCAACTTGAATTAAATTTGAAATAAAATATAGAATTTAAAATTCATTTTGTTCATTAGTATAAATATTAATTTAAATTAAAAAAACATTTATAAACTTTTACCATGTTTTTCAATAAGAAATTTCATAGTATATCACTATTACTCTTTATGGTCATGCATTTTTTATAAAAAAATTATCAAAATGCATTCCATATAATTTTAACATGATATATAAAAATATTAAATTAATTTTATTACAATTAGTCACAAAATGTTAAATATTAACTTTTCACATAAAAATAATAATATATTTTTGATAATATATTTTTCAAACAACAGATATTTCATCATAAATTAAAAATAAAATTCTTATATTGTTCTATTACATGATCATTTTTTAATAACATTATAGTAAAAAATATCAATGCAAGTCCATTAAATGAATATAAATTTCTATCTATAAAATATCTTAAAATTAAATATTCAGATCAAAATAATAAATCATCTTAAAAAAATATATTTAACCACTATATAAAAAATATTTTATAACATGAAATAAACATAATTTTGTTTAATGTAAAATTAAAATATAATTAATGAAATTAAATTTACCTGATTGATCATATAATGGATATATTTTATCTTATTTTAGTGAATATATGATAGATTCATTAATAATTATATAATATCTATATATTCAATGGATATATATTAAATAGTCTTCTTACCCTTTTTCATTTGTAAGTGTGAGTTTACATACATGTGTGGAATCATTCTTTACATTATGAGGTGCCCTAAACCCGCACTCCCAAATCTTGTGAGATTTTTTTTATTAATATATAAATTTAATACCAAGTGAGATGACTCAAGAAAAAACTACATATATTTGTTGAATATAAATATTAAATCTCACAATTGATAACATAATCCTTGAACACTAAGTATTGGTGACTTTATGGATTAACTACATAAAAATCTTATTGGGATCATTTATCTATAATCAAATCATAATAGATCCCTTTATAGAAATATCCTAGGTTATACACATCTTCAAAACCTATAGAATGGAAATCATAATAAAGGAGTGAGATCAAAAACTCAATAAGGGAGAAAATTATCAATGATCCATAAAGTGTTATAGTAAAAGAATATGAGAAAACATGAACATGAGAGAAAAATAAGATAAAAAAGTGGAACCTGGATTATTAAGAGATGTAAAAAAGGAATAATAGAAGGAAATGTAATCTCAAATGATCAAACATATAAAATTATATAAGATTCTGAAGACATGAGATAATAAAAAGGAGGAATGGATCCCAATATAATAATATAGAAATTTTTCCTAAGAATAAGAATAAGAAATATAAACATAATGGAGAACAAATCACTACCTATTTCTCATAACATTGTGGAGAAATAATTACAACACAATTCCCATAACATATTTATGTGGTGATCACTACCATATTCTAATAATATAGTGGAGTAGGAATAACTACATGTGAGTATTCCCATAGTGGAGCGAGTGTCAATACTCAATTACCATAGTTATCTCTTGAGATATATGGCCTTAACCATTGCATTGAAGGTTGTACAGGACCCCAAATATCATATAATTATAATACAAACACATGAGTTCCACATAAAGTCAATAATATATTATATCATGAGGATCACATGAAATTAACATGGGTTTCATACTATTTCAAAGAGGTATCACATAAAAATACCTCAAGAGTTAGATCATTAGACCACAAAAATTTAATCACACAAAATGAGAATTTCACAAGTGAAATTAGTGGGTGCTTCATGAATAATTACTCCAAAGGAGATATATAATTTTTAGATAAATATGAAAATGGAATTTAAACCATAAAAATAGGTTTAATAAAAAAAATTAGTATTATCAAAGAAATAGATGATGTTACTGATCACTTTAGAAAGTTTCTTTTGATAAGTTAATGTAAATTTTTTTCAAAGATTATTTGGAAATAAATATGAATAATAATAAATTGAAAAAACATAAAGGTATTGAAGAGTAAATTTGTTGTGGAAGATAAACCATATGATCAAGGAAATAAATGTCTTTAATATTTTATAATATCTTTGATGAGACACACATCATAAAAAATAGTAATAAATATTATTTTTTAAAATAAATGAAGATACAAATTAAGATACAAATGAAGATCCAATGAAATAATAAATAATTATATTTTAAAATAATATAAGTAAAATTTTTTGGGAATAATTAATATGGTGATGAAAATGAAACATGTCTTCTATGCAGGCGGTAGTCCACACAAACGCACAAGTGAGGTTTTCATTTTCTAATGAACGAGAGGAGAGGAAGGTAGATAATATTTATATTTATATAATAATAATTATGTCACAATTATCATATTTAATTTTTAAATAAATTCATATAAATTATCCATTTTAGGTGCCGATAAAAAATGAAATACATCAATCACGGAGGCTATATTCCAAAGGTATGCATGGGCGATGTATTTATTTTTTTAATGAGAAGGGAGGAAGGTATATAATTATTGATGAATAAATATAATAGAACTTAATTAAAATAATGATATTGTTTTTATTATTTTTTGATGGTGTAATAGAATTTTAGTAGAATTAAAATACTTAAATATATAAATGAAAAGGACTAATTTTCTAATTCTTATCTCACTCATTTAAATAACTCTTTTTCAAATTATATTAAGGGTTTGATGGGTAGGATTTTTAGGATGCCATAACCTCTAGGAAATGGTAATGTTTTTTGGGGAGGAATTTGGGTAGATGTTTTAGGAATTAAGTGGCATGTGGTGTGAGATTAAGTGGGGTGGGGAAGTAATTATTTTTATAATTGAGAAAATTGGAATTTTTTTAATAATAGGTACAATATTCAAGAAACATGGCTCTAAATGTAGTCAATAATTGAAATGGGATGAGTTAAGGTATAAATATATCTGAAAAAATAATTTGGAGAAATTGTTTTGACACGTTTTGGGCCTTTTACCCTTAGAATTAACCCTTTTACCATTTTGACTTCTACCATGGTAATTAATTTTTAACTAAGCTAGTTATTTTTTATACCAAAAAATAAAATATATCCTATAAAATAATTTTGACCTTCTGATTATAAATATTAAATTAATTTTGTTAGATACAATTTCTAAAATTGATAATAATTAATTCTAAAAAAATGTATAACTCAATAAAAAAATGTAGGGAAAAATATAACTTCTGCTCTAAAATGTTCAACATAGTTTTGTAAAAAAAACATAATATTTTTACATATATAATTTTACTTATAAATAAAATATTTTTCCAATAAAATTATTTCATAACTTTTATGTTACGCTTATATCATAATGATGTCATGGTATAAATAAGAGTATTTACGGTTCTCCAAAAAATCAATATTTTTAGAAAATCTAGAAATTCATCCTATATTGATTTTGATATGATGAATCAACAAAAAAATACATTTTACAAAAAAAATTAATATGTCAAATTTAATTCTAAAATAATAATATAATTTATATAAATAGGAAATTATTTTTATAGAAAATTTATCATTAAAAATAATTAGGTGTTCTTAATCTTAATTTACATTAATTGCTAATTTAAAATGAGTCTCTCTACATTTTTTCAAAAAGGAACATTTATAATAATACATTAAAATTAATAAATTTACCATGAGGTTTGATAAACCAGACAAATATGATCATAAAATTATTATTAAAAAGTAAATTAATAGTTATGAATTACAAGGGGTTTTATAAAGACAAAAGTGGATCACACCTCGCATTTTAGCATCCGCCATTAGTGCACGATAATATGGGATTTTGAAACACCACATCATAGATATTTCCACTATTGCTATATTTGACAAGAAAACCACTATTTGATTAACTAAACCATAAGAATGCAAAACAATGAAATTGTGTTGGATGGAATCTTGAATACATTCAATAAAATGAGGTACTGATTTTCTAGAAATGTTCCCAATTATAGCCTTGAGGGATTCAACATAAATTTTGGAATAAAAATAAATCAAGAGACAATTATTTTTATGATGAATAACATGTTTGATAGAATGTTTCATATCCCAATGTTGAGGCTCATAAGCAATTACAATTCTAATATAATGATGAAAACTTCCTTTGACAAAGCTATGGTGGGTGTAAAAAACCCTCCACAACCTTGTAGGTTTTGGGCGCAATGGAAGTGCATTGGCGTGTGTACCCAACTTTAATATTTCAGTTAAAAACTATCAATCTGAGATCTGTCACGATAATAAAACACTAGATATTCAGAATATAACGAACAACTATAGAAATAAAGGGAGTCCTAGAACCTTATAATGAATCATCATATTTTGGTTATAATTAATTAAATTAAAAGAAAGGAATTACCTTGATGGAAGTCTCTCTCCATTGATGTTTCTAGTCACAATATGATGTGATATATCATTGCGTTGTAGAGTCCAAGTATAGGAATCCTCTAGCAGTGATCCACATGTGCTCCACGTATCTCTGGACGTTGCTAAAAGAATCTATGGGTGGTAGTGTGGAAGAGCCTTTTCTCGTGATTTCTGCCTTTGATCACCTTGAGAGCCGCTTGCAAAGCTCTCTCCTTGATCCAGAGGAAGAGGATCTCTCTCATAACTTGAGAGAATTCTTGAGATAAAAGAATTCTCTCTTGTCTTTAGAGCCGTTTCTAGATCTCTTTTTCACAACCACTAAAAATGTCAAGGCTAATGAAAATTATATAATTGATATTTTAATCACATAGAATAATAAAATGAATTAATTACTCGGAAGCATTTATTCATTTAATTTAATTCTTAGTAAGACCCCATGTCTAATAATAACAGTTAACTATTATTATTACTTGAAATACACCCAAATAATTACACCTAATATTATTTAATTAAATAAATAATATTATTTGTCAAAAATCCCTTGAAAAATTACATGGTGTGTATATTAATATACACAACGTGTACTTTTTTTCCATTTTCTTTATTTCCTCCACCACATTTTTTAGACGTTGAATAACAGATATTTATTTATCAAATAAATAACACTACATTACTCGCTAAGAAATATATATTATTTTTCCCATAATATATTCTCTCCAATAACTGGTGTCCAAATAAATGTGAGCATGAATCATTTAATAATTATTAAACCACAGTCAGGAATAACATTAATTCAACTTTCTACATTAATATTTAACTGATGTACTTGGACACACATAGTGTGTGACCCTCTAGGACTCTTTCTTAGTGGAATTAGGTGTAGCCTGGCTAAAGTCTATGGTTAGCATCTAGAAACATGTCATGGTACCCATAGAGAAAGAAGTTAATGCTGCAATGACTTGTCACCTCCTACGAATACTTACAATGTAATGTAATCCCTTTGTCTTGATATCTTGAATCGGGCAGGTTGCATGCTAGTTTTATCAACCGACATGCTCAACAATTCTTTCTTTAAATTTCCAGAATTGACCTCGCCCATTCTTTACCATGTCCATGGATTTATTTAGGCTATATCAATTCTATCAAAGAGCCTGATATATCTTCTTCTGTTATGGAACATTAGGGAAAAATCATTTCTCGCATTATCTATTAAGTAAGTATTACTCATGACACACCCAACATATCCTACCTCACTAAAAATATTGTGTCGTCACAGTTTTCATCAATACATCTAAGTGTGTGAGTTGTAATACCCATTAATAATAATATTAATTTCTAATGACCAATACACATGTACTAGTATAGAAACATCCAATGACACTATGAAATGTAGAATTATTTTTGGTGGGTCTCATTCTAATAATATCCTCCTGGATATTACCAAGGGCACACACCATGAGAATGTGCCTCAATGTATTAGAGTTCTCACCCCTAAAAGTTTGTATTATTTTTGTCTCTCAAATAACATCATTCGGCCATAGAACATATATTCAAGAACAATGTTATGACACTTTTGGGTTCTCATCATAGCAGGGATCCTCTATGACATTTTACTGCAATAGCTACCCTTATGACATTATCACATGCATTGTCATACAAAAAAAATCAAGATGTGATAATGTATTTATTAATAAATAAAGTACAAAGTAGTTTATTTTAGGCCACCAACTCTAATAGACTCTTACTTAAACCAGATCCAACTGCTAACAACCTTTAACCCGATAGCTCTCACATGATATTTATGCTTCTACTGAGATATGCCTTTAGTAATGGGTTCTCCCACATTCTCTTCTATGGACACTCTTCTCACTACATCTTCACCCCTTTGACAGAAATCCCTCAAGAGGTGATACTTCTAGAGTATTTGATTTTTCTATTCATGTGACCTGGGTTCTTTTTCTAGAGTCACTGTTGCAGTATTATCACAATACAATGTGATAAGATCTTTACTCCTAAGCACCAAATCATTATCCTATACAATTTTGCGATTCCATAAGACTTCCCTGAGTGCATCAGAAGCCACTATATATTTAGACTTCGTTGTACAATCAGCAACAACTAGTTTCTTTGAACTTTTCCAGATCACAACTCCTCCACTAAGACAGAAAACGTATCAAAATTGTGACTTCATATAATTATTATCTATCTAAAAACTAGCATCAGCAGTACCTCTATAGACAAGATTCTCATCTCCTCCACACACTAGTAACATATCCTTATTTCTTCTCAGATACTTAAGGATAGTCTTAATAATAGTCCAATGTTTTTCACCTGGATCTACTTGATATCTTCCTACCATGCTCAGTGCATAGGCAACATCAAGCCTGGTATATAAAATGGCATACATGATGAATCCTATAGCTAAAACTTATGGGATCATAATCAGTCTATCTTTCTCATTTTGTGTCCGAGGACACATTTTATTAGAAAGATGTAGGTCATTTGACACTATACCCAATCCCCTCGTGGATTATTCTTACTAAATCTCTTTAGTATCTAGTCAATGTATGTACCCTAACTTAGTCCAATCATCCTCTTAGATCTATCACGAATGATATTGATCCCTAGAATGTAGGCTGTTTCACCCAAGTCCTTCATGGAGAAACATTTGTTTAACTATTACTTAACTGACTGTAAGACTAGTGCATCATTTCTAATAAGAAATATGTCGTCAAAATATACTACTAGGATAATTACCACATTCCCATTAGACCACTTATAAACAATTGGATCACATTCGTTCTTAATGAAACTAAATTCCTTAATGGCCTCATCAAGTTGAATGTTCCATGACCTAGATGCTTGATTTAATCCATAAATAAATTTCTACAACTTGGAAACCAGTTTGGATTCACTTGGTGTCACAAACCCTTTTGGTTGTGTCATATAGACATCTTCCTGAAGGTTCCCATTAAGGAATGTTGTTTTGATATTCATATGGAAAATCACATAGTCAGGGTAAGATTCTATGGAAATTATGATTCTTATAGATTTAAACATGGAAACTGGCGTGAATGTTTCATCATAGTCAATTCCTTTATGCTTTAAAAATCCTTTATCCACTAGCCTTGATTTATAGGTGCTAACTTGACCTTCCATGTCCATATTTCTCATGAATACTCATTTTCATCCAACAGGATTTACATCAACTAGCTCATCGACTAGAACCTATACGGGGGTTTGATACATGGAATCCATCTCAGAATTCATAGCTTCTAGCCATCTTGCAGCTTTTGAGATTTCTACCGCTTCCTTGTAGGAGGGAGTTTCATTATTTTCTAACAATAATGATTCACCATCCATGGGGACCAGGAAACCAAATCTCTCTTGTTCCCTTACCTCTCTTATGATCCTATGAAGTACTTGTGTTACTGGAACCTCTTCCACGGGGACCTATGGAACATTTTCCTATACAAACTTTTGTGTATCTTGAGCATTAACTTTGTCGAAATCAATCTTTCTCCCAATATCCTTTTTGAGCATGTGCTCCCTCTCAAGAAAGAATACTTGTCTAATGATAATGAATTTTTTGTCTGAAGGGTAATATAGGTAATATACTTTCATTTCCTTGCAATAACCTATAAAGATACAGTTTGTGCCCTAGGGTGATAGTTTTTTGCTTGAGAAAGCCTTAAAAAATGTCTTGCATCCCCATACACGTGTGTACGACAAAATGGGTTTTTTTTTCATTTCATAACATAGAGGGAATTCAATTTTCCAACCTAGTTGGTACTCGGTTTAATGTGTATGCTTTAGTTTGTAATGCATATCCCAAAAAGTATAATGGAAGATCCGCATGAACCATCATCGACCTCACCATGTCAACAAGGTGTGGTTCCTCCTTTCACTAACACCATTCCATGGTCTTGTATAAGGAGGAGTGAGCTGAGATATAATCCCAGACACCCGTAGAAGATCAATGAACTCTTGGTTCAAATATTCTCCACCTCGACCCGATTGATGTTTCTTTATCTTTTTACCAATATGATTATCTACTTCATTATAAGTTTCCTTAAATTTATATAAGGACTCAGACTTTTAACTCATTAAGTAGACAGAGCCATATCTACTCAAAAACATCAGTAAAAGTAATGATGTAAAAATATCCACCTCTAGATTCTATTGGAAATGGTCCACACACATTCGTGTGCACCAACCCTAAAATCTATATGCCCCATTCACCTTGTCCACTGAAAGGTGGATTGGTCATTTTACCTTGTAAACAATCATGACATCTATCATGTGGTTTTAGCTCAGTAGAGTCTAAATAACCATATTGGTTTATCTTTGTCAAGAATTTCTCATTTACATGACTGAGACGGTGATGTCACAACTGGGTGATGTATGAGTCAGGTGAGTTTGTTTCCTTATCAATTTCTAACACTTGGTTTTCCTAATTTAATACATACAAACAATTTTTTAAATGTGCCATACTATAACATATGTTGTTCTTATAAAAGAAACATCCCTTATTTCCAAACATAAAAATAAATCCATCCATATCCAAACATGATACATAATTTATGTTCTTGGTAACACTAGGCATATAATAATAGTTATGTGAATCCAAAATCATCCCAGTTGGAAATGAAATATGGTAATCTCTAATGGCCAATGCAGCCAGCCTCATATCATTGCCAGCTTGAAGATCAACCTCTCTTCTGGAAATCGTTCTAAATATACTTGGTTCCTATATTTGAATATAGATATGAGACCCAAAAGTTGTATCTAATACCCAATATGTAGAAATGAAATGATTACACTCGATAACAAAAGCACCTTTAGCATCCCCATGCTTATGGGTGCAGTTCTTCTTCCAATTTCTTGACTTGACACATGAAAAACATGCTACCTCTCATTCCTTGACCTGCCTCTAGATATTCCCCTTCTTGGATGGACGGTTCTCAGGGGCCTCAGACCGTTTATGAATCCTTATCCCTTTTTTCCTTTTCCTTCCTTTTTTTATTCACCATAAGGGATGCAGGTTTGTCACACCCCATAGAATCTTCTTATTATTTCTCATGTTGTAGTTGACAATAATGATAGAGAATGTCTTTGGAAGTGATGATAGGATGAGATCTGTATGCAACTCATCTGAGAAAGAAGTCCCTAAGATGTCCAGGAATTCATGTAGCCAATAAGCCTGACTACATGAGTCCCAGCTGGCACATAATATCCAAGAATAGATACAATCCAAGTGTTGGAGGTCTCATCTATCTCATGTCTCACCTTCTCTTGATAAAGTTCCATAAGGTGAGACATCATTCTATACGCTTCCATGATTTCATGTTTCTTCAAGAGATTATTAAACATGGATGATAGCATGAAACATTGGAAATCTATGGCATCATCTATATGTTTCGTATAGAGATATAGTTTTTCATCACTAGCCTCTTTTCCAGGCACAACTTGAATAGTCTCCTCCAGCACATACAATTTCATCTCATGGTGAAGAATGACGCGTAAACGCCTATACCATTCTAGGAAATTAGTGTCGGTGAGAAGGTTTTCCTTCTCGGGTATGGTTCACAATGATATGTTTGAAGTCATTTTTCATTCCATTTATACAAATTAAGATAAGAAAAGTCTTAGTACTTTATCATGATAAAATTGATACAAATAAATAATATAATACTTATTAGTCTGCTGCTATTTTATCGAAATCCAATAGCCCTCACCATTGACTTCAGAATATTCAATTGCCTAAATATTCAAATGGAAATGATCCATATTTCCCTTTTCATTACCCCAACTAGGGTTTTTCAAGAAACTTGATGGGTTTTAGGTAGGAATTCTAAATGCCAACTACATTAACTTGCAACTCCTTGATTCGCTGAGTGGACTCCCCAATCCTGAAATCCTTTTATTTTGTATTTCCTCAACCTTTTCCACTTGGTCACATGAAGTACTACTATGGAAGTCAACCCTTAATGTGAACCAAGTCAATTCAACCCAAAACCTTGAATTAGAATTCCCATATATGTAACTCCCGACCCTAGATACCCAGAGTCGGTGCGTTATTAAATAACATTGGCATGATCACAAAGGATGAAGTCTCAAAAGACCGATTAGTTTAGTAGTCTTGGAAACCCTAGATATATTAATAAGTCTTACATTACATCATAAGATAAAAAAACTATAACAACATCTTGTCTTCATATCCCCTCATACTATCCCTATAGGAAATTCATAAATTACTTCTTCATAATCCTGGGAAAAATAAAACATTGAAAGGGGTGAGCTTAGATGCTCAGTAAGGATAACATTATAGCAGAAGCTTTCATAGATAAGCATAAACACTTAAGGCAGTTTATAACTAAAACGAAAGCCTTTTAAACATGAACTTCAGCATAAAATGGAAAAGATAAAATAAAATAATTCCATTTACTTACTCACATGGATATTCTACTAGTCGAATGATCTCAAGCAATATCAATAACCACTTTCATAATGATGGAATGCATAATTCCAGACTATCATAACCACATAGCCAAGGCCTTGTGCCATGACTACAAATAAGATTTTTCCAAGGCCTTGTGCCGAGACACTAATTTGTCTCATGAGACCTACCGATGCATCGAGGAGCTATTACGGGCTCCAACCGTCACTTATTAAGTCCAATGCATTCCTAATATGAACAGGTTTAAACATAACATAAACATTCGTATTAAAACTAGCATACAAAATGTCATTACTTTAACCACAAACCATGAATGGTATAAAAATAGCACATCCACAGTCAAACATAACTCATTCGATACAATATGGAAGAATTTATTGTATCACATTAACCTCAATCAAGAATAATAAAGGATATTGACATATATGAAAATAATCTTCAAAACTATTTGAGAGAAATATCCCCCTTTTCATGAAATCATTTAAAAGTCACACTATTTGTCATGAATCCATTTAAAAATAGATTTTTGAATCAAAGTGTCCCATACCACTTTGAAACTCTTAAAAGGAGTTTTAATTTTAAAACTTTAATGTCCATATAAATAAATCATTAAAACATTTTTTAAAACATGTACATTAATGAACAGGATTTAGAAGAATAAGTCTTTAAAACATTTAAAAATGGTATTTTAGTTAGAGTTTCTAACCAAAAGAGAGACACTTGAATACAAATAATTGAGGTAATCAAAACATTGTAATATCATGAGAATAAAGTAATTCATGATATACTATGTCAAAGTACATTATATACATCACATAAAAGTGATTTGGTGTATAACAACAAAGAAGTCTCAATGGAATGTAAATTGAGATGAAATCTCTCATAAAGGCCGTATCCATAGATTAAGGATAAATAAACGACATAGTTATGTGTGAAAAATATAAATACACTAAATATGATTGGATATTCAGTGTAAAACAATCAAATGACATTCACCCATATTCTTGTAAAAACAACACCAATGAATTGGACGTTTATCTCAACAAATCAAGATTGAGTATAAATTACTCTTATCGAGTTCATATGGATGACCTGATAATTTGTCAATGGAGTGATTATGTGTATCAAAAGTATATCCACAGAAAGGGTAGTGGAATTTATGACATAATCAAATTAATATAGATTCTACACATAATCCTGGAGTAAAATAATCAATGAAGTATGCGTAAAGCCGAATGAGTGGAAATTGAAATTTCAAATCCCCTTATCGATTAGGTAACTTATGAAACATACACCCATGAAAGAAGGATAATACAATGATGATGGAAATACCCATAAATTAAAGTATACTACACAATTAATACAATCATGGGCAGTACACATACACCACATGCAATAAATAAGTGGTGAACAATAGAATTCTCACGAAACTAAGAGTGAGATAAGAAACCCCTTACCTTGTACTTATCCTTGGTTGGGGGTAGGTTAACCTCCTGTATAATGTTGAAATAATTGTTATTAAATTATTCATGAATCATATACATTAATATGATAGAATATGTGATCTTTTAACATTTCTTTATTAATAATATCTTAGAATTATCGTCGTTTCGGGTGTTAAGTTACTCGTTTTCTTTTATAGGTTTTGTTACGTAAGCCATGTTTGTCATGGTTAGGTTGTATCTTATTCATATCCAGAATGATATAAAGTTCTTAAACATTATTTTTAAATCATAAAATGATAATTATACTTGAATGGATATGATGGAGAATGAATCTCATCGCGTTCGTGGAGACGGTAGTCCGTCCGTACGCACGAGCGACAATATCATTCTTTTGATATTAAAATAATATTTAATTGGATGGTATATCATATATACACAATCATTATCATGTTATATTTATTATTTAAATGAGTTACACATCATTATTATACCCACCCAAATAATAATATATTGAATAACAATTACACCACGACGTGGAGACGGTAAGCCATACGTACGCACGTATGGTGACATGTTATTCAAAGGGTGGATAGAATAATGAATATGGTTGTACCCTATTTATAATATTATCACAGTACATATAAGATACTGGATTTATTATTTTAGAATGGTAATAACAAAGAAAGAAGAAGTGGAAGAAGAAAGAAACTTGAAAAGGGGTGGTGAAAACATTACCTCTTATTCGGGTTCTTCCTTTTGATTTGATCAAAAGGGCTCCATAGGTTGGCTTTCTGATCAAACTAAGGCATCTAGGTTGTAGTTAGGGTAGTTGAGAGAGTATTTTGGAAGGGTTTGGCCGAACCAAAAGGCTTTTAGGGTGTGAAGAAATGAGAAGCAGGAGTGCCCTTTTATAAGAGGGGTGAGGGGAACCTTTGGAAAAGCTATATATATTAATTTATAATAAACTCATATTCGGTTTCTAATGGCTCCAAAGTTGATTATTAAAAGTATAAGGTGGGGATAGGTCGAAAACAATTCAACCAATAGAATTTAGACAGGTTTGGGTTACTATATAAACCTTATCATTTAGTTTTAACTCTTAGTTAATTAGTTTGACATTTACCATGTCACATTGTATTTTTATATTATATAGTTAATAAACTTACTATATACATCCAAGAGACCACCCAAGTGGTTCATTAATGATATACCTATCATGATATAAGTTTCTTTGCCGAACCTTAGATTTTTAGGAATTTAATATCAATTAATAATATAATATTTGTTTTAAAAACTCTTTTATGTCAATTTTAACACTATTCAATAGTTGATTTTTTTGAAACTCATTACAGAATGATTACTTCAAAAAAAGTCAATTAAATAAATACTAATATGTCATATAATCCTATAAAATTAGTGTAATTCATTAAAAGTCTTAAATTATATTTATTTGGGTATTTATAATATCAATTATTTTAATTTTTCACTATTATGGTAATTACTGCATCATCATTGTGTCATAAATATATTAAATTATTTAACGTCTAAAAATTATAAATAAAATATAATTATGTAGAAAATCGTATTATCTTTCTAATGAATATTTACAATCGAATTTATCTTATGTATAACCTTATATTAAAAATATTTTAGTAAATAAACCTTGGTTTTAACTCTTTTAACGCTTCTTTGAAATAAATAATAATAAATGTCCTAATCTAATCCAAGTGGACCTAAATGATAATATTTTATTACTAAGGTTGTTTTTTGTCGAGATACACTTGTCCAATAGAATTAGGACATGTGTTAGGGTAATATTAATATCATTTTTACCCTTAATTACCATATTTACTTTTAACCGTGGTAAATAAAAGTAAAAAGTTACTATTCACCAAAAATTATTTTCATCTCATTGAACCACATTATACTTCTTGATATTAACCGTGTCTCTCGGATTTTCGAAATTCCATTCACAGAAGCGGTAAAATTATGTTTTATGAAAACTTCATTTTTTTAACAACCACTTAGTAGTTTCACTAATCATCAAAAATTGATGTTTTTCAGAACAATGCCAAAATTTCACCCTAAGCTATAATTGATATTCCGAATTCAAAAATGATGTCTATTTTACAAAATTCTAAACATATAAGTTGCATTAATTAAATTTATAATTAATTCCCGATGTCACAACAAATAGCGTGTTATTAAGAAACAATATATATCAAAAGATTGACAATTGTTTAGGTCCAATTTCAAAGTGAAATTAATTCTAATGAACACTATTAGATAAAATGGTAAAAATATATTTTAATTATATTTTAAAACCACTCAATAATATAATTTATCACTATAAATTATTTTTTATTTAAAAAGTTTTTTTTAATTAAAATTTAGTAATTTTCACTATTCATCAAAATAGAAGTGTTATCTGAAAAGTTCCCAAATTTCACCCTAGGATAAATTCGATATTCCGAATCCAAAAATGAAGTCCATTTTGAGAGATAGAATTTATAAAATTTCAAAAAGTAGGTATTACTATTCATAACGGATAGTTTGATTGGTTGTGGTGTGTTAGAATCTCGAAGTTGCGTACAATGCATGCCATTGCATTATTCGAAGGGAAAGCTTGGGGTGTTACATTCTCCCCTCCTTCAATAAATTGCATCCTCTCAATTTTTAAAATTGTGCTTCGGAATATAATGGAAAGTCCCACATTGGAAAAAGAGTCAATAAAACTATCACTTTAAAAGAAAGAAAGAGAGGTATAAAGGTCAACCAAGACAACCCATACTCGGATTCCATATAGGAAAACATGGATATCGATGATAAACTAAGTGTCATGTTCTGTTGGAGAGGGATAGAAATCATGATCAGGAGAAAGGTAACAATAAGAAAACCACAAACTTGTGTTGGGACAAACGGCCATTAGTCTCCTAGTAGGAAAGTAAATGGACAACATTTTTTTGTTTTAAGTTACATTACATAATGATGAGGAATTCATTTATGATATTGACTAAGAATATAATGATATATACTAACATTTTAAGTAGATTTTCATTCTTTAATAAATTTCCACCACTAAATCATTTTTTTAAACGATGTGTATTCAAGAAGACTTGGTCACACTGGAAGAGCTAGAATAAACTTCTATAGAATCACATGATCCATGCAGGATGAACTATATATTTACATTGTCTTTAGAGATTAATCAAAACCAAAATGGTTAGTACAAGATCTAATGATCCCCCACAAGGATATTCCTTGAGAGAAATAAACACTAATCTTAATTTCGAAAATTAAACCAACAATACCCCAAAGTTAAATAAAAACCATTCAATAATAAATTGTCCTTAAAATCCTCTAATATAATCAAAACTAATATTGAAAACCAAAACATATTAAGAATGTAGTCTTCCACGTTAAATTGTATCTCCAAATGACATTAATTACTCTTAAAGTCACATACTTAAGAGTAATTAACCAAATCATTTCCATAAATAACCCAAATCATTATAAATCCACAATGAAAACATAGATAAAAATCCACCAATACTCCTCAAATGAAATACCATACTACTCTATTTTCCTTTGGCATATAGTGTTCTCAACAAAGCGAACAACTTCCAAAATAACATTTATCACTTAATCACCAAATCATTTTCCTATACTAACGGTATTCATTTGACAAGACATAAGATCCCAAATCAAATTATTATTGATCAATAAAATTATTTAACTAAAAATTATAGTCACACTAACCATGGACTTCATGTAGTCCAGTGGTAGGCGATAAATCCCAATCGCACTTTGGTTGTGGGTTCGATTCCCACAGCTTTGTCTGACGGGACGGGTTGTCACACGGTCTACGTGTTGTCCTTTTTCAAAGACTATATTTTATAACATTACCAAAATGAGATAAATTCCTCAAAATAACCATAAAATAATTTAACCAAAAATGTTATGTCATACCTTGCATTTTCATTCCAAATATAATAATTTGTAATTTCCTCAAACCCAATGATCATATAAAACCAAATGGTTATTTATAACTATATCCACAAGAGAAAAGATAATTCTTCCATAAATATCATTCTCACATGGAAAACGTTAGGGTTACAAATACAAGATAAAATTATTCCAAAGTAAACCCTTCAACAACGATCACTAATAATTTTTAAAAATTTATCCAACCATTTATTTCCACATAGCTTCTTCTCTGACCAAGAAAATATCCTATAGAATAGGACATTGACTCGGGTAATGGCCAGGTCCCCTAAATTTACGGCAAATGACTATAAATGGATTCTTGGGACCATTTTTATCTTCTTCCATAGTACTCTTCATTTTTCTTCAGCAATTCTTCACTTTATGTCCTTCCTTCCCGCACGTAAAGCATTTCATTGTCCCATTGAGACACTTTCCTGGGTGTCTCCTTCCACATTTCCTGCATGATGGAAATTTAGGATTTCTATCTCCATGGTCTCCACTACTGGAGCTATTATCATTCATCACCTTTCTCTTCTTTGTTGAGTCTGGTAATTGGTTAATATATATATTGTTGATCATATTTTTGGAAAATTGATTTGGCATAAAGACGATATCTTTTACGCCTATCAACATTCCATTTTGTTGCTCACTCCCACCACCATTCCCACCTTGTACATCATTCTCAAAGTCACTATGACTTCCTTGGAATCCATCCATTGACTAAAACTAGAAAGTATTGTGTGAGTAATAGTAGTCATACAATCATTTAGATATTAACATGTCACTATATTCTCAATTTGAAACACATTAGGATTAACCAAGGACATTTACTCTCATCTTATATATATAATACTTTAAATCGGTTCGTAAAGAAAATTTAAATTATCCTAAGCATATCCCCCGGGAGTGTCGTAACCAAGAGTGCAGTAAGGCCCGTTATTGTGCACCAGTTCATATTCGAGTCTAGCTCAAAGCGGTGTTTTCTGGTTTTACCCCTAGGTACATCTGTTCCAGATCCGCCTCTACCTGCTCGTATCCAGGAAGAGATGTATTGCGTGGGAAACTCACAAAATCTCTACCATACTAAAATTCTAGGAATTTCTTCTATACTAATCCTCAAAGTTCATCTTAGGTCTACATGATCTAATCAGATTTTATCTAAATCTAGCTTCCAAGGTTTGTACTAAACTTCTTCTGATACCAAATATAATGCCCCAACCCTAGATACCCAGAGTCAATGCATTATTACATAGCAATGGCATGATCACAAAGGATCAAGTCTTGAAATACCGATTAGTTTAGTAGTCTTGGAAACACTAGATATATTCATAAGTCTTGCATTACATCATAAGGTATAAAAAACTACAACAAGATATTGTCTTCATAACCCCTCATACTATCCCTGCAGGACATTCATAAATTACTTCTTCATAATCCTGGGAAAAATAAAACATTGAAAGGGGTGAGCTCAGATGCTCAGTAAGGATAACATTATAGCAGAAGCTTTAATAGATAAGCATAAACACTTAAGGCAATTTATAACTAAAACGAAAGCCTTTTAAACTTGAACATCAACATAAAATTGAAAAGATAAAATAAAATAATGCCATTTACTTACTCACATGGATATTATACTAGTCAAATGATCACATGCAATATCAATAACCAATTTCATAATGATGGAATGCATAATGTCATACTATCATAACCACATATCCAAGGTCTCTTGCCAAGACTACAAATAAGATTTTTCCAAGGCCTTGTGCCAAGACACTAGTTTGTCTCATGAGACCTACCGATGCATCGAGGAGCTATTGCGGGCTCCACCCGTCACTTATTAAGTCCAATGAATTCCTCATATGAATAGGTTTAAACATAACATAAACATTCGTATTAAAACTAGCATACGAAATGTCAATACTTTAACCACAAACCATTAATGGTATAAAAATAGCACATACACAGTCAAAATTAACTCATTCGATACAATATGGAAGATTGTATTGCATCACATTAACCTCAATCAAGAATAATTAAGGATATTGACATATATGTAAATAATCTTCAAAACTATTTGAGAGAAATATCCCCCTTTTTCTTGAAATCATTTAAAAGTCACACTATTTGGCAAGAAGCCATTTAAAAATTGATTTTTGAATCAAAGTGTCCCATACCACTTTGAAACTCTTAAAAGGAGTTTTAATTTTAAAACATTAATGTAAATATAAATAAATACTTAAACAATTTTTAAAACATGGACATTAATGAACAATATTTAGAAGAATAAGTCTTTAAAACATTTAAAAAAGGTATTTTAGTTAGAGTTTCTAACCAAAATAGAGACATTTGAATACTAATAATTGAGGTAATCAAAACATTGTAATATCATGAGAATAAAGTAATTCATGATATACTATGTCAAAGTACATTATATAAACCATATAAAAGTTATTTGGTGTATAACAACAAAGAAGTCTCAATGGAATGTAAATTGAGATGAAATCTCTCATAAAGGTCGTATCCTTAGATTAAGGATAAATCAACGACATAGTTATGTGTGACAAATATAAATACACTAAATATGATTGGATATTCAGTGTAAAACAATCAAAGTACATTCACACATATTCTTGTGAAAACAACACCAATGAATTGGATGTTTATCTCAACAAATCGAGATTGAGTAAAAATTACTCTTATCAAGTTCATACGGATGACCTGATAATTTATCAATGGAGTGATTATGTGTATCAAAAGTATATCCATAGAAAGGGTAGAGGAATTTATGACATAATCAAATTAATAGAGATTCTACACATAATCTTGGAGTAAAATAATCAATGAAGTATGTGTAAAGTCGAATGAGTGGAAATTTAAATTTCAAATTACCTTATCGATTAGGTAACTAATGAAACAAACACCCATGAAAGAAGGATCATACAATAATGATGTAAATACCCATAAATTAAAGTATATTACACAATTAATACAATCATGGGAAGTACACATACACCACATGCAATAAATAAGTGGTGAACAATGGAATTCTCACGAAACTGAGAGTGAGATAAGAAACCCCTTACCTTGTACTTTTCCTTGGTTGGGGGTAGGTTAACCTCCTGTATAATGTTAAATTAATTGATATTAAATTATTCATGAATCATATACATTAATATGATATCATATATGATCTTTTAACATTGCTTTGTTAATAATATCTTAGAATTATCGTTGTTTCGGGTGTTAAGTTACTCGTTTTCTTTTATATGTTTTGTTACATAAGACATGATTTTCATGGATAGGTTGTATCTTATTAATATCCAGAATTATATAAATTTCTTAAACATTATTTCTAAATCATCAAATTATAATTATACTTGAATGGATATGATGGAGAATGAATCTCATCGCGTTCGTGGAGACGGTAGTCCGTACGTACGCACGAGTGACAATATCATTCTTTTGATATTAAAATAATATATAATTGGATGGTATATCATATATACAGAATCATTATTATGTAATATTTATTATTTAAATGAGTTACACATCATTATTATACCCACCCAAATAATAATATATTGAATAACAATTACTCCACGACGTGGAGACGGTAAGTCGTACGTACGCACGTATGGTGACATGTTATTCAAAGGGTGGATAGAATAATGAATATGATTTTACCCTATTTATAATAGCATCAAAGTATATATACGATATTGGATTTATTATTTTAGAATGGCAATAACAATGAAAGAAGTGGAAGAAGAAAGGAACTTGAAAAGGGGTGGTGAAAACATTACCTCTTCTTCGGGTTCTTCCTTTTGATTTGATCAAAAGGGCTCCTTAAGTTGTCTTTCTTACCAAAATAAGGCCTCTAGGTTGTAGTTAGGGAAGTTTGGAGAGTATTTGGTCAGGGATTTTCCGAACCAAAAGGTTTTGAAGGTGTGAAGAAATGAGAAGGAGGAGTTCCGTTTTATAAGAGGGGTGAGGGGCACCTTTGGAAAATCTAGAAGTATTAATTTATAATAAATTCATATTCGTTTTCTAATGGCTCAAAAGTTTATTATTAAAAGCTTAAGGTGGGGAAAGGTCGAAAACCATTCAAAAAATAGAATTTAGACAGGGTTGGGTTACTATATTAACCTTATCTTTCAGTTTTAACTCTTAGTTAATTAGTTTGACATTTACCATGTCACTTTGTATTTTTATATTATATAGATAATAAACATACTATATACATCTAATAGACCCCCAAGTGGTACATTAATGATATACCTATCATGATATAAGTCTCATGGACGAACCTTAGATTTTTAGGAATTTAATATCAGTTAATAATATAATATTTGTTTTAAAAACTCTTTTATGTCAATTTTGATACTATTCAATAGTTGATTTTTGTGAAACTCATAACAGAATGATTACTTCGAAAAAAGTCAATTAAATAAATCCTAATATGTCATATTATCCTAGAAAATTAGTTTAATTCATTAAAAGTCTTAAATTATATTTATTTGGGTATTTATAATATCTATTATTTTAATTTTTTACTATTATGGTAATTACTGCATCAACATTGTGTCATAAATATATTAAATTATTTAATGTCTAAAAATTAAAAATAAAATATCATTATGTATTAAATCTTATTATCTTTCTAATGAATATTTACAATCGAATTTATCATATGTATAACCCTATATTAAAATTTGTTTAGTAAATAAACTTTGATTTTAATTCTTTTAACTCTTCTTTGAATTAAATAATAATAAATGTCCTAATCTAATCCAAGTGGACCTAAATGATAATATTTTATTCCTAAGGTTGTTTTTTGGTCGAGATACACTTGTCCAATAGAATTAGGACATGTGTTAGGGTAATATTAATATCATTTTTACCCTTAATTACCCAATTTACTTTTAACCGTGGTAAATAAAAGTAAACATTTACTATTCACCAAAAATTATTTCCATCTCATTGAACCACATTTTACTTCTTGATATTAACCATGTCTCTCGGATTTTCGAAATTCCATTCACAGAAGCAGTAAAATTAAGTTTTATGAAAAATTCAGTTTTTTTAACTACCACTTAGTAGTTTCACTAATCATCAAAAATTGAGGTTTTTCAGAACAATGCCAAAATTTCACCCTAAGCTATAATTGATATTCCGAATTCCAAAATGATGTATATTTTACAAAATTATAAACATATAAGTTGCATTAATTAAATTTATAATTAATTCCCGCTTTCACAACAAATAGCGTGTTATTAAACAACAATATATATCAAAAGATTGACAATTGTTTAGGTCCAATTTCAAAGTGAAATTAATTCTAATGAACACCATAGGATAAAATGGTATAAAATATATTTGAATTATATTTTAAAACCAATCAATAATATAATTTATCACTATAAATTATTATTATTTAAAAAGTTGTTTTTAATTAAAATTTAGTAATATTCACTATTCATCAAAATATAAGTGTTATCCGAAAAGTTCAAAAATTTCACCCTAGGATAAATTCGATATTCCGAATCCAAAAAATGAAGTCCATTTTAAGAGATAAAATTTATTAAATTTCAAAAAGTAAGTATTACTATTCATAACGGCTAGTTTGATTGGTTGTGGTGTGTTAGAATCTCGAAGTTGCATACAACGCATGTCATTGCATTATTCGAAGGGAAACGTACCGTGGAAGCTTGGGGTGTTACAATAGAATTTAAAGCACCCCAACTTGGGTTGGTCAAGAACTTTAAACTATGGTTTGATTCTAACCAGGATTATGGAAGGCTATACTGACTTAATATTTTCTTTGAGGTATTTTATCCTTATACATAAATTTTCATTTTATTATCTTTGATTATATGATTTTTTAATATTAAATAGGATATAATTAAGTGATTAACCATGTCTAAGATAATATTTACACATAAGATGGTCTTATTTTAGTTCCATATTTCATACTTGTTTAATTCATTAATTGTGTGATTGTGATAACACACCCACAATTAATAAACCATGCAACTGACAGAAATAAAATAAATGGTATGATCATGAGCTTGTTATATAAGTTAGTTTATCTAGAGGATCATAAACTAAACCAATAACTAGGGGAGAAACACCTTGAACCTTTTGGGTTCGTGTTTACAGGTTTCCTTCTATCCACCTTTTTATCTCCTTGGATTGGTTTCACCTTGGCTCATAAATTGAGTCACCTCCACTAGCTTGGAAGCTCAATCCATTACATTTGTTTTTATCTCACTCGTGGGTGAGGGGTAAATTGGGGTTTTACATAAATGAATCCTTGGGCACGCATGCCCTACATATTAATGATGATAAGGCTCACAGGCCAAAAAAACTAATTTAAATAAATTAATTTAAAGAAACCATTCACATACAAAGGTCTTGGTCTAGATCATGATCATCCACACATACAATGACAGTTATACATTAATAAAACTAGAATTCAATTCTTTAATTGTTCTTGTTTAAGATAAATCACACTCGAATCAGTTAATTATCTTTAATTAATAAATCCTTTTATCTTAAACCATTTTTCTGAATCTTATGGACATTCTCATCCATCATAATTTCAAACAAATAAATTCATTAAAAATTATCTTTGTACGTAACTTGTACCTTGGAGGGAACCCGATGAATTTCAGTTCATAATTACCCAGTAAGTAGAAATGAACATTACTCACATGTTAAATTAAACATATATATATAAAACACCTATCACGTGTTGTGCCTCAGCTTTATTCCCACACTATGGTACACATCTCAAGGTTTTGTATAATATAATAATAAATTTTAATAAATCTGCATAATTTGGATGAGTAAACAACATGTATTTATAACTACATGACATGTACTTTTGTTCACCTTCGATCCAAATTACGCGCCTAGGGACATGGAATTTAGATGTACTTTTGAAATCTTCGAAGTACACGGTGTGTATAGTGGGACACACTCCATGTAGTATCTGCGTTACATGATTTGTTACCTGGAAATCCATGTATGGGATACACAGTCCAACCTTAACCTGAAGGGACTACACACCATGTTCAGTGGGCCACATTTCATGTAATCTGGAAACCATGTGCCACCTGTTCCTATTCAACACATGGAGTCTTAAATACATAGATATAATCTAATGACACGGCCAGGTTTGGAGGACCGTCTTGGAGCATGGAACCTATACTAAAGGTCATGTACTTCTAAATTCAAGCCATGAGTTCTGGTGTTGTATGACCAGGAATCTTTGGCACCTCTGGATGTGATGCTCTATTTTATTTTAACCAAAATTAAAAGAAAAAGTTGTTTCTGTAAGGTGAACATGAAACAAAAGAGGAGGAATATATCTCAAGATTCAAACTTATATAATGATTAAGTTGAATTCAAAAAAATAAATTATTAAATGCATAAATCACCAATGAAAAACAAAATAATTATAATCAATTATATGACCGCTCTGGTACCACTTGTAGGTTCCGAGCATAGTGGAAGTTTGTTGGTGGGTGTACCCAACATTAATTTTTCCATTAACATTGATCAATCCAAGATCCTTCATTATAATAAAATGTCAAATCATCAGAATTTAACAAAGAACGAAAGAAAGTAATGGAGTCCTAGAACTATAGAGAGGATCATAATGTGTTGGTTATAATTATTTTAATTAAAAGAAAAGAATTACCGAGATGGAATTATCTCTCCGTTGACGTTTCCAGTCACAATCTGATGTAATTTTTCGTTGCATCATAGAATCCAAGTATAGGATTCCTCTAGCGGTGATCCACATGTGATACACATATCTCTGTATGTCACTGAAGGGATGTATGGGTGATAGCATGGAAGATCCTTCACTTGCGATGTCCACCTTTCATCACCTTGAGAGCTTCTTGCAAAGCACTCCCCTTAATCTGGTGGAATAGGATCTCTCTCATACCTTGAGAGTGTTCTTGGAAGAAAATAATTATCTCTTGGCTTGAGAGATTTTTCTAGATCTGTTGTTCACAACTACTGAAAATGTATAGGCTAATGAGAATTATTTAATTTGGATTTTAATTAAATAGAATAATAAAATTAATTAATTACTCTAAAGAATTTATTTATTTCATTTAATTCTTAGTAAGACACCATGTTTAATTATATTAGTTGACTATTATTATTACTTGACATGAACCCTTCGAATTACACCTAATATTACTTAATTAAATAAATAATATTATTTCTCACAAATCCCTAAAAAAATTACATGGCATGTATATTAATATACATAGCATGTACTTTTTTTAACATTTTAATTATTTCCTCCACCACATTTATTAGACCTTGAATAATGGCTATTTATTTCTCAAATTAATATCACTTCATTACTTGAAAATATATTTATATTATTTCTCCCACAATATATTCTTTCGAATAACTAGTGTTGAAATAAATGCGATCAGACACCCTTGAATAATTATTAAACCACAATTGGTAATAATCTTTATTCAACTTGTAAAATTAATATTTAACTAAGATACTTAGACACACTTTGTGTGTGAAACTCTAGGCCTCTTTCTCAGTGGAATTAGGCGAAGCCTACCTAAAGTCCAAGGTTAGCATATAGCAACACGTCAAGGTAACCACAGAGAATCAATTCGACTCCACAATAATGTGTCACCTCCTACGAACACTTACCGGTTAATGTAATCCATTTGTCTTGATATCTCGAATCAAGCAGGTTTCATGATAGTGCCATCAATCCATGTGATTTATTATTCTTTATTTGACTTTTTGGTATTGAACTCGCCCATTCCTTACCATGGCTATGAATTTATTTAGGATATATCAATTCCTTCAAAGGGCTTGAAATATCTACTTCTATTATGGAACATAAGGGACAAATCCTTTCGCGCATTATCTATTAATGCAGTATTACTCATGACTCGCACAACATATCTTACCTCACTGTGAATAGTGTTTCATCACAGTTTTCATCAGTACATCTGAGTACATGAGTCGTAATACCTATTAATAATAATCTTAAATCTAAGGACCAATACACATGTCTGCATATATGAACATCCGATGACACTATGAAATGTGGATTTCCTCATGGTAGGTCTCGTTCTCATAATATCTTTCTAGATATTACCAAGGGCACACACCATGAGAATATACCTTAATGTTTTATGTGTCCACACCCCTAATGGCCTATATTATTTGTGTTCCTAAAATAACATCATCTGGCCATAGAACATATATTCAATGAAACAGTGTTATGGCACTTCTGGGTTCTCATCATAGTAGGGATACGCTATGAACTTTTAGTGCAATAGATATACATAGAACATTATCACATGCATTTTCACGTAGAAGAACAATCAATATGTGATAAGGTTTTTATTAATCAATAAAGTACAAATTAGTTAGTTCTAGGCCATAAAATCTAAAAAACCTAAGGGTCTAGGAATACTAGAGGTTGCACCATCAAAATTTACTTTTATCCATGATGGGATTGGTGGGATCCAATTGATATATTTTAGAACCAAGTGTTTTATGTGGCTACAATAAACACCCAACACACATAGTATGTTAAGGTTAGAATCATTATACTACATGGATCCTTTTTGGACTTTTAAAGTAGAATAAACCTATCTATCAATGAAAATAATACCAAAACGGAGAGAGGGAGGCTATATATCAAACAAAATTTCATTTCATATATTCCAGAAAAAAGAAATAATAGAAGCCACAGCCACCAAACGAAGGTCTTTCATCTGGTCACTCTATCTAGCCTCATTTATGAACACCAGGAGATCTCCCAGCTAGTTTTTAGTAAAAATATTAATTCCAAATATATTACCAACATAATTAAATTTTTCATAGACAAATATGTATCCCATAAAGAGGTGTTACACATTATACTCTTATTTAAAACATAGTTGACAAAATGATAAAGGATTCTTAACAAATCTCTTCATTTGGACATGGGTGGGTAGCCTATTTTTCTGGATCTTCCAAATGATAATAATCCTTGATGGATGAATAATGTGGTTCTATAATTTCTATAACCATAGTGGTGTCCTAATAGATCTGTCACATTTTATCTTGTAATATTCCATAACACTAAATTTCCCATTCCTTTATAATTATAATACAAGATTGTATGTATCCATAAATATATACTTAGGTATTTACATTCCATTTTGGGTGGTTAAAATGTCATTAGAGCTGTTCATGGATGAAAAAAATCAATAGTAGGCATTTGGGGCCTATTTAGAGGGATGTCCATGATTTCTATGATGGGTCTATCCAATCGGGTGGTATTCCAACAATTATGACATGTTTTCTTATTGACCAACCACTTGGAATTGAACATGATATCATTAAAAGATGACCAAATTTTATTCCAAAGACATGATGTGAGGTAGTGAGGGTATTCATCCATCAATAATGAATTTAATCTATTTGAAAAGAATTAAATGGAAGATCCATTAGACATAAAAACATTACAAGTGGATTTGTTAAGGATTCCATCCTTAAAGATCCTGGTATCTTTAATTCCATGTCCTCCATTTCAATGGGCTTTATTAGTTCCTTCCAAGTCCCCCATTTCAATGGGATTTATTAGATGCTTACATGAAATATTTATCAACTTAAATTCCTTGAAATATACATTCTTGATAATATTTCTTATCATTCATTAAATATTATTGATGAGGCTTCTGGTCCATTTGTAAATATAGATAGAGTAAAAAAATTTATCGGTTATAACTGAGTTGACCCAGAACAATATCTAGCCTGGGACATGGACATCCCTTTCCTCCGATCCAACTATTTAATGATTCCAGAGCATATATTATTAAGGTTACATCTTCCCAAATTTACCCCATAAAGGTGGACTACATGATTGGTGAATGGGAGGGATCCCCTTTTCACCCTATGGGTTATAGTCGTCTGATTTTTCATAGTAATTGGAACTCTATCCCCAAATATAATGAAAGATTTGTTCAAACTAATTTTTTCTCCTTCCACTTCCTCATAGTGATAAAAAATGATTTGATTGTAGCAATTTTTTTCTATGTTGTTTGCACACAAAGGAGGATTTCATCATCACATAGTTGATGTGATAGAATACATAATTCTCTGCCTGAATTGATTTTCTTATAAATTCCAAATGAATCAAGTTCATTGATGCATTTACTCATGTAAACCAAAGAATTGGGAATTTGGAGGACTAATATTGGGTATCATTTAATAACACCCATATTACACTAAATGAATCCTCTTAGGTATCTATTAATGAGCATGGAAACCCATTTAAAGTTGGTAATTGTGTTATTTAGCCTAAGAAAAGCATTTTAGAAACCAAATTTATTTAGAAAAAAAATGTAACTCTATTTCAGAGTATCAAATGCATTGGATAAGTAAATTTTGAGAGAAAATTCCAATCCTTTGTTTTACTCTTCATTATATTGACACTTTTTGAAGATATGAATAAATAATTTTGAATAATTCTCCCATGTACAAAGCCAAAACAATTTTGGGTAATGATTTCCTTAACTATTCCTCCCATTATAGTCACAATGAATTTACTGATAATTTTAGGAATGGTATTCCCAAGTGAAACTAACTTAAATTCTTTAATATAAATTGAATTAATTTTACTGGGTATTAGAGAAATAAAATTAGCGTTAATTACAAATGGAATAGAAATATGACTGAATAATTCCCTAATCACAATCATCATGTCATCATGTAATATGTCCTAACAGAACATGAAGGATTTATTAGTAAAATCATTTAAACTAGTAGAACTATGTATATTAATATAGAAGAGAGCCTTTTGGACTTCCTCTTTAGAAAGATCCATGATATGTGATCAATTTTGGTGACCCCTAATACAGATAATAATGTTATCGATAATTTTTAGGGGTTTTCCACTGCATAATCGAAAAAAATTCCACTTATATAATCCACCACTACACTAAAAAAGTTATTTTAATAAGTATAAAGGTATCCATTGATGTTGTGTAAATTATTTCATTTATTTAACCTCTTTTATTTATGCAGGTGATGGAAAACCCTTGAATTCCTATCCACATCCTTCAATCATCTTCAATTCAGTTGTTTGTAGTCTAGAATTTATTCCACAACTAAGAGATTGCCAGGTTTGGGGAGGGCTTGCATTTCTTCTATGGAGGGAGTAACCTGAGTTGGTTTTCTATTGTTGAATAATTCAATATGTTCTTCAAAATCCATGATTTTATGATCAAGCTAATAGAAATATTTCTACTTCATTACCTTTATATGATATTAGTATTTTTTAACATTCCAGTAAGAGACTATAGGGTCTTCTAAGGGTTATTATGCTTCATGCCTTATGAACAATATCCCTACATCAAGGGGTAACAATCCATCCATTGTTGAATTTAAAAGGGAGATTACATGACCTTGTTATATGATTAGAGAGTTCTATAATGATTAAGTTATGATTTAAATGGTTTTTTGGGAGGTTGAAGCTAGATATCCCAATGGGATCAATCTTATAATAAATTTTCACAAAGAATCTATACATCTTACTTTATTTACATCTATTCAAGTAGTATCTACTCTATGTGATGGATGATCCAAAAATTATAACTTAAAAAATATTAAAATAATCAATGTTGGAGGATAATTCTAAAGAGGATACCATTTTATGTTGATCCAATTTTTCTTCAAGATTTATGATATTGTGGAAGTATCTCATTATCTCTCATTTATTATTCATTTTATAAAAGGTCACTTCCATATCCATCCATAAATCCATTATCATGATGTATGAGATGGAATCATTCACAAAAGAGAAGATAAAGGTATAATGTGGTATTGAGTGAAAAATTAAACCGAGATAATTAGAGTTTTCTTATTGAAAGGGGGAAGGTGTATTTCATCATTCTTGAACATCCATATATGATCCATGTTAAAATAATGTAGGTTATGTGAGAAAAAAGTATACCCAAGGGAGGACCATTTGAAGCCCTCAAAATTTTGAATTAAATTTTTTAGTTCTTCATTTCCAATTAACATAGATTTATAGGCCATAAGAAAATGTCTAAGTGTGTTGTTCTAGGGGGATTCCATATCCCTTGAAAATTATAATATATAATCTTCATTGGTTAAGATAATCTCCCCTTATTAGAGACCCTCAATGTTCCGAATTCTTAGAATCTTTTTCACTTTTCTATTTCGATTTTTTCTTCCTTTCATTAGTATTTTTAACTACCTTTATACATTTCCTAACCATAGTGGACAAAATTATAGCCTAATATTTAGTATTATGAAGTCCCTAATTATTTCCATAAATAAATGTCACTTCAATCGAATTTTTATCATGGGGTGAGAGTCCTCAGCCTCATCATCCAAAAAAACACTCAGAGGAGTGAATTTATTAATTGAATATATAGGTTCATGAGATTTATTTCATAGGGGTCCTTATTATAGAAAATTTAGAGGATAGTAACTATATGAAAGATCTTTCAATTTCAGGTTGAACATCATAGAATCTATTCTAACAATTATTATTTTTTATTTGTTTAGTTTAGTTGGGGGATTTTATTGACACTCTTGATCATTCCCATTAGAGATCACCATAATGGAAAAAGATTTTTCATCCCTATTATGGAATCCTTGAGGTGCCACCTTTGAATCCATTAGTATTGAATAATTATTTATGGGAGTCTCCTTTGGAATCCTTTCTATGTAAGGGTGGGGTATGAAATCCCTATGCATTCACATCCTTAAAAATTATAGGTTCCCCAACATCCTTCTTAGGAAGACACGAATGGATAACCTCTAGATTAATATTAGTTATTATTATAGTCCCAATCTCAGGTTGAGATCCAACTCCTTGTACTTTTCCTGAATTTTTACATCCACCCAGAGATCCTCTACAAACTTAAGTTGATATTGGAAAACATCTGCAACTTCCTCCACTTCAATAAAACAAATGAGAGATTTAATATAATTTTATAGATCATTCACCTCAATATTAGAGATTGGGGGTTCCATGTTTTTCACTTGGGTCGTCCAATGGAGTGAGATTATCTAATTCATCCTTATTTTTAGTCCCTTGATTCTATAATTGGAAGAATATGCATCCATGATTACGTGTGGCCCAAGAGCCAAAAATATTTCCTTCCCCTTTCTCATCTGGTAGTAATTATCATTAGGCCCTTTTCATTAATAAATCTACATTATTTATCTTTGTTTTATTTAGAATAAGTGTTCCTAAAAAATCAATTTGAGATGAATTTTGGAATCCTCTAATATTGAAATTTAATATTAATTCTATCATCCCTTGTTGTTAGGACAACTAGTTCTACTAGGTTACTAGAAATATCAACCACTGCTAAAATTCTGGAATAATATCAAAATCTTGGGTTATGTATTTTCCTATCCATCCTAAATAGATTTCCTACAGAAGTGGATATATCACAAAATATTTGGGAATGCTAATATAACCAATTCAGTATACATTTACTTGCTCAATACTGAGTAAAATTGTTATTAACATTTATAGGATCAATGTTTCTGGTCCCATTCCTAAATTATTAGAAATATAATCTTTAAAAAGATTGATACCATGATCCATGCTATTTATTTTAACTCATCTGATGGGAAGAAGACCTTGGAGCAACCTCTCCCCAGAGTCATCATCCACTAATCATTAAAACCACAAATCTCAATAATCCTATATTTAATATTATTGAACCTATAGAGCCTCTACACCAATATATTAAAGACTCACACAAAGATGGAGTATCTAAAAATATTCACTCATTATTCGATAGAGCCATGGTTGGTAGAGATGTGTGAAGTGCTTCCCTTCTTGATAATCCTTTCAGTGGGCAGGATATCCAATTATGATAAGGCTGTATTGGAAGCTAATTTGACGACATCCATGTTTTTCTTCTTTAGAGATGAATATTTAATGGGGGAACATGCCACCAAATTTTATTTTCTTATCATTTAGAAGTGAAAGATCTCATTGTTCCTGACATGATCGAGCTGCTAGATGGTGGATCTCAGCCGATTCTATTTCTAGAAACATCATTCTTCATGTGATCTTTATGGTCTCTAGGTATATATTTTTTTCCTTTCCCCCTTGTTTTTCAATCAATAATAAATTTAGTTTATTGAGAGAAAAAAATAAATTCTTCAAAAAAAAGATCATAAATGAATTTTTTTCATTAATATTGGTTAAATTTCTTAATAATGATTAATTAAATTTCATCAATACATTTTTACCAATTACAAAATCTATTTTTTAGTTATATACATTATTTAAAATTAAAGTTTATGGAATCACTATAGTATAATGTACATGTATTAATATAAAGTTAATAACATTGGAAATTATATATTTATATCATTAGAATTTTACTTACAAATCCCAAAAAAAAATTTCGTAAGATCTAAGGGTAAGATAAGAAATGGGGGTCATCATGGGTGGTAACTCAACTAGAATAGATCACATAGAAATTTACATGATCTTGAACATATCCCATAATGTACTTCATTCAAGCAACACGCTTTTGAGTTTGGATTGGGCTTGGTCTATAGAAAACCCTAGTGATGTTATCTCCCTTACAAAATCAGAAAAATAAACATCATAATTAATAATTCTATAACTTGATTTCATTTCATATTTTTTTTTTATATATTTCATAATATAGTTACTTATATTTATACTCACCAATTTAACTGACGTATTATAATGGTATTACTTAATAATATATAAAATATTTCATTATTCATCTTATTTGGATGTTGTGTAATTTTTTTTCAAAATAATATTTATTTATTTTTATATTAATAATAAATTATTAGGGAGTTACCTATTCACTCATTTCTTCCATAAAATTTCTATCTTATTTCCAATGTTTTTTATTCATTAAAAATTAGAATCGACGGTGTGGTTGTCATGGGATATAGAAAAAAAGAATTTTCTGTGATTTCATAATTTTTATTTACTTGTGTTGGTTTACATTATAGTTATTAGATATTAGGGGTACAATTACAATGAAATAATTTGTTTTTTACATTGTAATTTTTATAAATCTCATGAAATGTTTTCAACCATAATTTTGAATGTCAAATAAATAAATAAAGTATTCATTATTTGATTGAAAATTATATTTTATTCATTTTATACTCAGGTTATAAAATTAATTTCAGTGGGACCAATCTAGAATATATAATTTTTGAAAAGAAAATTCATACTAAAACATGGGTTTTACATTCCCCCTACCCATCCATAAATAAATTGCATCCTCACGGTTTTTCCATGATGAGAAAATAGATAAATATATATACCCTTATAAGTTATATCAGGTAAACTCTTAACATATATGATTAGTATATAAATCCTAGAAAATATTTTAGTTGTACTCCATAATAATATCTTTATAAAATCAATTATTTATACTACCAACTTAAATTCAAGATTTTTAATATAATATAACATATTTTGTATTAAAAATATATTTAATGCTGTTATAAAATTCAATTCATAACATCACTAGAATCCTTAATTTTTTGTATTTCATTATACACAAACAGTGATTCTCCATAATGTTAATTAATACATTAAAATATTTTAATAATATTTTACTTATTTTTTAAAGTATAATTTATTCCATTTTGATTAAATTTATTTAAGAATGATAATTATTTTTTGAAAATTTTTAATTTTGAAAAAAATTATTTAAAACATTTTGGTAATCTTATCTTTTATAAAATGACCTTATATAATCAGATTTAAACATATAAAGACAGTGTTAATTTAGTATATGTAACACATTTTGAAAAATAATAAACTTTAGAAATATGAAAAATAGGTTACTCAATGATCTCTATATGACTCAAAAATCCAATATAAATATTTCATTGCAATCCATGTTCTTTTATTTCATTATAATATTACAACATATTTAAAGTGTTACATTCACTAGAATGAACATGACTAGAAATGTAGAACATTACATAATAAGTACAAATACACTCTAACAAATTTAAAATAGTATAATGGGATAAAAAACAGAAGAGAATAATAGAACTATAAATTGAAATTAGGGTCTCAGGTAGTCTCTTAGAATTATCACAATCACAAACAATATTATGAAAAAGAAACAAAACAATAGAATAATGATTTGGATTTCTCTAAATAAAGTATATGGAACATTGAGAAGAAATTTTTTAAATGTAAAATTCTAAAAATAAAAAAGAACTTATTGGAGTTATAAATATTATTTTACTATTAAAAAAATGACCATTATAATAGTAAATTGGTCGTTAGAATAATAATCTAATTATTAGAATAGTAAAATTACAATTAGGGAAAATAAATATGCAAAATTATATGTAAGGTTTAATATGGATAAATTAAGTTAAAATAAGTACCAAAATATCATAAAATCATTAATCAATCAATGTAACATAACTTATATATAAATATACTATGTTAGAAAAATATATTTTATATTATTTTACAAATCAATATTTTTTATTCTAGAATAAAATATTAAAATTTATTAACATATAGATTTATTTTAGAAAAATATAAGCCATTTTTTCAATCATCATGTTGAAATTAGATATGGGTAATCTTTAGGTAATTTTCATAAATTATGAAATACATTGGTGAAGAGTGAAATACAGAAAAATATAGTATTTCATAAAAAATTATAGACATGGAAAACAACATCATTCATAATGTATTAGTGTATTAATAAATAATTATATCAAAATAAAATGAATCGATGGTTTTATTTAGTCAAAATAATCATCACTGTTGTTAGTCTTGAAAACAAATAGTAAATTAATCAGTATTTTATTCTTAAAAACCCATCCCATTCACTTATAAATACTCCCCTCTTATACTAATTTTATTTTTAAAATAAAAACTTATTCTATACCATAAGATCAGAATATTTATCAAAATATCCCTCCCATGGTTTTTAAATTTATATTCTCATTGAAGGACCATCCCTATAATCCTTGATGTGTAGTCCCAATGAGTTTTCTCAAAGAAGAAATTAAATTTTTTTTATTTAATCCCTTTCAATCCCTTTGTTTTTATTTCTTCTTCATCCCATTTCTAGGTTTAACAGACTACCTTTTCATCCATAAAATAATAATATAATTATACATAAATATTAATTTTATTATCATATGATTCTTAAAAATACCTTACATAGTAGTTTATAACATTTCTTCCATCATGGATCATTTTAACTACATATATGAATGATGTTAAGTGATGACTAATAACGACTTATATGGATGATTAAAAATTTATTTAGTTTATACATATAATATCAATGACATGATTAATATTCTATATATTATAAATTGGTCATTATATTAATGAACTTATAAATAAACAATCATGGTTATTTAAACATCCTAAAACAAACTTACAAATATTAATATAATAATTCACATATATTTTGGACTATATAATAAAAATGGAACTTTTATACCTATTTAATGACTTGAATACTAGTACCTTGACACATCTTGAGCTTATGGAATCATCAGATAGTGAACTTTTATTATTGCCATTATATTGGAGTGTTTTCAGAAATGGCCCATGGAAGGAAAAGTAATCCATTCAATGAATAGTAATAGATAATAAATGAACTAAAATGATTTATAATGATGAAATAAATATAATAAAGCTTCTTAAGTAACTAAATTAGAAATATAATATTAGTATACATAATTTTTGAGTATATACAAAGGTATCTAAGCCTTAAGGTAAGGTTTTATTTCTTAATCATCATTATATTAGTGTATTATTTCTATATTTTATATATTCACTTCTATGTAATATCATTAAAGTATTAAAACTAAACCTGAATTTATTTTATATATTATTTATGTAATAATTTCTCATTAACTCTCTTATTGAATTAAGGGGGTCTACTACAATTTTTCCTTTCTTTCAATTATGTTATCTATCACTCTCTAACTCTCTCTATTAAATTTGTTTCTATTATTTAATTTCTATATTATTTATCTCATGGATTTATTTTATATATTATTATCAATTTATATTAACTTTAATATACCCCTTTTAATTTATATAATGTGAAATGTCAATATTTTGAAATTATGTATAAAGGGTGTTTTCTTATAAAGATAAACCTATCATCAAACTAGGGAAATATTCATAATTTGTATTCGCATTAGTTAAATATAGATAAATATTGATTATATGTCATTTTTTATGTATTATGTTTCTTAAGGAATATTATGTAATGTATTTCTTATCCATATAATCAATGCATTAGACAGAGTAAGTGATTTTTGGCACCCATAATTGTAGGGACCCTTGATGATTGGTAGGTCTCACTAGAATAACTAGCCTGGGTATTTTGTGTATAAATAACTATATAAGTATGATGTGATGAATGAGGCCATGAATGTATAGTTATTAACTCTATCATTATGCAATCGATCACTTTGACATTATTTATTTATCATCGATGTTGTTATTTATTTCAATTGTTATATCATCTATGGATAGATTATACTCATTTTACCAATTATATAGAATATTTGGTAATATATTAATTTTATATTTAATATTTTTATTTTGATATTATAAAAAATTATTTCTAATTCTACCACTTATTGAGAATCTGATCTCACCCATTTTTATAGTTTTCCCATTTCTCCAGGACACGTTACTATTAATGATCAAAGGATAAGAAAAATATGAATAATAATATTTCATGTATGGTAATGATGTTTCACATGTAATTTATTAATGATGCATTTATCCAGTCCTATGATACTACCAAACTTCATATAATTTATTTTTTTATTTATGTATTCTAAAAATTATAAAAAATAACCACCAAATACAGGTTACTAGAGCTAGGGATGTTACAATATATCCTTGCTCTATAGATTTTTCAGAATAATGATGTGTATGATGAGAATGTGATATTATAAATAATTTATAAATATCATGTTGAAATTTTCCTTAATGATAGATATAAAAAGGTTGATATTTCATAATATGATAAAATAATTTAATAATTCATAGAAAATTTGAGGCTTGAATGTTGATATTGATATATCATAAAGTTATTTTCATGTGATTTGAATATTGGAAAATGCATTTAAATAACTTGAAAAATATTTTTTTTAATGATAATAATCAAATATTTCAAAATAGATAGGTTGGTAGTACGTAATATCTACTCATCCATATCAATGAATACACTTTACAATTTCCACATATTTTTTTGAGTCAATAGAAAGAAAAATCAATTATAAAAATCAATTATTATCAAAGGTTATTGTATGATCAATTTATTCTTTTATAGTGCTTCCATATAATACTTATAAAGACAATATTTATTAGTTTGAGTAATAAATAATATTTTCCAATAAAATTTGAGTAGATGATCATTTGGAAAATATATACTAGGATGATCTATCCTAAAACCTCTTAGGTTTAAGATAGGTTTCATTATGTCTTCTCGTCTTATCCATCTAATATAAACCTAATAATTAACTGAACCCCTAAAAACATTTATACCATCATTAGTAAATTCTAAATGTAGAAAATATATAATCATTCATCAAATATGCCCCCAAAATTCGTCAACACCATATCTAATCATCATTAAACCAAATAAAAAACTAATGACGGAGGTTATATAATTTTTTAAGCTATTATCATTAAAAATAAACCAACCTTTTACATTATATTATACTTTTATAACCATCCACATATATCTTAATATATAAAGTTATTTTAACCCTTCTCTGATATCATATATAAATACTCATACATAACAATATCATAATTATATTTTTTCTGTAAATATTAAAACACTATAAATCGAGTGACTATTATGGTTATAGTGTTTAATAATTAGGATGTCCCTTACACATTAATCAGTATGTTTATATTTCCCCAAAAATAATGTATTCATAAACATTATACTTGGTTCTTCCAATACATACATTCATAACAAGAATGTTGACTTTATAATCATCCATACTCATCCATAAACTTTATAAAAATCATTAAAAAATTAATGATCATATAAATATCATCAAGGGGTAAAAAAATAGAGGAAAAATGTTAGGAAAAGTGACACAAGAAAACTCAGAGTTGAATATGGTTCTTTTTAATGTCATAATATAATACATTTAAAATATATAATATCATAATTAATCATATATTCAATCTTATAATGAATTGAATATTCATGATAACTTCTTTTCTCAAATCGATGTAATATAAATATACCCTTAAAGAAGACTCATATTCTAGCATAAAATATAGAATAATACTGAAATTTTCTCCTAACATGATATTGAAAGCACTCGTAATCACTTATTACCAACCATAATGAAATAACCTATTTAGTTAACTCAAATATGATGTCTCAAGAGAATAATAGATTTCCCAATAAATTGGGGGAATACATTCTAGGATCCACCATCAACAACTATAATGTCCTAGAATTATATTATTCATAATATTTTATTTCTATCTATAATAATATGTGTCAAAGTTAACCCGAAGAAAGAAAATTAATATAATGGAATGGTTTAACCAATTTTCCATTAGAATGAAATTTAAAGAGAGTTAGAGAAAAATAATAAATAAAGATAGTAAGGTAATTAGATGATAGGAAAGAAGATACATTGATAAAAGGGTATGGATATAAATATAAAATTATTCATTGCAATATAATAAAACATATGAAAATTTAAGAATAAATATATAATTTTTTTAAAAAAAATGGGGAAATGACCATTTACTATTAATTATTCCTGTGATTAACAAAAAATCTAAATGAATAAGAAAAGGTATTTTATTAATATATAGAACATATTATTTCATGGGTGTGTAGGTATTTTACATTATATATGATTTATATTTCACTTGGTATGGGATTATCATCAACAATATTTGGGGGGAAGGCATCATAGATTTAGTGGAATCATTAGAGAGGGGTATTTCTCAACTACATGGGGGAGGGAGAATCTTCATAGAGTAAATTAATTAATAATTAATCATCATATAGTCTTAATAATATAGAGAAGCAAATATAGTTTGATGTGTGTATCTATTGACGGGGATTCATGGTTTGAGCTAAACCAAAAGGGGATCTAGCACTAGATAAAGGTGAGTTACATAAGTATAAATGGGAACATAAATATATATTTATATCCTCTAAAATATGGGGAGAAAATATATATTTATATTGGATTAATCCCCAAACTAGAATGACACTGAACAACCTCTATATACAGTAGGATACTAACACAAAAATAAAGAAATATCTCTTGGATTTTGATTTTTTAATAAAATGGAAAGTATGATTAAACAGGATCAAAAGGATTCAGGATTTAAATTAAAATTATTTTAAGAATATAAATTTGTAAAAAATCCATAGTGATCCATTAAAAGAAAATAGAATAAATCCATGAAAAAAATAGAAAATTGAAAATCATAGTGGAAAATTGCGAAAAATATTCAATTCCCAAATTCATAAATGAGCAACAATCTGTAATAAAGGAGATGAAAACGCCATATAAATAGAGTAAATTATATTTTTTAAAGTATTTAAATGATCTATAACATTAATAAGATTGACATTGATAATAAATATCCAATAAAAACATCGGTAATTAAAAAAATACTCTTAGAAACTTCATAAAGGATGAAGTATGAATCAATTAGATTGGAAGATTGAATATATTTCAGAATCCATATAAATGAAAAAAATAAAAAAAATCATTATTTAGATGGAATGAATATAAATTCTTCAAATTATTTTTGAAAATATATAATCTAAAATAATAAGAGAGATCAATAGAAAAACCATTACCTTAATTTCCTACTTATTGAATGTGATTTAAATCTATGTACAATAAACTAATTCTTATTAATCAACAACTTATGAAACTTTTTTATATTCATTACATTTTTATTGAATAAATGAAATTATTTTAATATTTATTTATTTATTAGAGACAACGTATATCAATTATCAAATGTTAAAATTTTAATTCTTATTTCAGTATGGAAACCATTATAATCATTATTTATCCCAACAGCATTATCTAAAAAATGGATTGAGTATTGAAATAATTATTTTTGGATGATTTACAAAATCACATGTTCATTAAATAGGAGTTATATGTACAATTTGAATGAATAAATCATTATATTTATAAATTTGGGTAACCTTATCAATTATAAAGTGTTTTGATATAATGAACATTCATTTGAGTATTACCAATAGAGAATAATACTGATAAATTGAATTCATATTATACATCATAAATAATTTGTACTCATTTTTTAAATGATACATAATCATAATTAATAAAATGGTGTAGTTTCATTTATATTGATGGTTAAAACAACTAATACACAAATGTACTGGAATAAAGAGATGATTATAAAACAATATACATTTTATTAATATATTTGGTAAGGTAAAAAGTTATTTTGAGGTTATTGAACCCTAATCCATTTAAATTTGAGATACCCCAACCCCAATATAAACATTCTTAAAACTGTTATTTCATTACCCAAACCCCAATTTGATTAATTATATACTACACATTTAATTAAAATATCCATTTATTTATTTATGTATTATGTTATTAAAATATTATTAATTTAATCATTAGTGATATAAGAAATTTCCCAACAACATCCCAATGTGGTGAGGGAGGTTCATCGTTATAGGGTACTATTTTTCTAGACATTTGTAAATCCCCACTCACCTGAGGTTTTTTAAGATATTTGATCATGTGAGCTACATGGGACCTAATCCCACATCGATATGTAGAAGTGAACTATGAGGGTTAGTAAATTACCATGTTCCCAACCCTCAGCAATGTGCTTCCTGCTAGTGTTTCCTCCCACCTTTGCCTTTTTTTCTAGCTACTTTAAACCATCGTTGATCCCCTGCTCTATTTAATTTTTGTAAGAATATGTGGTACATAGAAAATTAGATGAAATATAAATATAAACTAACAAAATTGAGTTTGATTATTAATGGAAAGTCTATATGGAAATCAAACCCAACCTGATTATTCATCAAGTAGTCCATCTAAGACCTTAACCCTACCTAGGCCCTTTTTCAGAGTACACTTGGCCATTTTTCCGATTAGGTAGTGTCGTGTACCTGATTTTTGGGTACACATTTCCATCACTAAATTACATCAGTTTTAATTATATTTTATTGAATTATTTAATCATATTAAAGAATATATGGTGTAAAAAAGATAAAATAAATAAAAAATAACAAACTAGTTCAAAAATTAAAGGGCCAAATATTCACTTATAGGAAATTATTGTAATGTTGTCTTTAGGATATCTTCATGTGTCCAATGGAAAAAAAATATGAAAAATATTTATAGAGGAATGATTTTGGCTAGAGTATAAAGATAAAATAGAATTTATGTGTGGTTTTTAATGGGTGTATGTGAGGTCCTTTTAGACATAAAATTGAGTGGAGATTTTTAAAATTGTTATTCCTTAATTAATAGGGAAGACCATTTTACGTGGTAAGTGGTCCATAAATGGAAAAAACATGTTTTTTATTCCACCAAACACATGTGCCTCAATATATGGTTTTAATATTTTTAATAAATTTATAAATTATTTTTATCATAAAATCCTATTTATAGATATTTATATGGTTAATATTGTAGATTATTTTTAAACATATATTTAAAATTTTGTAATTCAAGTAATAATGTTTATATCATTGATTACTCATAATAATTATCTATTAAAATTTTATAATCCCTTTTACCTTTTCAATATTATCACTTTATAACATTTATGTAATACTTTTTTACTTTTACTATGTTGTGCAAACAATGTGATAACATTTCATAAGTAATTGAAAAATTATATTTAAATATAAATTAATTTTTATTAATATCATAACATATATATCATATTTTATGTATATAATCTTACACTATATTTTAAATATTTTTCTAAAATATTCCATAAAATTCATTATAAAAAATTAATAATAGGTAGAAAAACTCTAATATAAATCACACTATTTTTTTAAAATGGAATTAAAATGTATTAATCATTATATAGAAAATTTGAATTCATAAATTAATTTCAAAAATAATTTTTATGGATATATAATATTATATCGTGTTCTGTATCCTCTGCAAGTGATCCATGATAATCTAGAAAAAGACTTAATAATTGTTTGTAATGACTAATTTGAACATGAAGTGTTATTTTTAAAAAAGTTTTTTGACTATATTACTCATATTTTAATCTATTTTAATTTAGATATTTAAAATTTTAAATAAAATATTTTATTTCGATGATACTCTGACATATTCTATTTATTTTTTAATTATTGTAATGTATTATAGATTCTTATAAAATATTGAGAAATTGAATTAAATTTGAAGAAAAACACTTAGTTATAAAAAGAATTCAGATAAAAATATTTCATTCAACTTAAAACCAAAATTAATTGGAATATTGAATTTAAAATCAATTTGTTTTAAATGATTATAAAACATTAATTTAATTGAAAATCTAATTTATAAACTTTTACCAATATTTTTCATCAAATTTTTTTATTGAATATCACTTGAACTATTTAATTTCATAACCTTTTAATTATAAATTTTTTAATAAAACACATTCCACTAAATTTAGTCATGAATTTAAAAAATATAAAATTAATTTTATCTCAAAAATTATTATTTATTTAAAAATTATTATTTTTAAGTAAAAGCATATAATATATTTTTATCACAATATATATTTATTTTTAAATAAAAATAATTTTTTCATATTATTCTATGATTATTTATATAATAATAACAAATTTCAGTAGAAATTTATTACATGAATTCAAATATATATCTATAATATATCTAATTATTATAAAATTATAACAAAATAAGGAATATTACCAAATAAATATATTTAAATTTTAAATAAAACAAAATTTTGTTAGTCAGGGTTGAGATGAAAAGAGGGACGGTGAAATGAATTTTATTTTTGTTTAGAAATTTAAATTCTACTAGATGAGATTATAGTGATAAAAAAATTATTAGATAAGTACAATAGTAATATAAAATTAAAGAAAATACATAATACATTGACAAAGGTGTTAGAAAATAAGATATTATGGGGTCCCTGCATCTCTACTGCTTAAATTATTGAGTATTATAATCACCCCATGAATTTAAAATTAGTTAATAACACCATTTCAAGAAGTGGTAACCTTTCATTTTAGAGGTTATAACATGAAACCCAATTACACGGCTAGCCTTTTAATGGTTGTGGTGAGGAACTGAAATGCTCTTTCTTTTAAGGAAGTAAGCACCTATCCCCCTCAAACTCAATGGTTTTGAGAACCCAAGATATGAAAAGTAAGATACAATCTATATATAATTCCATCAAATCACACACATAATCCTGCAGTAATAATTGTTGGTTGGAGTAGAATACTCAAGAGGGGTGAATTGAGTATCTATAAAAATTTCTATTAAAAAGGTTCTTTGACACTTTCCCGAAATTAAAATATTAACAAAGTAATTTTTTAGTGAATTAATAAGAATCCTGAATGTTTAATTAATTTCTCAAAAGATTGATTAGTTCTCAGCTATACTAATCTAAAGATTAATACAATCTTTGAAAGTAACCTACTGATTCAAAATACTTATAAACACTTGTTAAACTAACTATCAGAGTATGACTTTTTTTGAATGAAATTAGTTATAAAATAGTAAATTAAAATAGTAATAAACAGATTAGAAATTAAAAAAAGTGGTTTAGTCTCAAGTTGAGACCTGGTCCTCTCCACTTGGTGATCACATGCCACCAAGCAATTTTAATTAACAGACAAGTTTTGATCCACACCCAGGATCGGGGTTCACAACATCACACAAGGTTGTCCAAGTCACACTTAACCACTACCATTATTCTTCATGGGAAAATAGCAAACATGTCACACTTGACCTCTTCCATGGTTCTATGTGGGATATAAAGGATAAATAAAGTGATATTGTGAGGATATCAAGTATTCTCTAGTTATGCACAGGAGTCAGTGTGTGTGTAACCGAAAGATACACACACACTACTCAGAAATGTAAATAAAAGAACACAATAGAGATAAAGATGTATATTAAGGTTAAGAAGTCTCTGTGTGTTATGAATTGCAACTATGGACTTCTTTGGTGTAGTTTAATTGAAGATTAAGTCTTTCTCTAGAGGTTTTCTCTAAAACAGAGTCTTGTAGTCTCTGTGCTATAGCTTCGAGGAGTATGAGATTTTCATCATCTTTGTTAAAATTATGTTTAGTATGCTCATCAGTTTTTTATTCACTTCTTTATCTCCCTGTACATTCTTCCTTTTAGTTCTTGTGATTTTGGAAGTGTGATAGAGAGTTGTAGGAGTTCATAGATTTTTCTTTTCTTATTACTTTTCAGCACACCCAAATGATCCATCTTGTAATTCTTTTATACTTCAAGGTAAAAAAGACATGAAGATCACCCCAAATTAATGTACCTCATATTATCAATTGAATATCCTATAGACAACATTAAATAATGTCAGAAACATTAATTTGTCTAAATATGATCGTTAGCTATAAATTTGAATTAATAAATTTAAAATAATTTTTACGACTATCAGTGAGTCATATGTATCCCTAATTCCTTGGAATCAGTCTATCAGCATCAGCATGTCATAATTGGCCTATCAGCATCAGTGAATCTATATCGGTTATCCCTTTTCAGCAACATCAGTAACTCCTTTCCATTAGTGTTGTGGATGTAGGGCTTCGGCGAGTCATTTTTCACTATTAGTTTATCCGGGGCATCGGTGTGCCATCATCGATGACTCATTTTGATCTATTGGTGTGTCACCAATCTGTGACTTGTCCATCGGTAAGTCCTTTGTTCTATCAGTGAGTCACCCATCACTGAGTTATCCATCTGTTAGTCATTTGTTCTATCGGTGTGTCACTTGATCTATCAGTGTGACTGATCAATGGTGACTTGTTCATCGGTCCGATGCTTGTTCTATTAGTGAGTCCTACATCAGTGTCTTCTTCGATTGGAGACTTCTCCGATCAGTGAATTCTTTGATCGATGACTTCTTTGATCTGTGAGTCCCCATCGGTGAGTAAACCATCAGTGACTCCTTAAATTTAATGGTGTCAGGGACTCTGAAAAACAAACAAAGAGTCTATCTTATATAGAAGAGTACCAGATTAAGAGAGAAATACAAATACATATAAATATACACTTTTAAGTATATTGAATCATAAATCTCCATAATTTATTAACTTATTGAAATGCATTAAACTATGTAACTTAAGTAAATAATTTTAAATATTCATTGACGTGATTAACAATAGGTAAAATATAAAGTATGAATTATCATGATCTATAAAATGACACGAGTTGCTATTATTAAAACAAATATATCACAAAGGGTCCAACAACACCCCCCCTTTTGAATATCACAAATCATGGCATAAATGAGTTATACAAGATGTTATGGAATTAAAATTACACGACATATCATATCAATAGTAAGTATGAATTTTCAATATAACTATATGTCTTCCCATTTATGCTTCGCCTCAATTATTGCTTCAGAGGATATATATAGAAATTTCCTTTTAATATAGGGATATCAGAGTATTTTCGTGTCCTCCCCTTAGTAACTTGTATGATTGATTAGTATTAGAGGTGAGATATATATATATATTCTATTGATACATGTCATATTTCCTATGCTAGAACTCTCCTCCTTAGACTAAGAATATATTCCATATATACCTTATATTTCTCCCCTTTAGGGATTAGAAAAAAGGTGAAAATAAAGGGAAGTTAATAAAAAATAACATAGAAATATGGAAACATATAGAAAGAAAAGTGATATACATTAAGTTATAAATAGTATAATCCTAAAAAATACAACCATCAAAAGAAAAGTGACAATCAATATCAAACAAATGATCTATTGTAATGGATTGGGATATTGAGGATCTTTCCTTTTGTCTAAAGGGTCAATGATAGGTGCAGGAGGTGGTGTTGTGGGTTTATGAAGGGCTGGTTGAATGATGAAACAAGTTAAAGAAACTCTTGTAGGAACATTAGCTACAAGTCTTGGTCTCCTTTTTGATAGAACATGACATTGAGGTTTCTCCTTGATCACTAGCCTAATCTGAGATAAGGCTTGAGATACAGACATCTGAGCAAGAGGCAGGGAACCAGTTATAATGGAAGAAGCTGCTGGGACCACTATAGCCTCAACTTTCACATGTAGGTAAGGCCTCAAAATCTTGATAAAATCATTGATTATTTGACCCCATACAATATAGCCTTTTTGAAATCATCCTTGTTCTCCATGAATTTCTCCAAAGTGGGTGTAAAATCCTTCAGCTGACCCACTTGAATTTTGAATGCCTCAGTCACTAGTGGAATCTTAATATTTTCATCCAAGTACTTAAAGATGTTGTTCAGGTCATGCTTGGTATATATTTTAGAAAAATATTTGTCTACATTTTCTCTAATCTCTTTCTGAGCAGTAGATACCTCATATGTACAGTGTATAACTATGTTATAAACATGGTCAGTGTTCTTATGCACTTTGGAAATATTCTCTTTATCAAATTAAATCTGAATAGACCTCAACTCTACTCTCATCATAGTCATGAGGGACTCCATATTATCAGCAGCAGACCTGATTCCTTTAGAATTAGTGGCACTAGAAATCATATTTCCAAGATTATCCTTTAACTTCTTCAAATATAAACTTAGTATATGTGTAACCATGTTCCTAAGAACCTCCATAACACTTCAAAGGTTAGTCATGAAATTAGTGGTTAGAGATTCTAATTCATTACTAATTCTCTTCACTTCTTCTCTCAACATTGTATTATTTCTAATAATAGTCTGAGATGTAGTGATTAGGTTAGTTTGAATCTCTAGAATCACCATTCATTATATCTTAACAACATCATATTTTGAAATACTTATAGAAGTAGAAGCTTCATTTATAACTCCAATAGAGTCTCTCATATATTCACTTAAATGTGATTTGAATTTCTCAAGGTCCACCTCAGTGACATAGTCACTAGGAACTATATGTACACCCATATAATCAACATTAGGTACTAAAGGTGAAGTTGGAGCAATAGATTTCAATTCATCTTGTAGAGAAGGAGGATGAGGAGCTACCATCTCCTCAGCTGATTCATAATCTAACCCAAATAATATATAACATGGATTCATATTCCACTCACCAGAATAGGTCCAATCCCTAGGCTCCACCATGTCAATCCTTACTATTCTTCCTTGAGGCCCATCATCAACTTGTGATTCATCTTATTCTTCTTCCTGAGAACTATTAAAAACAACATTTCAAAGCACTGGTACTAACTGAACATGAACTTCTTCTCGAACACTATTCATTCCAACTACTTCAGGATCTTATTCAATCTGAGGCATTGGTGCAATGTAATCCTTGGCCTCTTCCTCTTATCCTCCATCCATGATATCATTAAGCTCCTAAATGGTTACTTGAGCATCATCATCAGGTTGGTCGTTTATGTATTCATTTCTAGTATCCTATCCAATAGGATCAACATTATCTTGCATATTAGCCTCATCTTCTTATCCATGCACTGACTCCTCACCAGAAATAACATCTTATTGACATGATTTTAGTGATTCACTCACATGCGGACCATTTTCATCCTCATCATTGTCATCATCATCATCATCATCAGTTTTACTTAAATATCCATCAACTACAGAGACCTCAGTCTCTTCCTCGCATTCATCACCCAACAAAGACTCTTAAGAGGTAGTTCTAAGGTGGACTGGAAGGTCCATATGACATGTAATTAGGTATTTCAGCTATATCTAGGTCACTCCTATCATCTATATGAGACCCCTCTTCCCTTGGAAGATCAGGCTCAGCTCCCTCTCTATCTGAATAAACAACCTGCTCAGCAGGTTTAAGACCTGGATCAGCCTGATCCCTTGGTCTTTTAGGGTTGTAAATGGGGTTAAAATCTGGATATAATATTTCCTCATCTCCTACCCAAAATATCTTACATGGGTTCCAAAAGATTTTAATTATTTTAAATATGTCATTTTGTAGAAAAAATCTACTACAGGCAGTGATCATCTCATCTCCATCATCCATACATCATATCTTATTTAGCATTGTAGAGATCATCCTTGGGTAGTATAAACATGTTTATTTCATGGAGAGTTTGATCATCTCCGAAATATGTACGATAATGTACCTACATAAATTCACTTTTACACCATTATTTAATAAATAAATCTGGTAAATATCCTGATATTTCACAGTAGAAAAATCTCACTTCCTTATGAATATTTATTGTTGAATGAACTTGAAAAGAATTCTGGACTCTCCATCTAATTCTATAGTTTTTTCTCTCCTCAATTAATCATTACCAGTCAATTATTTAAATGCATTTTCATATGAAATTAAATTTGAGGATGGTGGAATTTTACCCGAGTAGTCAGCATATATTCCCTCGTGAGGCATCTCCAAATATTCAGCCCATTCTTTCAAAGAAAAAGATATTTCTTTTCCTTTCATCATAGACTTCATCTAATCCTCCTAGGATCCTTCCAAAGAAACTTTTATATTGATATATAAATGATTTACCAGCTAAGGATAATACGGTATCTCATTGTTTACAAACCAACTAATCAACCCTTGAGACTCTAATACTTTCATCAAGAGTGACTTTCTAAATAATAGCTACTTAGAAGACACCTCCATCCCAAAAGTTACCACACAACGTCCTAACCAAGGATTCACAGAACTTTTTGCACTTCTTGACTCTCCTTTATAAAACTTGACCGATGATGATTCACTCGGTCCGTCCATTGCATGCTTCATTCTTTCTATTCTGAAGTTTTGAGTTCAAAGAGTTAGTCAAATGGTTAAAGGTAGAGTGGTAGAGTGAGCGTAGTGAAAGTTAGAAGTGTGGATAGAATTAATTTTATCATTTAGGGATTATACTTCATAAAAATAGAATAAAAATAGAATAATGAAATTATGTTGTTTTACTTAAAAAACAGATAAATAGATAGATTTACTAAAAGGTGCCTATCGATATCAGTTTCATACTAACTATTTTGGTCTCACCTGATCGACATAATCTGATCGGTTTCACATGAATGGTCCCACGCGAACAGTTTCTTTTGATCGGTTTCACTGATTGGTTTTACCTGATCGGTTTCACTGACCAATTTCATTGATCGGTTTGATAGTGATCAGTGTCATAGACAAATAGATTTTTCTTAGAGGATAAGATCAGATAGTCTTTATAGATTTATAATTCCTAGTTCATGTCTGATGTATCTCATTCTTCAAAAGTTTAAGGTTTTGGTGAAAATGTAAGCAGGTTGATGATCAGTCCCAATAAACTCAAGAGTTATATCACCTTTTTGATATTAATCTCTCAAAAAGTGATGTCTTACATCAATTTGTTTTGTTCTATAATGAGAAATTGGATTCTAAGAAATGTTAACAGGACTTGTATTTTCACAATTTATAGGGATATGTCTAAATTGAAATCCGTAGTCTAATAACGTGTGTTTCATTCACATTATTTATGTACAACCACTACCAGCAACAATGTACTCTGCTTCATTAAAAGATAATGAAATAGACTTTTTCTTTTTTACAAAACCAGGAAATTAGAGTCATTCCCAAAAAGTGATATTGTTTTAGAGGTGTTGTTTCTATCTAATTTACATCCACCAAAGTCAGCATCAGAATAAGTGACCAAATCAAATGGTTGTCCTCTCATGTAGAACAATCCTAAATTATTTTTATCCTTAAGGTATTTTAAGACTCTTTTAACAACATTTAAATGAGACTCATTTAGGTTTTCTTGAAATATTTCACACATACAAACAACAAACATGATGTTTGACCTACTAGAAGTTAAGTACAGAAAACTCCCAGTCATTCCTCTGTATGCAGTTTGATCAACAGATTTCTCATTTTCATCAAGATCAAAATTATATTTAGAACTCATAGGCGTTTCTCTACTCTTAATGCCTTCAAAGAGACATTTTTGAAATATATTTAGTGTATTTAAATTGATTTATAATAATATCTTCTTTATTTTGAAATATTTTAAATCAAATAAAATATTTATTTCCACCCATCAAACTCATTTCACACTCAATTTGCATCACTTTTGAAAAATCATTGCAAAAATAATTTTTAGACGATCCAAAAATAATATCATATACATATATTTGAGATATTAAAACATCTTTAGAAATTATTTTTATAAATATAGTTGGATATTCAAATCCTTCAGTAAAACCTATAGAAATAATAAAGTTACTTAGTCCATCATACCAAGCCCTTGGAGCTTGTTTCAAACCATATAAAACTTTAGTTAATTTGAAATTATGATTTGTAAAATATGTATTTGTAAAACTTTGGGTTTGTTTAACAAAAACATACTCCATTATATAACCATTTAAAAATGAACTTTTGACATCCATTTGATAAAGTTTGGAATCTAAGTGTGCTGCAAAGGCAGGTAGAATTACAATGGCTTCAAACTAAGCTACTGGTGCAAAGGTCTCCTCGTAATCTATTACCTCTTCTTAATTATAGCCTTGTGCAACCAATCTAGATTTGATTCTAATTATATTTCTAGCTTTGTATACTTTATTACTAAACACATGTCTAGTACCAATGGTCAAGGCATCTTTTGGTCTGTCAACAAGCTTCCAGACTTTATTTATCTCAAACTGATTAAGCTCTTCTTGCATACCCATCACCCAAAATTCATCATTGATTGCATAATTGATATTTTTAGGTTCAAGTTGTGACAATAATGCTTGATGTTCAACCTAATTTCTCAATGAATCTATAGTTTCTATTCCTCTATCTAAATATATAACTATATCATCTATGGTATGGTTTTTAAGGGGCTTAGTTCATCTAGTAAAAGTGGGGATAATTATTTCAGGTTCATTATTTGGTTATGGTTAATTATGGCTAGATTCTAGAGAATTTCCAGAACTGGATGTTTTAACAGATTCCTTTATAGGATGGTCAAATGGTTTAACATTTATTTCCAGATATGATATGTCCTCTTCATGATTCCCTAGTGAGGTATTAGGTTCATGTGGACCTGTTTCAGCAAACATGATTGGTACAGATTCCTCCACACATTTAGTTCTTTTTTTAAAGACTCTATAAGCTTTGCATGATGTTGAATATGCAAGGAATATTACGTCATCACTTTTCAAGGAAAATTTATCTAGATTATATTTTGTGTTAAGAATACAAACATTATATCCAAACACATTAAAATAATATACCCTGGGTTTCTTATTATTCTACAACTCATAAAGATTTTTCTTAAGGATAGGTCTGACTAAGACACTATTTATTATATAAAAATTGTATTAACAGCTTCATCCCAAAAATAAATTGGTAGGTCATACTCATTAAGCATAGTTTGGGAAATTTCATGTAAGGTTCTATTTATTCTTTCTACTACACCATTTTTTTGAGGTTTCGTAGGGGTAGAGAATTTATTACTATAGGCATTTTATGTTAAAAAAATATTCAAAGTCTTGACTTCCAAACTCACATACATGATCACTACTTAGGGATTTAATTTTAAGTCCACTAATATTTGCTACAGGCCTAGCATACTTGGTCAAATGAGAATAATCTTCATTTTTGTAAGCAAAGAAAAAAGTCCAAGTATATCTAGAATAGTCATATACAAAAACATAAACATAGTGCTTCCCATTAAGACTTGAAAATATAGATGGTCAAAACAATTCCATGTGAACTAACTCAAGAGGTTGAAAAGATGTAACTTTTTTTTGGTTTTAAAGATATTTTATGTTGCTTTTCTTTTTGACAAGAATTTCACACTCTATTGTCTAGAAACTCTAATTTGGGAAGGTCTTTTACTAAACATTATTTGGTTGATTTCTTAAGGGAGTGTGCATTGCAATGTCGTAGTCTTCTGTTCTAGAGACAAGACATTATGTGAAAATCATTTTGGCAGTGAACATTCTATGATGCTAGTGTGTCTATGTTTACAGCATATACATTATCTTTTCTATGAGTAGTAAATACAAAGTTATTATTGTCATATAAAACATGGAATGTATAATTTTTAAATTTTAAATTAAATAAATCATCACACAGGTGAGATATGATAAGAATGTTATACTTTAATCCAACAACATAATTTACATTGGAAATTGAAATAGAGTTAGGGTTACCAATCTGGCCTAAGCCGATCATTTTTCATTTATAGTTATCACCAAATGTTACATGTACTCCATCAATCTTGATGATACTCTTGAAACTTTAGTAGTCTCCTATCATGTGTCTTGAAAACTCACTTTACAAGTACTAAAGATTCCTACTGGACCTCTTTAGTTAGTTTACCTACAAAGTAATTCATCCGAGAAACCATTTCAGTACCCTTTTTTCTAGGTCTGGAAGCATTAGTAATAAAAGCTTTAGGAACCCATAATTTTCTAATGGGTTTCTTATATTTATAATATGATTTATTTGAAAAATAAGCTTGTTTTGGTCCAGAAAAACTTGATGCAGTAAAATATTTTATAGAACTTGAACTTATAGTAAAATTATGAATTTTGGGAAAAGAAGAAGAATTTATAGATTTAGTCATAAAACATGTTTCTGAAAATTTCTTTGTCGAGGCTGATATAAAATACTAGAAGTGTACTTAAGAGATAACGGTTTACCAATCATTTGAATAAGGGTGTCTTTTCCATTGGTAAAATTTTATAAATCCTTCTTTAATTTCTCATTATACATTTTTAATTCATTGTTTTCCTTGAGCATTTGATAATTATTTTTCTTTTCAACAGTAAGTCCAGATATAATATTTACATAAAGAGCATGATGTTTCTTTGAAGACATATACTAATCTTTTAGTTCATTACATGTCTCTTCCAACATGTTACAATATTCAAATAGTCATTATTTTTCATATTCTCAGACTCATTTTCATTTTTAGAATAATTATAATTGTGTGCAAGAGAGTTTAATGTTACCCTAGATATGTTTTTCATAAAACAAATATTTTCCATGTCATATTTCTCATCATGAGATTATGTTGATTCACTAGAGATATCCTTAGAGGCAATCCAGGTGGCCTTCATAGATTTTTTATACTTTTCTTTTTCTTCATAATTCCTTTTGTATTTTAACTTTAGACACACAACCTTGACATGTCCTCTCCTCCTGTATTCATAATAGACAATATCTTCTGATTTTTCATTTCTTTTCCAGTCCTTTTTCCAGTTTCCCTTGTTATCGTATCTTCCTTTATAATCGGACTTCCTGAAAAACTTCTTGCAATAAAATTTCTTAAATCTTCTAGCCAGCTGAGCCATCTCTTCATCACTATTTGATGTTGAGTCATTATTATTGGAGCTTTCAAAAGAGGATATCACTTTATCTTTTTCCTTATTCTTAGAGGAAGTAGTCTTGAAGGATATAGATTTTCTCTTAGGTTCATCCTCTTATTTTTTGTTGACTTTAACCTCTCCTTCATACATAATTAGTTTTCCAATAAGTTCTTTCATTGGAATTTTATCAATGTCGCATGATTCTCTTATAGATACTGATATCCCTCGCTATCTCCCTGGTAAGAATCATAGAATCCTCATGATATTCTCCATTTCAATTACATCTCTTCATAAAGAAATAATGGTATTCAAAATTTCATTGAACCTGAAACATACATCAGAAATATATTTATCTAGATCATTCTAAAATTTTCATATTTGATAGTATAAGTATTTAGTCTCATCTCTTTCACATTAGATGTTCCCTAATGGGAAATAGCTAAAGTGTCCAAAATCTCTTGAGAATTTTTATGAGAACAAATGTGATTAAACTCTTCGTCTCATAATAAAAAGTATATAACATTCATTACTTTATAGTTATTATTATAGGACGTCTTGGTAGCTTCATACCAAGTGTTTTTAGTATTTTCTGGTATTGCATATTTACTTTAAATAGCAATCTAGATTTCAAATTCAATTCCTTCTAAATGTATTTTCATTTTAAGCGTCCACAGAGATTAATTTTTTCCATTAAAAAAGGTGGTTTATTTGTAGAATCTACTTTTAATCTATTATCCATAATACATGTTTTAAAAGAGATAAAAAATTTGTATAGATATAAATTTTTAGATCTTTTAAATACAACAAAAATCCTAGTTGAAAAATATTGAGAATGCTTTGAAAAATAGAAATATTCCTAAGACTCTGATACAAAATGTTGGTTGGAGTAGAATACTCAAGAGGGGAGTGAATTGAATTTCTATAAAATTTTCTGTTAAAAAGGTTCTTTGAGACTTTCCACAAATGAAAATATAGTCAAAGTCAGTTTGTAGTGAATTTATAAGAGTCCTAAATATTTAATTAATTTTTCAAATGTTTGATTATTTCTCATCTATAGTAATCTAAAGATTAATACAACCTTTGAAACTAACCAGCTGATTCTAAATAGTTATAAACACTTTCAAAACTAACTATCAGAGTGTGAATTTGATTGAATGAAATTTTTTATAATATAGTAAAATAAAATAGAAATAAATATAGTGGAAATTAAAACAATAGGTTCAGTCTCATGCTGAGACTTATTCCTCTCCACATGGTGATCACCGGCCACTAAGCATTTTAAATTAATAAACAAGTTTTTATCCACACTCTATATTGGGGTTCACAATAGCACACAATGTTGTCCATGTCACAATTGACCACTACCACTATTCTTCATGGGAAAATAGAAAACAGGTCACACATGACCTCTTCTATAGTTCTTTGTGGGATACAATGGATAAGTAGAGTGAGAGTGTGAGGATATCAAGAATCCTCCAGTTATGCATATGATTCAGTGTGTGTGTGTGTGTGTGTAACATACAGATACACACACATAGCTCATAAATATAAATAAAGGAACACAATAGAGATAAAGATGAATAGTAAGGTTAATAAGTCTCTTTGTGTTATGTAGTGCAACTCTGGACTTGTTTGATGTAGTGGAATTGAAGTTTGAGTCCTTCTCTGGAGTTTGGTTCTAAAATAGAGTATCTTAGTCTATGTGCTCTAGATTCTAGGAGTATGAGATGTTCAACTTCTTTATTATAATGATGTTCAGGTCAGTTCAGTGGGTTTTTCTTCACTTCTTGATCTCTTTGTATGTTCTTACTTTTAATTCTTGGGCTTTTGGAAGTGGGCTTGAGAGTTTTAAGAGTTCACAGGTTTTTCTTTTCTTGCTAATTTTCAGCACCCCAGAATGATCTAGCTTGTAATTATTTTATACTTTGAGGTCCAATATACTTAAAGATCTCCCCACGTGCATGTACCTCGGACTGTCTATTGAATATCCTATAAAAACAATAAATAATTTCAGAAACATTAATTTTTCTATATATGACTTTTGGCTATAAATTTAAATTAATAAATTTTAAAAAAATATGATTGTTGGTGTGTAATAAGTATCAGTGAGTTCTTGAAATCGGTCTGTCAACATCGGTCTATCATCATCAGCTTTTCAGCATTGGTGACTCTATATATTAGTGACTCTCTGTATTAGTGATCCCTTTTCATCGGTATCGATAACTACTTTCCATTGGTTTCGATGATTCGGGGAATCAACTAGTCATTTTTCAATATCTGTTTGTCCGAGAATCACCAAGTCATCATCAGTGACTCATTTTGAACTATCGGTGTGTCGTCCATCGGTTAATTGTCTATCAGTAAGTCCTTTATTCTACCAGTGTGTCAACCATCGATGAGTCTTCCATCGGTGAGTCCTTTGTTCTATCCGTGCGTCGGTTGAACTATCGGTGTGACCATTCATTAATGACTTGTTCATCAATGTGACATTTTTTCTATCAGTGAGTCATGCATCAGTGTCTTCTTCGATCAGTGACTTCATCGATCGGTGACTTCATCGATCAGTGACTTCTTCGATCGGTGAGTCCTCATCAGTGAGTCATCCATCAGTGACTCCTTAAACCTAATGGTGTCAGGGACTCTGAAAAACATACAAATTCTATTTCTTATACTGAACAGTACTATATTAATCAAAAAACACAAATACATGTAAATATACACATGTAAGTACATTGAAATATAAATGTCCATAATTTATTAACTTATTGAAATGTATTGTACTATTTGACAAAAGTAAATCATTTATAAATATTCATTGACATGGTTAATAGTAGTTAAAATATAATGTATGAATTATCATGATATTCAAAATGAAATGATTTTTTTATTATTAAAACAACTACATCACAAAGGGTCCAGCAATAATTAGAAAAGAGATAGTGGGAGGAAGTGACACCAGAGTAGATGGGAGAAAAAGAATTAAATAACTTAGCATATTGGAGATCTAAACATATATTCAATGAACCATTATATTTTAACAATCCTTGTGGTGTATTTATAGTAATCAATACCTTTAGAAATGTTCACGAGCCTTCATTGATCCTAAATATCCATTTGGAGGAGAATTAAGGCTTTTTGGTCCCTTAAAAATGGCTATTTTTTTAGAATGTCTAGACACCACAGACTATCCAGTGACTACTATACAAAACTAGTGATTAGTCCAAGCCCCACTATCTAGCCACTAAAATCTACACATAGAGAAATTAAAAATATTCCTCCACATTCCTTTTGAACACTCTATTTTTTTCAAATACATCATGAATAAACTATTTAAATTAAAAACTCTAAAATTCATTAAATGAAATTGTTTGAAACAAAATTATATGTATATGATCATTAAAATCACATAAGACAGTGAGATATAAAATAATGTCACCAATTTATTTAATCAAAAACACATAATCAATTAATAAAAAAATATAGGAATGATATATTTATCATGAATAAATTTCTCATTAATCAATATTTCTTAATGAAATTCAAATTTTATTTTAAGAACATTTTCAATTCATAAGAGAAAAGTGATTTATGTTTAAATTTTTTGAAATATTTTCCCAATTTAAAAACTTTATCCCCCATTTTCAACATAAAAAAAATAAATGCACCTCAAATTAATTTACTAATATCTTACCCCACCCCCTTTTGATTATAAAAAAACAATAGACAAGGGTTTAAGTGACATGTAATAAATGCCTCAATACTAAAAAAATATCCATGCATGATAGAATTTTTATTTTATTTTATTAGGATCATCATTAATGTTTATTTTAAAGAGTCGAAAACATTTATTTATAAATATTAATCTTATATTTCTATAAAAAGTGTATTTTAAAAAAATAAAATAAATTTTTAAATTTTTTCAAATTTAAAAATAGAATTTTAAAAACAAAAAATAGCACACCACATGTCATTTTTTGTAAAGATAGATCTTTGAACTTCAAAAATATAAAATACAATTTAAAAAAAGTCGCCCTATTAGAACATTATAGATTTAAATAGGATCGGTTCCCCATCAATTGATACATAATTTTAATTGTATAAGGATCTATAAATACATGTAATTCAAGTGTTTAATAAACTAAGAACAAAAAATCCAAATTAATATAGTGAAAAAATCAGTCAATAAATTCAATATTTAAAACAAAGAAAATTATTCAATAAATCTAAATATTAAAATTAAATAAAAATCATCATCCCTTCCAAAAAATTAAAGAATTATAAGAATAGAATTATTGAGCCCCCCTTAATAAAATAAAATGGACAAAAAAGAGGGGCTTGGTTAAGATATCATCCAATTAAAGATTATTCTAAACAGAAGTTAACATAACATAAATGTTTTGGAAATTGTCTCTAATAAAATAGTTCCTAAAGTCAATTTGTTCATTGAGATATTATTGAATTTCATTTTTAGTAATATCAATCACACTTTAGTTGAAATAATTAATAGGAACATGTTCATATTTAATCCATAATCAATAATAGTTTATTTCATCCAAATTATTTGGGAACAATAACTATCCATGGAAATATATTATACTTCATCCATAAAAAGTTAAATTGAATTTTTAATATTACTACCCAATGAGAAAATTGTATTTCCAATATGGTGGAAATTCCAACTAGTGATTTTCGCATATAATTGGAAACCACCAAATTTTTCATTGAAAAAACATAAAATATCAAAATATGCCTCTTTTGGATAACATAAAATACGGTTTTTAAATCCTTTAATACTTGAAAATTATTATCATAGATTTTAAATGGGATTCATCTATATTATAAATAAAATGGTCATAAGGTAATAAAACAATCATGATGTATGTCTATGTCATAGTAAGATATAGAAGAATCCCAATCACACAACTATAACGATTATTCCCCAATAGTGTAATCTATTTATCAAAATAATACATACAATAAGTACTCATTAGAGAACTAATATCCTTAACTTTATCCATTCTAAAAACCTTTAAAATTTCATTAGTTCTTTGACTAATAAAATAAGCATCCAAATTTTGATAAATTTGAAAACCAATGAATATTTTATGTTCTCCCAGAATACCCATTTTAAATTATTTACACATTAAATAGGAAAATTCATTGAAAATGTACTCTTTTCTTGAACTAAAAATGACATAATCAACATAAATTTGAATGGCTGAAATATACTATGAAATATATTTAAAAAAAATTGAATAGGGCTTTCCCATTTCAAAACTATTTTATAATAAAATTTGGTTAACCTCTCATGCCAAGCCTAGGGCATTCTTTCATTATATAATGTGATTTCGTTATCTTAGAAAAATGATTTAATAATTTTTAATCCTAAAAAAATATGATAGTTACCCAAAAACTTTATTATAAATAAAAACATTTAATAATACACTTTTACCACCCATTTGAAAAATCATAAAATTTATGTGAGAGGATATTGAAAACAAAATTATATTATATTCTAGCCTAAAGACCACGAAAAATGTCTTACCATAATCAATTTATTCATCATGACTATATCCTTTATCTTATGTCGGTATTTTTTATGGGAGATATTTCCTAGTTCATAGAATTTATTTCTAAATACCCATTTGGTCCCAACGAAGAGTTGATCATTGATCCTTTCCATAAGAATCTAAATACCATTCTAGGTGATTGATTTAATTATTATTTCATGTAAATAATCCAATTTTCATAATTAATGGTATCAACGATATTTTTGGTCATTATGTAAGACAAAAAAGTGTAACGTTTAAATTCATTTTAAAATAGACATCTTAGTATGCGTAGCATATTGAAAATTACCAACAACATTTTTAATAGGATGGTCTTTATATTTAACCCATGATTTGGGTAAATGGATAGGTTATTATTCAAGTTAAACTTCTTTAGGACATTTTGGTTCATTTAAGTTCAATTTATCATGTTCTACCTCAACATCATCAACATGAGGATGTGTTTTGGAGAAATTCTCATCAAATATAATGTGAATTGACTCTTAAAAATTAATTGACCTTTTATTTGAAACTAAGAAATAATTAGAATATTTTTTATACCCAAGAAAGATAAATGCATCTGATTTAGGGTCAAATTCACAAATTTGATCATTTTTGTTCATAATAAAAAAATTTATAACAAAACACCTTAAAATATCGAACTTTATATAATTTTCTTTCCCAAATTTCATAGGGGGTATTTTTAAGAATACTTCTTATGAGTACATAATTAATGGTATACCATGCAGTATTGATCACTTATTCCCAAAGAAATTGAGGGAATTTAAATCCATTAAGGATATTTTGAGAAATTTCTTAAAAGGTTTTATTCTATCATTTAATAACTCCATTTTGTTATAACTTTCTAGGAGCAGAAAATGAAAGTTGATAACATTGTGAGATATATAAATCATCAACATCCTTATTTTAAAACTCCCCACCATAACCTCTATAAAGTTAAATAATATTATACACCTTTTAATTTTTAACATTATGGGTATATTTAATGAAGACTTTATAATACTCACTTTTTTTTCCAAGAAATATACTCGAGTAAATCTTGCATAATCATAAAAAATTATAGAATTGTAATATTTATAACTTATATACATCAAACATTGCTCAATCTGAAAGGACCATGATATAAAAGTTCATATTAATAGTGGTTGATACATCCATTTTGAATTTAAAAGAGGACTTATGTTTTTTACCATGTGAGTAAGGTTCACATATAATGTCATTTTGGAAATTTAATTTTGGTAATTCTCATACAAGATTATTCTGGTTAAGTTTACCAATTGAGTTTGTTTAACAATGAACAAGGAACCATTTCCATAACCAAGACTCGTTATCATGTTAATTCAAGTATTTAACATTTTAACATGAAAGATATTTAAAATGAATAATATAAACATATTTAAACCTTGAAATAATAAATAAAATCTTTCTATGGGAATTAGAAACTTTTCAAATATCATTTTCCAATGAAAATTTAAAACTACTATCAAATAATTTACTAATGTTAAGAATATTATGGTTCAATATTTTAACATATAAAACATTTTTATTAAGGGAGGAGTTTAAAAATACATTGGTTTCTATAATGATGATTTTACTTTTTGATTTTTCAAAAAAGGTGACATTCCCACCAAAAAACTCCCCAAGGTGGTTGAACATACTGTAGTCACCACAAAGATTACTTTAGTGCCCATGATCCATATACCATGTACCACCTCATGAATTTATCTTGAAAAAAATTTCCACACAAAATTTAATAGACTAATTATTTTGGTACCCAAAATTTGGGTAAAAATGATAGCCAAAATCTATTTTGGAACCCAACATTTCTTTGATATAGTTTTTATAGAATAAACATTTGAATAAAAATTAATATATTTGGTCCTAGAATAACATGATTTCTTGCAATAAAATTCTTAAATTAGATTCTCAGTTATATAATAATAATTGAAAATTTTATATTTTGATAATAATTTTACAAAAGATGTAATTTTTTGAGGTGATAACATTATTTGAAAATAAAAAATCAAAAGTCCTTTTCTCATTTAATTTTGAACGTAAAATAAAATTCAAATTTTCTTCTCTTTAGGTGAACTAGGAAATATATTCCTTATTATCTATAATAGTATTTTCAAAATTTTAAATAATGGGTTAGTCCTTTAAACAAGCCCCTTTAATCTTAACTTTATTTAATTCATTTTTCAAGATTTCATTTCCCCCCACTAGAAAATTAAATATTATTTATTTATATTGATCCATATTTTAAATAAAATCCTTTGAATTTTCTTTTTATTATTTTAGTTACTCATATTATTTCAACACATGATCTTTCTCATTAACAAATATTTTATTCTTATTTTTTAATTCTTTGTGTTTTGTGGTAAAGTCCAAAAATCCTTATTTAAATTTCTCTCTAGAATTTATAGAATATTTATAATTTAAATTAATAGAAGAAAAAAATATGAGGGAGAATTTACCTCTTGATTTAACTCAATGTTATCCATGTGACACTTGTCACTTCCATAACATGAGTTTAATAATGGTAAGTAGTCATCGATGTCACTCCAAGTTGACACCTTGAAGGTATTTTTGTTTTCCTTCTTCTCTTTTGAACTATTTTTTAGAGTGGTCCACTACGGTTTGAAGTTTCCACTTTTGTTACACTCATATAATCTTACCTAAGGTTTAATTTATTGATTCTCTTTCTTGTCATTGTGGTATATATTCTTTCAATTAAATAATTTTTTCACCTTTTTTGAAAGATGATAATTTTATGAATTTCTCCCAAATGAATCATCCTTGTTTTCCTTGAAGGAAATTTCCTCAGTCTCCTTTACTTAATCGTACTGCTTCCCCCACTTGTCTCTTCAATATAATCTCATAGCTCACGAGATACCCATTGAGCTCTTTTATTGATATATTATTCATATCATTTTCTTTTTTTGATGTCGTTATTTTAGGTTCCCAAGATCTTGGAAAGACTCAATGCATTGTCTTCACAAGAATCTTCATATTAAGATCATAACACAAATAATTCCTTCCTTTAAAATTATTATTGAAAAGGGTAAAAATTTCAGTTATACACTCATATGGATGCATACTAAATATTTTAAAATATTTTCAGTACATATAAATCCTAATATCCGTTAATTTATTATTACCATCATTTTTCAAGTTGAATTATTTCAAAATATCACGATTAGTTTTTCATATGAAAACTCTATTAAATTAATTCCTATCAAACCAAAAATTTATAGAATTGAAGGATTTTCCCTTAAGCTCAAAAGTCGTTATGTCATTTGGAGTTAATGTTCCCTCTATTTCCTTGGTGGGAGTATACCTATGCATTATAATTTTCTAAATAGGACAACCTATACATATAAGAAAAGTATACATTCTATTTTCCAATAACTATAGTTTGATCTATCAAAGTATAGATCTCAATACATTGAGTTTCCTTCTCGATAAACATTAAAATTTGAGTTTGGGTTCATATTTAAGTGATTATTCCTTGAAACTAGTTTAGGTTTTGAAATCAAGGACTATTTGATACTAATTTCTAGTAAAACACAATATATTAAGGTGGAGGGGGTGAATGCTCCATGAATTGACTCATTATGGCCAGCTTGGGTAGAAGTGAGGTGAGTGTGACACCCCAATTCTACCTCTAAAAGGACAAGGAATAGATAATGTCATAAAGAAGGCATATCACATACTTGATAGGCCATATCGTAAAGTACATATACACATGAATACATCTCTATACACAAGATAATACCTAAAGAAAAGATATAACTTATAAAATATACCATTCATACATGTATATACAATATCAGAGTTTGAAATGAGTATTATAATGTATAAAGGTACAAATACAGGCCCAAAAAAATGGGAAAAGTGTCCAACCTACTAGTAAAGAGGGGACTTATATCATAAGAAACACTTGGAACATAAAAACAGTCTGTCTAACTCAACTATGCTCTACCATATCCTTGTCCATCCAAGACATCCTCAAAAGACATTTCTTCTACATAGGGAACAACATGTGAGGGAAAGACCCATGCTGGGTTAAGTATACAGATAACTAGGAGGATGCACCAAAATCCCCAAACATAAAACAGCAAGAGAGTATTCATCTTGTTATCACAAAGTCATGTCAATAAAAATATTATACATAAAAATAATAGCCCATATATACTCAAGATAAACACTAATTCCCAAGATATTGTCACAACCAAACTTTTATACAAGGTTTATGGTCGAGGCTACAAGGTAAAAATCATCTATGAGAAATCACTCCCCAATTATGATAACATTGATGTCACTCATTTGAGATGCCATACTCATCATGCCTCACCACGAATATGTACACACTGGATCTCTGAATATATCATTACACATATAAGATATCTCACTCAAGACATATGAAAGATTCAAGGTCCTAAATGAGATAAACCACTATGAGGGATATTGAATTCCCTAATACATTTGTTACATGATTTTTTACCCTACCATGAGAGGAAAAAATGATAGAGGATCATAGCTTGATCCACACAGAGGGATTACAGACTCTATATGAATCTAATCCCATAGATGGGATCACATATTATGCTCAGGATATGATGCCTCACTATACCCTCTTAGGGATAGACCAAGAGAGAAAAATTTATAGATACTAATCTAAACTGAATAGAAGAAGGGCCTCAACCTGTTCTTGAAAAATCACATCATGTGTATAGGGTATAAACAATGTTCCATGGATACATTGGGTCAGTTAATGTACTTTGGCCCATGCCTATGTACTTTGGTAAGTGCCCATATACTATGTTCATTCCCATGTACTTGGTCATGTCTGGGTTCTCTGGCCATGTCCACATACCAGGTCGTGCTCATGTACTCTAGTTTTTCTCATGTACTTATCTTTGTATAGGTACTCTGACCATGTCCATGTATTAGGCTATAGTCGGGTACTCTGGTCATTCATCTGTACCTAACTATGTTTGTGCCCATGTACCCTAAAATTACATATTGATCCACCATTACTGAGTAACATGACATGTCGTAATACCACACAGTATGTGATATTTAATTTTTATGAAACCCTAGCTATAGAATTTAGGAGACTATAGAGAATGTGTTCCTCAGACTGCACCCTATTTATTTTGGGGTTTTCTAGAACCTACTAGTCTCCAAACTGTTACATTCATACCACATCCTCCATCTTTCTAGCTATAAAACTCATTATAAAATATATATCTAGGTTAACTAAACTCAAATTCACATTGGTGGTTGGATTTTGGCCTCAAACATACTCTTGAGTACTCTTCATAGCAACACATTATCTGAACACCCAATCTTGTGAAGCGTGAATTCCTAATCAAATCCAAATCCTCCACTATCTATATTCACATTAATCATTTCTTTGATCCCAAACATGAACATTCAATAATTATATATTATTCCAAATAATTATTTTTAAATGATATTCTAATTGGAAATTTTTGAACTACCGAACAGTGGAAACCCCAATGATGAACAAGTGAAGAATGATGAAAGAAATGAACCAAAAAAATGGGAGGAATGAATTCGAAACATTATTCAAGTAGTATTAAATTAAATTAATTGGTGATAATGAAAAAAATTAAAAATAATTATTTAATCCAATATAAATTTGGGAGGAATATTCATAAAATGTAATCCAATAATCAACCAGTAAATTAATTTGTTCAAGAATTAATTTGTGTTTGACATAGGTAAAAAAATACATTATTAAACCAACATAGTAAATCATCATACATCAATCATAGATTGAATACTAACAAAAAATGATTCTACTTCAATTTCATTGGTAGTGTCCATAAAGTATACTAATGAATAATAAATCCTTAGAACACCAATCATCAACCCATGATATGTTGTTATTCCTCAAGGGTTTCCTCTGATGGATCCTCTCAAATCCCTAGGGTTATGTGATTAACCCTAGGGGTTTCCCATCATAGGTTTAAAATATAGGTGATTAATATTTGGGAAATTTTATAAACAATAAATAAATATATCCATTAATTTATTTATTAATCCATGCATGATTACACTTAAGATAAACACTCATTGCGTACAATGGTTATGTCATACCTAGGGTAAAACCTAAAATCAAAATTTAATAGTTGTATCCGATTTCCCATTTGTAAAACCATTCAATATTTATTCAATTATGTCACAAAATAAATTATAACGATATATAATATATATAATATTTTTGTTATATCAATACGAATGAACTTCAGACCCTGAAATCCTGCATTGAGTCTGCTTCTCATTTTAAAAATACTCCCTTAAATATTCCAATGTTTTATGAGTAAAAAATATAGTCCTTTAAATCCCCCACATATAGTATTTTAATCCAAAAAATAAAAAAACCTACCAAAAAGATGAAGGTATTTGTATGACATCTGGTTTTCCTAGGCCTAGGTTCTCTCTAGAAGAGTCTTGTGTTTCCACCAGACTCACAAAAAAGAAATTTCTCACCCATAATAGATCTTATCTGGTCAATCATTGACCCTTATTGGGTACTCTGTGAAGGTATCTCCATCGTTTATTTCCAACTTTCCCCATTCAATAACATTCCATAGGTCACGCACATACCTCCTCACTACGACATGTGGAACACATTGTGTACCCAATCCAACTATGGTGGTAGAGACAAGTTGTACACCACTTCCCTGACCCTGCATGGTATTTGGAAAGGTCCAATGAATCTCAAAGATACCATTCCACCCTAGAAAAAAGTAAAAAATCCTCACATAGGTGATACCTTCAGGAACCCATAGTCTCCCTCATGGAACAACAAAGGACTCCATTGTCAATCCGTATATGATTTCTGACCACTATTAGTAGTACTCATATTCTCCTTTGTGATCTGTACCTTCTCTATTTTTTCTTTCACAAATATTGGATCCATGAGTTCTGAATCTCTAGGACCAGTCCACCATAGTGGTGACCTATAAGGTCTCTATTATAAGGCCCAAAATACTGTTTTGTCAATAGTGTTGTTCTAACGTTTTTTATACGCAAACTATACCAAGGGTAGGTTATCCTCCCAACTATGGACAATGTCTAACATGAAATCCTAAGTCATGTATTCCAATACCTTAATGATCCATCTAGTATAAAAAAATGTGTGTGTGTGAAACACCATTATGAAATCTAACTAAGTTCCAAATGCCTCTTTCAATTCTCTCTATAATTCTGAAACTAAGGGTACATCACAATCTAAAAGGATTATTGAGATAACACTATAAAGCTAGACTATTTCTTATACATAAAGTAATATCAATATCTCAACATAACTCTGCTCTTAGATGGATAGGAATTGGGCCGACATGGTGAGTCTATCTATAATCATAAAAAGGTAATCATTTCCTCTAGTTGATCATGGAAACCATGTCACTAAGTCCATGTATATTCCATTTCAATTCATCTCTTTCACTTTATGGGGTCAATACAAACCCACTAGAACCTAATTCTCAACCTTCCCCTTCAAACATGTGAGGCATTGAGAGACAATCATAGCTACACACCACTTCAACCTTGAACAACTGAACTCACAATTAAGGTCTTTATGGATCTTCACAACTCATGGATATACTGCTAAAGGGGATGTATGAAACTCCCTCAAAACATCCTCTTTTTTCATCACTAGTTCCATCATTTTCCATCAAAAAATAATTCCATGCTCCCTACCATAAAAAAATCAGGATAATTTCCATTGGACATCTGAACACACAAGGTATCACAACTAGTATATCCATGTTGATCCTCCCTAAAAAGTTTAATAATTGGAGGGGTAAAAACCATTGACTGTAAGAAAGATAAAATATCCTCATCCATTAATTACAAATACAATGAGGACAACAAATTCAACACCTCACTCAACATCTATAAACAATAAATATTGTTAATAGTATCTTTCACCGCGTTCCCCTTCCTGGGAGTATAGACTATCTAGAAGTCATAATCTAAGAGGAAATATAGCTATATTATCTACCTCATGTTTTTATCCTTTAGTGAAAATATATAATTGAGACTCTTTTGGTAATAATAGAAGATTAAAAACTCACCCATGAGTTAGTGTCGTAATATATTTAGGGAAAATACCACCAATGTAAACTCATGATTATGGATAACATAGTTTTTCTCATGTGGTATCATCTGTCAGGACCCATAGGAAATCACTGTCTAACTATGTATCTAAAAACAACCAATCCAGGTTCCAAAGGCATTGAAAAACACTACATAATTAACACCCTCCTCTACTAGTTTCATGATAGGGTCACTATTTAACTGCCACCACAACTCTTAAAAATTCTGTTGGGCCATCTTCATCCATAAAAAGGCCATCCCTTTCAAGTCAATGAAATAAAGGTTGTTGATATATGGTATAAAGTGGGTACAAATCTTCAATAGTAGCCTATCAACCCAATGATTAAATGTACATAATACATACACTTGGGTGTCTCTGAAGGTAGCACTTCCTAAACCGTTACTGATCCCACAGTCACTCCCTATTTTGAGATGACATGTCTTAATAGGTGGGCCTTTAAAATCTATAACTGACACATTGAGAGATTCTAATAATTCTGGTACTCTTGGTGTGTTTCCAGGACTATCCTTAGATGTCTCACGTACTCCTCCTCAGATTACAAGTACACTAGAATGTCATTAATGAGGATTACCACGAATTGATCTAAAATGTGCTAAAAGATCTAGTTCATGAGTCCCATGAATATTTATATGTATTTTTCATTCCAAAATGGATCAAAAAGTAATCATAGTGACCATAACAACATCAAAATTTAATCTTTGGTATATCTTCATCCCAAACATGAAGTTGGTGATTTCCTAAATGGAGGTCAATCTTTGAGAAAAACCTCTCCCCTATCAACTAGTTGAAGTTGTCATCGATTATTATTAGTGTATAGTTAATATTTAAATTCACCTAATTTGGGAAAAGGTAATCCAAAAATAACATCATGATTATGTCCTACTTCTCAGCAAACAGAACTAGGGCTTTCTTGGGTGAATCACCGGGTCTAACAAATCCGTTCATTTGAAACTCCTCCAAATAAAGCTTCATCTCATGAAGCTTTGAGGGGGACATATGATATGTTGGTATAGATATGAAAGAATTATTTGAGTGAAATTATATGTATAAGTTGATTTAATTTTAGGAAGGTAAGACTAGAACAAATTTAAGAAATATGTATTCATACTCCACCACCACTGCAGGAATTTGGAAGCTCATATTATCTACTACACCAAGGATAATGCTATCCAATTGATGAATAATTGGTTTCAACCTCCTAAACATGATCTCATAATACTTTATCTAGGTTTTATTATCACCAATAAATGATAATTGCATCTCATCAACACAAACATTCCGTGTTCTTTGACTAAAATAGTCAATATACACATGAAATGTGGAGAGCCAATACATATATAGAATGATTTTATAAGACCTCATCTTACCGATAGAGACATCCAAAAGAAACACCTCTCCTCCAATATGTATTTCACACGAATAGAAAAAGTGTGTGATCATTGATTCTTCTTTGACATGAGTTTCTAAATGAATGGTTTGGACCAAGGAATCAACCTGAATCTCTATATCATGAACAAGGTATGTGGTAAGAAAATAGTGGATCATGTATGTTTATATGAGTATTATATATAAAGAAGAGAAGATACAGATGTTACCTATAATAATATCTGGAGACTCTAGGTCAAAAGACTCCAATACATGTAGTTTTCTTCATCCCTGACCACTATCTCCCTAAGCGTGGTGTTTAACACATGGGGGTAGTGGTGGAACCATATTAAATCATCGTCCACCTCCTGATTCTCTACTAGATCTGGTAACACAACCACTTCCCTATGAACCTTAATACTCTAGTTGAAACCTCTTCATAGTTAGTACATCATTTTTCTCCCTATCAGCTTCATGGTAATTTAGACAATCCCACATGATATATCCCCACCCATCACATGAGTACCATCACCACTCCATCGACTAACTAGATCCATAATGAGAGCCCTAAACTATAGGCCCTCTATCCTGAGATTGTCTCCATAAATTTCTAGCTCACCTATATTTCTATGTATGATGTTTGCTACTAGATTTTGATGTCTCATCTCTATGGATCCCCCTAACTACACCAACTATCAATGATTTCTCCTCTAGGAAGCTCCCCACTACTAAATCCTACACGAGCAGTCCAACATATGTAGAAATGAAAGTAAATACCAATATTTCCCTGATATCTCTTTAAAGACCATGATAAATGGTCCAAGATTGAAATAATTATTCTTGAACCATATTAATGGAGTATCATGTGAGGCTAGTGAACCTCGATGAATACTCTAGCACTATCATCCTACCATGTTGAAGCTCAAAAAAGTCCAAGATGTGTACTACTCACAAGGTGGATGGATAAAACTCATCTCTAAAGAGATTGTTTAAGACTATCCAATAAATAATTGACTCATTGTATTTCTCAGTCACCAAATTCACCATCACCATATGGAGCCATGAAAATGGCTTTCCACTAAGACTAACATCTGATCTGGAGGGGTCCTAACTAGGTGGAAAACTTTACCATCAACCTCAAGCTAGTCCATAGATCCCTAGGGGTTTGGATCACCCCGAAACCAAAGGTATGACTTTCTCTAAAATTATTTAAGCATGATTATATTATGAACATCCTTATACAGTACTATCAGTGAAAAAATTTACTCAAAAATTGGTGGTAATATTGGAAAATAGCTTGTAGGTAACACCTCTTTTAGAGGACCCTTTACCGAATTCTCATTACTAGATGGATCATCCTTGAAATTATACTGTGGAATCATAGATGGTTGTCATTATGGATGAATCTTGAAAATTCAAGATATTACATGGTTAAATATTACATCTAGTGAGATAACTTAAGAAGTAAATGTAAAGAACAATTCATACATATATGATTCATGTTCCAATTTCTTCCCTAGAACCTATACCTATATGTACCAAGTCAACAAGAAGGTTATCAGAGTCTCGATGAATGGATATGTTGTTCCCCACACCAACACTGGGTTCCCAAGTCTAAGATCCAAACTCAAGAATCTCTAACACTACATGCCTAATTCAGAAACCAAACCACATAGTTAAAAAATCACCAAAATATTGTCCTAAGATGAATTACTCTAATACTAACCTATTGTGACCTGACCCACATAAGAGCACCTAGATAGAGGTAAGATGAGTGTGACATTCCATACCCACCTCCAATAGGCCAAGGGTTGGATACTGGCACCAGGTAGGAATACCACACAAATGGGAGGCCTTATCCTAAAGTACTTGTACATGCGCACACACACATATTAATACAAAAGATAATACAGAAAATAAATATAAAACTAATACAAAAATGCATGCATTCATCTATATCCCACACCAGAGTATGAAAAAAGAGTGATAAAGTTTAAAGGAAAAATAAAAGCCCACTTAAACTGGAAAATAGTCTAATCTACTAGTAAAGAGGTAACTTATTCTAAAATAAAGACGTAAAACAAAACAGAATATTTATAGATCTAACATGCTTCATGTAACGACCCATACTTTTATTAATGAAAATTCCTCTTCATCTAATTAAATGTCTTATTATGTAAAATGGTTCTATAAAAAATATGCACTTACTTGGTTTTATATTTTTTGGATTTTAAAATACCATTAATAATTGTTACCATTGCTAATATATACATTGATCAGTGATCATATGATTAGTATAAATATAGGGATTTAACAAATCCAATTTACTCAGAAAAAGGAAGAGATGGCCTCATCCAGTAGAATCCTCCATATAAAGCCCATTTTTCAGAGCTCAAAAAGGATTTAGTGTCACTGGCCTTTTCTCTTGACCAATACTATGTCAATATTTAACACGTTAAGCTTGAAAAAAATTCCTGTGGGAGAAGTGGAAGTTAATAGAGAATATCACCCGAGTGATGTTATCTAAGTCGGCCCAAGAGTCTATAATCATCACACACCTTACCCTTAGGTCTTATGTGGGTGTTATTATGGGTTATGCAACAAGACCATAGCATTATTATTATGTTCATTATTTTTTTATAGAATAAATAATATACATTCATTTTATTATTGTTACATTGTAAATGGTTTTTAAAGAACAAACAATATTTTTAGTTCATATTGAATTATGAAATCTATTATGATAAATTAATTTATTTTTGAATTAAATAAAATTTTAAACAAATATTATTAGTAATTAACTTTTTATTAAATATAAACTATCATTTTTTATACAATTGTAATTTTTATAAAGGTTTGAATGCTACATTTGTCAGAACCCATGAATTTTTAATAAATGTCAGTTTTTATTTTAAAAGTGAAAATTAAAATATTTATAAAATTAATTAGATAAAACTAATATTATTTTTTGATTCAGGATGTTACAATTATATAATAATTAATATTTTAAAATATTTTATACATTCAAATTTTTGGGTAAAAATTAAATATTGTTTAAATTTATAACGTGTTTTAGGTCATTATAATTACCCAATAGTGATGTACCAAAATACTATAAAAGGGATATTCAGACAATATAGGTTTTACCTTTAAAATAATTTGATTTTATATTTGTTTGATTAATTTTACAATGCCTTAGTGGACCCTCCAAGACTTATAAAATATTTTAACAATTTAAAATGATTTCCTTGAGAGTGTGACTCACCTCCACATAAGAAAACCTAATATTTTAATAATTTCAGCAATTGGATTTATAAAATAATTTTTTTCACTCTCCTTTGAAAAAAACCATGGGAAAACCCAATGGATGGTTTGTGGTTTTGATTAAATTAATGTGTAGTTTCCAAAACCTAAATAATAAATAATTCCATGTCAATTCCTATATAAACCCACTCAACCGACCATTCATATTCACTCAAACCATTTGTATCTCTACTAACCTCTGACCTCCTCTCTCTACAATCCTCCCAAGGCACCCCAAGATCCCAATAAGCCTCTCCCAATCCTTTTGGATGACACTTCCTAGTAAAGGATCCTCACATTTATTCCTTCTTTATTTATGTCCAAGATTCCTTATATTATTATTCCCTTTTATTTTCAATTTAAAATTTTGTGGTATGATTTCTCACCTCTCCTATACCGCCCTAATTATTTTTTTAATGATGAGATACCCCTTTATCTATCATTAATGCCTCCTATGTACACCTGTTACCATGCCAAAATTACCTAATGGATTTCTCTATCCTCATTTACATTGAAGAAACTCTTTTATATAATGAATCTAAATTCCATTAAATATGTTGGTATATTATGTTCCATGACCCCCTTACTATCCATTTAATGTATAAATGATGATATACCCCTTTCTCTCTCATTAATCCATTTTATAATTTCTATTTGACATTATTATGCTTCTAAAGTTACACCAAAATTTCCCATGCCAAAATCATTGTGTAAGTGAATACCAAACCCATTTATCTATCAAGGGTATTCACCTTTATCAACATTTATTTTTTGATTGAATACTAAAATTTATGTAATATGTATCTATTATTCATATAATAAATTATGATGTTTAATCAATCCATGTTGTATGATCTATGTGACACACTTATGCATGAAATGAATGGTTTATAAATGGTGTTCCCTGATAGCGCTCCAATGCATTGGGTAGAGAATAATATCATGATACGTCATGTACAATGAGTGTTTACTCATTATAATTCATGTGAAAAGAGGGTTTACTCATACTAATTCATGTGAAATGTGGGTTTACTCATGTTCCATGTGCAATGATCCCTGGCTCATGCTAATATCATGTTAAATGTTATTGCCACATCTCCATGTTATGATAATCATGATATATCATTCCGTTATGTTTATGTTTCCCTTATTCTCTATTGATATTCCTATTTCCTAACATGTATTTTATTCTTCATGTTATGCCTTGTTTACTCCATTACTAGGCTTTATAGATCACCCTTTCCATATGTATGTCCTTAGGTTATCTCATGCAATGCTATGTATGAATGAATGTTGTGGTCATGTAAAAGAAGTTTTCAATAAAGATTTTGTATTTTATGTCTTAAGTTTTCAATTAATGCTCCATATTTCCCAAGACACTAGACCTATCTGTCATCAGAGTTTTCTTAAGTGCATGTTTATATAATGAATTGTGTTTAAATATGTAATAAAGGGAAGGGTTGTCATAGTTGGTATAAAATGATAGGTTTAGTTATTTTTTGGATTAGGATTTAAAAACCCTAGTGAAAGCCTTAGGGATAAAACTAAGTATAATAAAAACATCCATAAATTTCGGTGAGTATAGAGTAAGTGGTTTTTCAAAAAATTACATCCCTGTATGGATATGAGCAAGTAGATGTGGCTCTGGAATAGATGTATCTAGGGGTAAAACCCAAAAATAATGCTTTGAGCTTGACTCGAACAAGAACTGGTGCACGACAATGGGCCTTGCTGCACTATTAGTTCGACACACCCAGGGGATATGATTTAGTAAATTCATAATCTTAATATGAACCATTATTAATGGAATAAAACAATTCCCCAAATAATATATGTTGGGAAGTAGATCATGAATAACATAGATTGAAGCCTATAAATTCATAAGGTAAGGAATTAAATGTAATTTATAAGCTATCCCTTCTTGTCATTGGATTATCTTTATGTGTCACACCTTACTGTCCTTTTATTCCATCCAATGTCCAGTAATACGAGGACTCGTGCTAACAACCGATGTAAATATCAATGTGATGACTGTTCTAATGAGATACCTAATCCGATGGGAGTGGTAATCACAAACTTTTTCATGATACTCTTTTAGTTAACTCGTGTTTTGAATAGAAACATGGGTTTTGAGGAACATCCAACCCCCGTAAGAAAGAACAATCCGCAATCAAGAGTTTCATGAGAAAAAGACCTAATACTTTTAATGGATCATCTAATCCCTCAATCACTGAACGATGGATCAACTCCATTGATAATATCTCCTCCATCCATCAATTTTCCAAACAAGAGAAGGTTTTTTTCTAATTATCGTATAGAGGTTGAATATGATAAATGGTGGAAATTGCTCAAAAATAAAAATCCTGAGGAATATATTGAGGCATTCAAATTGCAGGATTTCTGGAAAATGTTTTTTGATAAATATTTTCCTTGCACCCTCTGACTTAATATAGAAAGGGACTTCCTTTCCATCAAGAAAAAAGGCAACAAATCCATCAGAGTGTATGAGACAAAATTCAACAATCCTGCATGATACGCCTCCATCTTTATTGTTACTCCTAAATTCAAGGTTGACGACTTCATTGGGGGCTAAAACCTATCCTACAAAAAGCCTTAGTGAGCCGTGACATCGATAACTATAAGGAAATTTTCTAATTCCCTCAAAGTCAAAATGGAGATCAATGAATCTCAGGGGTATCATGAGGATAAGAATTGGAAATTTGACATTAATTTGGGTGGTCCAAGGGATAAATCCAATGCTTCTATAAAATTATAACACCCCACTTACCAAAGGTATGGAATGAAGCACCCCAAAAATTGGCAGATGGGGACGAGGAAATTCTTTTGGTGTGGAATAAAAGGGCACTTAGCCATTAATTTCCAACAAGAAAAATCTTGATCCTATGACAGAGGAGAGGAATGCTCCATTAGACCCTCAATGCATTGTTCATTGCACCAACTACAAAAAAAACAGGGCACTTTGCAAACCAGTTCCCTAATCCAATGGTTTTTTGAGGTAACCAATAACCTCTAAGGTGGAAAGGGAGAGCTTTTTCCATCACTAGCACCGAAGAAAACCATAGAGACCTAGGGGTAAAAGGTATGATGGTTATTAATTCATGAATATAAAATATAATTTTTTATTATAGTTCTAAAAATTCTTTTATATCTCAAATGTTTAGTAGAACAATCCCAACACCACCAAAAATCATGGAAGTAGAGATGTCAGTAAGAATGGTAAACGGGGAAAAAATTTCATCCTGTGAATATAAATCCTCCCCTTCCATAATTTTTGGATTGAACTTCCCAACGAACCTCTTCATACTCCCTATAGTGGAATTTTATGTAATTATTGTCATGTATTGGATATCCCTATATATATCTAACATAAATTTCCATGAGAGGGAAATAACTCTTCATATGGTGAATCAACCCCCGATTCAGTACAAGTGCAAGGAGGAGAATGAATCTTATTTAGAGCCATTATCTCAAACTTGGATATTATTTCCCTATGATCATGAGTATATTTCTTAGATGATGGATTGTAAGGAAGAAACCATCCTCTAAGACATGCCTATTGTGGGAGAATTATCTGAAGTGTTTCCCAAGAAATTTTCTGGTCTTCCTCCAAGAAGATATGTTTAATTCTCGATTGATCTTATACCTTGGGCAATTACAATATCCAAGACTCCATACATAATGGATGTGGGGGAGATTGAGGATCTAGAGAAACAACTGTAGAAGAATTTGGATAAAGTGTTTATACACCCAAGTGCTTCACCATGGGGTGCACCAGTCCTCTTCATCAAGAAGAAGGATGGGTCAATGCACCTTTGCATTGATTATTGTGAGATCAAAAAAATAATGATAATGAAAAAGTATCCCTTTACATGAATTGGTGACTTGTTCAATTTGATACGTTGAGCACAATACTTCTCCTAGGTGGATCTACGGTAGGGATTTTACCAAGTAAGGGTGAAAGAAAAAGGATGTCCCCAATACTGCTTTTTCTATAAGGTACGAGCATTATGAATTCATAGTAATGCCTTTAGAAACCACTAATTATCTATAAATAATCATGGAATTGATGAATATAGTCTCTATAGATTATCTATACAAATATTTGGTAGTCTTTATATATGATATTCTATTATACTTCAAAACAAAGGATGAGCATGAGGAGAATCTAAGCACCATACTAGAGACCTTGCGAAAGGAGAAGCTCTATGAAAAGTTCAAAAAGTGTGAGTTATGGTTGAATAAGGTCTCATTCATGAGTCATATCTTCACAAGAAATGTGATATTTTTGGATCCATCCAAGACAAATGAAATTGAGTTATGGACAAGGCCAATATCTATGAAGGATATCCGTAACTTCATTGGGTTAGATGGATATTATCACCTATTTGTGAGAAATTTATCTTGATTGTCAAACCCTCTTATTGGGATAACTCAGAAGGGAGTCAAGTTTTCACAGAGTGGTGAATGTGAAGAAATATTCATGGAGTTGAAAAGAAGGAATATCACCACTCCTGTGTTCACACTTCCCAAAAGTGGAGAACTTTTTGTGGTATTTAGTGATTTATCAAAGAAGGTTCTGAGCTGTGTGTTGATGAAAAATGAAAAACATCATTACCTATGCTTCAAGACAATTGAAAGTTCATGAGAAAAACTATGCAACACATGATATGGATTTGGATGTAGTAATATATGCATTAAAAATTTGGTGATATTCCATATTTGGGGAGAAGTTTGAAATATATACGGATCACAAAAGCCTCAAGTATATATATTCACACAGAAAGAGTTGAACATGCACCAATGAATATGGTTAGAGCGGATCAAAGACTATGATTTTTCAATCAATTACCACACTGGAAAAGTGAACAAGGTGGAAGATTCTCTAAGCACAAAGGACCCAACAATTCTATCATTGACGATAATTGAAAAGGATCCAATCTTATTAGATTTGATGAAGATGGACATGGGAAACATAAATAAGGGAACATCATTAGTACTTTTACCAATGATTTTTCAATAGTATATTTTGGAAAGGCTAAAGGATGATCAAAAGGACGATGTGGGAATTCATGAGAAAGTGGAAACTATCAGAAAAGGTAAATCCCCATACTACAATGTTAATGAAGAATGAATTGTGATATTGGGGACAAGACTATGTGTTCCATCAAATTCAGATTTAAAGAATGAACTTTTGGATGATGCACATAGTTCAAATTTCTCCATTCACCTAAGAAATACAAATATGTACCAAGATCTCTGAGAGAATTATTGGCAGGATAACATGAATAAATATATCACTGAGTATACATCAAAGTGTCTGGTGTATCACCAAGTGAATATTGAGAGGCAGAAGTCTAAGTGGATGATGAAACCATTACCCATACCAACATGGAATTGGGAGAACATCACCATGGAATATATCAGTAGACTTCCGAAGACATCCAAAAGAAACAATGTTATCTGGGTTGTTGTGGATCGTCTTACGAAGTCTACACACTTCATTGAAATTAGAGAGGATTTCTCATTGGATCAACTAGCATGGATATACATTAGATTAGTGGTAAGGATTAATGGAGTACCACTATCTATTGTATTATATTGAGATCCAAGATTCACCTCTAAGTTATGGAAGAGTCACCGACATTATTTGAATACTAATATGAACTTCAGTATGGCATATCATCCTCAAAATGATGGCCAATATAAGTGGACTATCCAAAAATTCAAGGAGATGTTGATATCATGATCAGTAGACTTCAAAGGAGGATGGCATCAACATCTTCCTCTAGCTGAGTTCTCTTATAATAACAGTTTCCACTCAAGCATCTAAATGGATCCTTATAAAGCCCTTTATGGTAATAGGTGCAGAACACCAGCATGTTGGGATTATGTTGGGCAGAAAAGACTTCTAGGTCCATAAATGGTCGAAGAAATGGTGGAGAAGGTTAAGAACATCTAATAGGACATTAAAGCTTCTCAGAGTTGACAAAAGATCTATGTTGACAATCATCAAAGAGACCTAGAGTTTGATGTTGGAGACATGTTATTCTTCCACATATCACCACGAAAGAGAGTTATGAGATTTTGGAATAAGGGAAAGCTTAGTCGAAGTTAAATCATTCCTTTTAAGATTCTTGATTGAATTCGAGTGGTTGCCTATTAACCAGAACTCCCACTGAACATGTCTCAAGTACATGATGTATTCCATGTATCACTCTTGAGGAAGTACATACCTAACCCAATGCATGTACTCAATTCAGAGGTGGTCCCATTGTAGAACGACCTCTCCTATGAAGAGAATATGGTTAAGATCTCAGATCATATGTAAAAAGTTATACGAAATATGACAATACCCCTCATCAATGTGTTGTGGGGAAACCACAAGATTGAAGAAGAAACATGGGAATCAGAGGAAGTGATGAAGCAAAGTTACCGTCATCTGTTTTAGTGTTGGAAAAGAAAATTGAGAGGGAGAAATTTCTTATGGGGGAAATATTGTAACGACCTAAACTTTTATTAATGAAAATTCCTCTTGATCTAATTATGTGTCATATTATGTTAAATGGTAATATAAAACATATGAACTTCCTTGGTATTATGTTTTTGGATTATAAAATACCATTAGGAATTGTTATTGTTGCTAATATATTAATTTAATAGTGATCAAATGATTATTATAAATAGGTGGATTTAACAAATCTAATTTACACAGACAAAGGAAGTGATAGCCTCATCCATTAGAATTGCTCTATACAAAGCCCATTTTTTGGAACTCAGAAAGGAGGTAGTATCACTGGGCTTTTCTTTTGACCATTCCTAATTCTAGCTTCAACACATTAATCTTGAATGGAATCACCTATGAGAGAAGTGAAAGTTAATAGACATTACCACCTGACCTGTCACGACCCGTCTTTGGGGCTTGTGCCGTGACTACCACAAGCCCGTCTCCCATAGGTCAAAGACTGGTGACTAGCACCTAAGGCATAAATCCCGATAAAAGGGAAGGAATTGCCTTTATAAAATAAAAAAACACCACAGAGTACGCAAACTGAAGTAAACACTAAGTAAACTAAAAATACAAGTTAGTGCTGGAAGGTAACTGGGCCAGTATACAAACCCAACTGAAAGTGCAGTACAACTGAAAAGTAAAGTAAAATAGCTGAAAGATAAAGCAGCAACCACAAGGTCGTCCTCCGGAACTCCCACCTGAAGGGTGAGTATAGTCAGTCTCGTCGGATCCTCGAGTCCAGTCATCCTCTCTGTGTACGTCCCACCTGTTTGTCCACCTCCAGGTACAGTACCACTTCTCAAGCCTCAACCACGATCAACGCTGTCTGTCGTCTGTAACCAACACAACAAGGTGCGGGAATAACCCGTGCAGGGGTAAGTATATGATACTCAGTAGGGATCCCGAGACTCCCGAAGGTCTCCATAATCCACAAAGGATAAACCACAAAGGAGTGATATGAAAAAAATTATCAACCAACACTACTTAGGTACATGCCAATACATATACCTAAGTCATCAATTCCAGTTCTACTCCAACTCATGAGCTCAAGTACAACCCAGTCCACACAGGAAAGCATAACTCAATCCACACAGGAAAGTACATCCCAATCCACACAGGAAAGCAAGTCAATCTTATCAAAGATAAATATTGAAAGACAAGACTCAGCTCACATAGGTATACTACTTCTTAAGAGAGGTGGAGATGATTATATTTATCCTCTGAATCATTTCCTCTATCGATCCCATGTAGGATTCTAGTACAGAAGTCATCACTGCCAAATCCACGGAGGATCCAAGTATAGTAGTCATCGCCACTGAATCCACAGAGGATCCAAGTACAGTATTCATCTTTGCCGAATCCACAGAGGATCCAAGTATAGTAGTCATCGTTGCCGAATCCACAGAGGATCCAAGTATAGTAGTCATCGATGTCGAACCCACGGAGGATCCTAGTACAAAAGTCATCTTCGTTGAACGCACGGAGGATCCCAGCATGGTAGAAGTCGTCGTCAAACCCACGGAGGATCCCAGTACGGTAGACATCGTCGTCGAACCCACACAGGATCCCAGTACGGTAGACGTCGTCATCGAACCCACAGAAGAACCTAGAACGGTAGTCGTCCTCGTCGAACCCACGGAGTATCCTAGTAAGGTAGTCGTCCTCGTCGAACCCACTGAGGATCCTAGTACAGTAGTCTTCCTCGTCGAACCCATAGAGGATCCTAGAACGGTAGTCTTCCTCATCGAACCCACAGAGGATCGTTGTACGAAAGTCGTCATCTTTGTCGCAGCCGGCTCTAGGGTTCCCACACACAGCATGCTCGATTCCAGGAGGGTCCGCTCCATGAGCCAAGCGTTGATACATCAACTATCATGAAGTCTAGGGTTGATGTATCAAAAAGTTCTGTCTCGTCAAAATGAACTCAACGCGATAGACTGCGCATCAAACGGACGCCTGGTGTGAGAGTTATTGGCTTTTTCATCCCAGGGGCCCGGTTGGTTTTTAAGCTAAAACCAACCCGAACATACTCCAGTTGCATCCAAACCTCGATCATAGTAATCCAAAAGAACCGTCTCATTAAGCTGAATCCAACAAAGTAGGTGACACGTCAATCGAACGTCCGGAGCTCAAGTTATAAGCGTTTCCGCTCCGAGGGCCCAGTTGGTTTTGATTTCAAACCAACTCGGTCATACAAAAATTTCTCTGAAACTGTAACACCCCAAGCTTCCACGATAGGTTTCCCTTCGAATAATGCAATAGTGCGTGTTGTACGCAACCTCGAGCTCTAACACACACCACAACTAATTAAACTAGCCGTTGTGAATAGTAATACCTACTTTTTGAAATTTTATAAATTTTATTTATCAAAATGGACTTCATTTTTGGATTCGGAATATCGAAATTAGCCTATGTTGAATTTTTGGTATTTTTCTGAGAACTTCTAATTTTTTATGAATAGTGAAAAATACTTAAAAACAACTTTTTTAATCAAAATAATTTATAGTGATAAATTATACTATTTAGTGGTTTTAAAGTATAATTAGAATATATTTTTACCATTTTATCCAATGGTGGTCACTAGAATTAATTTAACATTGAAATTGGACATAAACAATTGCCAATCTTTTGATATAAATTGTTTCTTAAAAACACGCTATTTGTGGTAACAGCGGGAATTAATTATAAAATTAAGTAATGCAACATATATGTTTGGAATTTTGTAAAATAGACATCATTTTTTAATTCGGAATATCAATTATAGCTTGGGGTGAAATTTTGGCCTTATTCTGAAAAACTTCAATTTTTGATGAATAGTGAAACCACTAAGTGGTTGTTAAAAACTGATTTTTCGTTAAAATGAAATATTATCACTTCTGTGATTTGATTTTCAAAAATCTGACATACATGGTTGTCATTAAGAAGTAAAATGTGGTTCAATGAGATTAAAAGAATTTTTTGGTGAATAGTAACTTTTAAGTCCTTAATCACGATTAGAGGTAATTAGTGTAGTTTAAGGTAAAAATAATGTTTTAATAATATGAGATGAGCTTGAAAATTGTCCTACTCCAATTGGATGAGTCATGGCCGACCAAGACAACCCATGGGTCAACTTGGGGACCCCATGGAGCCACTTTGGTTGGAAAATGACATTAATATATATTTATTTAATGTTAAAATTAAATTGACACAAAAATGAGTTGTTTTACTAAAATAGTTTTTAGTGGGGTTACACAAGTCCAAATTTTGACAATAAATATTCATTAGAAATATAAAAAGATTTCCTACATCATAGTAGTTTTTTTATAATTTTTAGACATTAAATAAATTATATTATTCATGACATCATTATGATGCAGCGATGACCTCATTATTTAACGATTTTAATAAAATGAAAAGATAATGTAAAATCCAAGGCTTAAACTTGTCCAAATACTATTGGATGGGTAGATTTATAACCCTTATCACCTTAGCCACGAATTATATAACTGTGGGACCTTTAGAATCCGAAAAGCATTGTATAATAATGTAACATTTCAATCTTTCCAAAAGAGCCCCTCCTCTCCTCTTATAAAAGGCCCCCACCTCTACCATCTTATTCACACTTTCAAGGCTTTTGGTTCGGCCAACCTCTTCCCAAATAATCCCCCAACTTCTCTACCTTCATCCTAGAAGCTTTACTTTAGTCAGAAATCAATCCTATGGAGTCCTTTTGATCAAATCAAAAGGAAGAACCCGAAGAAGAGGTAACGTTTTCATCACCCTCTTTCAAGTTTCTTTCTTCTTCCACTCCCTATTTGTTTATTATTTCAATTATAATATTATAACTCCAGTATATTCTATATACTGTGATGTTATTGAAAATATGGAACAACCATATTCAGTATTCTACCCATCATTTGAATGACATGTCACCATATGTGCGTACGTACGACTTACCGTCTCCACGTCGTGGTGTAATTGTTATTCAATATATTATTATTTAGATGGGTATAATAATGATATGTAATTCATGTAAATAATAAATATAACATGATAATGATTCTGTATATATGATATACTATCCAATTATATATTATTTTAATATCAAAATAATGATATTGCCGCTCGTGCGTACGTACGGACTACCGTCTCCACGAACGCGATGAGATTCATTCTCCGTCGTATCCATTCAAGTATAATTATCATTTGATGAACTAAAAATAATGTTTAAGGGCATGATATCATTATGGATATGAATAATATACAACCTATCCATGAAAACACGACTTACGAAATGAGTAAGTTAACACCCGAAACAACGATAAATCTAAGATATTGTTAACAATGCAATGTTAAAAGATCATATATGATATCATATGAATGTATATGATTATTGTATAATTTAATAAAAATTATTTTACCATTATACAGGAGGTTAACCTACCCCAACCAAGGAAAATTACAAAGTATGGGTTTACTTCACAACCTCTTCATTATCCAAGGTTGTTTATACATAATTATCTACTGGGACCTTGTTATCATCCACATCCATGTTTCTTAAAAATGTCTTTCAAAAAACTTTTACTATTAAATGGAAAATGGGTTAAAGTCATTTATACCCTTATACTTTTTTGAAAGGAATATTACCGTTATTTTCCAAACAATGTAGTTTTTGACCTTTTTGACAAATTTAAGGTAAGAATGTTTTTTAAACTTATACGGCGGGTGCGGCTATTTTCCGCCATTATAACTTCGTCGAAGCTTCCCTTACAAGATTATAAGAATATTTTCAATGTAAATGTATTATTTTATAATTATGGGACTTTTAAATGATTTCAAAAAAGAGAGATATTTCTCTCAAACAGCTTTGATTTCATCCATGTCAACATCCTTTGATGGGTTTTAAGTTTAATTGAAATTGATTTATGATACAAAACTTCCATTGAAAATTTTGTGAAATATTTGACTGTGGATGTGTTATTTTTATACCATCCATAGTTTATGGAGAAATTGTTGACATTTTGTATGCTAGTTTTAATACGAATATTTATGTTATGTTTGAACCTATTCATATGAGGAATGTATTGGACTTAATAAGTGACGGGTGGAGCCCGCTATAGCTCCTCGATGCATCGGTAGGTCTCATGAGACAACTAGACGTGGAATTGGCCGAGGCCCTTTCCCAATTTGATTTATGGTTTTGGCCGAGGCCTTAATCATTTTAGACCTCTTGGCCAAGGCCTTGACAAAATGTTTCAGAATGTCTGGCATTATACATTCCCTCATTATGAAAGTGGTTATTGATATTTCATGTGATTATTCGTCTAGTAGAATATCCATGTGAGTAAGTAACGTCATTATTTTATTTTAATATTTCCATATTATTCTGAAGTTCATGTTCAGTAAGGCTTTTGTTTTAGTTTTACATTGTCTTAAATGCTTATATTTTCTTTTGAAAGTTTCCTCTATATTGTTATCCTTACGGAGCATTTGAGCTCACCCCTTTCAATGTTTTATTTTTCCCAGGATGTGAAGAAGTGTATTATGACTGACTTGCAAGAATAGTCAGTGAGGATATGAGTGTGGACTAGGGAGACCATGTTATTGTAGTTTTCATTTTTATGATGTAATGTAATGTTTATGAATGTATCTAGTGTTTCCAAGGCTACTAAACAAATCGGTCTTTCGAGACTTGATCTTTTGTGATCATGCCAATGTTACGAAGTAATGCACCGACTCTGGGTAGCTGGGGTCGGGGCGTTATAGTTGGTATCAGAGGCAGTTTAGTACTAACCATGGAAGCTAGATTTAGACAAACTCTGATTAGATCACGTAGACCTAAGATGAACTTTGAGGATTAGTATAGAAGAATTTGCTAAAATTTTTGGTATTGTAGAGATTTTGTGAGTTTTCTGAGAAATACATCCCTGTCTAGATACGAGCAGGTAGAGGCGGCTCTGGCACAGATGTACCTAGGAGTAAAACCCGAAAACACCGTTTTGAGCTAGACTCGAACAGGAACTGGTGCACGACAACGGGCCTTGCTTCACTCTTGGTTACAACACTCCTGGGGGATATGCTTAGCATAATTCCCATTTTCTTTACAAACCACTATGAAGGGTTACGAGTATATACTTCCTCAAAGAAAACATTTTTATAATTATGGATTATATCCATAATTAGTTTAATTTATGTTAAGTGTTTTACAAGTATGGAATTATGTATTTTGATTCATAAACTAATCCAGTTTATGCCATTATTTAGAAATGGCGCCTAGTGGAAGGAATGGAAACTGTATCAATGCACGCACTCTGTGTAGGAATTTCCCTCCTTCTCAAGATAATTATGGTGGAGCTAGTGATACAACTGGTGCTGATCAGCTTCTCACCGTACTGGGACAACTCACGCAGGTTATGAATAATAACCTTAATCGTATGGAGCACCCTGATCCGCAACGTGGAAGATCAATGCTAGATCGTTTCATGAGGCAACAACCACCAACCTTCAATGGGAGTACAAATCCTATAGTTGCTGAGCAATGGATAAATTCCTTAGAGAAAATATTCCATGCCTTGGGGAGTAGTGAAAGGGAGAATGTTGTCATGGAAGTTTACCGCCTCACTGGAGATGCCAATCAATGGTGGTCACTAATTCAAAACACAAAGGAAGATGATGAACTAACAAACATGGAATGGCAGGAGTTCCAAGAGTTGTTCTTAGAAAAATACTTTCCTCAAGACCATTGAGTGGATTTGGAAAGGAAATTTCTAAGTCTGAGGCAGAAGGAGGATGAGAATGTCGCAAAGTATGAGGCTAACTTTACAAGGTTAGAGAGGTATGCTGCAGATTACATACGTAACCCAAGAAGTAAGACTGATCGTTTCTTTTATGGGTTAAAACCATTTCTCCGTCAAGCTTTAGTATCACAAACCTTCTCTTCATACAAAGGTATTGTCTCGTGCGCTATCAAGACGAAAAAGGAATTCTCTAAGTCTTATGACTTTAAATCAAAGAAAGATAAGAAGAGATCCGCTGAAAACTCTGGGAAAGGAAATAAGGAAACAGGGAAGAAGGCTAGAAATGAATTTCCACCCTGTGATAATTGTGGTTGGAAGCACCCTGGTGCCTGTCTAAAAGGAAAAGGAGTATGTAACAAGTGTGGTGAAAAAGGCCACCAAGCTCATGAATGCAAGGGAAAGAAAGAGGATGTCAACGTGGAATGTTATACTTGTAGAGAGAAGGGACATTATGAAAATGAATGTCCTAAGCGTCAGGGGAACTTACCTCAGAAGTGGCCAAGGGATAAAGGCCAGGCTTTTGCTATCACTACTGCTGAGGTGGAAGCTCCGAAAGACGTGGTGGAAGGTAATTTAATGGTTTCCTCAAGTTTAGAAAATGCATTATTTGATTCTGGATCATCGCATTGTTTCATATCTTCCTAGTTTGCTAAGAAAATTAGATATTTACAATTTGATTTAACAAGGGAGTTGTCAGTCAAAACCCCTAAGGGAAGTATTGTTGCAACAATGTTTTGTCGATTAGTTCCCATTAGAGCACCTAAATTTTCTTTACCTGCTGATCTCATCATCATACCCATGATTGAATTTGATATAATCCTTGGTATGGATTGGCTTTCGGACCATGATGCAAAAATTTATTGTAAGAGGAAAGAGGTTACGATTCTTGATGATGATGATAAGGAACACCTTATCATTAGAGCAGAATCGTCGCCACATAATTCTTATCTAGATCCACCCCCAGTAGCTCAACTAAATTCAATTATTGGGGAGGAAGAGAAGGAAATTACTAAGGGTGAGGAAAGGAATATTCAAATAGAGGATGTACCTATTGTGAGAGAATATGTTGATGTGTTTTCGGAAGATTTACCTAGACATCCTCCAGAACGAGAAGTTGAGTTTTCCATTGATTTAATTCCTGGATCATGGCCCATATCGAAGACCCCTTATAAAATGGACATTGTGGAATTAGTTTAACTAAAGAATCAACTAGAGGAATTGAGTAATAAGGGATTTATTCGCCCTAGTTTTTCTCCTTGGGGAGCCCCTGTTCTTTTTGTTAAGAAGAAAGATGGATCTATGAGGTTGTGCATTGACTATAGGGAGATCAATGTTATAACAATAAAGAACAAGTATCCCCTACCTCGTATTGATGATTTTTTTTGACCAACTGCATGGAGCTCAATACTTTTCAAAGATTGACCTTCGGTCTGGATACCATCAGTTGTGTGTGAAGAAGGAAGACGTTCCAAAGACAGCATTTCGAACAAGGTACGGGCATTACGAGTTTACAGTAATGCCTTTTGGATTAACTAATGCACCCTCTGTTTTCATGGATCTAATGAATAGAGTTTTCAAGGAATATATTGATGACTTTGTAGTGGTATTTATTGATGATATCTTGGTATGCTCCAAAAGCCACGAAGATCATGAAAATCACTTACGCATTTTCCTGAAGACTCTTAGAAGACATGAATTATATGGGAAATTTAGCAAGTGTGAATTCTGGATTGATGATATTTCTTTTATTGGCCACATTGTCTCTAAGGATGGAATTTCCGTTGATCCATCCAAAACCAAGGCAATCCAAGAATGGCCAGCACCGACAAGTATAACTGAGGTACACAATTTTATTGGTTTAGCATGTTATTATCGACGTTTCGTCCAGAATTTTGCCAGATTGGCTAACCGATTGACAAAGATCACACGTAAAGTGATTAAATTTGTCTGGACAAAAGAGTGTGAAGAATGTTTTGAAGAACTAAAGAGAAGATTAGTCAATGCCCCTGTATTGACTCTACCATCGGGGAATGATGGGTTTGTTATTTATAGTGATGCATCGAAGAAAGGACTTGGTTGTGTCCTTATGCAGAATGATAAGGTCATTGCCTATGCATCACGATAGCTAAAAATTCATGAGAAAAACTATCCTACTCATGATCTTGAGTTAGAAGCTATGATCTTTGCTTTAAAGATATAGAGACATTACCTCTATGGTGAAAAATGTGAGATTTATTCTGATCACAAGAGTTTGAAGTATATTTTCACACAAAAAGAACTCAACATGAGGAAAATTCGATGGCTTGAACTACTCAAGGATTATGATTGCACGATACATTACCACCCGGGGAAGGCAAACAAGGTTCCAGATGCTTTGAGCAGAAAAGAACATGGAGTTTTTAATGTGATGATAATTGAAAGGGATCCAATTTTCTTGGATCTAGTGAAGATGGAAATGGGAATAACTAGGGAAGGTGAAACATCAATGATTTTTCAAATGGTTGCCAAGCCATCATTACTAGAAAGGATTAAGAGTTCTTAGCCCAATGATGAAGAATTTCAGAAGAAGATTAAAGATGTGAATGATGGAAGATTGAGGGACTTTGTGTATAAGGATGGAATTTTGAAATTCGGGAAGAGACTTTGTGTTCCCGATATACCTGATCTAAAAAGGGAATTGCTGGATGATGCTCATAGTTCCAACTTCTCTATACACCCTGGGAGCACCAAAATTTATAGAGATTTGAAGGAACATTTTTGGTGGGACAATATGAAGAGGGAGATTGCTGATTTTGTGTCGAGGTGTATGGTTTGTCAACAAGTGAAAGCTGGAATGCAACATCCTGGTGGAGTATTGCAACCTCTTCCCATACCTGAGTGGAAATGTGATAATATTACGATGGACTTTGTCATGGGACTACCAAAGACTCCTAGAATGAATGATGCAATATGGGTCATTGTTGATCGACTTACTAAGTCAGCACATTTTCTGGCTATACGGGAGGATCTACCACTTGAATGTCTAGAAAGAATATATATTAATGAAGTTGTAATACCTCATGGAGTACCCCTATCGATTGTTTCTGATCATGATCCTCGTTATACTTCAAGATTCTGGAAAATTCTTCAAAAGTCCTTGGATACTGAACTTCGTTTGAGCACTGCCTATCACCCTCAAACAGATGGACAATCAGAACGAACTATTCAAACCTTAGAAGACATGTTGAGATCATGCTCTCTTGACTTTCAGGGTATGTGGGATCAATATTTACCATTGGTAGAATTTTCCTATAACAATAGCTTCCATTCAAGCATTCAGATGGCAACTTATGAAGCGTTATACGGAAAGAGATGTCGTACACCAACCTGTTGGGATGACGTTGGTGAAAGAAAACTTGTGGGACCAGAATTGGTGGAAGAAACAATGGAAAAGGTGAAGGTAATCCAAAACCACATCAAAGCAGCTCAAAGTAGGAAGAAGAGCTATGCCGATAGCAGAAGAAAGGTTTTGGAATTTCAGGTGGGAGATCATGTTTTCCTAAAGGTATCTCCATGGAAGGGAGTTATACGTTTTGGTAAGAAGGGTATGTTGAGTCCCAGGTACATCGGACCTTTCGAAATTCTAGATCGTATTGGGGCTGTAGCTTATCGTTTGGCGATGCCGCCAAATCTCTCCAAAGTTCATGATGTTTTCCACATATCGCTATTGAGAAAATACATGCCCGAACCAACACATGTACTTACCTATGAGGAATTAGAACTGGAACTCGATCTATCTTATTGCGAAGAGCCCATCAGAATTCTTGATGTGAGGGAGCAGGTGCTGAGAAACCGGACGACTCGTCTGGTAAAGGATTTGTGGAGAAATCATAAAATGGAAGAGGAAATGTGGGAACCTGAGGAACTTATGATGAAGAACCACCTGAGTCTTTTTATGCAGTAATACCCTAGAAATTTCAAGGACACAATTATTTTAATGAGGGGAGAATGTAACACCCCAAGCTTCCACGGTACGTTTCCATTCGAATAATGCAATAGCGTGTGTTGTACGCAACCTCGAGCTCTAACACACACCACAACTAATTAAACTAGCCGTTGTGAATAGTAATACCTACTTTTTGAAATTATATAAATTTTATTTATCAAAATGGACTTCGTTTTTGGATTCGGAATATCGAAATTAGCCTATGTTGAATTTTTTGTATTTTTCTGAGAACTTCTAATTTTTTATGAATAGAGAAATATACTTAAAAACAACTTTTTTAATAAAAATAATTTATAGAGATAAATTATACTATTCAGTTGTTTTAAATTATAATTAAAATATATTTTTACCATTTTATCCAATGGTGGTCATTATAATTAATTTAACATTGAAATTGGACATAAACAATTGCCAATCTTTTGATATAAATTGTTTCTTAAAAACACGCTATTTGTTGTAACATCGGGAATTAATTATAAAATTAATTAATGCAACTTATATTTTTGGAATTTTGTAAAATAGACATCATTTTTGAATTCGGAATATCAATTATAGCTTAGGGTGAAATTTTGGCCTTATTCTGAAAAACATCAATTTTTGATGAATAGTGAAACCACTAAGTGGTTGTTAAAAACTGATTTTTCGTTAAAATGAAATATTAACACTTTTGTGATTTGATTTTCAAAAATCCGACATACATGGCTGTCATTATGAAGTAAAATGTGGTTCAATGAGATTAAAATAATTTTTTGGTGAATAGTAACTTTTAAGTTCTTAATCACGATTAGAGGTAATTAGTGTAGTTTAAGGTAAAAATAATGTTTTAATAATATGAGATGAGCTTGACACTTGTCCTCCTCCTATTTGATGAGTCATGGCCGACCAAGACAACCCATGGGTCAACATGGGGACCCCATGGAGCCACTTTGGTTGGAAAATGACATTAATATATATTTATTTAATGTTAAAATTAAATTGACACAAACATGAGTTGTTTTACTAAAACAGTTTTTAAATGGGGTTACACAAGTCCAAATTTTGACTATAAATATTCATTAGAAATCTAAAACGATTTCCTACATCATAGTAGTTTTTTTATAATTTTTAGACATTAAATAAATTAAATTATTTATGACATCATTATGATGCAGCGATGACCTCATTATTTAACGATTTTAATAAAATGAAAAAATAATGTAAAATCCAAGGCTTACACTTGTCCAAAGAATATTGGATGGGTAGATTTAGAACCCTTATCACCTTAGAAACGAATTATATAAGTGTGGGACCTTTATATTCCGAAAATCATTGTATAATAATGTAACATTTCAATCTTTCCAAAAGAGCCCCTCCTCTCCTCTTACAAAAGGCCCCCACCTCTACCACCTTATTCACAGTTTCAAGCCTTTTGGTTCTGCGAAACGCTGCCCAACTACTCTCCCAACTTCTCTCCCTTCATCCTAGAAGCTTTACTTTAGTCAGAAATCCATCCTAAGGAGTCCTTTTGATCAAATCAAAAGGAAGAACCCGAAGAAGAGGTAACGTTTTCATCACCCTCTTTCAAGTTTCTTTCTTCTTCCACTCCCTCTTCGTTTATTATTTCAATTCTAAAATTATAACTACAGTATCTTCTATATACTGTGATGTTATTATTAATATGTAACAACCATATTCAGTATTCTACCCATCATTTGAATGACATGTCACCATACGTGCGTACGTACGGCTTACCGTCTCCACGTCGTGGTGTAATTGTTATTCAAAATATTATTCTTTAGATGGGTATAATAATTATATGCAATTCATGTAAATAATAAATATAACATGATAATGATTCTGTATATATGATATACTATCCAATTATATATTATTTTAATATCAAAATAATGATATTGTCGCTCGTGCGTACGTACGAACTACCGTCTCCACGAACGCGATGAGATTCATTATCCGTCGTATCCATTCGAGTATAATTATCATTTGATGATCTAAAAATAATGTTTAAGGACATGATATCATTCTGGATATGAATAAGATACAACCTATCCATGAAAACACGACTTACGAAAACGAGTAAGTTAACACCTCAAACAACGATAAATCTAAGATATTGTTAACAATGAAATGTTAAAAGATCATATATGATATCATATGAATGTAAATGATTCTTGTATAATTTAATAACAATTATTTCACCATTATACAGGAGGTTAACCTACCCCATCCAAAGAAAAGTACAAGGTAAGGTTTTACTTCACAACCTCTTCATTATCCAAGGTTGTTTATACATAATTATCTACTGGGACCTCGTTATCATCCACATCCATGTTTCTTAAAAATGTCATTCAAAATATTTTTACTATTAAATGGAAAATGGGTTAAATTAATTTATACCCTTATACGTTTTTGAAAGGAATCTTACCGTCGTTTTCCAAACAATGTACTTTTTGACCTTTTTGACAAATTTAAGGTAAGAATGTTTTTTAAACTTATACGGAGGGTGCGGCTATTTTCCGCCATTATAACTTTGTCGAAGCTTCCCTTACAAGATTATAAGAATATTTTCAAAGTAAATGTATTATTTTATAATTATGGGACTTTTAAATGATTTCAAAAAAGAGAGATATTTCTCTCAAACAGCTTTGATTTCATCCATGTCAACATCCTTTGATGGGTTTTAAGTTTAATTGAAATTGATTTATGATACAAAACTTCCATTGAACATTTTGTGAAATATTTGACTGTGGATGTGTTATTTTTACACCATCCATAGTTTATGGAGAAATTGTTGACATTTCGTATGCTATTTTTAATACGAATATTTATGTTATGTTTGAACCTATTCATATGAGGAATGTATTGGACTTAATAAGTGACGGGTGGAGCCCGCTATAGCTCCTCGATGCATCGGTAGGTCTCATGAGACAACTAGACGTGGAATTGGCCGAGGCCCTTTCCCAATTTGATTTATGGTTTTGGCCGAGGCCTTAATCATTTTAGACGTCTTGGCCAAGGCCTTGACAAAATGTTTCAGAATGTCTGGCTTTATACATTCCCTCATTATGAAAGTGGTTATTGATATTTCATTTGATTATTCGTCTAGTAGAATATCCATGTGAGTAAGTAATGGCATTATTTTATTTTACTTTTTCCATATTATGCTGAAGTTCATGTTCAATAAGGATTTTGTTTTAGTTTTACATTGCCTTAAATGCTTATATTTTCTTTTGAAAGTTTCCGCTATATTGTTATCCTTACGGAGCATTTGAACTCACCCCTTTCAATGTTTTATTTTTCCCAGGATGTGAAGATGTGTATTATGACTGACTTGCAAGAATAGTCAGTGAGGATATGAGTGTGGACTAGGGAGACCATGTTATTGTAGTTTTCATTTTTATGATGTAATGTAATGTTTATGAATGTATCTAGTGTTTCCAAGGTTACTAAACTAATCGGTCATTCGAGAACTTGATCTTTTGTGATCACGCCAATGTTACGAAGTAATGCACCGACTCTGGGTAGCTGGGGTCGGGGAGTTACAGAAACCCTAAGTGTAATAAACCAAAACGACCATCTCGATCCAAGGATCCCAACGCAACTAACGGTGCGTCGTTCGAAGGTCCGTAGCCAAAGTTATGGGCGTTTGAACTGATCTGCCCGAAAACAGGGTGTTTGGGCCTGGTCCGACCAGGCCCATTACCCCTGGGTCGGCCCGAACAGGGACGACCCGACCCGGGTCCGGGTCCGGCACGGTTAGGCACGACTTGGAATGGCTGGCGTAGCCCGGCACAGCCAGTATGGCCCGGCCTGGCGTGGGGGTCCGACCCGACACGGGCGCCCGCGCGCTGAGCGGACGCTGAAGGGGGGAAGGCGCCACCCCCCTGTCTCGAAATGGTGCCCCCCTCATAGTGGGACCAGCCCTTGTCTGCTGGCCGGGGATTACAACCCCCAGACTTCCCGAATCAGCCGGCCGTAATGGCCGGCCGGAAAGCCGCCGCGGGACCTTCTGGTCCCGCCTCCTGGAGCGCCGGCGGCCGGATATCCGGTTTCCCCCTTGCTGAACAGCTGTAGCCAAAGGTCGTGGCTTCCTCCTATCCGGCGCGACGCGAAGGCACAACGCCCCTCCGCTGAGGCCCGCCCCGGCAGCGGCCCTTCTTGGTGCTCCAGTGCAGTGCGACGGCACCGCGCCCCTCCGCTGTAGCCCGCTCTTGGTCACGGCCACCTTCGGCTTTACCTGCCCGGCGCGACGGCGCCGCTCTCCTTCGTCGTGGCCCGCTCCGGCCGCAGTTCTCTCGTTCCCGCGCGGTGCAACAGCACCGCATCGCCTCCGTTCTAAACCACAATGAAGACCAACAACAAAGGGGAGGAGGGTTAGCCGTGTTCGTGCAGTCTGACCTCCTCCCATTATTTTGATAACAAGCGGCCAATAAATAATAAATAATGTCAATATAATAATACTTGAATGATGAAACAACCCCTACCTCGATTCACGATGGTTGATCTCTTGACGAAGAAAGGGAAAGTTCCACCGTTCTGTAGACGTTGTCGTGGGATGACGACATTGACGTGCGCCCAAGGAGGGGATGGTGTCAAACACCGGCTATAGAGAGGAGAAGGAATGGCTCGTCGATCACTCCTGGTGGTGACGACGTTCTTCGTCGAAGTCTTGACATTCTTCAACGAAAGTGATGGTGTTCTTCAAGAGTTAGCGTTCTCTCCCCAAATATACTCACACAACAAAACCCCCAAAATAAAATTAGGTCTTCCATATTTTATTAACACAAGCCAAGCTTTTCAAAACATCAAAAACTCAAACTCTTAATTAAATTAATTGAATAGCTTTAATCAATCAATTTAATGTGAGAGTTGACATGCAATAAAGAGGGGGAGCGGGTGAGTTGCAAATTAATGGGGGGTTGCCAAATTTAAGAGGGGTTAGAGGAATTTTAATGGGTGGGGCTTGTGTGGGACCCACCTCACTAATATCCTATCAAGAGGAGTTTAGGATTAAGTGGGTCCCACCTCAACTTCCACACATGGTACTAAACCATCTAGAAAAGAGAAATAAAATTGTATTACAATTTTATTTCACCTAACACTTAATCCACATTATTATAAAACTCTTCCCTAGCAAACACAACTCTAGGGAAAGTCTTCTTAAGAAAAAATCGGTGTTGCGGTTTTGTCGGTGCCCTCAGATTTCGATTCTGAGCATCATTTCAGAAGTTAAAAAATCTCGCTCGTTCATTCACTGAACTTACCCAAGCTAAACTTCATAAATTGATTCCGAGAACACCGGGTCTCGGAATTAGGTGTCGTCAGAAACTGCATACTCATAAAATACCAAAGAAATTAAAAACAAATCCTTGAAATTTACGGGACTTTACATTAATCTCCACTCATCTCTTTACGTCCCCATAAAGATATATCACAAACTAGGGAAACAAATGGGGTTACTGAGCATGAAACTGAGACTCCCACTCCCTTGTGCTCTCCTGGAGGTTCGCGTGCTGCCACCTGAAGCGCACAAAAGGAATTGACCGCCCACGTAGGACCCACTCATGTCGATCCTCTACCTCCACTGGGACCTCCGCAAAAGGTCGCTCCATCATTGATGACCAGCTCCCCATAGTCGATGATATGAGTTGGATCGTCCACGTATCTCCTCAGCTGAGATATGTGGAAAACGTCATGCACCCGGTGCAATTTAGGTGGAAGAGCCATGAGATAAGCCACCTGGCCTATCCTGATGAGAACCTAGAATGGTCCGATGAAGTGCAGAGATAACTTTCCGCCCCGACCAAATCTCTTTAATACATGTCGAGGTGAGACCCGTAAGAAAACGTGGTCGCCATCCTCGAACTCTAGTGGCCTCCACCTCCTATCAGCATAAAACTTCTGTCGGCTATGAGTTGTCCTCATCTGCTCCTGAATGACTTGGACCTTCTCTATCATGGCCTGAACCATCTCTGGTTCTACACGTACTCACTCCAACACTATCCACAAAGGATATCTGAAAATGCGGCCAGCTGTTGTCTTGCCACTCCTAACAGATGAATACCCGATCTCATACTAAGAGAACCCGCTACAACGTTCCCCTTCCCAGGAGTATAAATTGTCTTGATGTCATAGTCCTGGAGGAACTCAAGACATCGCCACTATCTCAGGTTCATGTCATTTTGAGAAAAGATACACCTGAGACTTTTGAGTTGGTGAGAACCGTAAACCATTCGCTCGACGAACAATGGGTGAGACTAGCCATATGTAAGAACTCAACTCCACCCTTCTTCGTCTACAATCTACAAGAGCTGCTGAGATTCCTCCTCTACTGATAAGAGAAATATGGTCTCATCTCCTGGATAAACCATGTCTTTTTCCTAATATAGTCAATCCTGACATGAATGGCACTATTTCATGCCATGGATGACGTCGTAATTCCTCGACTCTACTACCAAGAGATCCAACCATTACTCTTGCTTCCAAGGGTCGAGTCACACTGTCGGAAGTAGTGTGTGGTCACTAGGTCTCCTCCAGTAGGAATCTCAAAAGTGACGGTCAAGTCAAAGGTTTTATCTGGAACCTCTTAGTATCAACTACATAAAAAGTACAGGGAAGAAAACATCACAAGAACAAGTATCTTTTATTACTGCAGCTCAAGGTACAAAGACACAAAGAATCCACAAACAAAACATCATCAAAGCTAGAAGCAACATGAAAAAAGTCTCCATGTTTGGATCTAGTCCTGCTACTATCCATCTGATCCCGAAGCTCCATGGTCGTAGGCCTCAACTGCCTAAAGCTGAGCTCTCCCCTGTCCACCCATTCCCTGCAGTCATTGTGGTCTTTCTAGTGGTGGTGGTGGTAGGGCCTCAAAGCGTTTCCCACCACCCGCTGCTCGGCCATCTCCTCTGCCACGTCCGCTTGTTCCCTACGGACCGCCATGGTCGAACCTCTTCCTGAGAGGTCCCTCTACTGCCTGCTGCTCATTTGCAGGGCGGGTCGGGCAGTCTTGAGCCATGTGACCCTACCCGCCGCATGAATAGCACTGTCTGCTCCTCATGTGGCTGGCTCTGTTTCGTGTGCCCTGCACAACTGAACCTGTATCCTGAGATTGATCATCTGGTGGTCTAGCCCACTTGTTCCTCTGTGTCATCTATCTACTGTCGGCTACAGAAGACTCTATTGTGGGTTGTCCTCCGGAGGGTCTCGCTGCTGGTGACTGCTCAGTGAGAAAACTCTCCACTAGAAGGGCTCTCTTCAGTATCCCCGCCTGAATCGGGATGTTGAGGGAGATCATCGAAGCCCTGATCTCATGCCTCAGTCCCTGCTCAAACGTCCAGGTCCTGAAGAATGGGTCTCGTACCATGTCTGTGGAGTAGCGTGAGAGATTAGTAAACCTCTCCGAGTACTAGGCCATAGTCATACTGCCCTGCCGCAACTGTAGTAACTCCTGAATGTGCACCGCACGGAGGGTGGTTGGAACGAACTCCGAGTGGAAGAGGCTCTCGAAGTCTGTCCAAAGTAGAGATGCCTCTTCATGCACCTAGAGCATCAGGATCCACCATCTACCTCCTGCAGCATGTCGGAGACTCGCTGCAAGGATCACCATGAGGTTAGCTGGTGTCCCTACCAATCTGAAAACTCGAACAATAGCCTCCATCCAATCCTCGGCTGTCTGAGGGTCCGTCTCTCAGCGGAACCTGGGCGGTCTCTGACACTGAAACTCATGCAGTGCACTAAGTCAATGTGCACTCCCAGCGGCTGGGGTTGGTGGCATCGGTGGCTCGGCGGGTAGAGGTATCGTCGGTGCCTCCGCTGTAATGGGGCCCTGCACCGAGGCATTGTCGCTCGGTGGGCTGCCCTCTCGCACAACACTCGGAACCCTAGCTGGCTACCGTCGTGGGGCCATCCTGAAAAGAAACAGGTGCTCCATGGTCAATACAGTATACCTATTGAGCTGAAACAATTAATCACAAAGAAAACATTGAAACACACATGCAATCAATGTTTTCATGCATTGAGTCAGAAATCAGAAGTCAGGGTCCTGCTGTATGGATACGTCGGCCACCGCACCAACACTGGACTCCTTGTAATGATAACCACACTCACTACCCTTATCACTATTGCTTCACATAGAAAAAAGATCAGATTCCTGGGTTATGCGGTAGAACCGAACTCCTCTGATACAAATTTGTCACGACCCGTCCTCGGGACCCGTGCCGTGACTACCCCTAGCCCACCTCCCATAGGCCAGAGGCTGGAGACTATCACCTAAGGTGTAAATCCCTATAAAAGGAAAGGCATTTCCTTTAGAAAAGAAAACAAACACCACAGAGTATGCAAACTGAAGTAAACACTAAGTAAACTGAAAACACAAGTAAGTGTTAGAAGGTAAGTGGGCCAGTATACAATCCCAACTGAAAGTGCAGTACAATGGAAAAGTAAAGTACAACAATTGAAAGAAAAAGTAGCAACCACCAGGTCAGCCTCTGGAACTTCCACCTGAAGGGTGAGTACATTTAGTCTTGTCGGCTCCTCGAGTCCAGCCGCCCTCTCCGTGTACGCCCCACCTGTTAGTCCACCTCTGGGTATCATCCCGCTCATCAAGCCTCAACCACGACCAACACTATCTGTTGTCTACAACCAACACAACAAGGTGCGGGCGTATCTCATGCAGCGGTGAGTATACGATACTCAGTAAGAACCCCGAGACTCCCAAAGGTCTCCATAATCCACAAAGGATAAACCACAAAGCAAAGATACGGAAACAAGTATCAACCAACACTACTTAGGTATATGCCCATACATATACCTAAGTCATCAATTCCAGTTCTACTCCAGCTCATGAGCTCAAGTACAACCCAGTCCACACAAGAAATCATAACTCAATCCACACAAGAAAGTACGTCCCAATCCACACAGGAAAGAAAGTCAATATTATCGAAGATAAAGATGGAAAGTCAAGACTCAGCTCACACAGTTATACTACTTCTGAAGAGAGGTGGAGATGATAATATGTAGCATTTGAATCATTTCCTCTGCAGATCCAACATAGGATTCTAGTACAGAAGTCGTCACTGCCGAATCCACGGAGGATCCAAGTATAGTAGTCATCACTGCTGAATCCACAGAGGATCCATGTATAGTATTCATCATTGCCGAATCCACAGAGGATACAAGTACAGTAGTCATCTTTGTCGAATCCACGGAGGATCCAAGTATAGTAGTCATCGATGTCGAACCGACGGAGGATCCTAGTACAGAAGTTATCGTCGTCGAACCCACGGAGGATCCCAGCATGGTAGACATCGTCGTCGAACCCATGGAGGATCCCAGTATGGTAGACATCATTGTCGAACCCACGGAGGATCCCAGTACGGTAGACGTTGTCATCTAACCCACAGAGGATCCTAGTACGGTAGTCGTCCTCGTCGAACCCACTGAGGATCCTAGTACGGTAGTCCTCCTCGTCGAACCCACTCAGGATCCTAGTATGGTAGTCATCCTCGTCAAACCCACAGAGGATCCTAGTACGGTAGTTGTCCTTGTCGAACGCACATAGGATCCTTGTACGGAAGTCGTCATCTTCGTTGCAGCCAGCTCTAGGGTTCCCGCACACAGCACACTCGATTCCAGGAGGGTCCGCTCCATGAGCCAAGGTTCGATACATCAACTATCACAAAGTACAGGGTTAATGTATCACAATGTTCCATCTCTTCAAAAGGAACTCAACGCGACAGACGGCGTGCCAATCAGACGCTCGGTGTGAGAGTTATTGGCTTTTTCATCTAAGGGGTCCGGTTGGTTTTTAAGGTAAAACCAACATGACCGTACTCTATCTACATCCAAACCTATATCGGAGTAATCCAAAAGATCCTTCTCACTATGAGAAATCCAACAAAGTCGACGGCACGTCAATCGGACGTCCGAAGCTCATGTTATAGGTGTTTCGGCTCCGAGGGCCCGGTTGGTTTCGTGTTCGAACCAACACGGCCATACCCAAAGTTCTCCAAAACCCTGAGTGTAATATACCAAAACGACCGTATCAATACAAGGATCCCAATTAAACTGACGTTGCATCGTTCGGAGGTCTGTATCACAAGTTATGGGCATTGGAACGGATCTGCCCGAAAACAGGGGGTTTGGGCCCAGTCTCACCCGACCCATTACCCCCTGGGTCGGCCCGAAATGGGTCGACCCGACCCGGGTCCGTTTCTAGCCTGGTTAGGTGCAGCCCGACCAGGCGTAGGGGTCCGGCCCAGCGCGGGTGGCCCGGCCCAGCACGGGCGGTCCTGCCCGGAGCGGGTGGTCCGGCCCAGCGTGTGCGGTCCGGCCCGGCATGGGCGCCCATGCGCTGAGCGGATGCTGAAGGGGGGAAGGCGCCCCCCCCCCCCATGTCTCGAAACGGTGACCCACACATGGTGGGGACTGCCCTTGTCTGCTGGCCGGGGGTTACAACACCTGGACTTCCCGAATCGGCCAGCCGTAATGGCCGGCCAGAGAGCCGCCGCGGGACCCGCCGACCCCGCCTCCTGGAGCGCCAACGGCTGGATATCTGGTCGCCCCCTTGCTGAACCGTCGCAGCTTCCTCCTGTCCGGCGCGGTGCGACGGCGCCGCGCCCCTCCACCAAGGCCCGCCCCGGCTGCGGCCCTTTTTGGTGCTCTGGCGCGGTGCGATGGAGCCGCGCCCCTCCGTTGTGGCCCGCTCTTGGTCACGGCCACCTTCGGCTTTACCTGCGCAGTGTGACGGCACCGCGCTCCATCGCCACGGCCCGCTCCAGACACAGTTCTCTCGTTCCCGCGTGGTGAAACGGCACCACTTCACCTCCATTCCAAACCACAATGTAGACCAACAACAAAAGGGGAGGAGGGTCAGCCGTGTTTGTGCGGTCTGACCTCCTCCCGTTATTTTGATAACAGGAAGCCAATAAAAAATGAAGAACATCAAAATAATAATGCTTGAATGATGAAACAACCCCTACCTGGATTCACAAAGGTTGATCGCTTGAGGAATAAAGGGAAAGTTCCGTTGTTCCGTAGAAATAGACGAGGGATGACGACATTGACGTGAACCCAAGGAGGGGATGTCGTCACTCACCAGCTGCAGAGAGGAGAAGGAACGGCTCGTCGATCACTCCCGGTGGTGACGACGTTCTTCATCGAAGTCTTGACGCTCTTTAATGAAAGTGATGGCGTTCTTCAAGAGTTAGCGTTGTCTCCCCAAATATCCTCACACAAGAAAACCCCCAAAATAAAATAAGGCCTTCCTTATTTTATTAACACACAACAAGCTTTTCAAAACTTCAAAAACTCAAACTCTTAATTAAATTAATTGAATAGCTTTAATCAATCAATTTAATGTGAGAGTTGACATGCAATAAAGAGGGGGAGTGGGTGAGTTACAAATTAATGGGGGGGGGGGGGGTTTCCAAATTTAATTGGGGTTAGAAGAATTTGAAGGGGCGGGGCTCGTGTGGGCCCCACCTCACTAATATCCTATCAAGAGGAGTTTAGGATTAAGTGGGTCCCACCTCAACTGCCACACATAGGACTAAACCATCTAGAAAAGAGAAATAAAATTGTATTACAATTTTATTTCACCTAACACTTAATCCACATTATTAAACAACTCTTCCCGAGCAAACACAACTCCAGGAAAAGTCTTCTTAAGCAAAAACCAGCGTTGCGGTTTCTTCGGTGCCCTCATATTTCGATTCTGAGCACCGGTTCAGAGGTTAGAAAAACATGCTCGTTCGTTCACTGAACTTACCCGAGCTAAACTTCTGAAACTGATTCCAGGCACACCGGGCCTCAGAATCAGCTGCCGTCAGAAATCGCGTACTCGTAAAATCTCAAAGAAATTAAAAAAATTCCTTGAAATTTACAGGTCTTTACATGATCAATGTTATCCAAGTCACTCCAAGAGTCTATCACCATCTCACATCTTACCATTAGGTCTTATGCGAGTGTTATAAGGGGTTATTTAACATGACCCTAATACTATAATTATGTGAATTATTTTTTAATATAATACATAATATACATTCATTTTATTATTTTTATTTTGTAAATGGTTTTTAAAACACAAATAGTATTTTTAGTTAATATTCAATTAAAAATTTTATTTTGATGAATTTATTAATTTTTAAATTAAATAAAACATTAATAAAATATTATTACTAAATTAATTTTTATTGAATATAAATGATTTTGTAATTTTTATAAAATTGTTATTTTTATTAAGGTTTAAAAGTTTTTTTTGTCAAAACCCATGAATTTTCAATAAATCTAGGTTTTTATTTTAAAAGTGAAAATTCCCATATTTAGAAAATTATTTAGATAAAATAAATATTATTCATGGATTCAGGACATCAAAATTATATTACAATTAAATTTTCATAATTTTCTGAGACAGTCGATTTTCGGGGTAAAAATTAAATATCATTTAAATATATAATGTGTTTTACGACATCATAATGTCTTAATAGTTATTTAATAAAATAATATAAAATGTATATTTGTCCAATATATTTTGACCTTTAAAATAATGTGATTTTATGTTTATTTGATTAATTTTACAATTCCTTAGTGGACCCTCTAAGACTTATAAAATATTTTAACGTTTTAAAATGATTTCCTTGAGAGTGTGACTCACCTCTACATAATCAAGCCTAATATTTTAATAAGTTAGGCCATTGGCCTTATAAAATAATTTTTTTACTCCCCTTTGTCAAAAACCATGGGAAAAAACAATGGGATCCTTTGTGTTTTTTATTAGTTAAATTTGTAGTGTCCAAAACCTAAATAATAAAGAATTCTGTCATCGTTCATATATAAACCCACTCATCCTCCCAGTCCTCTTCACTCAAACCATTTTAAAATCGACCAAACCATGACCTCCTCTCTCTATAATCCTCCCAAGGTGATCCATGCTCCCAAGAAGCCTCTTTCAAGACTCTCCCAATCCTTTGGGATCACACATCCAAGTAAGGGATCCTCACTTTCCATCCTTCCTTATTTATGTCCATGTTTCCTTATATTATTATGCCCATTTATTTTGAATTAAAAATGTTGGGGTATGATTTATTACCTCCCATATACTTCCCTCCTTATTTTTTAATGATGATATACCCCTTTATCTCTCATTAATGCCTCTTGTGTACACATGTTACCATGCCAAAATTTTTTAAGGGATTTCTCTCTCCTCATTTACATTCAATAAATTCTTTTATATTATGAATATAAATTCCATAATATTTGTTGGGATATTATGTTCCATGACCCCATTACTGTCCATTTCGTGTATAAATGTTTAGAGACCCATTTCTATCTCATCAACCTATTTTTATGATTTCTATTTAACGTCGTTATGCTGCCGAAGTTACACCAAAATTTCCCAGGCCAAAATCATCGTGTTAGTGGATAGCATACCCATTTATCTATCAAATGTATCGAACTTTATGAACATGTAATTTTTTTATTGAGGAAATACATTTATGTGTTCCACCTCTCTTATTCGTTGAATAAATTATGATGTCTATTGAATCCATGTTGTATGATATATGTGGAATACTTATGCATGAAATGAAATGTTTATAATAGGTGCGCCATGATAGCGTTATAATGCACATGGTAATGAAAATTATCATGATAAGTTATGTGGAATGAGTGTTTACTCATTCTAATTCATGTGAAATGAGTATTTAATCATTCTAATTAATCTTCAATGAGGGTTTACTCAGGCTCCATGTGCAATGAGCCTTGCCTCATGATAATATCATGTTAAATGTTGTAACAACAAATCCATGTTATGATAATCATGATATATCATGCCTTTATGTTCATTTTTATCTTATGCTCCATTTATATGCCTATTACATAACATGTATTTTATTCATCATGTTGTACCTTTTTTACTCCCTTTCTAGGCTTATAGATCACCCTTTTCATATATGTGTCCTCGGGTTATCTCATGCAATTCTAAGTAAGAAGAAATGTTGTGGTCATGTAAAATAAGTTTTCAATAAAGTTGTTTTATTTTATCTCTTAAGTTGTTTTGTAATGCTCCTAATTTCCAAAAACACTAGACCTCTCGATCCTCAAAATTTTCTTAAGTGAAATTTTATGTAATGAATCATGTTATAATATGTAATAAAGAGAAGGGTTGTTAAACTTCAACTGCTCAGGATCTACCTAGTACATCATCAAAAGGCCTATCACCTATATAAGACATAGAATGTGTGGGAAGATACCATTCAAGGGTGAGTATATAAATACCCAATAGGACACCTAGAAATCAGCAAACATAAATAATCGAGAGCGTATTCTAATCATCACCGAAAATGAATTTTAATCCAAATATGATACGCAATAATAATATCCAAGATATAGTCAAGATAAAAACAAAGTATTATGATAATGTCACAAACATACTTCCAACCTAGGATTATCTTTGAGGATTCAAGGTAATACTCATCTGGGAGAACTCACTCCCTAGGTTTTCTAAGACTGATGGCACTCATTTGAGAGGTCATGATCATCAGGCCCCACTATGAACAAGTACACACTATAACTATGAAGGTATTGATACAAAAATATGGTATCTCTCCTAGGGCCTATGATGTACCCCTAACTCAAACCGATATAACCTTCTAGGAAGGAAACAAAACACCCCAATACATTGGTCACATGATTTCTGACCCAACTGTGGGAGGAATACATAATAGAGGAGAACACTTCAGACCAAAAAGAGGGATTCATGACTCTCTCTCAAACTAGTCCCATAAAGGGGTTCAAATAAAATACTAAAAATATGATACTATTAGGTACCAGGATGTTCAGCAGAAGCTGATAAGCCAAGAATTTACATTTTTTTACATCACCAGAGTGACATAACATCATCGATTCCAGTGATCTTATCCCAGTATAGTTTGAGAACCACACATTTTTTATATAGAGTACAAAAAATAAACCAAACGTGTACCTCGTTCAGATCTGATGTGTGTAAGCATGTCGCAAGATGTAGGCCACTATTGCTTGAAGAATCCAAAGTCTAATCCCTCTAGATAGTCCACACATGCTCCTTGAATCTTCTCATGGGTCATTCGTCAGAATCCAAGTGCTAGCACGGTACACCAATGACCACTTTGACGCAACAATGATCACCAAAAGCCGATGTCTTCGATCCAAGAAGACGAAACTTGAAGAACTTGCTAATTTGAGAGAGTCTCACTCTATGAATCTGGAAGATAGAAAATCTCTCATTCCCAAGGGATGAATAGTCTACATGCTATGTTCCTCTCTCCACTTATATAGTGAATATCTATAATACCTAGTTTGGGTTGCTAACCCCTATGTAATAAACATCCACTATATAAATATTTTAAATAATTATTTATGAAAAATAAAATTATTCCATAAATAATATTTATAATTTATCACTAAATTGTTCTATATATTAATATATTACGTTATAATATTGATCCATTTACTCAAATCACGTCTCTTGATAATATTAAACGAACCCAAGATATTTAATTAATATATGTTCATATAATATTAGTCCTTTTATTTACTTAATCACTCATAAATACATGTCATAAATATATTCAATGAATTATTCCAAACTGGAATAATTAGAGAATTAATTTATTCTTTGGTGATCCATAGAACATGGATAATACCCAGACTCCCATGATGGGACCCGCTAAGTTCTATATTCCTAGTCAACATAATAAAGTAGATTCTCAAAGCGGTATTATGTGTGACCCTCTAGTCCCTTATCACAATAATAGTGAATAATATTCATAGACCAAGAGTGGGGTCTAGCAACCCATACAGGACCCTAAAGAGATAAGTAAAATTCAAAGTAACAACTACCTTCCTACAAACACAATCTGTGTAATATAATATCTTAATCATCAATATCTCAATAAAGCAGAATGCACACTAGTTTCATCATCCTTTATCTGAGTTTATTATTTTTTTATCTGTTTGGATGGACTTACCTTCCCCTACCATGGCCATGAATTTAAAGAAAGTATACCAACCCAATCAATGAGGCCCGAGATATCTATTCCTCAACTTGAACACAACAAAACCATTCTTGATCATTCAATCAATGTCATGTCACCAATGACATAACCAATACAGAATAACTCTCCACGACTTTATTTCCATGGTTTTAGTCTTTCATCAAAGTACACAATCAAATGAAATACATTGATAATGATCTCAATTCAAGAGACCATTACAGATGTCCGTAGATAGGAACGACCAATGACACCTGAAACATATGGTGTTCCTATTAGTGGGTCTATCGTTATGATACCGACTATAAGAGATAACCATGTATGAACTTCATCATAATATGTCTCAATTCTTATGAGCCCCCCAACACCATATAGTCACACATCATATGTGTCTAATCAGAATGATGTAACTGGACCATAGGACGTTACATTAAGATTATTTTCATAGTATCTATAGTTTCTCATTATTGCATGACATCAGTTATAACCATTTGATACAACATGTAATCTAAGGACATTACCATAAACAAAGTGGATGCAGATGTATATACACTATTATGGAAATATAGACACATGTATATATATAAAAAATCCTACATTTAGTGTTAATCAAATTACAACACAATTTGGGTCTAGGTAACCCACTTTCAACACTCCTACTTTCATGAGAGCCAACTACTAATAAGTCTAAATCTGACTTCCCTCGCCTGAGAATCATGCTTCTACTGAGAAATGGATTTAGTCAGGGGGTCTACCACATTGTCCTCTATGGATACTCTACTAATTGAAACTTCTCTTCTCTGAGTAAAATCCCTCAAGGGATGAAACTTTCGAAGTATATTCTTTTTCCTCTGGTGAGACTTGGGCTCCTTGGAAAGAACCATTGCAGCAGTATTATCACAATAAACTAGAACATGGTCTGCACTTCTAGGAACAACTTTAATGTTTGAGACAAAGCTTCATATCCATAATTCTTCCTTTTCTCCATTGGAATCTGCTATATACTCAGATTCTTCAATAAAATCGACGACCATATATTACTTCAATATTCATCCCCCCCACTACATCACCATTCATGAAAATTATTTAGCCTAACTAAAATTTCATATCATCATGATCTATCTGAAAATTATCATCAGTGCATCCCCTCACTACTAGTTCCTCATCTCTTACATACACCAGGAACATATCCTATGTACACCTCAAGTACTTTAGGATAGTTTTAAAAGCTTCATAGTGCAACTCTCGAAGATCATCTTGATATATTACCACTATGATTAAGGAAAATGAAATATCAAACCTAGTACATAACAAGGAATTAATTATAGAACCAAATGTTGAGGCATAAGGGATTCAACTCATTCTATCAATATCCTCCTATGTTTGTGAACACATTTTGTTGGAGAGATCAATACCATTTGACATGGGCAACAACCCTTTCTTGGATTGTTCTGTATTGTACCTTTTGAGTACCTTATCAAAGTAGGTACTTTTACTTATCCTTAGTAGCCTATGAGATCTATCTCAATAGATCTTTTTCCCTATAATATAGGCTACTTAACTTAATTATTTCATAGAGAAGCATTAATTTAACAAAGTCTTAACAGACTGTAAGACTTTCACTTCATTTCCCATAATTAATATGTCGTCACCATATAATACTAGGAAAATTATGGCATTTCCATTATCCTAATTATAGAAACTAGGATGACATTCATTTTTAATAAAACTAAATTCTATTATGGACTCATCAAAATGAACATTCCATGACTGTGATGCCTTCTTCAACCCATAAAATGATATATATAGCTTGCATACCTTATTGGATTTCTTTGACCTGACAAACCCTTCAGGTTGAGTCATATAGGTTTCTTAAACCAACATCTCATTTAGAAAAATAATTTTGACATCCATTTTACAAATATCGTAATCATGAAAGGCTGTTATTACAAGAAATATTTTAATGGATTTCAACATTGTTACTAGTAAGAAGGTTTCATCATAGTTGATGCATGGACATTGTCTAAAACCCTTTGCAACCAATAATTATTTATTGGTATTAACCTTACTATCCATGTACATATTTTTCTTAAATATCCATTTTAACCGAATGGGTTTTATATCAGGTGGAGGGTCTACTAAAACCCAATCATGATTTTGGTACATGGACTCCATCTCAGAGTACATGGAATCTTTCCACTTAGCTGCTTCTTTTCCTTCCACTACATCCTTATAGTTTAGAGTCTCATCATTATCAAGGAGTAATGTGTCACCAAGATCAGTGATAAGAAAACCATAACTCTATGGTTCTTTAACCTCTCGAGTATAACTATATTGTAATGGTTTCTTGGGAACCACTTCTTTATCCACTTGCACTTGTGGAGATTTTTCCAATACAAACTTATATGAATCTAGAGAATTAACTTCATCGATGTCAATATTTATCTCAATATTTCCATTTGAAATTTGTTCCCTTTCTAGAACCATGGCATGTATTTCCACAAAAACTTTTCTATCTAAAGAGTAGTATATGTAATATCCTTTGGTTTCTTTAGGATAACCTATAAAAATTCACTTTTTACTTTTAGATGACAATTTTTCACTTGATGTAGCCTCAAAAAAATCCTCGCATCCCTATACACATAATTGTGACATATTTGGTTTTCTATACACCATAATTCATAGAATCACATATTCAGCTATAGTTGGCACTAGATTAAGGGTATATGTTGTTGTCTGCAAATCATATCCTCAAGTGGATAATGGAAGATTTGTTTGACTCATTATTGATCCGACCATGTCTAGAAAGGTCCCATTACTCCTTTCACTAACACCATTCCATTATAGTTTAAATAAGGAGAGAGATGTGATATTATACCACACTCATTCAAGTGATCAACGAATGCTTGGTTAAGATACTCTTCACCTCAGTCTTAGTGGAGTTCCTTAATCTTTTTACAAAGATGGTTTTCAACTTCATTTTGGTATTCTTTAAACATCTGAAAGGAATCTGACTTATGTTGTATCAAGTTGATATATCCACACCTAATATAGTCATCGATAAAAGTAACGAAGTATGAAGAACCACCCCTTTCCTCTAATGTAAGTGGACCTCATACATTAGTATGTATTAATTCTAGGAATGCATTGGCTCTTTCTCCTTTATCAGGGAAAGGTTATTTAGTCGTTTTCTTCTATAAAAAAACATGACATACATCCAAGGGTTTTAATTGTACCATGTCTAAATTCCCTTTTTTGATGTAATTTTTATAATTGCTTCTCATTTACATGACCTAGCCTAAAGTTTAATAGGTGGGTGATATATGAGTCTTGCTCGCTAGTTTTGTCATTGATTGTCATTACAGCATGTTTGAGTTCAAGTATATATAATCCATTATTAAGATATGCCATACCATAACACATATTATCCTTATAAATTATAAAAATTTACTTTTCAACTTGAAATAAAATCCCACCATGTTTATAATTGACACTGAGATTATGTTTCGTGTCATAGAGGGTTCATAATAACAATTATACAATACTAGAACACGACCACTTGAAAAAGTAATGTGATAGTCTCCCACTGCCAAGGTTGCAAGACGGGTACCATTTGTAGCTCAGAGATCCACTTCACCTATTGTAATATTCTTAAATCTAATTGGTTATTGTATATGAATACATATGTGTGATCCACATTCCATATCCAATACACAACTTGTATATAAGAAAATATTTCATTCAATGGAAAAAATACCTGAAGTAGAAGCATCGGCTTGCTTGTTCTTCCCAGCTCTACAATTTTTCTTCCAGTAGCCTTTCTTGCCACATCTAAAGAATACATCCACCTACTCATTACTCTGATTATGAATATTTGGATTTTAAGAAGGTATGTTTTTTGGATTATTCGGCCTTGACTTGGTCCTAGACCCCTATTCCTTGAATTTATTTCTCTTGTTCACCATAAGGACATATGAATTGGTATTTTTCATATCCTTATCAGCTTGGTGAACTAAAGAAAATAGATATGGGAGTGACTTTTTCATATCCTTCATGTTATAATTGATAATAAAAATAAAAAATCATGGTGGTAAAGAGACTTCAATGATATCTATTTATAAATATTGGTTCAATTTGAACCCAAGGGATTCAAGCCTATTGATGTACCCAATAATCCTCAGTATATGAGGACTCTCTTGGTTCCCTTCTACTAGCCTTCACCTATAATGGGAACCAGAGATCTCATAACTCTCCTATCTGGCCCTCTCCTAATATAATTCTGGGAGATATGAACTCATCTTGTAGGCATCCGCATCCTCGTTCTTTTTTTACAATTTGTTGGACATGGATGACCACATGATGACCTAAACATATAGTGCATCCTATGCATGATTTTTACATTTATCGTTTTCTATCATACTTTATTCTTGATGAGGATCAGTAGGAACTGAGGTTTCTAGCACATGAAACTTCCTTTCATGGAATATTACTATTACCAAGCACCTGTACCACTCTTGGAAGTTATTTCTGGTCAGTATATTTTCTTCATCTAGAATAGATTGCAATGATAATATACTTATGGTGTTGGTAATTTTAATTTTATATATACAACAGTTAAACATTATCTGTTAGTACTTTATATTGATTACCATTAAAAATTTATGATTAATTAATTATGATATCATTTTTAATGTCTCCCACAATTATAGAGAACCATAATAGATCTCAGTATTAGATTAAAAATACTCTATCACTTGAGTATTCTAGTGGCAATGATCCTTGAAACTACTCCTTATAGTCAGCAAGCTTTGGCTACGCCACTACTTGAAGAGTTTCTAGGTAGGCACTAGTCTGGCCAAGCACATTAACTCACGGTTCCTTATACTATTGAGTAAAGTCCCATATTTTGGAATCTGATCTTGATTCCCTCAACATCTTTCCAACAATGTGATAGAAATATAGCTTGGGATACTTATTTTCTATCAGTGTTAGTCAAGTCGACCCATATCTCTTTTAGGAACTCCCTGGTAGTAGGGAGTACTCTCAACTTTGGTTGGCGATCACTACGAAGAGCAAATTTTTCTCAAATTTGAGTAACAGAAGGATTTAAGACATGATATATCTTGGGGGGATTTTATTTACTGATGAATATAATCCAATTCTATTTTATTTGATCAAACTGGGATGTCACACTCAGAACAGAATAATAAATTTAAAAATATTTTTCACATCGTTGTGCATTTTATCTTGTTTATTATTTTATGTGATCAAGCAATAATCACACACTTGTATAAAACAATAAACTATGTATAATAGAAAAACATGTGATCCGACTGGTCTTGATAATTTTAAAAAGATCAATCTATAATAGATCAGTCATAACCTAGGGGTTTCCATACCTGAGTCGAATCTCGACTCGTGTTATGGATTGCTCCTATTGAAAAGTTCTCAACTCCCATATATATTACCACCTCAACTTTGCATGGTCTGTTTCTGTGAACGTCATTGTCAAGTTTACAAAAATACTCCACATGAGTGAGGGGGTCTAAGGGTGTAATGTACAACGGGTTCATTGGACGTGCAAACCCTTATATATATTTGAATTAAAAGAGATTATGCACAAACCTTATTTTAACTACTTAATTATTACAAGCATCACACGCAATGAATAAATGATTAAATAATTAAATCTATACATGCATAGGTCGGTCACTATATCGACACTAGTCAGTGTAAAATAATGTATAATAAAAATTAAAATGCAATAAATTTAAACAGTACGATATTGTTCAAATAAATTAAATAAATTTGGATAAATTTAAATAATTTATTCATCGATTCCAACTTTAATTTTTTTGTAAATCGAAAATTAAATTATACCATTAATTAAATTTAATCTCAAATTTAAAATTAAATTATACTATTAATTTAATTTAAACACAAATTAAACTAATTTTTTAGATTCCATTATATTTTAAACCCTAAAAATAATTTTAATTAATGTGATTTGAAACTAAATTAAATTAATCAAATTAATTTAAATCGTTTTCCTCCAACTTGAGAAGGAGTTAGATTTTTTTATGTGCGATTTTTAAAAAAATAATCTGAAAAACGGTATAGGTTAATTATTTTAAAAAAAATTCGCCACAAAGGCGGCATCGGCGATGCCTCCTTTGCCGTAAAACAATATTTTTTTTATTTATATTTTTTATATTTTTAAAATTTTAAAATTTTATTATTAATTTCATATTGTTATATAAATATATATAAATAAAACTTAATGTTTCAACATAATTTATATTTTATTCAAGTATGTGACTTTGATAGCCTATATAATATAAACTATAAGACCTATATGTATGAAATTTTAATCATTGCTTAAACATATAACTAGTAGTCAAAAATAAAAATAATTTATTAAAAAATCTTGGTGAAAAATTATTTATAACCTATCATATCCACCTAGTTGAAACTTAAAAATGTTTCAAGTACGTGACTTTGTTGGCCTATATGATATAAACTATAAGACCGATATGGATGAAATTTTAAACATTTCTTAAACATATAACTAGTAGCCCAAAATAAAAATAATTTATTAAAAAATCTTGGTGAAACATTATTTATAACCTATCATATCCACCTACTTTAAACATAAAAATGTTTCTAGTACGTGAATTTGATGGCCTATATAATATAAACTATAAGACTGATATGAATGAAATTTTAAACATTGCATAAACATATAACTAGAAGTCCAAAACAAAAATAATTTCTTAAAAAATATGGGTGAAAAATTGTTTATAACCGATCATATCCTTCTACATGAAACTTAAAAATGTTTCAATTACGTGATATTGATGGCCTATATAATATAAACTACAAGACCAGTATGAGTGAAATTTTAAAAATTTCTTAAACATATAACTTGTAGTCTGAAATAAAAATAATTTCTTAAAAAACCCTGGTGAAAATTTATTTATAACCTTTCAAATCCACCTACAGGAAACATAAAAATGTTTCAAGGATGCGACTTTGTTGGCCTATATAATATAAACTATAAGACAGATAAGAATGAAATTTTAAACATTTCTTAAACATATGACTAGTAGTCCAAAATAAAAATAATTTCTTAAAAAAATTTGGTGAAAAATTATTTATAACCTATCATATCAACCTACTTGAAACGTGAAAATGTTTCAAGTACGTGACTTTCATGGCCTATATAATATAAACTATAATAACAATATGAATGAAATTTTAAACATTGCTTAAACATATAACTAGTAGTAAAAAATAAAAATAATTTCTTAAAAAATATTCGTGAAAATTATTTATAACCAATCATATCCACCTGCTTGAAACGTAAAAATGTTTCAAGTACGTGACTTTACTGGCCTATATAATATAAAATATAAGACCAATATAATTTTAAACATTGATTAAACATATAACTAGTAATCCAAAATAAAAATAATTTCTAAAAAAATCTTGGTGAAATTTTATTTATAACCTATCATATCCACCTACTTGAAACGTAAAAGTGTTTCAAGTACGTGACATTGCTGGCCTATATAATATAAAATATAAGACTGATATGAATGGAATTTTATACATTTCTTAAACATATAACTAGTATTAAAAAATAAAATAAATTCTGAAAGAATCTTGGTGAAAAATTATTTATAACCTGTCATATCCACCTACATGAAACTTAAATTTTTTTTAAGAATGTGACTTTTTTGGCCTATATAATATAAACTATAAGAACGATATGAATGAAATTTTAAAAATTTCTTAAATTGGAACTCAATTCACCCCCTCTTGATATTCCACTCCAACCAACAAGTAATAATAGTATTTTGATTTCAGTAGACTTAAAACATGTAAACAATAATGTATAATCAATGCATATGTCTACGGCGAGGAGATTCCATCCCACATGGTGGTTTGCGAATAGAACGTCTGTGTCGAGTACGCAGTGGAGTTTGATGACCTGGAGAAGGTTGATCCTCGGGCACTGGAACATCGACTATAGCATCCTCCATCTGTGTGTTAGTGGGAGGAGATGTCAACTGTATCTCGTACTGCTATCCAGACCCTTCTCTCACTAGGGTAGTATAAGGACATGCCTCCATCGTAGTGGGGAATAAAGCATGTGATGGAGTTATACCCCAAGATGGTGATGGATCTAGAATCCAAGGCTATTAAGGACTTGGAACCCAAGATGGAGAGAACTGCGAATATCCTGCCAGGAACGATAGATCACATGCCACCTGTGGCACATCTAGAATCGGCTAATACTGGACTACTAGAGGGTCGACCTATGCCTGTGGAACAGGTGTGGCCTCACGTGTAGCATGACGTTGTCTACATCGCTGTGGTCGTGGCTCCTCAGCACCAACAGTAGTTGTAGGATGTGCCTTTGGGGCAGGAACCTCCTCTCATTGAGCCGGATGCGCGAAGATGCTCCGGGAAAGTGCACAAAAAGATGTCGTCACCTCCAGCATTGTAGCATGGACGGCTGCCGGCTAAAGACCCCATCTTCATCTACATCACTCATGTGAACAAGCTTATCTGTGTGACTTCCCTGTAAATAGATTCAAATGGAATTAGAAAATAATTCAATAAAGAAACTAATGGAAATTTATTCACTTAGAATCCTCTGAATCTTTATGCCGGCTTGGGTAAGATACAATAAAGACTTCAGTCTATACCATGGCGCATAATCAACCTGCTCTGAAAGAGAGAATCTATTTGTAAGAACACCCTGAATACGTAACTCTGCACGTCTATGCCAACAGTCGATAAAACTGGTATGTACTTGGGACCAGTCATCATCCTGCCTCCCTGTCAGCATCATTCCATGAGGCCAGTCTATCTGTCTCGATGGTAATGGAATCAGCTGAGTATGGAAAACCTGGTGCATGAATATGTTAGGATTCTTCCACTCAATAATATGGAAGTGAATGAGGGGTACTACAACCATAGCATTTTCAATCCTAACAGTGCAGTATGTTGGCAACTGGTCCATAATACTCTAGTATGGAATCCATGAAATCTTAAATGACAAGTGAATTTGTCAAAAAAGCATCTAACTAAAAACCAAAATTTATGCTATTATTAAATATGGTAGACAATGATAGATTGTATATACATACCTTATCAGGTAAGAGACAGTCCAACTGTAGCCGATATACGCCCAAATGCTATCTCCGAACCACGTCAAAATTTTATTGTTGACAACACCTATAAAATACATCAACAAAAGTGACAAACAATGGGAAATAATAGTAAATAAATCATATTAGAATCAGATACCAATAGAAATGACTTATCATACCAGCGTCCACATGGAGCATCCTGCAGTACCTCTATCTCAACCAGCAGACAAGCAAGGTCAGGGAAGAATGCTGGGATGTTCTCCCATGCTCACATCTGAATAATGATAAAGCATCCTCCAAGACTTTTACGGTCCCTGTGGGATAGCTTGCATAATGATTTGTACGTGTATGCCATGCGGGATGATCCCCAGTTATACTCCCCATCCCGATCAAAGTCCTCTAGTAGGAGTAGATATATCATATGCACGTGCATCCCCGAGTGATCAGTACACATGGTCCTGCCAATGAGTCGTAAGATATATGAACGGGCATAACACATGACAGTCTACTCATCATCATCATCCTCTAAATGTGGAATCTATGACTCCAACCAAGGCATAGATATGGACATTCCATCTATAGACCTACGGTCGGAAAAAATATCAACGCCTAACAAGAGTTGACTAAGGTCTGGCCAAGCTGCACGAGTGAGTCCAATAATGGGTCTCCCCTCGATAGGCAGACCGAGAAGCATTTCAACATCCTCGAGGGTGACAATCATCTCTCCCTCAAGTAGGTGGAATGTGTGTTTCTCTAGTCTCCATCTCTCAACAAGAGCATCAAGTAGGTAATGATATACAAATGTGAAATCTGATAAGGCAAGGCCATAGAATCTAGCACGATGCACGTAAGGTCTAATGGCATGTGGAGGCTCCATGTGATGAAAATGGTGCACTCGACGCACCTTCACCAATCGATCTGGGCGACCCTCTCACATGACCTGCGAAATATAGGTAGGCTGCTGAGTGAGTATTATGGTATCATCCATCTGAATATAAACAAATGAAATGAGTCGTAAGTGTTCCACTTTCAGATTTATGAAATAAATTCTATTATCTCATATTTAAAATTATTTCTTGAAATAAAGAATATTAATATGAAATATGTTATATTATCTAAAATATTGAGTCTTGAATTTGGTTACACATATTTTGGGGGAGCTTTATGCTTAACTACTTATGGATTGGATTAAGATAAACCATGTCAATTAGTAATGATGTTTTTAGAATTTATCTAATTGTATGTATTCAACAACTTATTATAATCATTATTATACTATAATTTCATTATATAAATGTTTAATAAAATATCCTACATGTTTATGTTAGGGTTTAGGTTTGATGTTTTAGGGTTAAAATTTTTAATATTAACGTTTAGGAAACATGTTTTTCGGTTAATAACATTTACTTTACAATATGGGTTAAGTGTTCCACTTTCGGATTTATGAAATAAATTCTATTATCTAATATTTAAAATTATTTCTTAACTTCAAGAATATTATTAGGAAATAATTTCTATTATCTAAAATATTGAGTCTTGAATTTGGTTACACATATTTTGGGGGAGATTTATGATTAACTACTTATGGATTGGATTAAGATAAACCATGTCAATTAGTAATGATGTTTTTAAAATTTATTTAATTTTATGTACTCATTAACTTATTCTAATCATTATGATACTATACTTTCATTATAGAATAGTTTACTAAAATATCCTACATGTTTAGGTTGGGGTTTAGGTTTAAGGTTTTAGGGTTAAAAATTTTAATATTAACATTAAGGAAACATGTTTCTTGGTTAATAACATTTACTATACAGTATGGGTTAAGTGTTCTGCTTTCAGATTTATGAAATAAATTCTATTATATTATATTTAAAGTTGTTTCTTGAATGAAAGAATATTATTATTAAATAAGTTATATTTTCTAAAATATTCAGTCTTTAATTTGGTTACACATACTTTGGGTGAGCTTTATGATTAACTACTTATGGATTGGATTAAGATAAATCATGTCAATTAGTAATGATGTTTTTAGAATTTATCTAATTGTATGTATTCAATAACTTATGGTAATCATTATTTTACTATAATTTTGTTATAGAATAGTTTATTAATATATAATATATGATTAGTTTGGGGTTTAGGTTTGAGGGTTTAGGGTTAAAAAGTTTAATATTAACATTCAGAAAACATGTTTCTGGGTTAATAACATTTACTTTACAATATGGGTTAAGTGTTATGCTTTCGAATTTATGAAATAAATTCTATTATCTCAGTTTTAAAGTTATTTCTTGAAAGCAAGAATATTATTAAGAAAAGTTATCTCAGATATTTGGGGTTTAGAAAACCGAGGAAAAAAGAAGAGATTGCAACATTTAGTTTACAGTATGGTAATGTCATAATGAAGACAATACATCATTATGGATGAGACTGTGAACTCAACCCAACAATATTAGGGCTTCGTTTCTGGTTCTGACCTTCTTTATGACATATCATGCATTGCAAACTTTTCCCTTGTTCTTGAGGCCATTTCATCTCATTACGCATCCTACTCGCCTTCGGTCTCCCATGAGGACGTAACTAATTCATGTCAGGTATCACTATCGGCTGGCCTTCAGGCATTGGGAAATAACGATACTCTCCAATAGGTGTCCATGGTGCAACATAACAGTTAGCAATGGTATCCATCTGGTACACTGGATCAACGTATTCTTCCCATGAGATGTTCACAGAGGCACATGTTGCGATGGCGTGTGTACATGGAAACCATAAGGCCTGAAAGTTTCCACATTGACATTGTCTTGTTTCCAGTAATACCACTATTTTTTCACCAACACAATTTTTGATGGGGTCTGAATGCTCTAGAACTTATAATCGGGATTCTTCTCTTCGAAAGAGACAGATGTGATAACCAGAAGCTTCTTCAATATTCTTTTCAATCTCTCGTTGAAAGTGTCTTCCGTATCGTAGCCCCTGTTGTATTATATCTGATGCTAGTTTTTGTCTATCGACAAAGTACTTCATGAATTGATATAATTTCTCGTGAACTAAGGTGGTTATAGGTAGATTGGTAAGACCTTTGAAGATACCATTGATGCACTCCACAATGTTTGTCATCTTGTGTATGTACCTCTTCCCCCCCATCGTATGCCAATGTCCATTTCTCTTTTGGAATCCGCATCATATAATCATAAACTTCTTGATTATCCTGACGAATTTGTTAAAAATATTCTTCAAACCACCATTGGTCCAACGCATATGCTACAAATCATCGATGATATTTCACATAAATTGATTTTCTCTTTATATTTAAATAGTAAAACAGAGTGAATATAATGTGTACCAAGCCTCGTGATTGCCTTCTTCATCGGTTCGTTGTGTAATTGTTTATGAACATTTCTATAAATGTGTCTAATGCAGAACCGATGATGTGCATTTGGGTATCTCTGTGTATCAGGATCTACATTTATTTCCTCATTAATTGCTCGATGGCGATCAAATATAAAAAAAACATCCCGAATGTTGGTGAAATGGTTGATGATACATGCTTGAAACTGACTCCATGATTCATAGTTTTCATTATCTACAATGGAAAAGGAAAGAGGAATCGGTGAACAGTTTCCATCTGAGGTTATCGCAATCAACAATACGCCATTGTATTTTACATATAGAAATGTTCCATCAATCTGAATAAACTGTTTGCAGAAACAAAATGCGGAGATACATGGAAGGAATGCCCATAACAACTGATGAAATTGAACATGAGATGGAGTAAGTCGATTATCATGAGACACATGTTTTTTTGTATCCAGATGGAAGAAAACTTGGTTATGATTCCTCATTATGGCTAGGAATTGTAGAAACACCCGATATGAGTCATCCCAATCTCCATAAACCTTCACAATTTCCTTGTGTTTCACCATCCATGCCTTATTATAGTAAATCTTATAATTGAATTTCTATTGAATCCTCTCTTTCACAAGGGCTATTGGAACGTCATGAAATGTCCTAATCATCTCAACAACAATAGATGACACAAATTATGCATCCAATGAGGTATGATCTTGGGTGAGGCTTGGCTGAATGCAAGTATGAGCTGCCTCAATCCTTGAGATTCACCAAACTCCAAAGGTAATGTCTATAATTTCCCTCAAGAAAAATCTACAATCATACCCATACTTCTCACACCGTATAACATATTTACTATGGCATGATTTTTGAACTACATAGTTAAAGTGTCTCTCAATATGAAATCTCTTTATCTTTCTTTTTAAGGCATCTTTACTAGGAAAATTCCTTCCAATATATAAGGTTTTTTCCACATCACTAAACCTATATGGTAAAACTTTAGGGAACTCAGTTTTCAGTGTGAGAATAATATTGTTGAATTCAGGAACACATATCATTGCTTCTGACCAGATGAAAAGAGTGGTGGATGATTTATTGTAGGTCGAGGTTGATGTACAACTAATGCATTTCTCAAAACCTCCTCTCTATCTTCCGTTGGTCCCTCCTCATCGGGACTATTTTCACCATATAATCCATCATTACGAAACTCCTCATCGGAAGTCTGATTGACATGTATATCTGGGAGATCAACTAGGTTGTCCTCTTCTACTGCATCATTTGGAATATGGTCAATTTCATGGGGTGGACTGTCTTCAACCACTCTTGTAATTATACGTCTTCGTACATGTGGAAATTGTTGTTTTATATTAGCAACATCAATGTATAATTTTATAATGGTATCATCTAACCGTTGAGAAAATAAATTAATTGCTTGGACCCACTGCACATCAGCAACCAATGGACAAGCTAGATGCCAGAGTGTTGTCAGAAATTGAAAATGTCTATAGCTCATAGAATTGATCTCTTGATCGGGTACCCGCTTTAAGGAACCAAAAATTCTTTCTTGAAGGTCACTTATGGTTAGACAATCATCTGTACTAAACACCGTAATTGGTTTTGTACTGTAAGAAGCTCCTGGCTCAGTTTGAATAATCTCCCCATAGCAGTACACAAAGGCAATCATGACTCTTTACGTCAAAAAAGTTTCTTTCATCAAAATTAGGATAGTGTAAAAAATATTAACAGTCATGTTTGACCACATGATGTTTATTAGAATGTTATTTTAGGGCACATTTCTATACCCTAAAATAATCTACTGATGTTTGACCATATCGTATTTTTTAGAATGTAATTTTAGGGTGCCTTTTTATTTAATGTGTTTGTTCTTCTACATTTCACTTTATATGTTCATCAGTATTGTTATCTAATCATTATATGGATCCATGTTTTAATCCTATGTTTTTTATTAATTATTCTATAACTAATTATGCCTAATTGTAACTATTATTTCTCAACTATATAATCATTACATTTGAAAACATTTTATTCTCCATTTCATTTTAAATAATTATAATTGTCAATTTAAACTGATTTTCTTAATACAGTTTTTAACTAATCAATCATTCTTTAATCACTATTTAATCATTATTATGTTATTCTTGAATTATTTATTCTTTAATTTTTAATCATATTTTATTCATTATTTAATTATAATTAACTAATAATAACTTTAATTCGTTAATTCTTATGTCCTTATTTGATTCTATAACATTATATTTATCATTTTATCATTGATAAATATACTAATTTGATTTTTCTTCTCTTAGATATTTTAGTAGTTTATAAAGAAAATATGAATCATCTTAATCATATTCCCCGAGAGTGTCAAACTAGGATACAACAAGGCCCATTATCATACACCAGTTCCAATTAGAGTCTAGATCAAAGTGGTGTTTTTGGGTTTTACCCCAATGTACATCTGTGTCAGAGCCACGTCCACTGGTTTGTATCCAGACAAGAATTTAATTGCTTAGATAACCACATAATATTTAAGCTACCAAAATTTTAAAATACATAATCCTAAGTTAATCTATACATAATCTATACTACCTAACAATAATTATTTCAAAATATATATAACTAATTACAGAAACTAAATAACAAAATATTAAGAACTACCTAAACTACTTAAGAATTGAAATATTTAAAACTAAAAAGAATTAAATTAATTAAATAAATACATTAAATTAAATAAAGAAACATACCTCTATATGGTGCTTCGTAAAAACCCGCACAACAAATGAATTTTTTAGAGAGACAGAGAAAATTTAGGAGAGATGAAAGCAAGGATCAAGTGAGGAGAGGGGGGTGGCCGCCCTTTTATAGGGATTTCAGGTCAAGGCGGCATCGTGGAGGCCGCCTTTCACCTCTGCATAAGGCCAATGGCAGCATCATAGAAGCCTCCTTTACCCTTACCCAGAGGTGAAAGGCGGCCTCCCCCTAGCTTCTTTTTCCATGTCATTGATCCAGGCCAAAGGCGGAGCGGGCGAGGAAAGGCGGCATCTGTGATTCCGCCTTTGTAACGTGTTTTAAAATAAATTAACCTATGCCGTTTTTCATTTTTTTTAAAACCAAATTAAAAAAAAACTCAGAGGAGTCTGGCTGGAATGAGGACTGTATTGAGGGGGGAAACCATAGCGGCACCGTAGATAGACCATGGTGGGATTGCGGCTAGACTGTGGTGTGACCAAAGAGAAACTGTGGTGGAAATGTGACAATGCAGGATTGATCCAGTGACAGCCCGCAACAACGCTCAAGGGCATGGGAGGTGTGGCATAGGAAGTAGCCAGTTTGGGTTCTCAGAGGCCAGAACTAGGTGTCGGGATGTTTTGGATGGGGTCGGCCAGCAGGCAATGATGACGGCACAACTCGGTCTGAGGGCAATGGTCGAGGGAGGTTGTGACACTTGGTTGGGACTGTGCGGCCTCATTGGGGTGGATGCAGTGGGTCGAGATAGCATGGTGGGGCTGTATCTTAATGGTGGTGTGCTCAGGCCTAGGGCGGTGCGGTGCGTCCGGACGACACAGCTGACCCAGGATGATTGGAGCAACCTATGATGGGGTGGTGGCCTACGTGTCAAGGGCGGTGCAACGACAACAACGACGACCTCGTCGGGAAAAGTTGATGTGGTGGCCTGGACAGTGCAACAACATCTAGGGAAATGAGGCAGCGAGGAGGTCATGCCACTGGTTCGACCGAGAGAGGGATAGGGGGGAGGGGTCCAGGCTGTACGGGTCTAGTTCATGCCCCTTTCTCCCTTTTTTTACTTTTCCTTTATCAAATTTTCAAAATCCTAATAGACATTAAGAAAAGTATATAGAAATTTTTTTACAAAATATAACTTCAACTCTTGTTTGATTAGAACAAAAATTAAATTAATATAGAAAAATATATATTTTTTCAATTTTTATTCATATCCAGAACAAATCTGGTGACCGAATTCTGGCCAAAATATGGATAGATTCCAGTAATTTTCATAAAGACAAATAAAGAATTTAAATCTACATTCTTTAAAGATAAAAAAGTAATAATCCAAGAACATAAATCTTACAGCCCTAATCCTTTTAAAATTTTAAAATTACCAATATTTGGTCATTTGGAAATGCAACGACGTGCAGTCAGATCCGTTGGAACCGTTTTAACATCCACAACTTAAAATTTAAATAAATTTAATTTTACTTGACTCAGAATAATCAGGAATTCCTCTGATACCATTGTTAGGTACTGAGATGCTTAGAAAAAGACAATGGTCTAGGAATTTAAATCTTTTCACATCAGTAGAGAAATGTAACGTTGTCGACGTCAGTGATCTTATCCTGGTACGGTCTGAGGACCATGTAGGGTTTATAAAGATTATAAAAAATAAACCAAATGTGAACCTCATCCAGATGTGATGTGCGTAATCATGTATCAAGATTTCGGTGATCGTTGCTCAAAGAATCCGACATCTAAGGCCTCTATATTGTCCACACATTCTTCTTGAATCTTATTGCGCACCATTCATCGGAATTTGGGTGCTAGCTTGGTACATCGACGACCTCTTCAACATAGCCACGATCACCAAAAGCTAACCTCTTCGATCGGAGAATACGGAACTTAAAGAACTTTCTTGTTTGAGAGAGTCTCTCTCTAGGAATTAGTGGGAGATAGAGGCTCTAATTTCCAATAGATTAATATTCTACTTGGGATGTGCCTCTCTCCACTTATATAGTGAATATCTATAATACTAAATTTGATTTCATGGCCCCCATGTAATAAACATCCTATATATAAATATTATAAAAAATTATTTATGAAAAATTAAATTATCCCATAAATAATATTTATAATTTATCACTAAATTGTAATATACATTAATATATTACGTGATAATCTTGATTCATTTAATCGACTCACATCTCATGATAATATTAAACGAAATCGGTATGTTTAATTAATTGTCAATTGAATAATATTTATCCTTGTTTTAACTTAATCAATCATAAATGCATGTCATAAATAAATTCAACAAATTTTTAAAAACTTGAATAATTAATGAATATATTTATTCCTTGGTGATCCATAGAGCTTGGATAATACCCAGACCGTCATGGTTGGTCCCACCCAGTTCTATACTCTTATTCAACAAAATAAGGAAGATTCTCAAAGCGCTATTATGTGAGACCCTCTATGCCCTTATCTCGATAGCAGTTAATAATATTGACAAACCAAGAGTGGGGTCTAGCAACCCATCAAGGCCCCTAATGAGATAAGTTAAATTCAAAGCAACGACTACCTTCCTACGAACACAGTCTGTGTAATATAACATCTTCATCATCAATATATCAATAAAGAAGAATGCACACTAGTGTCATCATCCTTTATCTTGCTTCATTTTTTGTTGATTTATCTGGACAGAGTTACCTTCACCTAACATGGACATGGATTTAAAGAAGGTACTACCATACTAATCAACCAAGATCGATATATCTCTTCCTCAACTCAAAAGTGACACATCATTTGTTGACCATTCAATCAATGTCATTTCACCAATGATGTACCCTACAAAAACTACCTCTCCACAACTTTATTTCCATGGTTTTCATCTTGTATCAAATTACACAATCAAATGATAGACATTGATAATGATCTCAAGTCATGTGATCATTACACATGTCTCTAGATAGGAACAACCAATGACACCTAAAACATGTGGTGTTCCTATTAGAATTTTTTCCCTCATGATCTCAACTACTAGAGACCACTAAGTGTGAACTTCATGAGAAGATGTCCCAATGCTTATGACCCCCCATCACCTGATAGTCGCACATTATCTGTGTCCTATCATAATGATGTAACAGGACCACATGAAATTACATTAAGATTATTATCGTAATATATCTAAGTTCTCATTATAGTTTGGGATCTGTTATAACCCTTTAACATGACATGTAATCTAAGGAAATTACCATACAAATGTGGATGCATAAGTATCTACCCTATTATTGAAATATAAACACACACATATATATAACAAACTATATTCATGTAGTGGTAATCAAAGTACAACACAAGTTGGGTCTCGGGAACCCACTTTCAATAGATACATCACTGTACCCTTATAGGGATAGACCAAGGAAACACACCATATCTATACATGTATATAATGAAGAGAACAAGGGCCTCAAATATCCTTGGTAAAATTATACAGCACATATAGTGTATACATGAGATTTCTTTTTTACCCTTGTTTTTTATGTGTACTTTGTCCCATTCTCGTGTAATTTGGTTGTGACTATATACCTGGTTATGTTTGGGTTCACTTTCCATGTATGTGTTTGTTCCCATGTACACTAGTCATGACCATGTACCAGGTCATGTCCAGGTACTCTGGACGTGTCCAACTACTGGACTATTCCCATGAACTCTGGTCATTCCTAGGCACCTATCCATGTTCATGCCCATGTACCCTAGGGGTACACATCGAGCCACCATAACTGAGTCACATGGTGTGTGGTAAGACCATGTGCCATGTGATATTTAATTTTCATGAAATCCAAGTCATCATAGTTATGGGGCTACATAGTGTCTGTTCTTCAAATAACATTCCAAGTATGTCAAGATTTTATAGAAATCACTAGAATCCATGTGGTTCTACTCATGCCCCTCCTCCTTTGGTCCAACCACAAAACTATTAGTAGAACCTGAATTTTTTCTCACCCAAATATGATGATTTATGGTAGTTGGATTCCAACCACAAATCTTCTATTGAACTATCCCTATAGCGTCATGTATTATAAATGCCCGATCCTATGAAATATGATTTGTTGATCTGATCACAATCATCCATCATTGATACTCATCAAAACTGTGGAATTGATCCAAAACCTAGACATAAGATATTGATCATTTTTCCAATTAATAGTTTTTCTATGATCATATACCATGTATTTTTCGAATCTTCGACCAAAGGAAACACCAAATAAGAACATGTGAAGAACAATGGGTGATATGACCAAAAATAAACATGAGAAATGAACCCTTTACGTTGTTTTGGTTGGCCTAAATTTATTTTCATGTGTGTGATGAATGAAGAATATAATTAGGAACTAATACAATAAAGATATAGTAGTAAAATTCATCAATCGTAATACAACAATCGACATGGAAATCAATTTTTCTAGAATAAATACACATTCGATGTGGGTAAAAAATACAAGATAAAACCAAAAAAATCAAACATCCTACTTTGAGTTATGATCGATCACTATTGAATAAAGGATAGATATCATTTTCATTAGTGTGATCGATGGAAACCTCTGTTGAAGATGAACTTCATGGAACAATAGTTATCAACCCACAATCCATTGTCATTCATCAAGAATTTCCTCTATCAAATACTCCATAATCCCTATGGTTATGCAGCTAACCTTAGGGATTTCCCATAATAGTATTTAAATATAAGAGATTATGTTTTCTTCCATTTTATAAAAAAAAATTATTTATTTATTTATTCTCCCATGATTACACTTAATCCAAACACCCGGCACATATAAAGGTTATGTAATCCCTAGGGTAAAACCTAGATTCTAGATATAATACTTGTGTTATATTTCCCATGAAAAACTCCCCTTTGAAGTTATTTCACTATTTCAATAACTCTGTAGTTGTATGAGATAATATATTTAATATTTTTATTATATCAACACAAAGGCTCTTTAGGCCCAAGAATCCCAAACTAATACAATGCCTAGTTTGAAATATATTCCATTAAATATTCAAAAGTTTTACAAGGAAAAACATAGTCATAATATAATATCATTTTTAAAAAACATTAGAAATTAAAACTAAAATATATGAGAGTAAATAAATAAACAAAAATTATAATAGATAATCTCAACAATAATAAACAATAAAATACATTGCAAAATAAATTTATAAAATATTTCAGAAATAATCCGCTATGGGAACCTTACATATCATACTATAAATTTTTTGATAGTTAATGTTAAACATTGGATTCATTGGTATCCCTGAAACCTATTTGAAACAAGTAAGAACCTTTATTTTTAATAGTTTTAGAAGGAAACCCAATTACATGGCTAGCCTTTTATGGGTGTGGCTAAAAACCCCAATACCCTTACTTTTAAAGTAGTAACCACCTATCCACCTCACACTCAATGGTTGTGAGCACATAAGAAAAAAATAACTTACATTCCATATTATATCCCTTTGAGCCATAGTCACAACCCTCTAATAAGAATTAGAATAAGATATAGTGGATATAAGTGAGACAAGAGTGGACAGGAGAATGATAATTAAGAAATATTGAACAATAGAGCTATATTATGGTATTCAAGGTAGTTTTTAGATTCCAATAATCGTTAGGGTGTATTTATAACCTCTAATTCCTTTAAGAATGTTTTGGAGCCTTTTAAGGGCCAAAAGAGTTGTTGGTGTTCAAATTAAGGCTTGCAAGGCCCTCCAAAAATGACTATTTTTTGAGCCACTCTGGACACCACTGGTTGGCTGTATATCATTGACATAATCCAAGTTCTATCCAAGTACCAAATACTATCTAGTTCTCTCAAATCAAGTATTTATTGGAACCTACATGTGGAGGTCTTAAAAATGGGCCTCAACATTCATTTTGATCCATCTATTTGGTTTGGAATCCTCATGAGAAAAAATCTAAAATAAAAAAACATAAATTAATCAAAATAATATTTTGGAAATAGTATTGTGTGTTATTATAATTAAAACTGTCACGAACCCCCCCCCCCCCACCACCACCACCAAAGATACCCCTTCTGAGCTGGCAATAGTGAAAGGGAAATAATGACCCCCCGAGTCCCACCTCCAGTAGGCCCCGGGGTGGGGACTAGCACCAAGGGTATGAGTTTTTAAAAATATGGGAGGCATTACCCTTTTTAATATTTATGATCGGGAAATAGGACAAGTAAACCACCAAAAAGGAAAATAGAAAGTGTATATAAATAATCCCAAACCAATCTCACATGCATGTTTAAATAGTTCTGAAACAAGGTACAAGTAAAGACAGCTCAGAAAGTACAATACCAAAAGAAACAAGAGTACAACAAACTGCAACAACTCCAACTGTCCCGACAAGTAGGGTCTCGTACGACCCTGGTAGTCCTCATGGAAACCTGAAAGTAAATGTAGGGTGAGCATAAAAGTATACCCAGTAGGGAAACCTAAATCTCTCATGCACAATTGGGGAGACATCCTAATGTCCCATGAGAACAACAGAAGAAACCAAAACCTAACAAGGAATTCTATCCACCCAACCTCACCAGCCACGCTCACCAAAAAAACAAACAACAGGTAGTAGTAGTATATAAGATCAAGAGTAATGGGTACCCCGCACTATTTTCCCCCATTAGTTAGATGATCTTCCTAATGGAGAACGTCCTGACGCTACCAAACTCTTCCCTCCCGCACACACCAGGGCCTCAGAACCACGTACCCCGCCCGCACACACCTGGGATTCAAAACCACGTATCCCGCCCGCACACACCTGGGCCTCACAACCACGTATCCCGCCAGCACACACCTGGGCCTCACAACCACGTATCCCGCCCGCACACACCTGGGCCTCAAAACCACGTATCCTGCCCGCACACACCTGGGCCTCATCCTGAAGGTTCTTGGGAAATAGTAAAACCTGTCCGAAGATACTTGGGCTAAAACCACCCCAATCAAAACCTACCCGAAGTGTCTTGGGTGTAAAGTCGCCTCAAACCATCACAACCTAGGGAAGAAGGAACATGAAGGAGCTCATAACTAAGAGGAAAATACCCTCTCCCATGAAATGGGAGTGTTCGGTACTAAGTGCTCAACATGGGTGGGGTGCGTTAAAACACAATGATACAAATATATATATATATATAAAACAATCATCCCAACTTATAGCTTTTAATCATAGAACTGAGCACGTGCCTCGACACTACTACTACGAAGCATGCTTACAACAAACAACTCCAACCCCATTTAGGTTTTAATGTTTCAACAGAATCAGTTTATTAGTTCCTTAACTACTGGGCAACTATCCACAACCAAAAACATTGATCGTTCGTAAAGCATATCCCTGCCATCCACAAATCAATTTAGGAAAACACAAGCAACACAACCAAGTACTTCTTATTAACCATCCAACCCCATTAATTATTATTCTCATTCCATTACCATGCCCCACCATTCATTAACTCTTCCACTTATTTATTATTTATAACCCATAGTTCATTCACATTCAAACCCAACCCTGCAGCCCCGCTTCCAACCACCATAACCACAACCACACTGTACATCATCACCCTTTGATACCATTTATTGCAGCCCCACTACCCATCCCTAACACAGCATTCACACCAACACACAACCAAGCCAACCGCAGCCCTGCTGCTCACCCTATCCACAAAACCCCACAAAAACACCCCCTTCACATAAATTAACCCCGAACAGCACCCACATGTTTATTATTTCAGTTTTGTTCAACCGGGGTGATCACACAAGGGTTCCAGATTTTCATTTATTCAGCCAACTTTACGTGATTAACCAATTTCCACATTCAATAATGTTTCCATACATAAATGGTCTAGAAAGATAGGGAAGCGTTTAATTGTAAAGCAAAGGCCCCCACCGACTGTGATTTTCGGTAGGCATAAGCCTATTCAATTCACAACATAATATCACATGATATAAAAATAATGTAACAGTAATCACAAACATCCCAACCCCATTATATAAGCCAGTTATTATCTTCATTAAATCGGTTCAAAAGTGTTTCGCGTAAACAAGAGGACACCCACCCCGCATGTTTCTCAAATTAGAGAGATGAATGTAATATCCCTACCTCAACAAGTTCTGATAAAAGCACTCCCCCGGATTAACATTATAAGACGTCCGTCGGCGTCCGTCACTGTTGGAGAAACCCGGAAAAACCTCCTCAGGTGGAAGCTAGGAAGGAAATTCTGAAAGGAAAGCAACAAATCCAAGTTCAGAAGTTCCGCCTCTTCGTTACGATCTCGTGGCCACTGACAGATCGTAAATCGGAACTCGGACGAAGCAGTTAAAGGATGAAAGGAGCCTTCAAGTCTCTTGGGAGAGCTCTTCTCGAGGGAATGGGGAAGAGAGGAGTGAGTTGAAAAGGAGGAGGGGACCCCTCCTTTTATAGGAGAGAAAAACAAAAGTACACGGCATGTACTTTATGGTACACAGCGTGTACTCGGTCATTTCACACGGTCACCACGCGGCTTCCAACACGACCTTCAACGCGACACATGACCGTTGACTGGTCAACACACAGTTTGAGGGTAACGTATATGCGGGGAGGGACTACACGGCGTATTGTATGGGGTACACATCATGTACCCATTTATTTCACACGGCAAGGACACGACCTTCAACACGAGGTATACCTGGCGAGGGGGTACACAGCGTGTACTCACACTACACGGCGTGTAGCTTCAAAATTCTGAAAAGTGTGGGAAAAGTCCATTTTACCCTCCAGAACACTTAATGACCCTCTTTTTGACAAAGGAATGGGCCGAAGAGGTCCGGGCCATTACATCAGATTCCTCTTAAAACATTCTCGTCCTCTAGAAATCAAAAGACAACCCAGAGGAACCCAAAAAGATACCTCTTAGGGCCCTCATTATAATAGGAACCCATCCAACAACCCTAATCATATGTGTTAGGAATTCCTTCTCCTATGTTGAGATTTTATCTGCTTTAGGCGGCACTGACTCGCCTGCACGGGTTTAATCACATCCTCATTAATGCGTCTTGATTAATAATTGAGTCTTCCCACTTTCATACATTAGGAATTTTCAACTTGCACTACCCCCAACACCACACAACCAACACACTTCCTTAACATGTGGTTTGGGGAAATTCCTTCTCCTATGTGGAGATATTATCCTCTTTAGGCGGCACTAACTCACCCGCACGGGTTCAATCGCATCCACATTAATGCGTCTCGATTAAGGATCAGGTTTTTACCTTTTTCCCACACATTCGGACATGCTACACACTTCCATAGAACAGGGAAACAAAAGGTCTCATAACTGGCAAGACAAGCATTCCATATATCAAAGGTACAGAGTATAACATCAAAAAAAAGCTCAGAAGAACAAATCAAACACAAGTCAAAACAACTCCGGGTACTGAGCATGCATCTAAGCCTCTCGCTCTCAAGTTCTCTCCTTGAGGCCGATGTGCCTCCAAAACACACGAACCAAGGGAACGGTTCATCCATGAAGCACCTTCACTTTACGATCCTCGATTCTGACTGGTCGTTCCTCGAAGTTCCCATTGTCTCCCATATCTAACTCTCCCAGTAGATAACATGAGAGTCGTCGTGTAAGTATCGACGTAGCTGGGAGACATGGAAGACATCATAAATCTTCTCCAACTGAGGTGGCAGGGCTAGCTGATATGCCAACTCGCCGACTCACCTCATCACCTCAAAAGGTTCGATGAACCTAGGTGAGAACTTTCTCCCTCTCCCAAACCTCCGCTGCCCCCGTCAAGGGGAAACCTTCATGAACACATGATCTCCCTCCTCGAACTCCAAGGGCCTCCTCTAACGATTAGCATAAGACTTCTGTCGGTCCTGAGCCACTTTCATCCTCTCACGTACAAGATGGAATTTCTGTGTGGTCCTCTACACTACCTCTAGCCCAAGAGCACCTATCTCACCAACCTCTGCCCAACAAATGGGTGAACGAAATGGTCTTCCATACAAATACTCAAACGGTGCCATGCCAATAGTAGAGTGGAAGCTGTTGTTGTAGGAAAACTCTACTAAAGGCAAGTGTCGTACCCACGACCCTCTGAAATCCAGAACACATGCTCGAAGCATGTCCTCCAACGTCTGGATAGTCCACTCTGTCTTCTCATCAGTCTGGGGGTGGAAAGTAGTGCTAAGGCGTAGTTGGGTGCCAAAAGCATGCTGTAACCCCCTCCAGAATTGTGATGTAAACCGAGTATCCCGGTCTCAGACAATAGTCTCTAGAACTCCATACAAACATACCACCTCATCTATGTACCTCTGTGCTAAGTTACTCACCGGGCCCAACTCCTTAACTGCTATGAAATGAGCCGATTTTGTCAGACGATCCACCACCACCCAGATAGCATCATAACCTCCCTGAGCTCTGGGTAGTCCTGTGACAAAGTCCATCAAGATGTCATCCCACTTCCACTCGTTGACATCTAATGGATGAAAAAAACCCTGGGGACACCGTGTTCAGCCTTTACTTGTTGACACACTAGGCACTTAGCCACAAAATCCACCACTGCTCATTTCACCCCGGGCGACCAAAACTGTTCCCTTAGGCCTCAGTAAATTTTTTAAACTCCCGAATGTACCTCAAAGGCTGAGCTATGGAACTCACAGATAACTCCCTCACGCATCACCTCCGAAACAAACAACCTTCCATGGAAAAGCATCAGATATCGGCTTTCCTCTGACAATCCTTCTAGAGCATTTCCCTGATCGACACGATCCCGCATTACTTCCACCTCGGTGTCCCCCCACTGAGACTCTTCCACCTTCTGCAACAAAGAGGACTGCACCATCATCTGAAACAAATAGCCTCTAAAAACTTCTACCCTTGCATCCAACTGCAAGGCAGCCAAATCTCCCATCGCTTTCCAAGCATCAGTGGATTCCTGAACCACTTCCTTATGCGACTTCCTGCTCAGGGAATCAGCCACAACATTTCCCTTACCTTTAGTGTAGGAGATCTTGAAGTCATAGTCTTGGAGAAACTCGACCCATCTCCGCTGCCACATGTTCAGGCCACGTTGGGAGAAGATATAATGTAAGCTCTTGTGATCTGAGATGATCACAAAGCGCTCCCCAAAGAGGTTATGTCACAACAACTTCAGTTCGAACACTACTGCTGCAAGCTCCGGGTCATGGGTGGAATAGTTACACTCGTGAGGGAGAAACTGCCTAGACACATAACAAATCACACCCTTCTTCTGCATCAGTATGCACCCCAAACCAAGGACAAAAGCATCATAAAACACATCATACAACAACCCTTCCTCTGGAAACCTGAGTATTGGAGCACTGACCAACTTCTCCTTCAGGTAGTCGAATGATTTTTGGCACTGCTCGCTCTATAGGAAGACCTGGTTCTTCCTAGTCAAAGCTGTAAATGGAGCATCAACTTGAGAGAAATCTGAAACGAACCTCCGATAGTAACCTGCTAACCCCAAGAAACCACGAACTTCTTCCATGCTCTTGGGTGCTGCCTAAGAAACAACTGCCTCCACCTTCAACGATTCCACTGACACTCCATGCTGAGACACTACATGCCCATGTAAGTGTACTTCTTGTGTCAATAACTTACACTTAGACAATTTCCCGTAAAGCTGGTGGTGTCGAAGGACTTCTAAGACTGATCTGAGATGCTCAATGTGTTCCTCCTATGATCTTGAGTAGATCAGGATGTCATCGATAAACACAACAATGAAAAGGTCTAGAAACTCTCATAAGACAAAGTTAATAAGTCCCATGAACACAGATGGTGCATTCGTAACTCCAAGAAGCATCAGTACAAACTCGAAGTACCCATACCTGCACCTGAAATCCGTCTTTGAGATTTCACTTTCCTTCACCCTCAGCTGATGATATCCCGATCATAGATCAATCTTAGAAAACCAACCTGCTCCCCTCAGCTGGTCAAAGAGATCATCTATCCTTGGAAGGGGGTAACGGTTCTTGACCGTTACCTGATTCAACCTTCGGTAGTCTATGCATAACCTAAGACCACCATATGCCTTCTTTACGAACAAAACCGGAGCACCCCATGTCGACATGCTGGGTCCAACAAAACCCTTCTCCATCAGATCGTCAATCTGAATCCGCAACTCCCGCAACTCCGAAGGTGCCATCCGATAAGGGGACATCGAAATCAGATGGGAACCAGGCTGTAAGCCTATCCCGAACTCAACGTCACGTCGGGGGGGGGGGGGGGGTGGGGGTGGGCGTAGAGTCACAACCTCCTCGGGAAAAACATCAAGGAATTCCCCAACAACCTATGGGACATCCAATCATCTCCGCATCTGCTGAAACCACTGATAACCCACCTAACAATGAAAGGAGGGGCTTCACATACCAGCTTCCCACTTGATAGCTCCTCTCGCCAACAAAAGATACACCCTTCCTGTCCATGTAGGAGAACACAAATCTTCTTCAGAAGTAGTCGATAACGGCACTAATAGAAAACAACCATTCGATTCCTAGGATGAAATCGTATTAGTGAATCTATAGAAAAAGAAGATCCCCACTAGATTGATGCGGTCCCAACGTCAGCCCACATCCCCGGCAAACACAAGATACACATGTTTGGCCTCCAACTGGTGTACTCAGCACCAGGGGTATGGAATGTCTCTCTACGTCTAGACCCAAAGCATGGGTTAGATCGGGTGAAAAAAAGGAGTGCAAAGCTCCTGAATCAAAAAAAGTAGAAATGAGAGTGCTGAAAAAACAAATCATACCTCGTACCACCTCTGGTCCTACTGGAGTAGCCAACTCTGCTGCGTCCAACTGTCCATGCCCAGCTCCTCTGCCTCTCTGATATCGTCCACCTCCCCGACCATACCCTGGTCGAGGTCCCTGAGGAGCACCCTAAGGTTGGCCTCCTCCCGCAATGTCTACCCTCGGAGGATCATGGTCCTACTGCTGCAGGAAGGGCCTCACTGACAACTGGTGCTGCTGAGGTGGGCGCTGAACCTGCCCACCTCCACCGTACTGAGCTCGGGTCGGGCACTAACTCTGAATGTGCCCGAAACCTCCACAAGAAAAACACTTCGGTCCTAAGCTCATGAAAAAGGGACGAGGACTTGAATATTTGAACTGGAACTACTGGGGCCTGCTCCACACTGGCATGAACCTGGAAGGTCCCGTTGGAGGAGACCTACTGCTGACTGCCTTCCCCTTCAATGAACCTGGTTGGATCCCCTCACATCGTGCACCTCCCTGCAAGTGCATCCTCTCTACAACCTCTGCCTTATTTTCTACTTCCAAGTACGTCGGAAGGGTGAAGGGGGTGACAACATACTAGAGTGAAGGATGAAGCGCCTCCTCCAAACATCTCGCCCGAGACTCCTCATCCGGAAAGAGATCCGGAGAAAAGCGTAGGAGATATTTGAACATGATCCCCAAATCTCGTACTGACATACTTCCCTATTGGATGGAGAGTAACTCCTACTGCTTCTCCGCCTTGATCATGGAAGAAAGGAATTCCTCTCGGAATTCCTTTCCATAGTCATCCCATGGAACCTCTACCTCTATCCTCTCTCCGAGGTAGAGCGTCCACCACTGTCGCGCCGCACCTCTCAACTGACTGACTTCTAGGGGAACCCATTACTCCCTCAGAGCATGGATCAAGGTAAAAGCAATCCCTAGATCCTCAAGTCACCCTCCGTCTCCGTATCCGAAGTAATACCCTAGTACTTCTTGAGGGTTTTCCACAAGAAAGAATGGAGAGTCTTCTTCCACTGGCTATCTTCCTCCTCTCAGTCAATCCTCAACTGATTGACCACCTGAATCTGCTAGGCCTCGGCCGTCTGAGTCACCCGGGGACGATGTCCAGGTGCCATAGATGTACGGTAAAAAGGATCCCCTAAGCCTAAGTAGCAATGAATTTCACAAGGTTTCATTTTAATCATTTTATTCAATTTCTTTACCAGAACACCCAAATCAAGCAAAACACAATCATAATGACGCATGTACCTTCCCTAGGGTCTATGCCCTGAAATAAATGTAGTCTCACTTGGTCGTTCGGTAGGCTCAGAGTCCTTTCATCGGATTACGGGGGGCCCTAAAATCCCGTGTCCTAGCCGGTCTTCCCTGGACTATGTCACACACCAATGATCAATAAACATTGTTTCCCTACCATCCCATGCAATCCTCACTGTGCCTAACTCCGAACTCCATCCTATCTCTCAACCATCACCTCTGATACCATTTTGTCACGACCCCCTCCCACCAAAGATACCCCTCCTGAGCTGGTGATGGTGAAAGGAAGATAATGACCCTCGAGTCCCGCTTCCAGTAGGCCCCGGGGTGATGGCTATCACCAAGGGTATGAGTTTTCACAAATATTGGAGGCATTATCCTTTTTAATATTTAAGATCGGGAAATAGGAAAAGTCAACCACAAAAAAGGAAAAGATCAAGTGTATATAAATAAACCCAAACCAATACCACATTCATGTTTAAATAGTTCTGAAACAAGGTACAAGTAAAAGAAAGCTCAAAAAGTACAATACCAAAAGAAACAAGAGTACATCAAACTACAACAAATCCAACTGTCCCGACTAGTAGGGTCCCACACGGCCTTGGTAGTCCTCCTGGAAACCTAAAAGTAAACATAGGGTGAGCATACAAGTATACTCAGTAGGGAAACCTAAAGCTATCGTGCACAAGTGGGGAGATATCCTAATGTCCCGTGAGAACAACATAAGAATCCAAAACCTAACAAGGAATTATATCCACCCAACCTCACCAGCCACACTCACAAAAAACAAAAACAACAGGTAGTAGTTTTATATAAGATCAAGAGTAATGGGTACCTCACACTCTTTCTTCCCCATTAGTTAGCTACTCTTCCTAACGGAGAACGTCCTGACACTACCACACTCTTCCCGCCCGCACACTTGGGCCTCATAACCACGTACACCGCCCGCACACACCTGGGCCTCACAACCACGTATCCCGCCCTCACACACCTGGGCCTCACAACCACGTATCCTGCCCGCACACACCTGGGCCTCACAACCACGTATCCCACCCGCACACACCTGGGCCTCACAACCACGTATCCCACCCGCAAACACCTGGGCCTCATCCCAAAGGTTCTTGGGAAATAGTAAAACCATCCCGAAGAGACTTGGGCTAAAAACACCCCAATCGAAACATACTCGAAGAGTCTTGGGTGTAAGGTCGCCTCAAGCCATCACAGCCTAGTGAAGAAGGAGTAGTAATGAGCTAGTAACTAAGGGGAAAACACCCTCTCCCATGAAATGGGAGTGTTCGGCACTAAGTGCTCAACATGGGTGGGGTGCAATAAAACACAAAGATACAGATATATATATATATACCAAAAAATCATCCCAACTTATGGCTTCTAATCAGAGAATTGAGCACGTGCCTCGGCACTGCTACTACGAAGCATGCATACAACAAACAACCCCAACCCCATTTAGGTTTTCATGTTTCAACAGAATCAGTTTATTAGTTCCTTAACTACTAGGAAACTATCCCCAACCAACCACATCGATTGTTCGTAAAGCATATCCCTTCCATCCACAAATCAAGTTAGTAAAACACAAGCAACACAACCAAGTCCTTCTTATTAACCATCAAACCCATTAATTATTATTCTTGTTCCATTACCATGCCCCACCATTCATTAACTCTTCCACTTATTTATTATTCACAACTCATAGTTCGTTCACATTCAAACCCAACCCTGCATCCCCGCTGCCAACCACCATAACCACAACCACACCGTACATCATCACCCCTTGATACCATTTATTGCAGCCCTGCTGCCCATCACTAACATAGAATTCACACCAACCCACAACCAAGACAACCGCAGCCCTGCTGCTCACTTGATCCACAACAACCCACAAAAACAACCCCTTCACATAAATTAACCCCAAACAACACCCACATGTTTATTATTTCAGTTTTGTTCAACCGGGGTGATCACACAAGGGTTCCATATTTTCATTTAATGAGCCAACATTACGTGATTAACCAATTTCCACATTCCATAAAGTTTCCATCCATAAATGGTCTAGAAAGATAGGGAAGCATTTAATTGCACAAGCAAAGGCCCCCAACGACCGTGATTTTTAGTAGGCATAAGCCTATTCAATTCACAACATAATATCACAGGATATAAAAATAATGTAATAGTAATCACAAACTTCCCAACCCCATTATATAAGCCAGTTATTATCTTCATTAAATCCGTTCAAAAGTGTTTCGTGTAAAAAAGAGGACACCCACCCATCATGTTTCAAAAATTATATAGACGAAGGTAATATCCCTACCTCAACAGGTTCTGATAACAACGCTCCCCCATATTAACATTAAAAGATGTTCGTCGGCGTCCGTCGCTTCTGGAAAAACCCGGAATATCTCCTCAGGTGGAATATGGGAAGGAAATGCTGAAAGTAAATCAACAAATATAAGCTCAAAAGTTCCTCCTCATCGTTATGATCCTCTGGCCACTGATAGATCGTAAATCGGAGCTCGGACGAAGAAGTTATGGATGAATGGAGCCTTTGAGTCTCTTGGGAGAGCTCTGCTTGAGGGAATGGGGAGGAGAGGAGCGAGTTGAAAAGGAGGAGGGGACCCCTCCTTTTATATGTGAGAAATATAAAAGTACACGGTGTCTAATATATGGTACATGGCATGTACTTGGCCATTTCACACGGTCACCACGCGGCTTCCAACACGGCCTTCAACGTGGCACGTGGCCGTTGACTGGTCAACACATGGTTTGAGGGTAACACATACCCGTGGAGGGACTACAAGGCATGTAGTATGGTGTACACAGCATGTACCCATTTATTTCACACTTCAAGGACACGGCCTTCAACGCGGGGTATACCCGGCGAGGGGTACACGGCATGTACTCACACTACGCGGCATGTAGTTTCAAAATTCAAAAAAGTGTGGGAAAAGTCCATTTTACCCTCCAGAACACTTAATGACCCTCTTTTTGACAAAGGAATGGTCCAGAGAGGTCCGGTCCATTACGAAAACCACCTTAAAGAGTGAGTTGAATAATAATTTTCTTGTATAAAATAAATATAAATTTTCATATATAATAATTATCTTATTCATCAAATAAAATTTACTTATTTTGTCATATATTAAGTATAATTCCTCTTATTTTAGTGATCATATAATGGATGCCCCTACGATCATAAAATTTTTATTTATATACCCAAAAAATAATATATTGAGGTCCAGTTTTTTGTGATCCTCTAATTTATTAGTTTTAATGTGTCAGAGGTAAGAAAAGTGAATTTGCAAAATATTTTATGTGAAAATATAAAATTTAGGGTCTTTAGGGAATCTATTCTCTAGTTAGGTTAATTCCTTATGGTGGTAACCTTGGTCATTGTGATTTGGTCATGGTTTTGGGGAAAATTGGTCTATTTTTTTGGAGAAGATTATTTCAAGCTCAAAAATCATGATGAAATAACTCCAATTTTTGTGAACATGTATTTAGTGGATTTTTCTTTGAACCATAAATAAAATGTGGTGTGTGAATATGGGCATATTTTATTGGAAATAGTGTGAAAATTTCATTGATTAGGATTTCTATGTTGTGGTGGTTTTTGGATTGATGTGGGTGATGTAAAAATGAGTCATGTTCCTGGTAGAATATTTTTAGTTGTATCTATTAGTTAAAAGGAGGCTTGATAAAAACATGTAATGGTGGTGATAACTATATAGTGACCTTGTTTAATACAATAATTTAAAGTGAAGAAAAATCTTCTGAGTTTTTTTGGATGTAATAATGTATCATCTCAATTTCTATATTGGCTTTATCATAATGAAACCACTACATGATTCTCGAGAAACCATGCATTGATTATGATTTTTTTTAAAATTATAAATTTTTCCCTTCGCTTTGATTTATTTTCTTCCTCATGTCTATATATAAACCATGGAAAATCAAAAGGAATCTATAATGTCTCTATTGTGTGTTTAATGATATTCTTTGATGATACACAATATTTATACATTTTGTTGGTTTGATTTATGTGGTGTTTTAGTTATTCTATTATAGTAATGGATGTTTTGATCATTGATAGTTGTTTCAAATTCCTATTTGAGGAAGGGGTTTCTAGAATTATTTTTTATCAACTGAACTTATATTATGGGTAGATTTTTTCTATTATCATTTAAAATTTTCCTCTATATTATTTATAATTTTTTTCCCTTGGTTATTTTTTGGAATTAGTTTAGGTGAAGGATTCAAAATTGGTTTGATGAATTCTTATTTAGTTATTTATATAGTAACTGGATTGGGTTATCCTAATGATGTTGGGAGTTGGTGTGGAATTCTTGTGGAATAGATGGAGTTGAATAGTTGAGTGATGGTTAGTGTTATTCCTTACATATTAGTGTTTATAATCATTTATTATTTTCAGTTTTATTAATACTATTTTGGTGAAGGCTATTATAGTTGTCTTGTGTTGGTTGAAAGTAGGGGAAAAAGGATTTTTTTGGTTGATGGTTTCTTAATTAAGTTTTTATGTTATTCCATTGAAGAGTTGCGTTGATGATGGATTTTTATTTAGAGGTTATTTTAATTGAATCTTATTATCTAATGTTTTTATCATTATGTATTGAGTTAGGTTCTATGAGGTTTCTATAATGAAAAGATAATTTCGTAGGGTTTGTGTCATGAGTCTAGGGGGTAGAGAGGAAAGACGGTGAATAAATGAGTTTAATTTTTATATTATTAATTTTAAATTATTCATTCAACATAGTAGATTAGGGCGTTGTGTCATTTACAGAAATGAAAGGGACTTGTTATAGATATGTTATTATTTTATGATAGGGTGTGGATGTTTGTGGGAATGGATGATGAAGATATTAAATAGTAAATGAGATGGTTTTTTTATTATCATATGTCTATATAAGGTCCTTAATGTGGTGAATTAATGTGGAGTTAAATTTCTTTTTTTGAATTGATTATATTTATTAGTCATTTATTTGATTATAAAATCATTGGTTCAAAATGATAATTACCATATGATGTTTATTATGTTGATTATTAATTTGTGGTATTGTCAAAGTGATTTTGTTGTTATGTGGTGGATGTTGATAGGGTAGTGTGTGGATGTGGAAGAGGTGTGTAATGACTTTTTCGTGGTTGTAATACAATTATAGAGTTGTGATATATTTGTGTGGTGGTATTTTGGAAAGGGTATATAGTGGGGATTAACTTTGTGGAGTTTATGTGCAGATTGGCATATAGAAGTGTGGTCGATATGGAATTATAACAAAGGAAGTGTTTATGTGTGTTGGAGTAGTTAAAATTTGATAGTTCTTTGTAAATTGATAGGTAGTTATTATACATTTCTCTTTTTTGTGGTCATGTACATTGATATATGAGTTGAATTTGTATTATTTTAGATGTTTTTAAGGGGTCTTCTACATTTATTATAGTTTTTATTTATTTTCAAGGGATTTAATATGGGAAATTTATACTATAATATATTTTTGACACCCTTGGTTCTTTCCACTGGGTCATGACCTATTGGTGGTGGGAATTAGGGGTCACTCTGTAACATCCCCCAATCTGGTACTCTCTCGAGTACCCAAATAAGACTGGTTACTTGACCTTAATTTTTTCTACCCATACTACAGAGGATACTAACTAGTAGAAGGGGTGTAGATAACACATTGGGAAGACTATACCTCCTAGTATAAATATTTAATATAGTGGAAATAAAAAATATCAGAGGAATGGTAAATAATAGAACCAATACATCAAAGTGGATAATCCAAAAAATAAACGTCAACTGAATAATCTATCAATAATGAAATGGTAATTTAATGACCAGATTTGATATATCTAAATGTAAAACTGAAGTATTACAGATAAAATACTATACTAGAAAAAATAAAATCAAGATACCCTGGTCCCAAACCCCATGTCGATCCCGTATCCATGCTTTGACCCATCTAATAAACAATGATAAATAATAAAGTCATTTTCCCTTGGCCAAACCCGCATCCAAGTAATCAACTCGGGTACCAAATATAATCATAAATCGGTCAGGAGTAAAATTCAATAGGTTGACACCACCATGTCTAAATAAAGCCTTTTGTATAATAATTTCATGTAATAAATAGATAATCAGGATTTTTAATTAATCAATTAATATGATACAATAATCAACCCGCTTCAGCACCATGCAGAAATATATATAAGCATGTAGTATAACCATTCCAACCATAACCACAAGTCTATCTTATAATCACATAAATAGGTCAAGCCTTAAAATAATTACAACATAACCAAGAAAATCCCTTTATATAATAATTTCCTTATAACTGTGCATAGTCCATTATATAAGCATTTATGCATCACTCAATACACCCCTTTATAAAACCATTTCAGCATCACCAAGCACTACCCTTTATATAAGAATTTTATCATCACTAGGCATAGCCCTTTACATAAGCATTTCAGTATCACAAGGCAGTTTCCTTTATATAAGCATTTAATCATAAATCAAATCTCATGTTATAAAGACCGTAAAAACAAAAAATAACATTAAAAGTCAAAATGTTCAATGAATAACATTAAAAGTCACAATGGTCAATTTATCAAACTATAATTTGTCCTTTAGTTAACTATTCATTCATTACATTATATGTTAGCACATTTTCATGCTAGTTTTCAGAACTAGTTATTATCCATTTATCTCTAATAATTTCAATAATAAAGGGGTCCATTTTCCAAGGAGAATCTATCAGAAGAAATCACCTAATATTTCATGTCAGTCTAAAATGTGTCTTTATTCCATTATTCGAATCTTTATTCTTCAAGGGTAGGCTAAACCAATGGGTAGAAACACGTTATTTCTCAACACCATCTGGTCTATATGGAAATAAGGAATAATCTAAACAAATAATTATAATCACCTTTTAATCTTTCTGTTAATGAATACATTGTTTCAGTGAAATCACATAATATTTAACATAATTAAAAAAATAGAAACTGACCAAAGGGATTTGTTATATACCACCTACCTTGAACAATATAGTTGAGAAACACTATCATCTATGGAAACTAATAAGGAACAAAGACGAAATATATCACAAGGAGAAACATAGATCAGGCATGATCAAAACCCAGTTCAACAAAAGTAAAGATATTAAACCATGGTAATATAGAACATGAATAAGAGTGGGGGAAACTAAATAACAATAACTCTCCTGTGATTAAAATAATGATCAAGAATTTTGAAAGGGATTTAATGACTACAAAATCACTTAGATTCACTCTAGGGTTTGATGTGGAAAGATTCATGAAGGATAAAAAATAAATCATATGTAGGAAGTGGTTTAAAACAACATAAACTGAATAATTTATGAAATCAAAACCTTTCACAACATGAATTTATCAATTTATAGGTATAACCATTTCCAAGATCCGGGGATACCATGTGTCTGAAGTGGAGTCGGACTCAGAGACTCTGGTAAAAATAATTCAGTGGAGGTCAAATGTGACTTGGAAATTGACCTAAATTATTAGGATGTGTGATTTGGAGACCAACCAAGGGAAACTCATTCACCACAGTTGGATGGAGGGAAACTTCATTGTAGATGCACTCTCAAATTGTGGGGGTCCTATAGAGGATATTTCCCCCTACAACAGTTTGGGTTCCCAGTATGTTGAATGTATGTCATTTGTGATTGGGGATGCCATTGGTTTACATTACCATCGTCCTCCTTGAGAGATCATGGTTGTTTTTTCTTGGTCCCTGGACACACCTTTTTATTTTTAAAAAGTAATTTTTAGTCAAACCAGTTTCACAGAATGTACCTATTTCACACCCTAAACCAATTCATAGATTTTGACAAGCAATAATTTCTCAACATATAGCATGTTCGTGATGTGAAAGTGTCTAGAAAACCGCATTCACCCAATATTCTGCAGAAAAAACCCAAACAAAATTTTATGACTTCTAAACCATGGAAACAACCTCATAATCCTTATCACATTCATACCTAGACTCCATTAATTCAATAAAAACATTTATTCCCAAGATTTAGGCCATTTTTCCAAGAAAATGATCTCCATCCCCATAGGAAACTCTACCACCAATGTTAAAAGAATAAGGAAAACCCAAAAGAAAAGCATTCCAACCAAAAACATAAAGAGGTATATACCTGGACAAAGATGAGATCTTAAAAATTCCCCACCATATAACATATCTTCCCCAAGATTCTCTAAGCATCACTGTGGGTTCTAAATGAAAATTTTGGCCATTGTGCTTGAATATCTAATTCCCTATCCTAGGTATCCTATTGAACATGCTCGTTTTTCTAATGCACTCAAACTAGAGTTATAGTATTTCCCTAAATATATTTCATGCTATGGTCCATAATCTGTATTGGATGATCCACAAAGGATGCATCTACACAAATCTTGATGACATAAATGTTCACCACATGAGATATTGATGGATGATATTTCCAAAGTAGTGATACATGAAACAAATCATGTATGGAATTGTAGCATTGTGGATTCACCTATCGTTATGATACTAATCGACCATTTCCCCTATCTCAAACACCTTGACAAACTTCCTATTTTTGGATACAACATTTCCCCAACCTATGTGACATCTAAAGGAAATGATGACCCACCTAAAACTACAGAGGTCATCTCTGATGGTCAATATAACATTTATTCCTTCTCTGTGTGTTTTGAAACCACCTATTTATCAACTAAACCTACTCAAATGTCTCCTATATTAGAGTAGGGTTGACTAGAAATAACTCACACGCCTCTAAAAAAATAGAGGTGAACGGAAGGTCCTGCCATACCAAGCCTCAAAAAGTTCCATTTATATTGATTCTTGGAAGATTTTATTATATTAAATCTCCAGAAGTGATAAATTCTACCCCCATGAACCACTAAAATCCATAACATAGGCTCATAATATTAATTTTTCATTCAGTTTAGACATTTTTCTATAGATGGTAGGTTGTCCTGAAAAGATCATATGGTCCTAGATCCTTCTAAATTCCCTTACATAATTGATACTTGAAATGAGTATCTCTATCATAAATGAAAATCCTCATAATTCAATGAAACTGGTCTATTTTTTTCACATAATGACTAACCATATCCTCAATAGTGAAGGTCTCCCTGATTGGAAAGAAGTGGGATACCTTTGTTAGTCAATCCATAATCACCCACAATACATCAATATTACATGGAATTCTAGGTAATCATATAACAATGTCTATAGTAAAATCATCCCAATTCCTTTATGGAATGGACATTTGATGCAACAGCTCAGTAGACCTCTAATGCTCAAACTTCACCAACTAATAGGTGAAACTTCTCAACCCAAATCTTACTACCTCGTTCTTCATTATTGGCCACCATTATAGTATAAAGAGATCATAATATATCTTTCTCATCCTTGTATGTGCCTCCCATATAGAAGCATGAAACTCTCTAATCAACTTCTCATGCAAGCCCATAGGAACCCATACTCGACCATGGAAAAGAAGAAAAATTCCACTTCCAATATACTATCCTGATGGTGGCTCCCCACCATATAAATTGTCTTTCAGAGCTAATCCCATTAGATATTATAACTATCATATCTTGATCTAGTTAGTAATCATGGTTATAATAGATTTTAAATTCTGAGATACTCATCCTTAGACTCTTGAACAACTTGATTCTTGTATAAAATAGTACAATCATCCACCACTCATCGCAAGAATCTTTTATAGCCTCTATATTCATATTATATCTCAAGGAATTGACAATGACTTTTCTCTTTCCCAATGTATAATCCAACTGAATTTTGAGATATTGGAGATACTTGACTGACCTCCTCTGATGAGGGTTCATGTCTGGTTGAGAAAAGATGTACCTGAGGCTCTTGTAGTGCATGTACACCACAAACCTCTCACCAATAAGATAATGTCCTCAACATATTAGGGAATATACAACTTCACCTAACTCTAGATCATGATTTCTAATGGTTCCAATACCAATAGATGATACCATGATCTCAAGTGAAACATAGTTAAAATTCAAGAACCTCATAACTGATCAATGATATCGTCAATAAATGAAAGGGGATAATGGTTCTTGAGTTTCATCTGGTTTCATCTCTAATATTCTACACACAAGCACAAAGTACCATTAACCTTGATGGAGAAAAGAACTAGTGAACACAATGGTGACATTATAGTTCATGTTAATTCATTGGATTATAGGTCTTCTAACTATAATTTCAATTCTTAAGGATCTAATAGTTTCATCCGATAAGGTGGGGTAGCAATATGATCATCTCTAATCACCAACTTGATCATGAACATGATCTCTCGCATGGGTGGTAAGCAATAAAACTCACCAGTAAAGACATCCTAAAATTGGTATACCATTGGAGGCAAAGTACCCTATTGCACTCCACCATCATCTAGAGAAATAATTTATATTTGAGTCTTGAGAAAATCCAATTTTCACTAAATTGGTTATACATAAAAAGTATGAATATCCCAATCACATTGGGGAAAATAGATGCGTAACTTTAGTGATATAAAGTTAATCTTCCTTTGATAATAGTTGATATGAGACTAGTATAGAACTATCCAATCCATTCCAATAATTAAATCAAAACCTGTAATTTCCAACATAAGCAATTCCCAGAAGAAATGGTAACCACCAATTTCTATAGAACATCCTTGAAATGATTGATATTCCTTGACCTCACCCTCAAAGGTGTACCGATGGTTAATACACCATCTAAAAATTCCACCCCAAAGCCCAAAATATTTTTAGGAAAATAATATATAAAGAAATGTAATTCTCCTATATCAAACAAAACTCTAGAAAAGGTAGATGATACAAGAATCATACCTCTAATGGTAGAAAATCCTACATCCAAACTAGTCAAAGTTGATTACATAGAATGAAATTGTCTTTTCCCTCTACCCTAGGACCCAGTTTGACACCCCTATTCTATTCCCTCCACCAGGTAATTCTACTCCAACACTAGAGTACCACACCCCTTTCCTCAACTTGAATGTCCAGTAGAATTTCAACTACATGTCTGTTGAGGGGTAGCTACATCCTTCATAGAATCTAGTACCTATATTGATCCCATATCACTACTCTAATATTTCATTCCCCTAAAAATCCCCTACTGGTTTTCCAATCTACCACAAGCATGTAACTATAAGGTAGGGTGTGAACATTGAACCCTCATTTCACAAAATATACAACAATGATATCACTACAATGGAATATATACCTGAGAAGGATTCCCACTTCCCTGACTAATATTTACATTGTTGAATTGGAAATCAATATCATAGTAGTGCTAATTTCATCTAGAATAAAGGTTCCCAAATTACCCTACTGAAATATCTTAGACACTGATCAAGGCCACTATTAAATTCCTCTTCATTATGAGAGCCTAATTGACCATGTCTAAAAATATAGTCATGAAAAAATTACCTGTGAAATGATCTTATAGAGAAACTTATACTAGAAATTCATTTCCATAGAAGTATCATAATATGATAAAGAATGTGTAAATAACTGTAAGTTGGTGAATCGTTCATCATATCCAATCACGGAAATTACTTACTATGTCAGGTGAATGAACTAATGATCCTTCTCATCCCTCAAAATTTCAAGATATAAGTGACTTAGAAACATTACCTCTAAGTCATTATAGGATAAAACCTCTTGATTCCTAGATTTCTCTACCATGTCCCCCCAATTATTTCCAGTTCCACAAAGCATATATGCAGAAAGATTCATCCTATTATCTTTGAGTTACATGAAGTTCTTAAAGATCATCTAGATTGAATTGGTCTAAAAATAAACTTCTTAGGGTCCGCCCTCTCCAATGAATATAGGTAGATGTGGCATCTAAAACTCTCTCGTTATCTCATAAATTATGGGAACAATGAAAATAGTCTCCCATTACATGGATCACATGACCCTAGAGAATCTCTTTGAGGCTGAACATCCGTATGATCCTTAGGAGGTACATGAAGCTTTGGTTTAGCAATTCTAGGAGCCTGAAGATTTCTTCTCTTTTGATGATCAAATAAAATATAAAGAGGATTAATTTTATCTACAATTCAAATTCACCCCTTATAACACTGAATAGAAACAAGTTCAACCTCAACAGGTGACAGAAAAAAGAAAATCATTAGCTCAATGTTTCTCTAAAAATGGATTACAAGTGATTTTTCCTGACATAAATGTTATTTTATTTTCATTTATTATATATAATATAAATCACATTTCATAGGTCATACATGAAAAAATATCACATTTAATAAAATTGTCCCTATCATGAACAATTCATGTAATTATATATCCCTATGTGTCCACCATGATGCATCCATACTCATATCATGCCATTCCAAGCCCCAAGTATAAATATCAAGAAATAATAACATCAAACAACATTTGAATCACCCAAAGTGATGTAACATCAATTATAACAATGAAAAAAATGAACAAAATCCCTTCTCTAGCAACCCAGATCTTCCACCACACATGCGTTAGCTACTCCCATGAACAAGCTCATTACCAAGTACATACACATCATATTTTCCTTTACACCTTTCCCAAATCATAAAGTAATAGAAAAGAACAACTTACTCCTCTGATGTCACTTTATAACATCCCCTAACATGGACCTCTCTAACATGGACAAATCAGGTTGGTTATTGGACCTTAAGAACGTCTCCCCATACACCATAGGATATTGACCAGTAGTGTGCTGTAAAGAAATAGTGGGGAGTCTATACACCTGGTATAGTGTTTTAATATAAAATAAATTAGTAAATATCAGAGTAATGGTAAATAGAAAAAAAATTACATCAAAATGGATAATCCAAATAACAAAAATCAATTGAATAATCTAATTATAATATAATGATAATGTAATGATAGGATGTATTGTATATAAATTGAAAACAAAAGTAATATATTTAAAAGACTGTGATGACAAAAATAAACTCAAAATCCCATGGTATCAAATTCCATTTTGGTCCCATCTCCATGCTCCAACCCATAAATCAAGCAACAATAATTGAAAAAGTTCTTTTCCCATTTCCAAACCTCCAACCAATTAATATTTTATGGTACCAAATGGATTCCCAAATAGGATTTGATTAAAAATAAGTAGGTTGGAACCACCATTTCTAAACAAAACCAACACGATAATATGTTCATGAAATAAATCAATAATTAGGAGTAAATAATCTATTAATATGATACAATCAACCTACTTTGGTACCATATCAGAAAATCTCTGATCATACTGCATAACCATGCAAACTATAAACACAAGTCCATTCCATAATCACATAATTGGGTTAATACTTATAACCATTACAACATAATCCTAAAAATACCTTTATATAAGAATTTCATTATAATCGGGCAATGTTGGTTATATAAGCATTTCAAAAATAACCTAGGATATCCCTCTCAATAAGTTGTTCTACATCACCAGGCATATCCCTTTATATTAGCATTTCTACATCACTAGGAATATCAAAATATATAATAATTTCATCATAAATCACAACATAATTCCTAAGCAGCCATAATAATAGAACATAACATCACGAGTCACAATTGTCAATTTAGAAAATTACCAATTTTCTTTCAATTACCCATTAATTCATTAAATTTTATCTTATGCCATTTTCTTTCCAATTTTCACACCCAATTATTATAAATTTATCCCCAATCATTCCAATAATCAAGTAGGTCATTTTATAAGGTGAATCTATCACAGGAAACCAACTGATCTTTCATTTAATTCTAAAAAAATCTTTAATCCATTAGAATGTTCTTTATTATTCATGGGTAGGCTCACCATACGGGTAGTTGTAAGCTAGGTCTCAACACCATTAGGTCCAAAGTGATCCCAGAAATAGACTAAGGACTTGATTATCATAACCAATTACTCTTTTTTTAATGTGAATGTGGTGTTGATGTAATTATATAATATTATAAATAATTAAAAAAATATAAACATACCATAGGGATTTGTTCTAGACAACCTAACTTTAATCAGAGATCTGAGAAAAATTCTGAAATGTGAATGATAGTGAGGAATGAGGCTGAAGGAGATGAAACTGGGAAACCTAGATCACACAAAATCAAAACCTATTTAAATAGTGTTCAAGAGATTAGTTCACGATAATGGAGAAAAAGCCGAAGGGGAAGACCAGAGAAAAAAATCATAAGAGATTAAATGCATTATAAATATGTTCACAAGGGAAAGAATAGCTCCAAAATAGCATGATGTCCTTCTAGGGATCAAGAGGGTAAGTTTCATAAAAGGTGAAAATTTAATCATATGTACTACGTTATTTAAAACTATAGATACCAAGGGATTCATGACATAAAACCCTTTCATGACGTTAAGTTTTCAATTTAAGATATACACTGAAAAATGTGTCGCACTAAGTTAAAATAACCTCAATTGACCATTTCATGGGGTTAACCTATATCATAGTATATACCCATTTCATTCCCTAAAACAATTAATTACTTTTCCTTTCAAAAATTTTATGCCCTGTAACATTTTTATGACGTGAAAGTATCCAACATATAGCTCTCATCTATGATTCAGTAAAAACAACCAAAACCACCTCCAAAGCCTTCTAAACCATGGGAAAACCCTCAAAATCCATTGAAAAATTTATGCATGAACTCCATTAATTCAAAAAAACATACATCCCTAAACATTATGTCGTTTTCCTTAGAAAAATCTCTCTGTCCCCAAATGAGATTCGACCCCAAGGTTTAAAGAAAGAAAATCCAAAAGAAAAGAGGTCCAACCAAAAACTCATACGGATATACATAAAAAAATATGTGATATTACATGCTCTTAGTAACATCATTGACTTACATGGGGTCGTAGTGAGATCAATTTCTGATATTGTGGTATCAAAGATTGGGTTGAGTAGGGATAGAGTTTTTATTTTAGCATAAGTAATTTTTTTTGTTTTGGTAAGTAAACGGTTTCATCTCAACATAACATGTAAGTAACCTATAGAGTCTCTCTAATACATAAAGAGACCCTATTTTCTGATTCATGGACTATGATAGTCTATAAATAATGTTTAGGAGAGAGTGTGATGTATATATTTTTAGAAATTATGAGATGTGTATACATAATTAACATTGGTTATGATTTCATTTGAGTTTATAATATCAATGATGTTACTATGGATGTTTATACTGAATAAAAATAATATAAATTTTTGTATTATTATTGAAGTAATTATGATTCCGAATTTAAATGAGCATGGTGTTAACTAAGAAAATCAATCTTATAAATTTCTTATTGCATCTAAACATTCACTTGATGAACTATTTAATATTTATTAAGAAATGTTTTAGTATATGATGTTAGGTCCACAAGGCTGAATACCCTGAGAGGGGGGGGGGGGTGAATCAGGGTATGGAGAATTTAAAATTAACGCCAGTTCTGATCTTGTTTCGCTGTTAAGAAAAACAATATTCTCTCTCTTTCCCGTTGCATAGTATAAACAGAAAGTAAAGCAAGCACATGACACAACAATTTTACTTGGTTCAACGCTAAGGGATACGTCCAAGGAGCATATGCCGACAAGTTGCCGGTCGTACCAAATTCCACTATACTTCACTAGATGTGGACTACAATGTTCAGGTATAGTCACTTTGTTCAAGGCTCACAGAATTTGCAAGGTTTAGGGTCAGCTCACTACTTTCCCAAGGGTCACTTCTTATTTCTCTCTCTCTGGCTCACTGCCGGTGGAGAGGATCACCCTCTTTCTCTTCTTAAGCTCACTACTCTGGAAGGGAATCCACTCACAGTTTATAAACCTGTAGGTCTCTTCATTTTCATAAATAAATGCATCCTCAAATGTAGATAGATGCTCTGTTATTGTCCAACTTTCATCCACTGATGAATACCACTTTTCCTCTTAACCACTTGGAAATTCACTTTGAAAACACCTTCGCAAAGCACCCTACTTCGCTAGGCTACCAATTTCATGAAGCTCAAACAAGCCTTAGCGAAGCTCCAGCCTTTTCGCGAAGCACTACCGCGAAGAACTACCGTGAAGCTCAAGTCATTGCAGAGCAACTTCCCTCGTGAAGCTCACTTAGGCAACGCAGAGCGCACAACTTTCGCGAAGATACAATAGCCGTCATGAAGCTCTTCTTTCGCGAAGCACACAGGCTACGCGAACTTCCTTCGCGAACCGAGAGCAAATGATTTTCTCTGAAAATTCTCTCTACTTCTCTCGAGGGGGTCAACCTGTATTTATAGGCGATTCCACCGACCCTCGACCCTTCCGCACGAAGTCAACACCATGTCATCTCAAATCGCGAAGCTTCGAAGTTTCAGCTAGAATTCTATCAAAATCACGATGCACCACGACAATTTTCTGATCGCAAAGCTTGTCATAATCGCAGAGCATCACCGTCAACATTCCTTCGCACCTTTTTCGTGATGCTCCCTCGCAAATCCCTTCACCGCCGCGATGATCTTCAACTCTGCCGTTCGCAAAGCGTTGACGTAATCACGAAGCATCATCACCTCCATTTTTCTTGTCTCTGAAAAACCAATCCATGCATCCCATCTTCGCGAAATTCATTCCATTGCCATATTTAAATTATGATCTTCATGTAAATCCTATTTTCGCGTTGCTCACCAAACTCCAAATTTTGGACCCCAAAAATTTGGCAAACACTGGGAAACGGCACAACCTTGTACTGCTCTTTTGTACCGCCTCCAGATCATCCATTGCTTTTTCGTCATTATTTTTCAACATGTATTGTCAACAACTTCTCGGGAACTCAGAAATTATCTATGGAAACCTTCTTTGTCAACAAAAACAATCATCCCAAAAATACTGCAATGTTACCTTGAGGGATGTTTTCCCAACAATCTCCCCCATTGGGTTTGTTGAAAACTCTTCATAACTCTTCTCATAATGATTTTCTGCACGTTGATACCTCACTGAGTCTTCTTCCGGCCACTACCACCATTTGCCTCTTGCTATTCTGATAGCATTAAAGGATTCAATTAACACGTACTCTAAGCCCACATGAGGAATGCTCGGCGTGAGAAACAAGAGTGGTATGAAAAGTTCATCAATGAACCACTTCATGTCAAACACCAATTGTCGATTCCAACCTAATACCAATTATTAAATTGATACCAATTGTCGAACCACACTGATACCAATTGATGATAGCTGGAGACCTTCTCTCACCAATCCAACACCACTGTTCTGCTTTTATCATGATCCTCAGCTATCGTGATTTCTATGCTTTGATCGATCACTTCTAGCATCGTCAGATTTAAAACTCTCCCCCTTGCTCATTTATCCCCCTATCTGTATGCTCTAATGATCAGCTTCTCCCCATATTTATCATTATTTCTCAAATATCCACACTATCTCCCCCTTGAACAATCACTATTTTCTCCCCCTTTATCAACGAACCCAAAGGTCACTCCTTTGTAGTCTGTAACATAGTAGAGAACACATATCAGCACATTAGGGAAAAACATATCATACCTCAGGGAGAAGGGGGGGTGTTTCCACATCCACCATCTTTCAAGTGTAGGGATTCTAATGAACTCCTAGATCCAGTCGATGCCTTTCAAATGCTTCCTTGGGTAAGGACTTTGTCAGAATGTCTGCAACCTGTAGCTCTGTAGGCACATACTCCAACTTCACAATTCCCTGCTCAACCTTCTCCTTGATAAAATGCTACTTTATCTCAATGTTCTTTGTCCTTGAGTGATGAACTAGATTTTTTCTAAGATTGATAGAACTTGAGTTATCACACTGGATTCCAATCGGAGACTTCACTTCAACTCCCATATCTTCAAGTTGCTGCTTCATCCACAATAACTGTGTGCATGCTTGAGTGGCCACAATATACTCAGCTTCTGCAGTGCTCAAGGAAATGAAATCTTGCTTCTTGCTTAGCTAATAAATACACAATCCACCAAGATAGAAAGAACCACCTGACGTTGATTTCCTATCATCCGCTGAACCGGCCCAGTCTGCATCAGTATCTCCTAATAACTCTGTCTGAGATTTATCAGTATATGTCAAGCCGAAATCCATTGTGCCCTAGATATACCGAAGTAGTATTTTCACTGCAAGCATGTGGATTTCCTTGGGATTTCTCTGATATCTCGCTACTTGGAATGTGGCGAAAACAATATCATGCCTTGTTGCAGTCAAGTACAACAAACTTCCAATAATTGGCCTGTATTATGTGATATTAACTTCCTTGTCATCAACATCTTTTGATAATTTCATCTGGGTAGCAACCGGAGTCTTCATCTCCTTGTAATTATCCTTTCCAAACCTTATTAGAACCTCCTTGGCATATTTGGATTGAGAAATTAAAGTTCCATTCCTTCCTTGTGTCACCTGTAGACCAAGGAAAAATGTTATCTCTCCAATCATTGACATTTCAAACTCATTTTTCATGAATTCGGAAAACTATCTACACTGAGCTTCATCTGATCTGCCAAAAATTATTTCATCGACATACACCGGCACCATCATCCTTTGATTACTGTCATTACTGAAATAAAGATTGTAATCAACAACTCCACGTTGGAAACCAAGTTTCTTCAAATACTGATCAAGCCTTCAGTACCATGCCCTTGGTGCTTGTTTCAGCCTATACAACACCTTCTTCAGCCTGCAAACTTTGTTCTCATCCTCATGAATGAGAAAACCATATGGATACTCAATATACACCTCCTCTTCTAGACCTCCATTTAAGAATGCAGATTTGACATCCATCTGGAACACTTTGAACTTTCTTTGCACTGCGATGGCCAAAAATAGTCTGATCGTTTCCAGCCTTGCAACCGGTGCAAATGTCTCATCAACATCTATTCCCTCTATCTGGGAGTATCGCTTGCACACTAGTCGTGCTTTGTTCCGAATCACTGTGCCATATTCATTAATCTTGTTGCGATAAACCCATTTAGTCTCGATGACATTCTTGTCTGCTGGCCTCAAAACAATCTCCCATGTCTGGTTCTTCTCAATCTGATCAAGCTCTTCATTCATAGCCTGAACCCAGTTTTCATCTTCAGCTGCATCGGAAAAACATTTTGGCTCCACCATAGATAAAAATGATGTTCGTTGTAATGAATTCATTCTTCGAGTCTGAACTGGAGCTGTCTGATCACCAATGATATTTTTCTTATCAATTTCTGCTCGACTCTTTGTCTTCCTTGCAAAAACAGACTTGACACTTTCTTGTTCATCATCAGTATCTTTTTCTGGGTCAGCCTCTGCCACTTCTTCTCCCCCTGTGTTGCTTACCTCATCATCACTTTAATTCAGGAACTTTTCACTCTGTTGTTGAGTATTCTGTTCATTTTCAGCAATAGTGACATCATTGCTCTCAACAATTTTTCCCAGCCTTTTGTTGAAACATTTATATGCTTTGCTTTTCCGTGAGTAGCCAAAGAATATTCCCTCATCTCCTCATTTCTCAAACTTCCTGTGATTTTCTTTGTTGAGAATAAAACACTTACATCCAAAGATTCGAAAGTATTTCAATGTTGGCATCTTTCCGTACCACAGTTCATACGGAGTCTTCCATTGATTTGGACACAACAAAGACCTGTTCGAAACATAGACTGATGTCAAAACTGATTCCTTCCAAAATTTCTCTGGTAGGTCTTTATCAATAAGAATCATTCTGTCCATATTTTTTATGATCCGATTTCTCCTTTCAACCACTCCATTCTGTTGGGGAGATATTACCGATGAAACTTGATGCCTTATCCCATGTTTCTTGAGATAGTTTTCAACTTGACTGTTTGTGAATTATGTACCGTTATCTATACGAAACATCAGAATTTTCTGCCCAAGCATCTTTTCTGATTCCCTCCTATACTACTTTATACAACTGAACAACTATGTCTTATGGGTAATGATGAATACCCAGGCCATTCTGATATAGTCATCAATGAAAAGGACATATTACATTTATCCATTTATAGCTCGTGGTGAAATGGGTCCACATACATCAGCATGTTCCAATTCGAGCACTCTGGATGATTTCTGTTCCTTTGGCATGTATGTTTTTCTGATGATATTCCCTTGTTGACAAGCATCGCATGTATGAGCACGATTAGGTGATAGTTTTGTAAGGTCTCTAGTAGCATCACACTTTACCAGATCTTCCATAGATGGTTGGCATAGATGACCAAGTTGTTTATGCCACAACTAGTTTTCTTCATCTCTGGATAAAAGACATATATCTTCTTCCCCACTTACAAGGTAAATATTTTACTTTGTCCTTTTTCCTTGCAGAACAACTGCCCCATATTTTCCCGTGACAGTACAAGTCTTCTTGGTAAACCGTATAGAATGTCCTGAGTCACACAATTGACTGACACTGAGCAAATTGTGACTGATACCTTCTACAACCAAGACATCAACATGTCTTATTTCTCTGCCCCCAAACCTAGCCTTTCCTGATCCAATTATCATCAGGCCATCATCATTTCAAATCAAGAAAACTCCTTCTTTGTAATATTTTATGCCTATAACCAGATCCTTTTTGCCTATCATGTGAGACGTACAACCACTATCAAGAATCCACACACCAGAACGATCTGATGATTTAAGGGCAATTTCAGCAACTACTGCCTTCTCTGCTCTCTTGTTCTTGGTCCATATTTTTGTCTCCATACTCGGTATAGATTGAGACTCATGATCATTCTTAGAGTACGATGGACCAGCTTCATCTTGTAGAGCTGCAAATCTGTTATAAACTTTTAACTCACTTGTCGGTTTATTGATCTGCTGCTTGCGAACATTTTGATTTTTCTTTGGCACATTTCTCTGAATGATCGAAGTGTAGTACCTAGCCATGTGCCCAAATCCTCTACACCAAAAACAGTGTCCTTCAAAATATGTTCTGGAAAACCGTTCTCTGTTTGGATGCCACCTCTGTTCCTATTCCGTTATATATCTCTTGTCTATAGAACACACATACTTTGAATGTCCCATCTTCCCACAACAATAACACCTGATATAAGGTGAATTCCTCCGTGTTACTTCAGCACTACGATTTTCCCTTTGGGATCTCTGAATATTCTTATTCTGTTTTGTGCCCAAATCAACCTTCAATTTCGGGACGGGTGCTTGAGGTCTAACATCAACTACCACATATTTTTGTTTCTTATGAAGCCCTGAATCAACCTTAGCATTTGAGATTTCTTTCTGCTTCACTCTTGCTGAACTAAGAACCTCCTCTTTAATCTTCTTTGTTTTTGAAGGGCCTACTTTTCTTATATCACATTGGGGGTCAAGAGTTTTTCTTGATCCTTCATTTTTCGTCGCAGAATGACCACTTCTTCTTCAAGATCTTTGATACGTCTAACCCGCTCCTTTCTTGTGTTAGTCAAACAATCAATTTCCTTCTTTTTTTCCTCAATTTTAATCTTATACTCGACAATATTTTCGAAGCTCTCTGGTGTTGATGATTTTAGTCTTTTAATTTCATCTAATAGATCAGAATTTTCTTCATCCTGTTGTTTCATATAGAGTTTGGCATCACGAACCACTTTATTGGATTTCTTCGTTTTGTCTCTCCAAACGTCTATCTCTTCAAGAGCTGCTTCCAATTTGGCTTCCATATCAACTCTCCCTTTAATTTCTTCTTCTTCTTCAGCGTCAGCTTCATCCTTTTTCTGAGAACTACCAAAAATCGCCACCAAGGAATTTACCTTACGATATCTGAAATTTTCTATCTCCTCAACCTATTCATCCTCAGATTCATCTGAACTTTCAAATTCTTGTGAAAGAAGATTCTTCTTCTTGATGAAATTTCTCTTGAATTGTTTCTTCCCTTTCACAAATGCTGATGTCTTCTTCATGGGAATTTCAACTTCATCATCATCATTATCATTATCTTGAAACTTCTTGGGGAATCTTGCCACAAGATGACCAACCTTTCCACATTGAAAGAATGCAAGTGGAAGTTTCCCTATAAACATTCCTCTTCCTCTTTGCATATTTGAAGAAAGGAATGACATCACCTCATATGTCTCTTCTTCTTCATGAGAATCTTCAATGGTGAGCTTCTTCATGGCCTTGAATGCCACTTCTTTGGATTTACCCTTCTCCACAGCATTGTTATCATCATTTTTCATTTCATATGCAACAAGAGTGCTGTGCAGGTTATCCAATGTCAGTTTTTTGGGGTCTTTATCTTCCAAAACAGAAACTTTCGGATTAAACCGAGGCGGAATTTTTCTCAATATATGGTTCACAATTTATATATCTTCAATAATTTCTCCAAGACCCCGCATGTCTTCTACCATAGCATTTACCCTGTCAAAGAATGCATCAACTAGCTCATTTGCGTTTATTCTCAGATCTTCATACTTGTTCCACAACACATGCAGCTTGGCCTCTCTCACCATTGTATCCCCTTCATATATATTCAAAAGTTTTTTCCACATGGTATGTGACATTTTGTAAGACGTCACCTTGGTATATATAGGATTGGATAGGGCTCTCCCTAAGGCATTGATAGCTTTGGCATTAGCATCCAGCTCTCTACGCTCAGCTTCTGATAATGCACCACTGTTGATGTCAGTTGTTATACCATGCATTGCTGCTGTGAACACATCCATTCCAAAAGATCAGAAGAAGTGTTTCATCTGATTCTTCCATAGCTAAAATTTTTTTCCATCGAAGATCGGAATCCCTTTATAATTAGTGACCTCCATTAAGAGAATTACTACTGTCAACCTTTTGCTCTGATACCAATTTTTAGGTCCACAAGAATGAATACCCTGAGGGGGGGTGAATCAGGGTATGGCTAATTTAAAATTAATGCCCGTTCTGATCTTGTTTCACTGTTAAGCAAAACAATATTCTCTCTCTTTCCTGTTGCACAATATAAACAGAATGTAAAGCAAGGACATGACATAACAATTTTACTTGGTTCACCGCTAAGGGCTACGTCCAAGGAGCATACACCAACAAGTTTCTGGTCATACCAAATTCCACTATACTTCACTAGCTGTGGATTACAATATTCGGGTATAGTCACTCTGTCCCGGGCTCACTTCCTTTTCATGGTTTAGGGTTAGATCATTGATTTTCCAAGGGTCACTCCCTATTTCTCTCTCTCTGGCTCACTGCCGCTGGAGAGGATCACCTTTTTTCTCTTTCTAAGCTCACTACTCTGGAAGGGAATCCACTCATAGTTTATAGACCTATAGTTCTCTTCATTTTCATAAATAAATTCATCCTCAACTGTTGATAGATGCTCTGTTATAGTCCAACTTTCATCCACTGATGAATACCACTTTGCCTCTTAACCACTGGGAAATTCACTTTGGAAACACCTTCGCAAAGCACCCTACTTCGCTAGGCTACCAATTTCGCGAAGCTTAAACAAGACTTCGCGAAGCTCCAGCCTTTTTGCGAAGCACTGCCGCGAAGAACTACTGTGAAGTTCAAGTCGTTGTAGAGGAACTTCCCTCGTGAAGATCACTGAGCCAACGCGGAGCGCACAACTTTCACGGAGCTACAATAGCCAATGTGAAGCTCTTCTTTCGCGAAGCACACATGCAACGTGAACTACCTTCGCGAACCGAGAGCAAATGATTTTCTCTGAAAATTATCTCTACTTCTCTCGATGGGGTCGACCTGTATTTATAGACGATTCCACCGAACCTCAACCCTTCCGCGTGAAGTCAACGCCACGTCATCTCAAATCGCGAAGCTCTAATATTTCTGCCGGAATTCTGTCAAAATCGCAGAGCACCACGGAAATTTTCCGATCACGAAGCTTGTCGTAATCGCGGTGCATCACCGTCAACATTCCTTCGCGCCGTCGCCGCGAAGCTCTCTCGCAAATCCATTCACCGCTGCGATGCGCTTCAACTCTGCCATTCGCGAAGCGTTAACGTAATCGTGAAGCATCACCGCCTCCATTTTTCTTGTCTTTTTGAAATCCAATCCATGCATCCCATCTTTGCGAAATTCATGCTATTGCCATATATAAATTAAGATCTTCATGGAAATCCTATTTTCGCGATGCTCACCAAACTCCAAATTTTGGACCCCAAAAATTTTGCAAACGCTGGGAAACGGCGCCACCTTGTACTGCTCTTTTGTAACGCCTCCAGATCATCCATTGCTTTTTTGTCATTCTTTGTCAACATGGATTGTCAACAACTTCTCGAGAACTCAACAATTACCTATGGAAATATGCTTTGTCAACAAACACAATCAACCCAAAAATACTACAATGTTACCTTGAGGTATTTCTTCCCAACATATAAATTTGTGTATTTCTTTATGTATTCCCAATTATTATTTTGATATAATATTTTTGTTCCTTTCCAGACCCATAAATCATAAAATAAGAACATTGTATTCGATAGTGTGTATAACACATGACACAAAGATTCGTGGAAAATATAATAACCAGTGACTTTATGATATATTTATTTTTAAAAAATAAATTTAATATATTAAATATCTAGAATTACATGAAACACTGATTTTATCTTGTGTTGCATGAAACACTATGTTTATCATGCATTACATGCAATACCGAGTATATCTTGTGTTACATGTAATACAAAGTTTAAATAAAAAGTGACATATTATTAAAATATTAATATTTAATATGATATTATCATCTAGCCAATAAACTGGTGGATATTAATGGTACTAAATATAAAAATTATGTTCACATATATATTAGAAATAATATAGGAATATTTTAAAATAAAAAATTAATGTTTTCTGGAAAAATCATATTATTTCTAAAAGATGGTTTAGTCACACTTCACACACACAATTTAAAATAAATTGTAGAAAGATTATTTGAAAAATTTTATTTAATTTTTTAAATCATAATACCAAAATTATCTTAGGGTGATTTGTTTTGATTTTTGGGTAAAGTTTCATTGATGATGAATAGTGAAAAAAATATAGAATTTTAATTGAAAACTGTCTTTTTTAAAACAAATTATAACATTAAATTATATTTTTAAACATTTATAAAGTAAATTTTGTTAAATTTTATATCAATTAATCCAATTTAGTTCATTGGAATAATATTTATATTGAATTTTGATATAAAAACATTTTAAACATTTGATAATTTTCTCTTCAAAAACCCTATTTCTTGTCCCATCTACGGGGTTAATTTCAAATAATTTTTCCAATTATGTGAATTTAATTCTCTATAATTGATTTAATATTTTAAATAAGTGTAATTTATAATTTTTAATAATGTCAAATTATTTTTTTTACCAAAATAAATATTGAAAATAGTAAAAAATTAACTACCACTATAAGGTAAAAATTAATTTTACGAGGGGTTAAACTAAGAAGATAAGGGTTTAAAATTACCTAAAAACATGTCAAAACCACATTTAATAGGTATACATAGACCTTGTATTCTATAAGTTACCAAATGGACCAGTTTTCAATCTTTAAGAATGATAAAAACAAGGTTATGATTAAATAATTTCAAAAACATATAAGTGCGCCACTCACCTTACTTATAAAAGGCTACTCATCTCCTCTCTTCTTCACACCTTCACAACCTTTTGGTTCATCCAAACCCTAAAAAAATCCATTAAAAAATACCCATAACTGATCCAATAAAAATTATTCTTTTCATAAAGACAACTGAGGAAGGATTTATAGAAAACCTATGGAGGACATCTGAAGAAGATGTAACATTCTTCAACTATTCTTTTTATTTTATTTCTCCCAAAACCCTCACAATTATTATTAATCCATTGTGATATAATTTAAATTCATTATATTCCATATATTTAGATGTTTTTATAATAATTTTATTACCTATAACTATATCTACTTCCATCAAATGGGATATTAAATCATTATTCTTGTGAAATAAAGTCTACCACCTTGCGAACTGATGTCATTCGTTTTTCTATTACCACCACTCACGGTTAGGTATGATGATGGATAAAAAGTAATTATATTATATATATAACATAATTATTACTATTTATTCATTATACCATATATACCATTTTACATTCCATTCTATAGAGGATACGATAACATCACACATGTGTAAGATAGACTACCGCCTAGAAAAACGATGTGATTCGTTTTTCAATAATGATTTACATGGAAGTTAATAAAAATAATGTTAATAAATATATGTGATATAAATGAAATAATAATAATATTCATTTTATATTTATCTTTTTTTAAATACAATATATATCACTTTATTTATTACCTTTTAACTTATTGAAAGATGATAATGTCATTCGTGTATGTGTGGACTACCGCATTCACAAAACAATTTAACTCTATTTTCATCACCACACAACATAAATGATATATATAAGTATATTTAATGAAATTATATTTTATTAATGATATCATAATAATTATGTAATGATAAAAATTTACTTAACTCATTTCTATAATGATCATTGACAAATTAAAATGTTACTTAGGAGTACATACAACTTACCGTTTACATGAACATAATGTACTTCATTTCTAAAGAAAATATTTCATGATTTATCCGAAAAGTAAAATAAATATTTAAATATTAAAATTAAGTCATTATTATTATTTTTTAGATGATTAAAACATATAATATGTGCAATAAAAAGATTTTTCATGACAAAATATGCATGAGAAAACAAGGCAATTAACACTTAAAATAGTGAAAATAATGAATGATTATTAACGAATGGGTGATAATATGTTATAAAATGATCATATATGACATTATAAATCTTAATATGGGTTTTTTATAAGTTAATACCATTTTTAAAACCACTATCCATGAGGTTTAATAATGTTCAATCAAAAGTAAGTGTGAGGTAAGGGATTTTATTTCAATTTAAATTACATTGATGATTATTTGTTATTATGCACCAATTACCTTTTATATATTTTATATACCATCTATTTTACATTTTATATCATGATTAATTATTAATTCATGGTATTTTAAGTATCAATTTTAATTATTTAATCCAAATGTATTTTACTTTAAAATTACCACGTGGTAAAAGTTATTGTAGAATCTTAATTTATTTTATGATTGGTAACTTTCTCTTGAAACAATCACTTTATTGTGATAATTTTTCATTAGTAATTATATTTAACTTCAATATCCACATTCTATTATGATGGATATTATTATATCATAAAATATATTCCATTTTTACATGTGGTGTTTACTTTTAATGTAATTTGATTAACTTTGGAAAATTGGTAAATTTGTATCCTTTACTCAATATGGATATTTGATAATAAGGCTTATTGATTCATGAATTAAATAAATTATTAAATATATGTATAATTATTTGGATATATAGTGATTTTTGGGGAATTATATAATATATCCCATCAATGCATCATGAGTTCTCATGAGACCAATTAATATAGCCAAATTAAATGGGTTTCTACCAATAGTTTTGAGCTTACTTATGGAAGGTCTTGATATTAGAGGTATCATGATGCCTGAGATCATGGAGTTGAACAATTAAGTATTTAATTCATTGGAAATTCAGTTATTGTTATTATCAATGATATTTTAATAGTGATATTTTCTCTGTATGCATTTCATTCTAATATTATTTCCTAAATGGAATGTTTTTTTTCTTCAGTTTTTTAACTTTCCAAATTGGTTATGAATTACATATTAATGTAAAAATTTTATTTAAATGGACTGTGTGTTCATTTATCAAACATTCTATAATTATTATGCCATATCTAATAATTATATGCATGTTTTTTATTAAATATCTTATATATTCAGTTATTTACCATTGAATATGGATTATTATTTATTGATTAATAATAGCTTCCACTGTACATAACACTTTATAATAATATTATATCACCATTAATTTTCATTCCATTCCCTAGTATATGAAGAAAAGATCACTGAATAAGTATTCAAGGATGTATTTTATTATCTAATATTATATATTAGGATTTATTTTCTATTCCTAATCTAAAATGGGTATCATGTATGTATCTACTTATATAAAACTACAAAATTGATTGCTCCTTCCTGATTCAGCACATTGTTTCTATACTAATGTAATAATGCAGACATTGGTTACATTCCACTGGGTTTGGGGTTGTTATAGTTTCTATCAGAGGAGGTTTAATAGAAACTTTGGGAACTAGATTAAGTTAAACATAGATTATGGAACATAACCACATGATAGACTATGAGGATAAGTATAGAAGAACATCCTACCATTTTGTTACGGAAGATATTATGTGGGTTTTCTTATAAATTTATCCCTTTATAGATACTAAAAATGTATATAGTTCTATCACAAAGGTACCTAGGGGTAATAACTTTTAAAATGGAACATTGGGATAGAATCGATCATCACCTGTTGCATTATAATGGGCCTTAATATGTACCTAGTCTGAAACTCCATGGGGATATTCATAGTATAATTCACATATTTTTTACAAACCATTATAAAGTATTTAAAATTAAATATATCCCCAAATAAACCAAGTATAATATTTTGATATTAACAATGATTAGATATTAAAATTTAGGTTAAGTGTTACATGATATTTTTAATTTTACATTATGATTTAAAATATATAATTTTATGAGATAATATATTATGTACCATTGTTTAGACATGGTTCCTAGAAAGAATAAGGATATCAAAACATGTGTAAAATGTAGATATTTCCCTACTGAGGAATCCATTATAGATGAAATTGGAACTGATAAAATTATTTCTATATTAGGTCAGTTTAATCAGGTTATAAAAAATAACCTTTACTAGATATAAAAAACCATTCCACATAAATATTTTTCTTTGTCTAGTCACTTTATGAGACAAAATACACCATCATTTAGTGGAAATAAAAATACAATGGAAGACAAGAAATGAATTGAGTCCTTTGAGAAGATATTTATGGAGATGGTATGTAGTGAAAAGGAAAAGGAAACCATTTTTTTGTACTGTATCAAAGGTGATGTCGATGAATGGTTTTCATTAACCCATCATACTAGGGAGGAAGAGAAAATAGATCTTATAGAAAGGAAATATTTTAATGATACATTCATTGAAAAATAATTTACTCATTAGTAACAAACTAAAATGAATATAATGTTTATTAGATTAAGGAAAAATGATAATGAAAGTGTTGTGAAGTATGAACTTACCTTTACAAGGATTGAAATAAATTTTATGGATTACATATGAAACATAGTGTTCAATATTGGCCATTTCTCTGAATGGATTAATTAACATATCCAAAGGTTACTTTTCTATCAGTATTTTTCTTTATATGTTGAAATATATTTATCCGCTATCAATATATAGAAATAATTATCAAATTATTATGTCTGTGATGGGAAGAAAGAGAATAATAGGATGATAGATAAAAAATGGATAAAGGTAATAAGGGAAAGAATGATTTTTCTACATGTGATAATTTTAGAATGAAAAAACTTGGTACATGAATTAAGGTAATAGGTGTTTGTTACAAGTTCAGAGAGAAAGATCACCACTTTTGTGATGGTACGAGAATGAAAAAAAAATCATTGTTCAATGCTTCCAATATAAGGATACAGGGAACTATGAAAATGAAATCCCCAAGCATCAAGGGAATATACCACAAAATAAGATAAGGGATAAAGTAAATTATTATGTTATTGATACAACTAAAGTATAATGATTAGTGTGATTGTGTAATTTGGATCCAATAAATATGTTGTAAAAGTGTTTTATTGAATAAATTCTTAATATAAGAATCATGAAACATATAAGTATTGTATTACAATAATATTTCATAAAAGATTTAAAATCATGTGTTGAATGGTGCCAAAATAATGATTCAATAGAAAGTTGAAATTCTATGAAATCACGTGATTTGGGAAAGATAACCCTTAATATATTCTTCATGATGAGATAATTATGCCAGGATAAAGTGATGATTATTTGGATAAAGTAAATTGGATAGTACTAACAAACCTGGAACTGATTAATGGTTTTTAAAAAAGTGGGTTACGATATAATTGATGGAGTTTACATCATTTATGTATTTAAGGAATATATCTAATAATTTCTATTTTATTTAAGGAATAAGGAACCATTCATTTTGTCTATTAATTTTTATGGTAATTTAGGTTTTTACCATGTCTCAGTAGGATACATGATGGTGGTATTCACATGTTTGGTATATAATGATTAAGAGATACATCATGTCAATATGTAGATTAATGATAAATTAATTTTAGAAATTAAATAACCTTATTTATAATTTTTTTTGATATTAACCTTTTTGAAGGTTCATATGGTTAACCATATATGAAATAGTTAAAGTTGAACTTTGGAAGATTTTTTAGAGATTAAAGTATTACGTCCCCCAATAAAGATTTATGAATATTGGATAACATGTGCTAACCATATTGGTTTTGGAAATTATTTTGAGATAAAAAAATGGTCACTCCTTTATTAGTCTTATGACCAATTAAAATTGAATTTTACTGCTTTTGTAATAAAAAAAATTATTTATTGGATTTTCATTTCTTAGAGTAAGATATGTATTAGAAATTTATCAAATAAAAACTAAAGGATAAAATTGTTATTATGAAATATAAATGTGTCATGTAATTATATTTACTTATATTATTAGACAATAAAACAGTTCCTCAACATTAGGAAAAGGATCTTGAAACAAAAAATGTTATCATATTACATTCATATATCATGAATCTAATGATCTTTTAAATCATCGCATATTTTTGGTTTTGAGGACCTCAACTATCCATTGATCATTCACCTTATTGTGATCAATTAACTCTTTCAATCTCTGTAATTTTTTACTCTTTTCATCTATGTCCATTTTTTCATTTCACACATATGTTCTAATACTTTTAAATCTAGTTATGTGTTTTTTATTATGACCTTTATACTTTAATTTTTATCTTATTAGGAGAAAATTTTATTAATCCTTATTTTGATGTGGGTTTGAAAAAAAATTCAAATTTAAGACCCTATATTACCAATATCTAGTTTTAATTTCCATAATTCCAATAATTTACTATGAGAAAAATATACCACCCTAAAATTATAAAATATGACTATTGTATTCGATAGAGTATATGACATGCATCACCAAGCATGAAAGAAAGTGTAGCACCCTGAGAATTTATGATGAATTTAGTTTTTAAAAATACATTCAATATATTAAATTGATTTAATTACATGAAGAATTTATTTTAGATTCTGTTTCACCAAGCATTGAGTTTATCATGTGTTAACGCAATTTAGAGATAAGCATGCATTACACACATTACTAAGTTTAAAAGAAATGTGACGTATTATTAAAATTAAAATATCTAATATAATAGGATCACCTAGATGATAAATTTTTGGGTATTAATATTATTAAATAAATTATAAAAATTATGTATATATATTTACTTTAAATGATATAAGAATCATTTACAATTGAAATAATTTTTTTAGGAAAAAACTATATTTTTTTCTAAACGACTGTTTAGTCATGCTTTGCGAACATGATTTAAAAATATATTCTTACCACTTTTAGAAAATTTATATGAAAATATAATAATATTTTTTAAAATTAGAATACCAAAATAATATTAGGTTAAATTTTTGTAATTTTTCTAAAAAGCTTCATTTTTTGAATAGTGATAAATAATGATTTTTATTTGAAAACTGCCTTTTCATTAAAATAATATATAATAATAAATTATATATTGAATTGATTTTAAAGTGAAATTAGTTAAATTTTATATCAATTAATAAAATTTATGTCATTTGAATAATTTTATGTTGAATATTTACATAAAAACATTATGAACTTTTATACTTTTTCTCTTTAAAATCCCTCTTTTTCATCATTTCTGTAAGATTAATTTTAATTTAAAATTTTCCACTTCAGGGAGTTGAATTTGGAAAATTAATTCCATATTTGGAATAATAATAATTTCTAATTTCTAATAAGTTCAACTTAATGTTTTTCAAATTTAATATTAAAAATAGTAATAAAATTAATTACCACGGTGAAGGTAAAAATAAATTTACTAAGGGTTTAAGATAAGAAGATAAGTGTTACAAATAACCTAAAAACTTTTTAAAAACACATTTTATGGAAATATTTAGACCTTGTGACTTATTTGTAAGATAATGGGCCATTATGGATGATTTTGGTCAGATAAAATGTGGGTATTACTTAATCTTTTCAAACAATTACAAGTGTTCCACTCACCTCACATATATAACGACACCCCCTCATCAATTCTTTACACCTTCAAACCCTTTTGGATAATAAAATACCTTGAAAACATACTTAAAAAATACCATCACATAATCCTATAATCCTTTGGTAGATATCCAACCTAGTAAGGCTTCAGTGAGAACCTAGGAAGGATACTCGAAGAAGATGTAATGTTCTTCAAAGAGAATTTTTTTTAATTATTCCTCCAACTCTTTAAATTAGTAATAAAACTTTATGAACTAATAAAATAAGTATCTTACATGTACTAATATGTTTTTATTATTTTTATATGACCTAAAAGGATCTCTAATTTCATAAAATGTCTTACAAAAATCAATATTTGTGTGTATGGAGGGCTACCGCCTCGTGAAATGATGTCATTTTTTCCATTTCCACCTCTCATGATTGGGTATTATGATGAATAAAAAGTATATATATATATATTATATTTATAACATAAATATACTTTTGGGGTCATTATATAATATATAAATATTTAATTTCAATTTTTTAGGTGATACGATAACGTCGCTAGTGTGTATGGTGGACTCCCACTTCATAAAGAGATGTGATTATTTTTTCACTAATGATTTAAATGGAAGGTAATAAGGATAAAATTATTAAATATATGTGATATAAATGAAATAAGTATGAAATTAATGAAATATGTATCATTATGGAAAGATAATATATATCATTTTATTTATTCCATTTTCACTCAATGAATGATGATAACGTCATTCATGTTGGTGTGGACTACTGCATTCAAGAAATAATGTGAAACTATTTTAATCACCAATCCAAATAGATGATATAAATAAGTATATTTAAATAATTAATATGTTATTTATGATATCATTATCATTCTATAAAGATAAAATATTACATATCACCTCTCATGATTGTGATTCTTTTTTCACTAATGGATTTCTTCTCAATTTACATTCCATTGAGACTTATTTGTTATTATACACCAATTAACATTTATGTGGTGTGTATACTTCAAAATGGAAATGTAATATCATGATTCATTCATACTTCATGGTATTTTAAGTTTCAATTCTAGTTATTTCATCAATGGGGATTTTATTTGAAAATAACGAATGGGTAAATGTTATTTTACAATCTCAATTTATTTTGTGATTGATAATGTTATCTTGAAACAATCTATTTATTGTGATCAATTTTAATTGGTAATTAAATTTATCATAAATATACATATTTATTTATGATGGATATTATTATTTCCTTTACCATATACCATTTTTACATATGCTGTTTAATTTTAATGTTATTTGATTAACTGGGGAAATATTTATAAACCATTATTATTTACTCAATATGAATATTTCATTATAAATAATATTGATTCCTGACCTAAAATTATTATTGGATATATGATGAATTCTATTTATTTTCAGTGATGGGTGATCCCGGTATAATGTTTCCCTTCTATGCATCAGTAGGTCTCATGAGAAAAATTATGATGGCCAAACTAGATGGGTTTTTACTGTAGTTTAAAATTGTCTTGTTAAAGGTATTTATAGTAGTGTTGTCATGATTTTTGAGATCATGGAATCCAATAATTAATGGTTAACTTCATTGAGAATTCAATTATTATTATTTTTATCCATTATATTTTCATAATGATATTATATCTAGGTGGATTTTATTCTCATAATATTGATTAAATGACATTTGTTTTCAGTTATTTACCTTTACATATTGATTATAAATTATCTATTCATGAAGTAAATTTATTTAAATTGAATGCGTTTTAAGTTACCTACTGTAACTGTTCATTATTCCATATCTAATTATGATATCCAAGTTGTTGATTAAATTTAATGTGTGTTTAGTTATTTACCTTGATCTTGGTTATTCTTTATTGATTCCTGATATCTTTTGATGTACAAAACCCTTATTGAGAATTTGGGATCACCATTATTTTTTTCCATTACCCATGATATGATGGAGATATATATTAATTTTTTTTAAGGATTCTATTTATTTTTTTGTTATGTATTATATTCTATTTTTCCCTAATGTAAAATAGATATCATGCATGTATTTGGTTCCCCAAAACTACTAAATTGGTTTGTCCTTTGGGATTCAACGCATTGTATCTATGCCAATGTAACAAAGAAAACATTAAATCTAGGCTACTATGGTTAGGGATATTACAGACTAGTTATTTAATTCATTTTATTTTATAATTTATGTTTTATATAAGATAAATGGTGAAGCCATAAATTAGTTAATATATATATTAATATTTTTGCATTATTTTTCTAATATCTTTAAAATCGTAGTTGTGCCTATTTGATGTTAAAGTATCAATAAATAATACTTACAAAATCCTTGTAATTATATATTATTTAACAATTATTAGAATCATTAATATTTATCTGATTATATGTGGCATTAATGGTTTATTTTATATATTCAAAAGTTAAAATGATCATTAACATAAGAGAATGTATATTTTTGGATTTATGTTTTATAATTTGAACTTTTGTTCTATGAATTATTATACCATGTCGTAAAATAGACTTTAGAGTTAGGATTTTTGATACATTTTTATTAAATTCATGATGCAGATGTATTTTCATTTATCAATGATCATGATAATGTTTTGATTAATTTATATATATATCTTGTATAACCTATTGAGAATAAATTATCAGATTTTAATTATTTTATTTTTTTAGTGATTCCAATTTAATGTGATGAGTATGTAGTAAAAAAATCATGTTGGGGAAAATGTGATATTCCCTGATTTTAAAGGTATTTTTAAGAGACATGATAATAAATCATGTTGAAATGTTATTTTTGAGTACCCTATTGCTTAATATTATTAGTGATGTCATGATTAATAATGATGTGTTCAGATTATTTTAGAAAATTTTCTAAATGATTTGAATTGGATGTGTATTATCTTGGGAATTATTTGTTAGTAATTATTAAGATGTTTTAGTTTAGTATGTCAATGTGGCTCATGAAAGTGTAGGATGTCAAATTTAACTATAGTAATCTAAAATAATGTTTTATTGGTAATAATATGTCTTGATAATGTTTGTTTTAATCATTTAAAATTGAAATATTGAAATAAATCATGAAAGGATTTAGTTGATAATTAAACACCATTTTTGAATAATGGTGACAAGTGATTTGGTAAGCTGTAAGTATTTTTTATGAAATAAAAGTTGTGATATAGGGAAATTTTATTATTATTTTTTATATCACATACACAAGTCTATTATAAATTATTGAACGAAATAATTTATGAGATATAATATTAATAATTTTTTGTTGTTAGATGATTGTTTCCTTGAATTTTTTTGGATGTTGATGTATTTTTAATGACATGTTTTCATGAGTTTCATTTTTTATTAACATAAAAGATTTAGTTTTATTTAAAAATTAGGTTTGTGGATTTATTTTTTAAAATTATTTTATTAAATGGATATTTGGAAGTAAAAGTATTCACGTAATGAAATTTGTGTGTGAATTATATATTAGTATGTGTTGAAGTTGGTGTGGAGTGAATTATTGTTGTTTTGGAATGATTATTTGTTGTTTTTACCCTAAAATAATTTTGATGTTTTTTTATATAGTGGATGAGGTTTATGGGGGATAAGTATAGGTTGTTTTTGCTGTTTTCTTATGATATAATTGTGTTACGGGTAAAAATATTACCATGAAGTGGTGAATGTGTTACGAGGATGGGTTTCTGTTGAATAGTAGAGGTTTGTTTGAAATATGGGTACATTACTCTATGAGTTGTTTTAATTTTATAATGATTATAATATGATTTATGTTTTTTCTTGAAAGTTTAATGTTATTAATTATATATTATTGATATTCAATTTATTTTATTCCCTTACATTTATTAATCAATTTACTTTTAAAGATTTTTGGGATTAAAGGATTATTTCACTTTATTTTTGAATATTTATTAAAAGGGGTGAAAATTTTAATTTAATTTCTAAAATACAAGGATTGATTGGCTATTGATAATCCTCAATTTTTTTTAGGTCAAGAAAAATGTTCCTAAAATAGAAAATAAATATTTTGGCAATGTGCATACATGCTATTTTCTAAAGTTACAAATTAATATATAAGGTTTCCTAGATGATATATACAGGTTACTTGGTCCTATAAATTCATACTAAATGGTAACTAAGATACACAATGTGATGCATAAATTTACACCACTGAATCCCTGAATACTTATGAGATTTATCTTTACTGCAGAATTGAAAATATTGATATGTAATAGTGACTCTTGAGTCATGAATCTTATATAGAATTATAAAAATAATTTAAAATGATTAATCAGTGTTATATGAACATATGTAATGGGTAATTTCAATGAATGGTCAATATGTAAGAGGAATTTTAGTCCAAGATAAGATAATTAAAGGTATTATATTGTACAAAATCTAAAGAAAGGAATGTCATAGAATGATAAATGTTATCAAAAATATCATGAGTAAATATGGCTATAAAGATAATCATCATGTTATGTGATGAAAGTGCATATATAGGGGACTAGGAGAGGATCTTCAAATCCAAAAAATTAAAAAATTTACAGGTTAAATATAAATCAATACATGGAGGAAAGTATTCAAATATGGAAATTTATAGGAATCCCAATATCTATAAAGTGGTATTAAAATTAAAAGAGTTGAAAATATATAAAAATAAATACTGGAATAAATTAGGGAAAGTAAAATATACTTTTTGGGTGAGAAAATTTATTTAAAGGGGGTTTGGACTAAAATTTTTAGTTATGTTTTTTCAATTGTATTTTTTTTGTCTTTCACTATAGATTATGGTAACCTTTCAAATAGAGGGGTCTCATTTGGTAAATAAGATATGGGGAATTTTAAACCTTTTTAAGGCATGATTCTACACTTTATTGAATAAATTATTCTTATTTAATTAATTTATGTATTCAATGGAAATTATTTATTTTGAATGTGATAATTTTTTGTATTATTCCTATAAAATTTCATTTCTTGGGTTGATAATAATAATTATCCTTCCATTAATTATTTATTATTTATATTGGAGTATGAATGTTTGAGTGGTGAGAATAGTTTTATTATTGATACATGTATGGAAGGTAGCGTATCTAGATTGATCTTTTAAGAGCACCTTCAATGAATTAAGAGTTAATTGATTGATTAGGGGAGATCTCATTATTGAGATATTAATACAATTTTTTGGTATCTTCTCGCACACATTGGAAGGAGGATTAGTAAGAAGTTATCAACGTAGATTTTAAATTAAAATATATTATCTACCCTTAGAAAGAGAGAAGAAACTATGTATCCTTTCATTGGGTAGTTAATAAGTAGGATAATTTTTTTAATACAAGGATATAATTGAATTTTCTTAATCCACCCCTCAAACCAATAATTAATCATTACATTGATAGATTAAACTATTTAAATTTTTATCTAGTTCTCTTGAATACAAATTCAACAGATCACATTTTTACTAATATTGAAAAAATGATTCTTTTCCACTCTTTGAGACTACATTTGGTCCCCACTATGATATATTTTAACCTTATGTTACTAATATATTTTTTACAACCTTGTTGTATTTGAGTAAATAAGTGTGCATTTCTTCTGAGGATGTGGTGAAAAAATACATAACTATTAATTTTCATAGATCAATCTAATATAAGAAATATTTCCCCTATTCATCCAGATATAGAGAGAAGATTACTATATATACTTATGAAGTTGAGAGACTTTAATTCAGAATTTTAAAACATTGAATTTTCATAATCAATTGTAATATATATTTATTAGTATAATTCATCTTATGAAATTATTGAACTAAATACAAGGTAAACATTAAGAGATCTGTATATGCCTCATTTCATAAACCAAAACAACCTTATTGTCAATACTACATTATAATCTAATTCTTAATTGAACACAAGTATTATAAGAATTTTTAAATGATTTATTAACTTATTAGAGAGGATCTCAACATGAGTATCAAGGAATTATCCGTGGTTTTAACAATACTAAATCTAAGAGGAGTAACTAAATAAAAAATCTTATGGAGGACCTTTCTAATTTTTCTAGTAGGAGAAGCCATAAATATTATTTATTGTATATAAATTGGATAAATTAAATACATTTATGAAATTAAAAGGATATTTCTTTAATGGTTCTTTATAAATACAAGGAACAATTCCCTAAGAAGATATATTTATAAAAATTGATTCATGAATCAATGTTCAAGTTATCACCATCAACCAATAGAGGACATACACATTCAAATATTCTTATATCATGGTCTAATTAATAGTTATAGGTTTTTGATGGATGCATCATTGGGACGATGTTTGATTGAAAAGTCACTAGTTGAATCTAGAGGACTGATTGAGAAAATAACACCAAATTCATAACCATTTGGTACAAGTTGTATTGGGATAAGATAAAATCATGAGTTAAGATCTTAGAAAAACCCTTACTTGAATATAAATATCTGAAACTAAAAAAGTTGGTTAGAATGATGGATCTTAAGTAATAAAATGATCAAAAAAATCATTAAGGGAATGTTGTCTATGTTATTCTCCAAATAATTTCACTAATAAATGTATTAAATTATAGGAAACTGAAATTTTGTGAGGAACTCAAACAACGAAGTAAATTTCAGAAACCCATAAAAGGATAGAGAAACACTTATCAATTATAATATGAATTCATAAATCAATAAGCTAAAGTCAAAATATTATTAAAAAACCAATATAATTAACCTATACCATTCAATATACCCATTAAGCTATCATATAATCAACCAACCATCCAATAAACTCCCTCTTAAATTAATAAATCCTTCGAATGGGCCTCAAGAATTTCACAAACACAAGTGTAAATCCAAATATATCTATATTTTTAATAGTTATAAAATTAAAAAAATATTTCATAAATAACACAGGGAGTCTTCTAGAAAAAATAAAAAACCCCTAGAAAACAATCAACTCAACCCATTCCAAATCCCAAAGGTAATGTGAGAATAGTGACAATAAAGAGTGGAAAGGAGACTCACCTTATTCCAAACATTAATTACAAGAAAAACCATCCCAATACTTAAGATGTTTAAAAAAATAATTATAAAAATATTTATAGGTAATGTAAAAATAAATATAAATAATATTAAAAGGAAAAAACAATCCTTTATCATTTCCCTCATGAATGGAAAAAACAATAAAGATTAATGAGGAATAAATTAAAAAATATATCATGAATACTTTTATAATGATAGAAATCAACATACTTAACCTTAAGTACCTTAAAAAAATCCATGGTTTTTGAAATTTATAAAGGAATTAAGAATCTAGAATTGGAGAAATTAAGTCAATAAAGAAGTAATTTTAATGAGGTACCTTTCAACCTTTCTAACCCCATAACTTCATATAAAATTTCAAGATACATAGAAATTTACAATTCCATGAACCATTAGAGAAATTTCATTTTATGAAATTTTATGTGATTTAGAGGATTAAATAAATGTCCTTAAATATTATATTATTAATTAATTCTAGATTTTAGAACTCAAAACATCAAGATTGGTTGTCCAACATTCAAATAGATTCACTAATTTTCTAGCTGGAGTACATGAATATATTTTTGTGTGATTGAAAAAAATTATCTTCATAGCTAATTTCTATGTGTGAAATATGTTAGAATATAGGAAATTAGTTTAGTCAACAATAATTCTAGGTATAAATTTATGATAATATAAAGTATTGTCACAATATCCACAAAGGTAATTTAATAATGTAATTTATAGAAAATAACATTCAAATTAATATACTTAATTCAATGGAATTCCCCTAAGAACCACATTCCATTTTGACACATTCACACTCTAAAGAACCTAATGCATAAGAGGAATCAGGTATGTTACTATAAATTATGATTTTTGGTAACCATTTATGATATGAAAATTACCGGAAAAAACAATTGTGAATTTTTTTTAAAATTCGATGAATTCATATGATGATATAGTAAATTATGGATTCCTTTATGGCATTCATTATTTATTTTATAAGAGGATGTTGGTAGAATTTTTTATGTAAATAATATATTATTATTGAGGTATGTGTAGTTAATCTTATTTCATCTTTAATAAATCCCACATATCTATAATTTAAACCATTTCTTATAGATTTAAAGTATGTGTTTTAGTGGATGATTATAAGATGCTAATAATTATTTCATGAATAAAATTTTATAACAAAAAAATTACTAAATATTTTGAGAAATAATGAAAGGGAAATAGGATAGTGTTTATTGGATATTTATAGTCTTTGTTCTACAATATTCATTCTTATAATTTTTCTATAAAGTGATGATTTTTTTGGAAATATCTACAGGTGACTCAAACCAACTATGATGGAGGTAGTTAAGAAGGATATTCAATAATTGTTAGGTGTTGTGATTACCCCACCCCCATTTCAAAATCATGGTGGGTAATACCCATTCATATAGTACCAAAAAATATAGATTGAGCATTTTATGAATGTAAAAAATGATCTATTTATGGTGAGGGTCCAAAACTATTGGATAGTTTTCAATGAATACCAAAAACTGAATAATGTCCCAATAAATGTCCATTTTACTATACCATTGTTTGAACAAATTATTGAAAGACTCACAATTAAAATCAATTATTTATTTTTAGATGGGTTTATATGTTTAAATTTGGTTCTCATTTCACCCAAGTACCAAAAAATAATAAATTTAATCTATCATTGTAGAAATTATTCTTATAGAAGGATTCCATTTCAATTTTACAATGAACCTGGTAGTTTTAAAATATGCATGGTAATACTTTTCTTTGATTTAATTCAAGGATGACTATATGTATTTATTGATGATTTGACTATGTTTGGAAATTTATTTTGAACAGATCTCGACCAATATGGATAATGTCTTGAAAAACTGTAATGAAAAGACACTCTTTATGAGTTTTGTAAAGTCTTATTTCATGGTTGAGAGGGGAATTTATTTAGGAATGCAATTTCTCAAAATTAGATCAAAACTGATAAATACAAATTTGAATTTATTAATGCATTACCTTACAAAATATTTGTGAAACATTTTTTATCCTTTTTAGACATGTAGTATTTTATATAATATTTATCTTGGATTTTAGAAATATTTGTTTTCAACTATCCATATTAAATTTAAAATATTCAGATATTATTTTTTGTTATCATTTTTGGCTATATTTTGATGATATAAAGTGTAAATTGCCTACACCACAAGTCATATATCCCCTCAATTCCATTTGAGATACCATGTGATGATTTAGACCATGTTGTTGGGGCAGTTTTGTATTAGATTATTCAAAGAAGACATGATGTTATTTTGTATACATCAAGAACATTTTACTCTACTCAAAACCATTGTATGAGTACTAAATTTAAATTTAGAGTAGTTTTTTATTTAGATTTATTAAGATCATATCTACAAAAAACTAAATTTGTTGTTTTATCTATCTATATAGCTCTAAGGTATCTGATAAAGTGGGAAGAAGAAGATAAAAGGATGGTATGATGAATTATATAACAATTACATTTTTTATGTAGAGATATGAGAGATGATATGAGTTGAAAATAATGTGATGCACCACATTAGAAGGCTAACTCAAATAACTAGGGTAGAAATTCCAAACAAAGATCCACTTAATGAATTCATTCTTGGAGTGTTTCTTTATTTGATTGGTGGAGAGGTACCATGGTGTTATGATATGGAATTGTTTTGGTAACATTTTATGTTATATCATATCAGAACCCTTAAAATAAATTTAGATTCAAATATATATAATTTTTTGGGATGATTTATGTATTTAGAAAACAAATAATTTTCCAATAATTTTGATATTTTTTCCTAAAAGTGATGTACAATATATTTTATATTTTCTCAATAAATTATATTTTAGAGTAAAATTTTGAACTTAATGAACATTTATGAAATTATTCCAATATTAAACATAATGTCCCACATTATTTGAAGATTTCTATGATTTTTTTCCAAAAAATTAAACAATTATAACTCACTAGAAAAATTTTAGAAACAAAATAATTTCTTTAAAAAACATATATTTTCTGTGAAATCATTGATCTGTGTGGAATAAATTTTATGAGAAAATTTAAATATTTATTTTTAAAATTTTATTTCTATTTAGATGTGGATAATATTTCAAAATAGGTGGAAGAAAAAGACAATAAAGTTGAATATTCCACTATTGTTGATTATTTTTTGGGTCATAATATCTTGTTCAAATATAGAATCCTAAGAGAAATCATTAGAGACTAAGATAATCACTTTTGAAAATGGAGCATAGAAGCTTTGATGAGGAGGCTTGGAGTGACCCAACAAAAATCAACATCCAATAAACCAGAAACCAATGGACAAGCTTAGGTTTTTAATAGCAATATTAAAGGAATCCTGGAAAAGGATGTCATTGAAATTAATAAAAATTAGTGCTAAGGTTAGAAGGAACATTGCAGGATTACAGAAAATATTACAAAACACCAATTATAATTAGAATATACCATTCAATATATAGGAATGTTTTTCACTTACCTTTAGAGTTTGAACAAAAATCATATCAGATAGTAAAGGTGTAACATTCCACTAGTCTTTACTAATCATTGGTGTATGAACTTCTGGTGTTACATAATTTCAAGAACACCTCTCCATAAACTAAATTCATAGGACTAGTATTGAGTTTATAAGGATTTACTAGGGTGTCAATATACCATCATTCCATAGTATTAAAAAAATAAAAATAACCAATACATGTCAATAATAATAATTAAAGTGTGGATAATAAATAAAGAAGTACCATGATATAAAAAATGGTGGTAGAAACATACTGTCATACATCCCAACTTCTCTCCTACTAGGATGCAAAAATATACAAATAAACAAAGGAAAAGGAAATAAATGCTATCTTATACCACCATTTATTATCCCAGACTCATACATGTCTCCAAATCCCAATCAAGTTGCTCCTTCCCAATCAGGAAACACTGGGACTATGTCAAACTTAAACCTATGATAAATGAGGTATGTTCATGCCCCAAAGTGCAAAGGACAACAAAGAAGAGTGTGGGTAATAAAAAGTATGAAAACACCAAAATATTCTATAACAAAACAAGTCTAGTAGTGTATATATATTTTATATCACTAGAATAATAAAACAAACATAGAATATTAATAAAATAATCATCGGTGATCCTTGGTTTTTAATGTGACACCCAAGATCGACCATACCTATTTTGACTAGTGCTTAATGTATCTAATCAATATATAATTGTATGGAACCTAGAATTTTAAAATCCCCTTTCTAGGAAACATTAATAACATTATTTAGAACCCAAGGTGCAAATACGTCTCTCTAAGAAACAAGTAACAAGTCATCTAGAACCCAGAGGCAGAATGTTCCTATTGGGAAGAATATATCAAATCTTCTAAAACCAAAAGAAAGTATCTAAACTCTAGAAAAAACATTTAGATCATCCAGAACATATGGTATGTTTTTACCTACTATAAAAAACAAGAATAATATTCAAAACCAAGGATTATATTATCTCTATTAAGAAACACAAGTAGATCATTTGAAACTTAGGGGGAAATTACCCCTATTGAGAAACACATACAAGATCACATCACATGATGAGGGAACACTCTCTCACAATAAACATCATATTAAACCACATGTGTTGAACACATTTTTAAACCTATCATATGTCTTTTAGGATATTATATAACACTCTAGATGATCACTATTGATCCGAAACTTTTATGGTGAAATCAACTACTAACAATACATGCCTCCCTAAACTGCCCCTCTCCAGTATCGGTGAACCCACTAGGTGTCCCATTCATTATATCATATTCTGGATACCCTATATGGGATCCTTTTTATGATTCTCATATCATTGTACTAGACCATATATTAGAATAAAAAATAACCCTCATCTTTATTGTAATCATATCCTGACCTCACTGGACTCATAAGAAATCTCCTACCTATTCCAAACAAAATATATGACATAAGTCTTATCTCACTTATATGATTTATATAGTTTGTTCCTCCAGATCCCTCCCTCCCCATAATCTTAACTTGGATATGCTTATCTTGTTACTCACATATCTATGGGTCCATCATGGAATCGTTAATTCAGACATCAATATTGTGATAAAGGGTCCACCATGACCCTTGGAATATCTGTTATGTCTATAGTTAGTAATCAAAAATTCATTTTAAATATTACCTTGATCACCCATGTGCAATGAGACTATATATCACATTCTAAAAAAATGAGTAAAATTTTTGGGATATATTTAGGGAATACCTTCCACATACAGAGTTATCACCCTCATCGGGCTCTGATCATCCTTATAATATATATAGCATCTCTTGATAAGCTATCTCAATCCATAAAATCCATTTCTATTCATTTTTAAAAAAATAAATCAATTAATTATACAATTCAATTTAAATAGGTTTAATTTCTTAAAAAATAACTTAATGGTATAACAATATTGAACACATGAATAACCCCACCCAAAAGGTCCATGAAATACTCTTGACACTAATTTTGGAAAAATACATATCAAATTCCACCAATTAAATCTAAAAAATCATTAAATTTTTGAAGAGATCCTAAATAATTTCACCAAGAAACATATTATAACACCTAGACTCAAATCACGGGGTCCAAGTCGATGTGCCACATAATTTCATACATTCCTCCGCATATATAAGAGGTTTTATACTAAAAGTGTGGATCTAAATTAATATGTGGAGAATATACACTTGGTAATCATATCCATCATGGAAAATCGTGACATAAATATAATCCAATTAAGACAAACAATAGAAGACAATATGTATAAATATTATAAAAAAATATCATGTGAATCCATTAAAGTGTAATCTAATGGACCCCAAATGTTGTAGGTCAACAAATATGATAGTAAAACTAGAAAATAACCTAAATTAAACTATTCTTAAAACCATCTAGAATATTTATTAGTATCACATCCACCATTGAAAACCAATATTCTCATCAAATTACTATAGGTCCCTTTCCATTCTTTGAATACCTAATCATGAAATTTGCACTAAGATTCCCATAAAGGGTGTGGGAATAAACCCTATAGGATATCAGTAATGTTTCAAAAATATAAGTAAATATGTATATATACATGTATGGAATAATAGAAGGGTAAATTTACAGATAGTAATATAACGAATTATGTCTCATGTAATCATACACAAGAAAAACTATGAAAAACTCAGTTCATACCTACTTTAGCACTATATTGGATGTATATCATATATTGTGAATGCACAATATAGAACATACTAACTAACTCTATCCACATTTAATGAAAATGAAACTAAAACCTCTAAGGAACAACTTCATGACCTCATTTAAGGGAAAGTCTCAACCATGACTCATAGTTACTTACTCACTTGTTACAATATGCATGCTTTTCATACCCAGGAGGTGGAATCTCAATCATACACAAGGATGTTCACCTTAGTTATATCACACCAATATATCTGGTAAATCCTCCAATGGTGTGTGGAGTTAAAATGGTATATTACAAGATAATTTTATAACCATCCTATGTAGAGTAATCATCAAGGAGGCATGTCATACATGTTCCCACTCTTAGGAGTTGGCCAATTCTTTTAGGGCAACCCGTGAACCTGAACATGGAAAGATATATTCCACCAGCTATGCATTAAACCAAAAAGAATGTATAAAAAAATAATTAAAAATATATCAACACATTCTATGAAATTTTATACAAGTAATAAATGAAAAAAATAAGGGAAACAAAATCCATAACCAAGAAGAGGTCTCATGTGTCTCCCTATGCACATCAAATGTTCCTATCATGCAAGGATATATACATTAGGAATATTTATATAAATAACCTTAAATAAAATTCATATAATGTACCAATATGTTATATACTTCTTAACTTTAGAGTGATAAATCCAATTACTAACATCTTCTGAGGAATGATACGTAGATTACGCCCGCACACCAATGCTCAATAGAAATGACCCAAAAAAGCATCATAGAATATATAGATTTAGAATTTTAGGAAGAGGAAAATATAAGAGATTAAATCCACATCAACATACCTCAAGGGATTCACCATTAACAATGGATCTCTAATCGATCAAAAAGAGGACACCAATTCTCATGGTCAACTACCCATCTTTTAATCAAGAATAAAATATCCATTAGATATAGGTGGAGATCCATATATCTAGATAATATATATTATATCTATGATCATATCCAAAAAAATAGGGACAAATGTTCCTATAAGGGATGAATCTAACCTTTAATGACGCCTCAAATGGATATAGAGTTCAAACATCCAAAAGGAGAGGAAGGGGAATCCAAGAGCACCAATGTGACATCTCCAGGTGGTTCTATTCACATTAGGGTTGAATTTGTGGAGTATTATAATAATAATAAAATAAATGTAAAAATAAGTAAAAAGAATTCAGGAAGCTCAAATTTGGGAACCACCCACATGCAGGTGGGATTTGTATTTCTATAGGTCCCACTATCAGCACCATCGACAAGATAGTGGCCTTATTTCATCCACTATGCATCCCACTTAATCCTATAATCTATCTAAAACAAATAAAAGTCCATTTTACAACTAATATAAACCTCTATGGAAGGAAAAAAATAAAATTATAAATTAGAACTATTAGTGGTTAAGTGGTGTGGAGTCCCACAAGAGACTCTATATATTTTTTCAACTTTTTAATTCATTATAAATAGACACCAAGGCCTCCCTTAGAGAGGTATCTTGGGTAACAATCACCACTCTTGTACTTTTACATGGTATTAGAGAGTGTCTAATCCCCAAATCATACTCTTGTATCTCATCTCCTCCTAGGTTTTTTTTCGAGAGATTCCCTCCACTAGGGGACAAAGATCCCAAAGGAAATCACTTTTCACCAGCCACCCCCAACCCTAAGTTAGGCTATTCTCTTGTATGACACCCTATCTATGAAACACCACTCCCGCCAATGAACCCTTATCCATCACCGCACCTCATCTCCCCTATGTTGATGCAGATCGCCTCCGCCCCATCCTCCACTATAGCCACCAGAAACTCCCACCCATGGAAAATCTTTACAATGACTCTATTCTAATCACCCCTTCTAGCCTATGTAACCCCTGATGCTAGAAAAAAATTTCAGTTTGCCAACCCCCTCTGTGTCGTGAATCCCTCATCTTTCGTCTGACCACCATTCTTCTATCGGCCAAAGCATTTCCACATTGATCAAAATGTTTCTGGGTAAACAAAAGTCCATCAAGGCTTGAGATTTGATGGAGGGTATTGAGGACTCAATCAATCTCAATTTGATTAATTTGAAGATTCTCTTTCTCAGAGGTAGAAAACCAGATTCTAGGTTCTTCTTGCACCCCTTCAAAATCACTGATGAATCCCTGGTCACTTTGATAGGTGGTCAATTCCTCATTCTCAGTTCCTGATGATCGTCCCACTACAAAGCTCCAATAACACTGACGCGACCTCCAATTTTTAAAACCACCTTCACCCGAACATTATTACTTTCAAGATTCTCAAAATACAAGGGCTTTGATTTTGAGAAATTTTCTAAGAAAAAACCTATGATTGACATGATTAGGGGAATGAACTTCCATATATGAGAACGTATGTACCCTGATATAGTGGACTCTTTAATATTTGGTCAATATTATTTGTTTACTATGTTACTTTTATTCACGCCTACTGAAAAATGGACTCTTTTACTCTATTATTTTCTCCTCTACTCCCTATTGTAGAACTTTAACATCAATTAAAATTTATGGTCCTAAAATATGGACACCGTTTCACCTATGAAATTTGGGTCCACAAAGATATGCACTATATCACCTGGCCTTTTGGGTCCGCTAGTTGGGCATCATTTCACCAGGCCATTTTGAGGTTGTTTGTTGGCTTCCATTTCATCTTGCAACTCAAATCAATGGTCATCCTCAATAAGGGAGAATATGATTTCTATGATGGTTATCTTTCCATTAGAATCCATGGGAATGAGCACAACAGGCAGAGAACATCTAGTGGAAAGTGCATTATTGAGGGGGAGTATCCATGGCAGTTTATTATTTATTATCTTATTTCTTGTTGTGTCATCAAGATGGATATTTCCAGCTTTAGGGGGAGTGTTATTATTGTTTTTTATTGCATTGTTTTCTTTGATATTTTTTTAATTATGTGTCTCATCTAGGTACACCTAGCTTGAGGGCGAGTGTAGAAGTTATGTTGTGTTGACTCCCACATAAAACTCTAAGTATTTTTTTCAACTTTTTTATTCATTATAAATAGACACCAAGTCCTCCCTTAGAGAGGTATCTTGGGTATCATCCATGACTCATATAATTTCATGATATCTTATAAAAAAAATTCCTTGAAAATCCATATATGTTGAAATTACCCGCCTATAACTACTTCTCATCCCCAATAAGTTCCTCTTATGGACTTCATCGAACAACTAAAGATATTTCATCTAAACATCAGATTCACAATCCCAAGTATCATCTTAAATACATTCATGCTATCAAATGACATAAAAAAGTAAAACCATATTCCCTCATAACACATTATTTTACTAGTATATCATTCACATCAGTAAATCCACACACCATGTTTTATGATCCATCTCAATGTAAATATAGTTGATCACATATGCAGGATCAAGAGTATACTTCTGAAGAAAAGAGAGATTAAAAAAATCATGCATACCTCAGTTCATAGGGGGAATATCCAAGTAATGGGAATATATACTTAAAAACAGAGTAATCTTGAATAGTCTATTTAATATTGATGATAACTTCCCTTTATTAAATAAATGTTGATTCCCAAGTCGAGGAGTCACCAAAAAGAAAACTTGGTTTCCCACTGCAAACTCTAGGGGTCACCTCCTCCTATCAGAATAATAAATCTTCCTGTTATGAGTATTGAATAACAAATTTTGGATTATCTTTACTCTCTCAGAGGTCTCCTATACTATGATCATCCCCAAAAAATATATCTCACAAGTCTCATGCCAACATATAGGTGAGCGACATAGCTAACTATAAAGATTTTGAAAGGGTGAAAATTTAATTAAATCCTTAACTATTTTGGTGAAATAAAATTTTACAAAGGCACTGTAATCATCCATTGTTCCACTAAAATACTAAATTCATTGCCACAACTTGTACTCTAATATCTAAATCATCCTATATTTCTATATTTCAGTATTTGGGTTGTTGAGTCAATAAGGTTTTCCTTATGACTTTTCCATTCCTTCTTTCAAGGGGGAGATTGTTGAGTCATTAAGCTTTCCTTATGACTTCACGATTTCTTCTTATTTTTAAAATCACAAACACCTTATATCAAGGAAAATATTGTTTTACCTTGTTTTAATTCTATAAAGAAAAATTTCCTTCCCCAAGGAAACATACCTTACCTCGTTTTCAATGTTCATATCAGTTTTTTTCTAAGTGTATAATTCAGATTGAAACCAAAACCTCAGAATCATATAATATATAGATATGAAAAAGTTTGTTTAAGACTCTGAATTATGGTTACAGACTCTCATAAAGTTCAAATCCAAATTCTGGTTACGAACTCTCATGAAGTTCAACTCCGAATTCTGGATATGAACTCTCATTATGTTCAACTCCAAATTCTAGATATGAACTCTCAGGAAGTTCAAATCCGAATTCTGCATAAAAACGTTATGAAGTTCAAGTCCGAATTCTGGATACAAAAATTCATAAAGTTTGACTTGAATTCTGATTACGAACTTATGTAAATTTTGACTATGAATTATGATTATGAATTCTGGATACAAACTCTTCTGTGTTCTGACTCCGAATTCTGATTACGAATTCTGGTTACGAACTTCTCTAAGTTCTGAATCCGAGTTCTCTGAATAAAGACTCCAAACTCTTATGAGTTATGACTCCAAATTCTCATGAACTTTGACTCTAAACTATGTAAGTTCAGGTTCTGAATTCTTGTGAATCCAAACTCTGAATTTCCTTGAAATTCAGACTATGTAATTCTACATAATTCAGGTTCCGAATTCCTACAAAACATAATCCGAATATCCTTGTATTGTAGACTCCAAATTTAATTTTGGTTAGACCTCGAACTTTAAATTTTACTAAAATTCCGAATATAAAATTTTGGTTATTCTTACACTTTTTGAGTTATAAAATGATGTTGTGCTTTTAGTTAGTCACTAACCGTTGTTTGAGTGACACATGTACAGGTCCCTCCAAAATTATAGGAAAAATAATGCCATTGGAGAAAGGAGTCGACCGTTTGAGCCATGCTTATAAATAGGAGCTCATTTGAAAGAGCTCGAATCTTTTGAACACTGAACTTTGACAACTGTGCTTACATTATGTTGAAGTGATTTCTAGAGAGAGTGGCTCTTATAAACTCTCAAGCTTCATGCAGAATGTTTGAACGACTTGTTCAAACTTTTCTTCGTGTATATTTGCTTAGTGTAAAGGTTCGATTTCCTTGAAATCAGAGACTTCAGGTTGTTAATTCAGAGGTGACAATTTCCATACAAATCGAGGACTTGAGGGGATAACAAGACAGATATAGGTCTTCGGATTGAGGGCTTACCTAGGTTTGGGTAAGACATAATTTCTTGAAAATATAAATCAAGGGACCTCTTATCTAGGGTTGTTGGATACCCTCCTATTTGGGTTAAAAGAGTTATTACTTTTTACTTGTAATATTTTTTTCCGCAGTGTATTTTAGTTGTTGAGGAAAGTATAACTTTCATATACTTCCTTAAACTTGTACTCTGATTTTATAGGATTCTATACACTTTCAGGTAGAATCTTAGTTGGTGTAAACATTTGTTAAGTTTTATTTCCGGAATCATTTTTTCAGAATCAAGCAAGATAATAGAACTTAGAGGTGTTGTGAATTTTTATTACGCAAAATTTCCTCAGGGATTTTTTAAAATATAAAATCCCCCCCCCCTTGTATTTGAGAATATAATGTTTATATATTCAATCCTACATTTGGTATTATAGAGTACATCATACTAAGACATACCATATAACAATTGGTATCAGAGGAGGTTACCTCTAAATTAATCTCACGATTAGATTTAGATGGGAATTCTCGAAATTTCATTTTCCGGATTCAAACTTTTTTAGAATCTGTTCTTTGTATTCATATATTCAGATTCATACTTTGGTTCATATTTTTAGAATTCAATATCTAGTTCCTTTATTGGGATATTTTTTCTTGTTTACAAACTCTTACTACTAACATGTTTGTGTGCCAATGATTTTATTAAGGATGAAAGGTTTAAATGTTGGTTCTATTAATAATCTAAATCCTACCAGACCTCCTGTTTTCGATGGAAATTATTATGAGTACTGGAGAGATAGGATGAAGACTCTAATTATCAATACTAGAGTTTATATCTATCTAATGATGAATGGGGATTATAAGATTCCGGATAAGGAATTGAGAACCTTTAGGAATTAGGATAAATCACAATATTAAACAAACTTCAGAGTCAGAAATACTTTGTTATGTTCAATGACTAGGAACATCTATGGCCAAATATCATCATATGAAGCTGCAAATAGTATCTGAAAGAAAATTGAAGTTGCCCATTTTGGTACATATAAATTCATAGAGACTGGAAGATCTATGTTGAGAGGTGAATACCATGGCTTTAACATTCTTTATGGAGAACCTATAAGAAAAGTACAAAAAATGTTTATGACTATCATGAATAGTTTACAATCTCTGGGAGAAAATTTTTTTGATGATGAGGATATGGTTGAAAAAATCATAGATATCATACCAAATTAATGGGATTCCAAGAGAGCAGCTATTGATGAGAATATGAAAGTCACTCAGATTTCCTTAGATGAGTTGTTTGGATCTCTTATTCAGCATGAAACCAGAATGAAGAGAGATGCTGAAAATTTTAAGAAGAAGAACGGGAATGGAGGAGTTGCTTTTAAAACCACTTCTAAACATATGAAATCCAAGACCCCAGAAAGAGTAACTAGATCAAAGACAAAGAAAGTCATTATTCAGTCAGAATCTAGTGACACCGAAAAGTCAGAGAATGAATTAGCTAATATTGCTCAGAGAATGAACAAGATTGTATCTCAAAAGAATAATAAGAATAAGTATAAGAATAAAAACTACAGAGATAGGAAAGACGGAGAAGTTATGTGTTATTAATTTAGAAGAATTGGTCATATCATACCTAATTTTCCTTTGTTGAAAAAGAAGGAAAGGAAGAAAAGGAATTCCGAAAGGAACAAGAAGAAATTCTATCGATCAAAGCGAATGAAAAGATTTAAAGATACTGATAATTGGAGTGTTATATGTGGATAATCTTTAGAAAGTGAATCTTCTAAATATGATTCATCAGCACATAATAATATAGGATTCATTCCCACTACTTCTTTCCCTAATACATGTCTTATGGCCAAGGTACGCTCTGTCGAGGCCTTAACAAATTTATCTCTTGATAAGAATTAATATTCCGAAAATAGTACTTCTAATGAAGATACTTAATCCTTAGAAAATGAAGAAATACCTTCATATTAAGAAGTTTCTTGATTTTCCAAGTTACTTGACGCAAAAAAAATTGTAAAATTTCTAACAAATTAGACAGGGAAAATACTAGGGAAGAAATTATTACAAAATAGATTTCAGATCTTTCTAAAGATCTTAGAAATACAGATGAGCTTTTAGAAAAACATTCTAAATACCTTGGGAAAGAAAATTCTGTTAAGGAATAACTTTCTATAGATCTCAAGAATGCTATTTTAAAGATAAAAGATTTTGAGGAAAAATCTAACTCTAAGGAAATTATTCCTGGGGATAGGAATTTAGTAATCAGTCTAAAATATGAAATATTTTCTCTTAAGAAGCTTCTTTCATACTTTACCTTTGGGAAGGAAAATTTTCACATGATGTACTCTCAAATTAAACCTCAAGGAAACACTACTAGAGTAGGTTATACTCACCAAAAACCAATTTTCAAAAATAACAATTTTGTTCCCTCTAAAGCCCCTTTTTGCACTAAATGTCAAAGTGGTGGGCATTGGAAGAAAACTTTCTCCTTGAATAATGTTCAATATCTTGGGTTTCATATAGATTATTTTTCTAATCAAATGTGGATACCCAAATTTTTTTGTCTAACAATTCCGGATCCAAGAAATTTTGGATTCTGAAAATCTAACTTTCTTTTTTTTCAGGAAAATAGAGAAGGTACCAATAGCAATACATGGTACATGGATAGTGGATGTTCCGGGCATATTAATGGTAACAAAAACTATTTTGAAAATATTATCAAGACGAAATGAGGAAAAGTAACTTTCGGAGATAATACTCAGGGAGAAATTATTGGTATAGGTAACATTGTTCTTCTTAGAAAAACTTTGATTTCAAATGTTTTATTTGTTAAGGGTCTTAAGAATGACCTCATTAGAAAAAGCTAATTATGTGATGAAGGCTACCTTGTGAATTTTAGGAATGACATGTGCTTAGTACACAATTCCAAGGAAGAGTTTATTCTTTCTTCCCATAGGTTAGAGAATGTTTACACACTAAAAAAAGAAGAACGTAGAAGCCAAGATTTACCTTGCCATAGTGAAATGGAAGATCATTATTGGTTATGGCATAGAAGGTTAGGACACTGTAACCTTAAGAACTTATGAAAACTTTCTAAGAAGAGAGTAGTTAAGGATCTACTGGAGCTTAGATTTGATTCATCAAAAGTTTTTGATCCTTATCAGTATAACATGAAATATAAATCAAGTTTTAAATCAGTCGGAGAAGTCTCAACTACTGATGCATTACAGTTAGTTCATATGGATCTTTTTGGTCCTTCACAAACTGGAAGCATTGGGGTAAAGTATTACGTATTTGTCTTGGTTGATGATTACACTAGATTTACGTCAGTCTATTTTCTAGCAAAGAAGCCTGAAGCCTTCTCTTATTTCAAAAGTTTTAGGGCCCAAGACAAAAATGAGAAAAACCTTCCATTGATAACTATTCATAGTGATCATGGAGGAGAATTTCAAAATTCTGATTTTGAAACTTTTTGTAGAAGAAAAGGCATCACTCACAACTTCTCAGCACCCAGAACACCTCAACCAAATGGTGTTGTTGAAAGAAGAAATATAATTATTCAAGAGATAACTAGAACCATGTTGAGTGAGTATTCTGTAGACAAACATTTTTGGGATGAAGTTGTAAGTACTGCCTGTTGTACTATAAATCGTGTTTTGATTAGACCTTTTTTTAATAAAACTCATTATGAGTTATAGAATGGTAGAAAACCTAGACTTTTCTACTTTAAGGTTTTTGGTTGCAAGGTATTAATTATGAATACTAAAGATAATGTACATAAATTCGCACCAAAAAATGATGAAGGAATTTTCTTAGGCTACTCCACATCTTCTAAGGCATATAGAGTTTTTAATAAAAACAGTTGTACTGTTGAAGAAACATTGCATGTAAAATTTGATGAAACCGATCCTTTTGTTTTTAAAAAACCCTATCCTACATCCTCATATGTGATTTCAAAAACTGATTATGAACCTTTGATAGAATATCCTTTTGATAAGAAAAATGCTCAAGAAGATACTTCTGAAACATTTACCCCAAAATATTTCCTACCCTATGTTGATGAACAGGTTTTACAAAAACCAAATTTGTCGTTTCTAAAGAATCATCCCAGTGATAACATTATTGGTGATGTGAATCAACCTATAAGGACTAGAAGTTCCTTATGAAATGAAGTAGAACATCTAGCATTCCTTTTCCAATTAGAGAAAAAAAATAATTGATGAAGCTTTAAGTGATGATGATTGGATTAAAGCCATGTAAGATGAACTAAATGAATTCAAAAGGAATAAATTCTGGACCTTGGTTGAAAGACCTAAGGAAACTTCTATTATTGGAGTAAAATTGGTCTTCAGAAATAAGTGTGATGAAAATGGAATCATTGTAAGAAATAATGCTAGATTAGTTTCTAAAGGATATAATCAATAAGAATGAATAGTCTATGAAGAAACCTATGCTCCAGTAGCTAGACTTGAATCTATTCGTATTTTACTTGCCTATGCAGCATTATTCAATTTCAAACATTTTTAAATGGTTGTGAAATGTGCTTTTATTAATGGTTATGTTCAAGAAGAAGATTTTGTTGAACAACCTCCTGGATTTGAAGATACAAAACATCCTGATTGTGTTTTTAGACTTACCAAAGCTTTGTATTGCCTTAAACAAACCCCTCGAGATTAGTATGATAGACTTATAGGATTTTTGCTTCAAAATAACTATGTTAAGGGAAATTCATATCCAAAACATTTTATAAATAAAGATAAGAAAAATGTTTTCATTGTTTAAATTTATGTTGATTAAATTATATTTGGTTCAACTATGCACTCTTTAACTGATTCTTTGCGGATCTAATGAAATATGAGTTTGAAATGAGTATGATGGGTGAGTTAACATTTTTACTTGGTTTTCAAATCTCTCAAAAACCAGAAGGAATCTATATATCCCAAAAAAGGTATATTAAATATCTTCTTAAAAAGTATGGATATAAAAACACTAAGAGTATAAGTACTCCCATTGGTCCCTCAAATACACTTGATCTTGATGATGCTGGGAAACCATTAGATCAAAAATCTTTTAAAGGTATGATAGGAAGTCTACTTTAATTGATAGCTAGTCCTCCAGACATAATGTTTTTTTGTATGCTTATGTGCATGATATCAATCCAATCCTAAGGAATCTCATTTAAAGGAAGTGAAGAGAATTTTTCGCTACATAAAGGCAACCATGGATTTAGGACTCTTTTATACTTCTGCAAATGATTTTGTTTTAAAAAGTTTTTTAGATGCTGACATTGGTGGATATAGAATGGATAGAAAGAGTACATCCCGAACTTTTCATTCCTTATTAGATTCATTAGTTTTTTGGTCATGCAAAAAGCAACACTCAGTATCCCTTTCCACTGCTGAAGCTGAATATGTAGCAACTATAAGTGGATGTGCTCAAGTGTTGTGGATGAAAAACACACTCATAGACTATGGTATGAGTTTTACCAAAACAGAATTTTTTGTGATAATAAAAGTTCCATTTACCTTAGTAAAAACCCAACACATCACTCTTGTGCAAATCACATAGATATTAGGCATCCCTTTCTTATGGATCACACACAAAAAGGAGTTATCATTCTTCAATTTATCGGAATGTAAGATCAACTTACTGATATTTTCACAAAATCTTTACCCTCCGGTAGATTTGAATACATTAAATAGAAGTTAGGAATGATAACCATAAATTAATCCTCCTTATTAACTTCCCATTGAACCAATATCCTTACAGTAATAAACTCCTTTTCATAGGGGGAGTACATTTCATTGTAAGTCTTTCGTATTTTTTTTGTAATGATGTTTTTCATATTTTTTGTAATGAAGTTTTTCATATTTTTTGTAATGAAGTATTTTATATTTTTCATAAAGAAGTTTTTCAAGTTTTTCGAATTATATTTTTTCAAGTTTTTTTCGTAATGAAAATCCTCGGATCTGAAGTTTTTGTAATGAAAATTCCTTGACCTGATTTTTTCGTAATGGAAATCTTCGGACCTGATGTTTTCGTAATGAAAATCTTTGGACCTGAAATTTTCGTACTAAAAATATTCGGACCTGAAATTTCCATAATATAAACTCTCAGATTTGAAAATTTTCATAGTGATGTTTTTTTCGTATTCAACTTTTTTTGGAATCAAAAGTTCTTCAAGAATAATATTCCCCAGAATGAATAATCTTCCTAGAAATCCTAAAGGTATGATTCTTTCTTAATATTTTCGTAATTACCTTTTACTTGTAGTTTGTTTCTTTTGTTTTCAAAATTTCTCAGATTTTAGTTTCCTTAAAACCGAATGTCTTCCTTTTAAAACCTCAAAAGATTGGATTAAACAATAATTTTCTTTATGGCTATCTTTTCAACCATCATATCAGATCAGAATAATTCTCATCCATTGGATTCAAATGGGAAGTTCAACCGTCGCTTCAATGCCTATATAAAGGGGACTCCCAATGGTTTTCCCACATCGGTTTTCAATGCTTTTGTATCTCAAAGCTCTTCCCCTCTACAAAAGTTCGTTCCGAATTCTTCAGAAGTGCTCAAGTCTAAATGTCTGCAGAAGTTCCCTCTCAAGATATGTCTACTATCAAGCCAATTTCGGAGTGGAAAATGTATAGGGAGAGGTTAGTTCATCCGAAATTCTTCAATAAGTATGACTCTATTATCTCCAAGAACATCAAGATCAACAGATGGGAAAGTATAGCTATTTCAAAGATAGGAGCTCAGGATGTGGTCTATCTGGATTTTCATATAGTATTTTATGAATCGGTTTACTTCTTTAAGGAAGAAGGTAGAGAAACATTCTCCTTCAAGAGTTATGGTAAGACATATAAACTCTCTTACACCAAGACCGTGATCTTGGTGGGGATGTCATATGATGGAGGAGCCTAATTTTTCTCTCACAAACTATCGTATGTTCAAGGAAGCTTCATCAAGGTGAAGGCTATGGAATGCCTTGGTCTTACTGATGTAAAGACATCAAAGATTTCTCATCTATCTACCAACAATCGGATTCTACAATTATTGGTTCAAGGTATCATCGTACCGAGAAAGGGTGACAAGGACACCCTGAAGAAAAGTGATATGTATATATTAGATTTTTTGGTAAATCTAAATAAGGTCAACTTCATGAGGCACATTATCATTACAATTGAGAATGTCAAAAATGGGAATCTGAGAGCTCAGATTATTATGTTTCTTGCCTTAATTTCCAAGCTGATAGTTTGGTACCGAGATTCTTTCCAGATCCCCTACAGTTCTAAGACGAGGAATTGTTAGGTGATGTTTATCAGTGATGACACCCTTAAGAGAATGAAGGTTGGTTTCTCCAAGGAGACAGAATAATTTCTTGATCTTCCAGAGAATGAGGCAGAAGCCATTATGAAGATTGTTGAATAGTATGAACCATTATAGAAAGCTAGAAAGAAAATAAATTTAGAGGAAGTGCAATTAGAAGACAAAAACCCTAAGTCTAAACAAGTCCAATCCGCACATCCTAATCCCAAAAAAAATGCCTACCCAGATGAGGTAGTAGAAAAATGGAGGGAGGATAAGAAAAATATAAAATAAGGGGAGCCAAAAATTTGGTTTGGAACCTGTAGAGGCGAAAGCATTGAAAGAAAAGGCTGCTGAAGAGCATGAGAAGCAGGCCATGGAAAAGAAGCTAGAGAAAAAGATGTTTGAGTCTTAAGTTTTTCAATCCCTTATAAAGGATACTGAGATAGTATCCGAAAAAATTCCGATACCGAAATATTTCCTTGTAAACCATTACCTGAGACACCGGGAAAGGACTTTATGTCTCCACAGAAAGAAAAAGAGAAAGAAGTTGACAAAGAAGCTGTGGAAGAAGTTCGAGAATGTCAAAGCTCTGAAGATATATCAGATCATATAAAGAAAGTAGAAGAATTTCATGAGAAGGAAAGTGCTTCCAAGAAATTTCCAATCTGGACTTCACAAGTCGGATCCTTAAAACATGCTACTCCTGGAGATGATGATAAGGGTGAAGAAGAGGAAGTGAATAAGATGTCAAATGAAGAGAGTCATAATCACAAGTTCGTTCTTCCGGAAGATGTTGAGGTTGCTGCTGAGAAAGAAAATTTTGATGAAGATAAGATTGTCCAATTATCCGTAAGTGAGCATGAATCTCCTGATGAAGAAGCTATTCCAAAAATCAGTAAGGGTAATCAAGTGGTTATTAACACCCCAACAAAGGATATTTTGAGGAAGAAAGAAGCAGGAGGAACCTCTAATAGGAAGCTGGTAGAGTTATAGGAAGAACTAACTCCAAGTAAACTGTCTGATTCAGATTCATCTTCTTTAGGACATGATTTTGTTGTTCAATCCCTGAAGAAGCTGGTGGATACCATTCCAATATTTCCAGCAATTGATTCTAGATGCCAGATGCTTCAGAATATCATGAATCAAAAGGTAGACTTTATATCCATGGTGATGTATAAATGTGTTAAGATTGAGGCTGATCACAAAAATTTCCTAATGAACTATGAAGCTCACATAAAATCTTGCAAGAAGATGACCATATTGTCTAATAAAATCATTGATGATTTTGAAGAACTTGATCAATTTCAAAAAGATTTCAAGGAAGCCTTTGGTACCGAAGACACCAAAATAAAAAATCATACAGACAGATTTCAGGAAAATCTAAATCTCGAATAAAATTCATGGATTCAAGATGTCAAAGATCTAAATGGGAATCTATGTTATATTGTTCAAATTTGGAAAACAGAAAAGGATCTTTGGATTGAGATCCATGAAAATCTAGTGAAGCAAGAAGAATTGCTTAAGGGTCAGGAAGATAGGATCAAAGCATTAGAAAAGCAAGCAGAGGAGGATCACAAAGAGCTAAAAAATCTAAAGACCATTGTGAAGAAGCTAATTACCAAGGAAAGTTGATCAAAATAAATCCCACTCCGATCTTTTGATGTATCTATTTTTCCTTGTACTAATTCTTCCAATCGTAATGAAATTATGGTTGCTTGTTTTGTTTGCATGTATATACTAATATTTTAGGTACTATATTTTTTTTCCTTTCCCTCAAAATCTTTTTGAAAATCACAAAGTGGGAGAAAGAAAAATAATTTTAAAGTGTATAAAGAAAAAGATTTCTATGTAAAGAAGAACTATCCCTAAGTAAGGGGGCGTTTATCTAAGGGGGTGTTCTCATTACAATGATTTCTACATTCAAATGAAAATTCTCATTCTGGAAATCTAAAATATGATCCTTAGTGTTCCAAAACCTGAGGGGGAGTTATTTGTATTCACCATTTTTCATATGTAAAGGGAGATATGTTTTATTTTCAAAGTCTAGATTTTTTTTGCTAAGACCTTATATTCATTTTCGTAAGGATGCTAGTTCTTTCCAAAAGGGGGAGATTTTTGAGTCAATAAGGCTTTCCTTATGACTTTTACATTACTTCTTTCAAGGGAGAGATTGTTGAGTCATTAAGATTTCCTTATGAGTTCACGATTTATTCTTTTTTTGAAAATCACAAACACCTTATCTCAAGGAAAATCTTGTTTTACCTTGTTTTACTTCTATAAGGAAAAATTCCCTTCCCCAAGGAAACATACCTTACCTTGTTTTAATTTTTCATATCATTTATTTTCTAAGTGTAAAATTCAGATTGAAACCAAAGCCTCCGAATCATATAATACTTAGATATGAATCATTCTTTTTAAGACTCTGAATTCTGGTTACGAACTCTCATAAAGTTCAACTATGAATTCTGGTTACAAACTCACATGAAGTTCAACTCCGAATTATGGATACGAACTCTCATGAAGTTGAACTCTGAATTCTGGATACGAACTCTCATGAAGTCCAACTTTGAATTCTGGATACGAACATTATGAAGTTCATGTCCAAATTCTGGATACGAACATTCATGAATTTCAACTCCGAATTCTGATTACAAACTTATGTAATGTTCTACTATGAATTCTGATTACAAATTCTGGATACAAACTCTTTTGAGTTCTGACTCCGAATTCTAATTACGAATTATGGTTATGAACTTCTCTAAGTTCTGACTCTGAGTTCTCTGAATACATACTCCGAACTCTTATGGTTTCAGGCTCTTAATTCTCATGCACTCTGACTCTGAACTTTGTAAGTTCAGGTTCCGAATTCTTGTGAATCCAGACTCCAAATTTCCTTAAAATTCATACTCCAGAATTCTAGAGAATTCAGGTTCCGAATTCCTACAAAATAGAATCCTAATATCCTTGTATTGTAGACTCCGAATTTAAATTTGGTTAGACTTTGAACATTCAATTTTACTCACCATACAAATATTAGATTTTGGTAATGCTTACACTTGTTGAGTTATAAAATGATGTCATGCTTTCAGTTAATCACTAACCATTGTTTGAGTGACACGTGTACTGGTCCCTTTAAATTCAAGGAAAAATATGATCGTTGGAGGAGGGATCCGACCGTTGGATCCATGCCTATAAATAGGAGCTCAGTTGAAAGAGCTCTAAACTTTTGAACACTGAACTTTGACAACTATGCTTACATGTTGTTGAAGTGATTTCGAGAGAGAGAGGCTCTTATAAACTCTCAAGATTCATGAATAAAGTTTTAACAACTTGTTCAAACTTTGCTTCATGCATATTTTCTTAGTGCAGAGGTATGATTTCCTTGAAATTAGAGACTTTAGGTTGTGAAGTCAGAGGTGCTGATTTTCTTACAAATCGAGGGCTTGCGGGGATAGCAAGACAGATACCGATCTTTGGATTGAGGGCTTACCTGGGTTTGGGAATGTCAGAATTTCTTGAAAGTATTAATCAAGGGACCTCTTATCCAGGGTTGTTGGATACCCTCCTCTTTGGGTTAAAAGAGTTATTACTTGTTACTTGTAATATTTTGTTTTCAGCAATGTATTTTAGTTGTTGAGGAAAGTATAACTTTCATATACTTCCTTATACATGTAATCTAATTTTATAGAATTATATACGCTTTAAGGTAGAATCTTAGTTGGTGTAAACTTTTGTAAAGTTTCATTTCCAGAATCATTTTTCCAGAATCAAGCAAGATAATAGAACATAGAGGTGTTGTGAATTTTGATTATGCAAAATTTCCTTAGGGATTTTTTAAAGCATACAATTCACCACCCCTCTTGTATTTGAGCATATCATGTTTATACATTCGATCCTACATTTGGTATTATAGAGTATATCATACTCATACATACCATCTAACATGGATTATACATTGTAATCAGTTCCATCTAGGTACCCAAATAGATCTATAAATCCTTCAAAAACTATGAAATGAATCACACATCTCTTTCAGACATGATTCTAAAAGAAATTTTATATAGTCAAAAAATATCCCACACATATAGATTATACAAATCATTTATATAAAGGTATTCTCAAATTAAAAAGAAACAACCCACTTTCATTATCCAATTGACTACCAACAAAACAGAATCAGGACTCCTCGAGGTCCTGGGTAACCCCATCACTAGGTCTATCATCATGTCATCCCAATTACACATAGGAATTGAAAGTTACCAAAATAAATTGATAGTATTTTTATTCCCCTCATTTATCCCCTATATTTTATGGAATCACAAAACAAATACATTGATTTCCATGTTCTTACATGGCCCCCAAAACTAACAACGAATGTCAAGGTACATCTTCATTGACCCTTTAAACAGTGCCCACTTCAAATAAATAGTGACTTACATCATCTTCAACCTTATGGAAGCTATAAATTCTATCCTAACATGAATATAGATCATATGTTCATCATCTAATCATGAAACTGGGATGACATAATCTCCTATCAGGAAATCCTTCATCACTATGAATTCAGGATATAACCCCTAACAAGCATTAACCCTATACAAAAAAAAGATATAATAACTATCAAAGAACATTCGATGGATCCATGATTCTCTAATAAATCCATTAAAAATCAATAATAAAACTCATCTTATTTCATTCCACCTATGAAGAACACTCCCTAAGATCTTGTGTGTCAGCATTTTCTTATCAAGGGTATCTGTAAACACATCACCTTTCCTTTTTTCATAATCCAAATCAAATTTGAAAATCTTTAAATACTTAAATAAATGAATCTATCTCATATTCCTATTCCATTAAAAAAAATTATATAATAATCTCTTTTGTTTAGTGTAGATGATAAACCACTCACTAAATAGATAATTTCACAAATACTTCAGTGAGTAAACTACAACTGATTTCTCCATGTCATGAATTGAATAGTTCCATTCATGGGAAGAAAATTAACGTGGCCCATAATCTTCCAAATGATATTAATACATCAACAAAAATACAAAATGAATACCCGAGGAATCATAGTACACTATATACCAAATCCTAGGATTTGAAAGAATTAACACCAGAGTTATCATCAATATCCTCTTCAGCTTAAGAAACGCATCTTGACACTGATTAGACCACTCAAACTTCTCCCAATATTTGGCCATATCTATTAGAGACACTATTAAATAGAATATTTCTAATATTCAGAATCTATAATACCCTAAAATACCAAGGAGGCTCATGATCTTGAACACATTCCTAGTATGGGTTTATGATATCATGGCCTCTACCTTCTCCAAGTTCACTAAATTCCCTATCACTGAAATCAAATATTCATGAAGAGGAACCTCTTGAATCCATAATCGGAACATTAATTTTTTTCTTATTGTATATGTTCTCAAATTGTGCTCAATATAATCTCAAGGTGATTAGAATTAATATCTTATGTATTCTAATATAACGGGATATTATCCAAAAATACAATGACAAAGGAATGAAGATATGGAATAATGATAGTTTTTATGAGGTCCATGAATACTGCCAGATCATTTTAAACCCACAAGGAATAACAATACACTCATAAAATCTATATCTACTCCTAAAATTATTCATGGGAAAATCCTCATATTTGACTTGTAGTTGATTGTATCTTGAATGAAGATCAGTATTATAAAACCATTGGTCTACCCATAATTGATCAAAAAAATATTCAATCATGGGTAAAGGGAACCTATTCTTCACTTTTACCAAATAAATCTTTATATAGTCCACATATATCTATAGACTATAGTCTTCCTTCTTAGAAAACAACACTAGATCATACCAAGGTCATGTGCTTGGTCTGATAAATCCATCACCTCTAAATCCTATAACTATGAATTAAACTATCTAAACATAGTCAATATGATAAAATATGGTTTAATTGATATTGGTTGTTCCCTAGGAACAAGATCATTCTAAAACTCAATTTAATTTTTAGGATGAAGACCTGAGAAGTCAACTGGGAAGACATCCTGATAACGATCCACCACTATAGGGAAGATATAGGGGGATACTATTGAATACTCTATAATATCCAAGTCTACAACTTGAATTGTGAGAGACCAACTTGACTCATGAACAATATTGTTATTCCTACTCTAAGATCCCACTCATTATGGTTAAAGTCCCATGTCTCCAGTAGAAATCTATTTGAGCTCAGTAACTGATCAATCAATCCACTTCAAATATCACATCTAAACAAGTCATCTCTAATATCATGAAGTTACACAATGTACATAGGTATAAAAAACTATGGTACATTCACTAAAACACTAAATATGGTATATTTTTATTCCTATTGGAATTTCAAGATACAGAAACATAGATGATAACATAACATGGAAATCTTGGAAAAACGATCTGATGTGATATGAAATAATGGAAATATCTTATTTCAAATAATGTATTAGATAATCTAGAGGTAACCAAGACTGTACCACTAACTATAGAAGGTCCCTCTCCATTGGCAGATGGAACCTCATCCTTCTCATAAACCCTACCTATGGCTGGGGAATGACCCATATTCTATGGTGTATGAGTCGCCTAAGTCATAGATGTTTATAGTGCTTGAGTCTATTTCCAAGTACCCCTACCTATACCCTTACCTATTCTCCCCAAATATGTACATGGTTTGATAAAACAAATCCATTGAAGATGTCCCATCATGCCACATTAGTGAAACTTATTATGTGACTCTTCACATGATATAATAAAATTCCCAATCCATGAAAAAGTATTGTACTTGGTCAAGCTTCCTACCATAGAGGGAGTAGAAGAAGCCCTGATCTTCTCCCTTTATCTTCCACCCCATTTTACATACTCATCATTACTCTTCCTACTACTAAAATAGACACTCATTTTAACATTGGTGAATATGGTAATTAGTGAACAGTAAGATGGAAAGATACCTTATATCCATTCTTCCTCCACCCCCTTCTCTAAATTCAGGACTTTGCATAGCACCTTTGAATAATTTATTAGATCAAAGCCCCTATCATAGATTTTGAGCTCCGAAAAAATCCAATCATAAACTTCCTAGACATATGCACCCCATTCCCATCCAAAGGAGGATAAAATCATAGAAAATCCATGAAATTATACACGTAAGAATAATCCAACCTAGTTCCCTACAAAGCTCTATAAAATATTGAGCTTGGTACATACTCATCATACAGAGAACAAGATCCTTGAAAAATATCTCCTTAAAGGCCTCCCATGTTAGAACAACATGTCTACCTTATTGTCCCATGACTCTCCACCACATCCCACGGGGTCCCTAAAGTATAAAGGCCAATAAATTCACTTTATTATCCATGGGAGTCTCCATCAGCTCAAAGATACCCTCAATAAATTTATTATAGTACACAACATCCTAAGGAACACTATTTCCCTATAATTTTGGTGTATTTTTGGATCGAATAATATTGAACATAATCAACTATCATCCTCTATGCCCCTCCCCTCTAAACAGGAACAATTTTTAAGCCTCTATGTTGGTGAAATTTTTTGACCTGTACCACCAGAGAAAGAACAAAAGCATTCTTAGTTGTATCCTTCTACATTTCCTATGGTGTAATGGGGAACATCATCCCAAGAATAAGCTTTTAGGAAACTCATAAAAATAGTTTTTTATGAAATTCTAATAAAACATTTTGAAATCATATTAAAAATTTCTTACAATCATAAATTATGTAGTTATATGAAACAACATGGGATTTATATTAGATGACTTTTCTTAGGAGGCACCCATAGAAAAGGTATAACCCGTCCATGTTTAACCCAAGGATTGAGACTATTACTCAATAAATTCACATTAGACACAATAATATATATACAGAAAACAACAACAAGCTAAATTTCTACAAAATAATACCCATATATATATATATCATAATAGTTGTGGGTTCATATATATCATTGAAAAAAATAAAAATTCAAGGGATTTAATTAAAAAACTATTATGAATCCCTTAATAGGTATATATATGACATGTGATTCTATATACATATTCCTAATGCATTAATGTGCGCAAATCCCATAAAACTATAACAATAATTACATAAAAATTAACTTGAAGGTCTGTTAAACATGAGTTAGTCAGGGATATGGAAACTCCCACACTAGAGTTCCATATAGTCTAATTAATTTCTACCATAACTCAAAAGAAAATAAAAAAACCTTAGGTAATTTATGCCATTTTGTAACACCCTATACCAAATTAATGGGTTAGGGATGAAGTTACACATAACCTCATGTGCACCTCTCTATATGCCAGAAGGTACCAAATTGTAGTGAGGGTCTAATGTAACATGGGTAGACTTTACACTCATTTATCTTAAGAATTATTGAAAATAATAACATAAACATACTCCAAATAAACAAAACAAAACAAGATAATACAAAAACATGTGATAGAAAATGTAATTCTAAGTCATACAAGTGTAATCAAACAGACCCCAAATGTGGATGTTCAAAAATTATAACAATTCCACTAGAAAAGAAAATAAATAAAATTGTTTTAGATTCCATCCAGAGTCTATACTAGTACCACATCCCTCTCTAAACACCATGCTACTCAGAAACCTTACGTAAGGTTCTTTCCCTTCTCTAGATCCCAGCTCATGAAACTTGTATATGCAATAAGATGACTATACCGGATGTGGGTATAAACCCTGTAGGACACCACCAATGCATCATTGACATAATTTCAAATATATATATAAGTGTATAACATTATGTAAAGGTGAATTCAAAAATAATCATACAACCATTCATGTGTTGAGTGATCATGAACTAACCAAGCAGTCATGAACCTCGTCCGTACTTATTTTGGTTACATGAAATATGTATATCATATGTAGTGAATTCCTGACGTAAATAATTCTACATAAATCCATACACATCTATGGAAAATTCATGTTTCACCTTTAAGGAACAACTTCATACCTACCTTTAAGGTCATGTCACACCCATGACACAAGGTTACCTTCTCTCCTACGATGTTACACTCACTTGAAACACCTAATTTATGGAATCTCTCTCATACACAAGGAAATTCCCCATTGGTAGATCACACCAGAATATATGGAAAATTTTCTGATAGAATATGGAATTCCCATGGGCTATTCCAGGATAAGGTACTGACCATCCTATGCAGATCCATCAACATTGAGTCATGTTGTCCATACATTCCCACTAAGGATTTTTTTTAAGTATATCAAATCCAAATTTCATTATGAAAACTATACTAGAAATTCCATCAGATATATAAAAAAATATTCCATAACATATAATGGAATTATATATCACAAAAATAAATTCCACAAACAAGGAAATATTATACAAGGAATGAACAACAAAGCAAGGAACACACATCCCAAAACCAAGAAATGGACTCATAGGCCACACTATTCATGTCAAACCTACCTATCATATAATGATCTCTACACTAGGTAAATACAAACAAATAGAACATTTCAAAAAATATTTCTAAAGTCTCGATATTGTAATGACATCCTACCATTAGCGTGACCAATCCAATTCACATGATCCACCAAGAAACGACACCCAAATCATTCCCATTCCCAAATATCACTAGAGAAAGACCCAAACCATTATAATTGTTTCTATAGATTTATAATTTTGGGAATTTTTCAACCCATGAGATGTAATCCACATAAACATACCCCATGATATTCACCATTAATAGTAGATTTAAATCAATAAAATAGAGGCCACCAATTCTCATGGTCAAATTTGGATCTATTAAAAAATAAAGAATTATATATTAGATCAAGGTGGTGATACATATATGTAGAAAATTTGGATTAGATCTAGGATCAAATCCAAATAATGTTGGATAAAAATCATTAGAATAGATGTATATAACATTAAACAATGCCCCAAGTTGATCTAGACCCCATGTATCCAATCGAAGAGGAAGGGAAATCCTAGAGAACCATGGGAGAGATATTTGAATGGTTATGTTCAAATGTACGTTACATTTAGGTCAGGATTATATTAATAATATAATTAGATTAAAAAGAAAAGAAAACCCACAATGATGCATGAATCCAGTCACCACTATTGAACTAGTTGGCTTCACTGGCAGGTTGGTGGAACCACTAGTCGGCTACTGGGATCTTCATTCCCACTTCCAGCACCACCAGCTGGCCAGTGAACCCCATGAGTTAGCTAGTTCCCTTGTTTCAGCCACCACGTATCCCACTTAATCCTCCATCCCAAATTACCATACTCCAAGACCTTTTTACCACTTGGAAAAACCTATATAGAAGTAAAAAAAGAAAAATATACATAGAAACTTTTAATATATATACATTGAAAAGGTTAAGATGTAACATATAACTTAAAAAAGACTCCATTAATTCATAATCAGGGGGAATACTTTATTTATGTTGGTAAAAATTCACATTATATGAGATGATTTCAACTATGATCCAGTGGGAATCATCACTAAATGCCTAGTTCTAAGACATTCAAATCAATGAGATTGGGGAGAAACAATAATAATGGAAGAATAAAGTAGATACTCTCCTTAATCGACCTCAAAATCTCCAAATATATTATCACCTATCCAATGGGGATTGAGAAATGGAAAAGTGGGGAATAATACCACTTGTTCACTTACAAATGAGGGAGAAAAGAGGTGAGTGGTTTATTAAAAATTAATATTGTAAATTGGCATTTTGCAGTTTTTAAGTAATTATTGGAAGCCACGCAGTTACCATGGTGTTTGTGAAACCATGCACAAATTTTGTGGCTCACACTACCTCCAGCCAAACCATCTCACTTTATTAAATCACACAGTTTACCAAACCATGTTCCATCCAAGTGGTACCCCCTAAAATACTTCATCATTATACACATTTTATCACTTATGGTTATATAAAGCTATGTGAAAGCCATTTTACAACACCCATCACCCAATGTCACACTCACTATTTACCCTAGTCACCAACATGGTTTTCCCTAACTAAGTTGTTTTAAAATCTCATATTTTATGTATATTATTTTTAAATATTATATGGATTATTATGATACTAGGATTTGTGACAGCATGTGATTTTGAGGCCCGAGGTGCCTATAATAAATTTTTGAAATAATTTAAACTCTAAATAGCGTGTGTGCGTGGTTTTCCCAAAAAAGTAAAATAACATTTAAAGAGGTGCTTGAATCAAAAATATGAGGGAACCATTGTGTTTAGAGCAGTGAATTTACCTTAGGTTGGGCTTAATATTAATCAGCACAGGTCAACAACAGAAGTTAGTTTTTGGAAGTTTTAAAGGAAAGAAAAGAAAAGAAAAGAATATATTTTTAAATACTTCCATAATGCAGCGATGCTTATTTTTTTAAATGAGAAGGATCTTAGGCTTAGGCTCATAACCCTGGAAAACTCCCTAGAATCCTCTGGAGATTTGGAGAGAATCCACCCTTGGATAATTCTTTACGAACGCCAATGAATGACTATGCATGGATCATTGCGTAGAAAGATCTAATATTGACTGATTACTGGTCTCCCTCTTCATAGAGGTTTAAGGTAGGGGTTTTGTTTCTTTGATTTGTTTCCCTGTTCTTTGATTAAATGATGAACGTGGATCAACCCATAAACATGTTGATATGTGGATTGTTCATTCTTATGGAAGGGTTATATTTTTCTTGGGACTTATTTCTAGGAATTGATCAATGCTTGTCTGAGATTTGTTTCGATTCTCACTAATTAATCCTTTTAATGGGAGCAGATCAACCCTGTGACAAATGATGGTGAAGGTTTGTTCCTCAAATTGGTTCATTGTATTTCTTCTCCCTTTTTCCAACGTTCTTCACATTCTTCATGGGTAAACAATGAACAGATCATTCCAAACCCATTTCTTAATGCAATGGTCCAAAATTAGAGATAAAAAATAATGACAACCGAGCGGAGGAGTGACAACAATGGCTGATGATGACTCAACTCGGATCGAGAGAAATTATTCTTCGACCATTCATTTCATGGGTGGATTTAAATGAGGTTTCAGGGCTGATTGAACACCTCATATCTCCCAAAACATTTATTTAAAGGAGTTGTGACATTGGATCTTGAGTTTCGTGGCTAACAGATTGTAGAAATGAGCATCAAAAGATAGAATAAGGCGCAATGGAAGAGGCCTTGTAGTTCTAGAAAATCCCAAAAAACATGGAATATTCTACAAAGAACACGAAATGTGGGGTCATCATGGTGGCAGCTATGGATTCTGCGCTACACACATATAAGAACATGACATGCTCCCTGGAGGACACAATGTGTGGGCCCCGCCCAACGACGACTGATGTTCCGGGTGACAAAAAGTGTTGACATGGCATGTTCCCATTATCACAGGGCATGTGGGTCCTTACAATAGTCTCATCGTGTATCTAGGATGATACACAGAAACGTGATGGAGTACATGCAATGTACTTCACCACACAGCTAGACGAGGCTGGTTTTGCGGGTCACCTTGTGTACTAGTTACACGGGTTGGAATACCTTGGTTGAGGCCATGTACAGGCACATGTCTAGCTTACAGGGAGTGGAACCTGGATACCTTGACACAATGTGTGATCATTCTTACACACCATGTATATACGTTTTTACATGGCATGTTCTCCAAACTCAGGTTGTTGTACACATGAAGTATCCAGAGTCAAGGGACATAGCTTGTGACCAAGTCTATATGTTGTATACTCCCTTCCACATGGCTAGAGATCCTTTTACACCATTCCATGGAAACGTTTTGTTTGGGTTGGTTCCCCTTTGATCATTCCCCTAGAGGTTATGTATTGTTTCCATCCACATGAGTATGTTCCCTTTAGTAGGACTTTTTGAGATAGATTTAGGTATCCCTATGACATGCCCGTAGTGAGATCCTATATCCATTCTCAACCCTAGGTAGAGTTAGGTATCGATGTGACCAATACTACAGGATGCTGATCCTCTACATAGAAGGTGAATCTGGGTGAGTTGATGTATCCTCTAAGGCCCTGGAAGTGATAATCATACATGTATCATGATCTTTCCCCACTCAGAAGTATGTTCTCCTAGAATTAGTGTATTGTTTCTCTCATTAGATCTATCGGTGCATCTATATCCCTCATGGATTTTCTCAATGAACAGTACTTCTCGAATGGATGTCGTCAGAGCTACCAGAATCATGGTGTGAGTTCTCCCAGATGAGTACTTTGAGGAAATATTCCAACTAAACCCATAGAGTGGGTATGTAGTCATTGTAGAATATGGGTATGGGTCTCGTTTATATTTGTACATGTTTATCTTGCTATATGTTCTGTAGACATATACAATGAAGGGATTACTGTACCTTTACTTTTTTTGCTTTGCTTCATGGTATTATGGGTCCCCTAATGTGCATTTTTATGCTCACCCATGCATGGGATTTGTCTGCATGTGTCATGTCTTGTGCAGACAAGAAGCCTTTTAACGGAGTCCAGGGCAGACGAGGACCATACCGGGCTTTCTAATTTCTTTACAGGTTGATGTGTTCTTATGGAAATGATGATAAATCCCAATACCTCTTTCTTGCTTACAGGTTTGAATTAATAGTTTACATACTCTGTCTTTTGGTGGGCTTGTATTATGGCCCAGTTTACTTTCTACACTTTACCTCTATTTTACTATGTTGGATAGGTTTAGTTGTATGCATGCATTTTGTTCCTTAGTGGTTTTTACTTTTTATAATTTTTGGGCTTGGAGATTTGTGTATGTGTAAAAATACTTTGGCAATATCTCCAATGTTAGTGATATGCCTACTCGGTGCTAGTCACCAGCCCCTAGCCTATTGGAGGTCGTCTTGGGGTGTTGTGGTGCGGGCCCCACTGGGACAGGTCATGAAAGAGAGGTATCAGAGGTGGTAGGTTCTATGTTAGGACCAAGAGTCCATGAGATTGGTTTTGGGAAAGAGTTTTAAGTGTTTTGAGATCAGCTTTTAGGTCAGAGACTCTAGTGTTAGTGTGGGAAGCTGACTTATCCATACACCGGGACTTTGATTACCTGCTTTTCGACTCAGTACATGAAAGCACTTGTTTCAGGGAAATAAAATAATGGTAAATGCATCATATTAGAATGGGTTTTATTTTCCATGTCCTTTATTTTCAGCTATCCAAATATACGCATGACTATGGTACGCCTTGTTTCATTACATGATTCCTTTGTGATGCAAAAATGCTAGGATTCAGCAGCTCGATCACTAGGATGACCCCCTCAGTGACGAGGCTTCGATACATGGAAAAATTCCCCATGTTTTACCTCCAAGTGGTGCACCTGATATACCACCACTAGTGGAGTAGCATGTGGTACTTGCAGTATCGATAGACGAGGGGCATAGGTTAAGCGAACTACATGAGTTTTAGAGATAGAGACCCCTCAAGTTCTGAGGCGAGCCCAACCCTTAGGTGGTTGGGGACTATATTGAGGTGGTAAATAGAGTTTTTCATCTTGTGAGGACAAAAATAGAAAAGTTGGTGTTCCTAGGAGTGATCCTTATTCAGGGTTCAGTGGGATGATGGTGGAGTTTGACCACGTAGACTCATGATGAGGAGACTATTTCATTGAAGAAGTTCAAGAGACTCTTAAGGGATGAGTTATATCTAATTAAGCTAAGAGAAGTGAATATCTATGAGATTCTTTATCTCCATAAGGGCATTTTAATAGTGTCTAACTATTAATTGAGGTTGAACAACCTTTCCAGGAACTCGATGGATATTGTCAAGGATAGGTACATTAGACCTCAGACATTCGAGAAAGGTCTATGGCGGGACCTCCGATCTAGTTTTGTGCCTCTATACCTTTTGAATTATGATATATTGCTCGAGAAGGCCCTGGAAATTGAGAGATTCTTGGCATATTAGAGACTACTAGTTGTAGTTAGCAGTAGGTAGGCAGGTGAAGAGACCTTAGAAGTAAAGAGACGATGTCAGGCACAAGGTTCGAGACGTGGGAGACATCACAGGAGGACCTGGGATAGGGGATTGATAGTCCAAGGCTCTCTAATTGGATCTAGTCAACCTATGGAGAGGTGATGCTACTCATGCGACAGTAGAGGACATATCACTAGAGACTATCTAACCCGTCAAGCTGTTGACCGGAGGCGGTGGATATACCACTGAGGCAGAGGTAGAGAGTGGAGAAGAAAGACCCACTATGTGACAGATGTGGTAGAAGAGTTGGGAGAGCTACAGGTGGTGGAAAACACATTGACCTAGTTCTACCACCAACCCTAGGAGGTCCGCACCAGGATCATGGAGCCGAGGGATAGGGGCAGGGAGAGCTTCATACGGTCGAGGCATACAACCCAGGGACTCTAGGAATGACTTGACGTACGATCTGTGTCTTTTCTACTTTATCTTCCATACTTGTAGACATAGTTTCTAGTCATTCCTTATTCTCTAGATGTCTTGTATGAAACCATGATATTCTGGTAGAGTCGTTGATTTGAACCTTACCATTAGATACACCTATGGGAGGAGACTCGATGATCACACATCTTTGCAGACAATGTGATCTTTCCCTTAGAGGTGAGAGTTTTTGTTGGAACCACTTGGTGAAAGATTCAAGTCCTTATGATGTCATTATCGATATGGACTGGTTATCTTTAGTCCATGCCCTTATTGACTGCTTTAGGCAAAGAGTGCGGTGTGTCCGCAATGATGGGATGCGGTTTTTATTTGTTAGTGAAAAGGAAACCCAGGAAGCACAAAATGGGATCATGCATACTAGGGTGGAACCTATCACTCATGAGTAGGCTAGAATTACCCTCGAAGCAGTAGATGTCATGATAATTTAGTTCAAATAAGTAGTGTTGGGGTAGGATGATGTCTTTCAAGAAGATGTTTTAGGATTTCCTCCCCACCGGGAGATTGATTCCTGCATCGACTTTCTCCACGGGACGATACCAATATCCCCACCAGTGTACCTAATGGATCCCGTAGATATTCGCGAGCTGAGGGTGTTGTTAGTGGATTTGAAAAATCAGGGCTTCATAAGACCTATTTTTTCACCCTAGGCAGCCCCAATTTTGTTTTCCAAGAAGGCATATGGGAGTTTGAGGTTGTGCGTGGATTACCAGCACCTGAACTAGGTAATGGTGAAGAATAATTATCTATTTTTTAGGATTGAAGATCTTTTTGATCAGTTGAGAGGAGAACATTGGTTCTCCAAGGTTGACCTCAGGTCAGGTTATCGCCAGCTATGAGTCTGGGATGAGAACATGCCAAAGAAGACTTTCAGACGCCGCTATGGACACAACGAGTACTTGGTGATGCGTTTCATCATGATGAATGCCCCCAAAATATTCATGGGACATATGAAATAGATTTTCCATCCATACATAGACTGGTTCTTAGTGTTCATCATCGACGACATACTTGTGTACTCGGCGTCAAGGAGGAGCACGTGAGACACCTACAGATGGTCCTAGACGTACTCTGAGAGCACCAACTTTATGGGAATCTCTTGAAGTTCCCGTTCTGGATATAGGAGGTCTAATTTCAGGGACATGTTATCTTAGTATATGGAGTAGCATTGTACCCAACCAAGGTTGAGGTAGTGTTATCATGGGAGCCACCTCGGAGTGTGATAGAGGTGTGGAGCTTCCTTGGGCTGATAGGATACTACCAGAGAATTATCCCTGATTTATCCCAGATATCAGCACTGATGACAGCCTTAACCTAGAAGGATCAACCTTTCACATGAACAGAGAAGTTCCATAAGGCTTTCCAATAGTTGAGGAAGTGTTTGATGAGCACACTGATCTTGAGAATAACATATGAGGGTGTCGTGTACATAGTTTTCTACGACGCAAATTGGACCAGGCCTGGCAGTGTCCTAATGCTGAGTCAGGTAGTGATAGATTATGGTTCATTCTAGATAAGGCTACATGAGTAGAAATATGCGACTCATGATCTTGAGTTGGTAGTAGTAGTCTTTACATTCAAGATATTATGACACTACTGGATGGGAAAATAGTTTATCGTCTACTCTGACCACAATATCCTCAAGTATATATTTTCATAGAAGGATATGAATCTAAGGGAGATATGATGGATAGAGTTACTCCAATATTATGACTTCAAGATCTTGTATAATTCTGGGAAGGGGAATTTTGTGGTAGATGCTCTCAGCAGGAGATCGATTTCACAGCTACTGAGTGAGTCGACAAAGTAGTTGGCCTCGCTACAGTTATCCTTCATGGATGGAGATGATGCAATTTATCTCCAGTCGATGGTTGTCACCCCTACACTCTTATAGTGTGTTAGGGAGACACATTTAGGAAATGCTGACTACGAGACTTTATGTACTCAATTATCAAAAGGACATGCTCCTGGTAGATATTCTCACGGTGGGGATCATGTCATCCTTTTAGAGATGCAATCATCTGTCAGTGACCTTACAGGAGGAGGTTATCATGGAGTTTCATACAATCCCCTTGGTGGTAAATCCTGGAGTTGTGAATGTATACCAGGACCTCTAAATTCAGTTCTGGTGGACAAGTATGAAGAAGGCAGTGGCATAGTTCATTTCTCGATGCCTTACATACAAGTAGGTGAAGGCTGAGCACTAGGTTCTAGTAGGATTAGCTCACCCCTTGAATGTGCCACATCGGAAGTGGGATGAAATATTCGTAGAATTCATGATAGACATACCATGAACATCCAAGGGACACAATTACATCTGGGTGATCATTGACCGCTCACCAAGTTAGCCCACTTCCTAGCTATTAGGGAGCAGAGTTCCATGGAGAGATTGGGATGACTCTATTTGTATAAGAAAGTTTAACCTCATTGAATCCCTTCGATGATTATATCATATCATGTTGATTTTTTAACATCCCAATTGTTGAAGGGATTCTAGGAGGCTTTTGGGACTCAACTATGCTTGCGCACGACGTTCCATCCCCAGACCTATGGTCAGACGGAGAGGACCATTCAGGTTTTGGAGGACATGTTCCAGGCCTGTATCTTGGACTTTGGTCATAGTTGGGAGGACCACCTATCACTAGTGGGGTTTTCATACAATAACATCTACCACTCCACCATTGGTATGACACCATTTGAGGATTTATATGGTCGACCCTTCCGGTCACCACTTCGCTGGACCAACTCCAGAGAGTCAGCACTCAAGGGTACAGAGTTGATGCGAGATACCATCGAGAAGGTTCAGATCATCCACGAGTGGTTAAATACTATGCAGAGCTGGAAGAAGTGTTATGTTGACAGAAAACAGAGACCTCTAGAGTTCAAGGAGGGGGACCATGTCTTCCTTCAGGTCTCACCTTAGTGAGGGTTGCAGAGATTTGGCCTGTGGTGGAAAGTTGTCTCTAAGGTTCATCGACCCTTTTCAGATACTGCATAAAGTTGGAATGGTGGCATACCACTTAGATCTATCACCACAATTGCACCGAGTACATGATTTATTCCAAGTGTCACAGCTGAGGAGGCACGTGCATGACCAATCACACGTCCTTGATTGGGGAAAGCTAGACATTGAGGATGGAGTTGTAGGTTCCGGGCGCAGCGGAAGCGCGTTGGTGGGTTTTCCCAACTTTAATTTTAACGTTAAACAACGTTCAATCCGAGATTCGTCATGATATAAAATGCCAAATCATCAGAATAGAACGAAGAATGAAATGAAAAGAAGTGTCTCGGAACCCTTGAGGAGGATCATCATATGATGATTATAATTAATTTAATTAATGCATAAGAATTACCTTGTTGGAATTCTTTCTTCGTTGATGTGTCCGGTCACGATTCGGTGATCCATCGTTGCGTCGTAGAATCCAAGTGTAGGATTCCTCTAGTGGTGATCCACACGTGTGTCACATATCTCCGGACATCACTGAAGAGATCTCAGGGTGCTAGCGCGGAACAACCTTTGCTTGCGATGTCCGCCTTCGACCGCCTTGATCCGGTGGAGGATCTTGCTCTCGTAACTTGAGGGCGTTCTTGGTGGAAAGAGAATTCTCTCTTGGCTTGAGAGTATTTCCAAATCTGTTGTGCACAATAATGGCTCTCCAAATTGTTGGGGTTGTGAGGATATTTATAATCATGTTTGAGGTTAATAGAGTTATGACAATAAATAAACGTGTTACGTATTTTATTTATTTCATTAACACTTATTGAAAACCCCCCATGTCGAATTATTAATTCCTTGACATGCGCCCACACTGATTATAATAAATATCATTTAATAAAACAATATTAAATCCTCAAAATCCCAACTGGAAAAACTACACGGCGTGTAATAATTAATACACGGCGTGTACTTAAATTTTCCATTTTTCTCCACCACATTTATTAGACCTTGAGTAATGACTATTTACTTCTTAAATAAATTTAACTGCATTAATCGCTAATAAATATATTATTTCGTCCACAATATATTCTCTCGAATAACTAGTGTAAAAATAAATGCGATCAGACATCCTTAAATAATTATTAAACCACATTCGGGAATAATATTTATTTAACTTGTTAAATTAATATTTAACTGAGATACATGGACACACTTAGTGTGTGACCCTCTAGGACTCTTTCTTAGTGGCATTAGGCTGAGCCTTCCTAATGTCCAAGGTTAGCATCTAGCAACACTCCAAGGCTCCCATAGAGAAAGTTGTTAACGCTGCAATGACGTGTTACCTCCTACGAATGCTTACCGTGTAATATAATCTCTTTGTCACGATATCTCCAATCAAGAGGGTTGCATGCTAGTGCCATCAACCCATGTGCTTGATTATTCTTTCTTTGACTTCCCGGAATTGAACTTTCCCATACCTTACCATGGCCATGGATTTATTTAGGCTATATCAATTTCATCAATGGGCATGAGATATCTACTTCCGTTATGGAATGGAAGGGACAAATCCTTTATCGCATTATCTATTAATGAGGTATTACTCGTGATGCACCCAACGTATCCTACCTCACTGCAAACAGTGTGTTGTCATAGTTTTCGTCAATACATCTAAGTGTACGAGTTGTAATACCCATTAATAATAATCTTAAAGTCTAAGGATCAATACACACGTCCATAGATAGGAACATCCAATGACACTATGAAATGTGGATTTCCTACGGGTGGATCTCGTTCTCATAATATCCTCCGGGATATTACCAAGGGCGCACACCATGAGAAGGTGCCTCAAAGTTTTATGAGTCCTCACCCCTAATGACCTGTATTATTTGTGTCCCTCAAATAATATCATCCAGCCATAGAACATACATTCAAGAACAGTGTTATGGAACTTCCGGGTTCTCATCATAGCAGGGATCCGCTACGACCCTTTAATGCAACAGCTGTTCTTAGGATATTATCACATGACATGTCACGCAAAAGAACAATCAAGATGTGATAATGATTTTATTTAATGAATAATGTACAAAGTAGTTGGTTCTAGACCACAAACTCCAACAAACTCCCACTTGGACTAGAGCCAACTGCTAACAACCTTTAACCCGCTAGCACTCACATGATATTCATGCTTCTGCTGAGATAGGCCTTTAGTCATGGGGTCCACCACGTTCTCTTCCGTGGACACTCTGCTCACTACAACTTCACCCCTTTGATAGAAATACCTCAAGAGGTGATACTTCCGGAGTATGTGCTTTGTCCGTTGATGTGACCTTGGTTCTTTTGCAAGAGCCACCGCTGCAGTATTATCACAATACAATGTAATGTGATCTTTACTGCTAGGCACCACATCAAGCTCCTGGAGAAAGTTCCGAATCCAAACGGCTTCTTTGGCTGCATCAGAAGCCGCTATATACTCGGACTCCGCCGTAGAATCGGCAACAACTGGCTTTTTTGAGCTCTTCCAGCTCACAACTCCTCCATTGGGACAGAAAACATATCCAGATTGCGACTTCAGATCATTCTGATCTGTTTGAAAACCAGCATCAGCATACCCTCTGATGACAAGCTCCTCGTCTCTTCCATACACTAGGAACATATCCTTAGTTCTTCTCAGATACTTAAGGATAGTCTTAACAGCAGTCCAATGCTGTTCTCCTGGATCTTCTTGATACCTGCCTACCATGATCAGTGCATAGGCAACATCAAGCCTGGTACATAACATGGCATACATGATGGATCATATAGCCGAAGCGTATGGGATCTTTCTCATCTTATCTTTCTCCTGTTGTGTCTGGGGACACATTTTCTTAGAAAGATGTAAGCCATGTGACACTGTAACCAATCCCCTCTTGTATTTTTCCATACTAAATCTCTTTAGTATCTGGTCAATGTATGTACCCTGACTTAGTCCAAGCAGCCTCTTGGATCTATCACGAATGATCTTGATCCCTAGAATGTAGGCTGCTTCTCCTAAGTCCTTCATGGAGAAACACTTGTTCAACCATTCCTTAACTGACTGTAAGGCTGGTATGCCGTTTCCAATAAGAAATATGTCATCAACATATACCACTAGGATGACGACCACATTCCCATTAAACCTCTTAAACACACATGGCTCACAATCGTTCTTAATGAAACCAAATTACTTTATGGCTTCATCAAATCGAATGTTCCATGACCTGGATGCTTACTTAAATCCATAAATGGATTTCTACAACTTGCAAACCCATTTGGCTTCACCTGGTGTCACAAACCCTTTTGGTTGTGTCATATAGACATCTTCCTGAAGGTTCCCGTTAAGGAATGCTGTTTTGACATCCATCTGCCAAATCTCGTAGTCATGGTAAGCTGCTATGGAAAGTATGATTCTTATGGATTTAAACATGGAAACTGTCAAGAAGGTTTCATCATAGTCAATTCCTTGACTCTGTCTGAATCCTTTAGCCACTAGCCTTGCTTTATAGGTTCTAACTTGACCTTCCATGTCCAGCTTTCTTTTGAATACCCATTTGCATCCAAAAGGCTTTACATCAACTGGCTCATCGACCAGAACCCAAACTTGGTTCTGATACATGGAATCCATCTCAGAATTCATAGCTTCTAGCCATCTTGCATCTTCTGAGCTTTCTACTGCTTCCTTGTAGGGGAGAAGTTCATCATTGTTCAATAATAATGATCCACCATCTTCGGTGACTAGGAAACCAAATCTCTCTAGTTCCCTTACCTCTCTTGAGCTCCTACGCAGTACTTGTGTTTCTGGAACCTCTTCCACAGGGACCTGTGGAACTTGTTCCTGTACCAACTCCTGTGTATCATGAGCATCAACTTCGTCGAAGTCAATATTGCTACCACTATCCTTCTTGAGGATGTGCTCCCTCTCAAGAAAGACGGCTTGTCTGGCAACAATCACTTTCTTGTCTTGGGGGTTATATAGGTAATATCCTTTCGTTTCCATGGGATATCCTATAAAGATACACTTCATGCCCCGGGGTGCTAGTTTGTTGCCTGAGAAGGCCTTAACAAATGCCTCGCATCCCCATACAGGTGTGTGCAACAAAGTGGGTTTCCTTCCATTCAATAACTCGGATGGAATTCCATTTTCCACCTTAGTTGGTACTCGGTTTAATGTGTATGCTGCAGTTTGTAATGCATATCCCCAAAAGGATAATGGAAGATCTTCATGACTCATCATCGACCTCACCATGTCCAACAAGGTGTAGTTCCTCCTTTCAGTATCACCATTCCACTGTGGTGTATAAGGAGGAGTGAGTTGAGATAGAATCCCAGACTCCCGTAGATGATCGATGAACTCTTGGTTCAGATATTCTCCACCTCGATCCGATCGAAGCTTCTTTATCTTCTTACCAAGTTGATTCTCTACTTCATTCTTGAATTCCTTAAATTTCTCTAAGGACTCTGACTTATACCTCATTAAGTAGACATAGCCATATCTACTCAAATCATCAGTAAAAGTAATAAAGTAAGAATATCCTCCTCTAGCTTCTACTGGAAATGGTCCGCACACATCTGTGTGTACCAATCCTAGAAGCTCTGTGGCCCTTTCACATTGTCCACCAAAAGGTGGCTTGGTCATTTTTCCTTGTAAATAAGCGTGACATCTATCAAGTGGTTTTAGCTCAGTAGAGCCTAAATAGCCATCTTGGCAGAGCTTTGTCAAGCACTTCTCGTTCACATGACCAAGGTGGTGATTCCATAACTGGGTGATGTATGAGTCATGTGAGTTTGTTTCGTTATCGATTGCTAACACTTGGTTTTCATAATTTAATACATACAAACCATTATTCAAATGTGCCATACCATTAAATACATTGTTCTTATAAAAGAGACAACCCTTATTTCCAAACTTGAAAATAAATCCATCCATATCCAAACAAGATACATAAATTATGTTTTTGGTAACACTAGGCACAAAATAACAGTTTTGTAAAACCAAAATCATGCCAGTTGGAAATGAGAGGTGATAGTCTCCAATAGCCAACGCAGCCAGCCTTGCGCCATTGGTAGCTCGAAGATCCACCTCTCCTCTGGCGATCTGTCTAAATCAACTTGGTTCCTGCATTTGAATACAGATGTGAGCCCCACAAGCGGTATCTAATACCCAATGTGTAGAAATAGAAAGATTGCACTCGATAACAAACAATCCTTTAGCGTCCCCACGCTTCTGGGTGTAGTTCCTCTTCCAGTGGCCCTGCTTGCCACATGCAAAACACACTGCCTCCCATTCCTTGCCCTGCCTCTGGATCTTCCCCTTCTTGGAGGGATGGTGCTCGGGGGCTTCAGACTATTTATAAGTCTTTGGCCCCTTTTCCCTGTCCTTCCTTTTCTTGTTCACCATAAGGACCGCGGGTTTGACACACCCCATGTCCTTATCTACCTGGCGAATCAAGGTCAGAAGCTCTGATAGACTCTTCTCATTTCCGCTCATGTTATAGTTGACAATGAAGCTAGAGAAGGTCTTGGGCAGTGATGACAGGAAGAGATCTGTACGCAACTCATCTAGGAATTTAATCCCTAAGATGTACAAGCATTCAATGTAGCCAATAAGCTTGACCACATGAGGCCCAGCTGGCGCAGACTCTCCAAGCTTCGTGGTAAACAAAGAATTGGAGATCTCATACCTCTCTTGTCTCACCTTCTCTTGGTAGAGATCTTTAAGGTGAGACATCATGCTATACACATACATGTTTTCATGTTGCTTCAAGAGCTCATTAGACATGGCTGATAGCATGAAACACTAGACATCTGTGGCATCATCCATGTGTTTCATGTAGAGAGATAATTCCTCATCACTAGCCTCTTTCCCAGGCGCAACTGGAATAGGCTCTTCCAGCACATATAATTTCTTTTCGTGGTGAAGGACGACGCGTAAACGCCTCTGCCACTCTTGGAAATTGGTGCCAGTGAAAAGGTTTTATTTTTCGAGTATGGTGCGCAATGATATGTTTGAAGTCATTTTATTGTCGTTTCAACAATTTAAGATGAGCAAAGGTTTAGTACTTTATTATATAAATTGAGACAAATAAATTAATTAATTCTTATTAGTGTCCCACTATTTTATCGAAATCCAATAGAACTCACCATTGACTTCGGAATATTCTATTGCATGAATATTCTAGTGGCAAGGATCCATATTGCCCTTCGCATTACCCCAAATAGGGTTGGTCAAGCAACTTGAAGGGTTTTGGGTAGGCATTCCAAATGCCAACTGCATTAACTCGCAGTTCCTTGATCCGCTGAGTGGACTCCCCAATCCTGAAATCCTTTTTGGATTTCCTCAACCTTTGCCTCTTGGTCACACCAAGTCTTTCTGTGGCAGTCAACCATTGATGCGAACCAAGTCAAGTCAACCCAAAACCTTGAATTATAATTCCCCGATAATTGAAAGCACCCCAACTAGGGTTGGTCAAGCACTTTGAACTATGGTTCGATTCTAACCAAGATTATGGAAGGCTATGCCGACTTAATATTTATTTTGAGGGATTTTATCCTTATACGTAAATTTCCATTTTATTATCTTTGATTACATGCTTGTTAATGTTAAGTGGGATATACTTAAGTGATTAACCATGTCTAAGATAATATTTACATATAAGACAATTTTATTTTAGTTCCATCTTGCATGCTCGTTTAATTCATTAATTGTGTGATCGTGACAACACACCCACAATAAATAAACCATGCAACTGACAGAAATAAAATAAAGGGTATGATCATGAGCTTTTCTATTGGTTAGTTTATCTAGCGGTTGATAAACTAACCTAAGACCTAGGGGAGAAACACCTTGAACCTTTAGGGTTCGTGTTTACAGCTTTCCACTTGTCCAGCTTTGTATCTCCTTGGATTGGTTTCATCTTGGCTCTTGACTTGAGCCGCCTCCACTAGCTTGGGAGCTCCATCAATTACATATGCATTTATCTCATACGCAGGTGAGGGGAAAAAGGGGGTTTTTACATAAAATAATCCTTGGGCGCGCAGGCCATACATATTAATGAGGAGATGGCTCGTAGGCCAAAAAATTTAATTTAAATAAATAAATTAAAAGAAACCATTCACATACAAAGGTCTCGGTCTTGATCATGATCATCCATACATGCAACGATATGTACGCATAAATAAAACTAGCAATCAATTCTTTAATCGTTCTTGTTTAAGATAAATCACGCTCAAATCAATTAATTATCTTTAATTAATCAATTCTTTTTTCTTAAATCCCTTTTCTGAATTTCCTTGAGATTCTCATCCATCATAATTTTAAACAAATAAATTCATTTAAAATTATCCTTGTACACAACTTGTACCTTGGAGGCAACCCGGTGAATTCCCATTTATTACGCAGATGTTAAATTAAACACATATATATAAAACACCTATCACGTGTTGTGCCTCATCTTTACGCCTACACCATGGTACACGTCTCAAGGGTTTGTATAATATAATAATAAATTTTAATAAATCTGCGTAATTTGGGTGAGTACACGGCGTGTAGTTCCGACTACACAGCGTGTACTTTTTCTTCACCGTCCATCTGAAGTACACGCTCGGGGATAGGGCATTTTAATGTACTTCGGAAATTTTTGGAGTACACGACATGTACAGTGGGACACACGCCGTGTAGTTTCCGCGTTACACGGTTTCCAGCCGGGCAGGCTATGTACGGAGTACACGACCCAACCCTAACACGAAGGGACTACACATTGTGTTCATTGGACCACACGTCATGTATTCTGAAAACCGTGTGACACCTGTTTCTGGTCAACACACGGTGTCTTAAATTCTTAGAAAGAATCCAATACACGGCCTGATTTGGTGGATTAGTCAATGCATTGAACCTAGAATACAATGTGTGTACTTCCGAATACACGCCGTGTATTCTGGTGTTATATGGCCAAAAACATTTGGCTACTCCGGATGAGTTACTCTATTTTATTTTAATCAAAATTAAAAGAAAAATCCATTTCTGTGAGGTGAACGAGAAACGAGAGAGGAGGAACAGATCTCGATATTCAGATTTCTAGAACGATTAAACATGAATTGAAATAACTAAATTATTAAATGCATAAATCACCAACAAAAAAACTAAATAATTATAACCAATGATATGACCCCTTTGATACCACCTGTAGGTTCCGGGTGTAGCGAAAGCGCGTTGGTGGGTTTGCCCAACTTTAATTTTAATGATAAACAACGTTCAATCCGAGATCCGTCACGATATAAAATGCTGAATCATCGGAAGAGAACGAAGAACGAAAAGAAAAGAAGAGTCTCGGAACCCTTGAGGAGGATCATCATATGTTGATTATAATTAATTTAATTAAAGCATAAGAATTACCTTGTTGGAATTCTTTCTTCGTTGATGTGTCCGGTCACGATTCGGTGATCCGTCCCTACGTCATAGAATCCAAGTGTAGGATTCCTATAGCGGTGATCCACATGTGTGTCACGTATCACCGGACATCACCGAAGAGATCTCTGGGTGCTAACTCGGAAGAACCTTCGCTTGCGATGTCCGCCTTCGACCGCCTTGATCCGGTGGAGGATCTTTCTCTCATAACTTGAGGGAATTCTAGGTGGAAAGGGAATTCTCTCTTGGCTTGAGAGTATTTCCAAATCCGTTGTGCACAACAATGGCTCTCCAAAATGTTGGGGTTGTGAGGATACTTATAATCATGTTTGAGGTTAATATAGTTATGACAATAAATAAACACGTTACACGTTTTATTTATTTCATTAACTCTTATTGTAACCCCCCCCCATGTCGAATTATTAATTCCATGACATGCGCCCATGCTGATTATAATAAATATCATTTAATAAAACAATATTAAATCCTCAAAATCCCAACTGGAAATACTACACGACGTGTAATAATTAATACACGGCGTGTACTTTTATTTTCCATTTTTCTCCACCACATTTATTAGACCTTGAGTAATGACTATTTATTTCTTAAATAAATTTAATTTCATTACACCCTAATAAATATATTATTTCATCCAAAATATATTCTCTCGAATAACTAGTGTCAAAATAAATGCGATCAGACATCCTTAAATAATTATTAAACCACATTCAGGAATAATATTTATTTAACTTGTTAAATTAATATTTAACTGAGATACATGGACACACTTAGTGTGTGACCCTCTAGGCCTCTTTCTTAGTGGCATTAGGCTGAGCCTGCCTAAAGTCCAAGGTTAGCGTCTAGCAACACTCCAAGGCTCCCATAAAGAAAGAAGTTAACGCCGCAATGACGTGTTACCTCATACGAACACTTACCGTGTAATATAATCTCTTTGTCACGATATCTCCAATCAAGCGGGTTGCATGCTAGTGCCATCAACCCATGTGCTTGATTATTCTTTCTTTGACTTCCCGAAATTGAACTTGCCCATACCTTACCATGGCCATGGATTTATTTAAGCTATATCAATTTCATCAAATGCCTGAGATATCTACTTCCGTTATGGAATGGAAGGGACAAATCCTTTCTCGCATTATCTATTAATGCGGTATTACTCGTGATGCACCCAACGTATCCTACCTCGCTGCGAACAGTGTTTTATCACAGTTTTCGTCAATACATATAAGTGCGCGAGTTGTAATACCCATTAATAATAATCTTAAAGTCTAAGGATCAATACACACGTCCATAGATAGGAACATCCAATGACACTATGAAATGTGGATTTCCTACTGGCGGGTCTCGTTCTCATAATATCCTCCGGGATATTACCAAGGGCGTACACCATGAGAAGGTGCCTCAAAGTTTTATGAGTCCTCACCCCTAATGACCTGTATTATTTGTGTCCCTCAAATAATATCATCCGGCCATAGAACATACATATAAGAACAGTGTTATGGCACTTCCGGGTTCTCATCATAGCAGGGATCCACTACGACCCTTTAATGCAACAGCTGTTCTTTGGACATTATCACATGACATGTCACGCAGATGAACAATCAAGATGTGATAAGGCTTTTATTTAATGAATAAAGTACAAAGTAGTTGGTTCTAGACCACCAACTCCAACAGGAGTGACCTTCATAGAGTACCCAGTGGAGATCGAGGATGTATAGGAGAGAATCCTTTGTAGGTGAGTGATTCCCCTAGTACGTGTTTGATGGAAGCATGGTAATCTTTAGGAGAGCACGTGGGAGTGAGAGGCTTAGATTCGTGCCCAATAACCACATATGTTTGAGTAGCATTTTATTTTGGATTTTCGGGGACATAAATCCCTAATGCGGGGAGGATATAACATCTCATATTTTCAGGTATTAGATTTAAATACTATATGGAATTATTATGAGACCAGTCTTTGTGAAGTTGTGAGATTCTGAGTTCCGGGTTGCTCAGAAAAAATGGTTTAAATAATTTAAATTCTAAATAGTGCACGCGAGAGGTTTTCCAAAAAAGTGAAAGAACTTTTAAATGGGTGTCCATATCGAAAATATGAGGGAACTGTTGTGTTCATAGCATTGACTTTACCATAGGTGGGGCCTAACATCGACCAGCAGGGTCAATAATAGAAGTTAGTTTTTGGACGTTTTAAAGGAAATAAAATAAAATAAAATATATTATTTTTAAATGTTTCTATAATGTAGTGACACTTATTTTGTTTTAAATGAGTTGGATTCTAGGGTTAGACTCATAACCCTAGAAAACACCCTAGAATCCTCTGGAGATTTGGAGAGGAGCCACCCTTGGATAATTGTTGATGAACTTTGATGAATGACAACACATGGATTATTGTGTAGTAAGATCAAATCTCGACCGATGATCGATCTCCCTCATCATCGATGATTGAGGTAGGGGTTTTTTCTTTTATTTTTTTCACTATTCATTGATTAAATGATAAATTTGGATCATCCCATGAATAGTTTTATCCACATATCATGAATTCTTGTTGGAGGGTTATATTTTTCTTAGGGATCATTTTTGGGAATTGATCCCTTCTTGTCTCAGATTTTTTTTGATTTTCCATGTTTAATCCTTATAATGGGAGTAGATCAATGCCATGACGAATGAGGGCTGAGGATGGTTCTTCAATTTTTTTTATTTTATTATTCCCCCTTTTCCCATGTTCATCACGTTCTTTTTAGGGTGACAAACAATGGATCATTGCAAACCCACTTTGCAACACAATGGTCCCAAATCGGAGATCAAACATCATGACGACCTAGAAAAAGTGTGACGACGATGGCGGACGACGACATGTCTCGGATTGAAAGAAATCGATCCATAACCATTCTTCAAGTAAGTGGATTGAAATGAGGTTTCATGGTTGATTGAACTCCCAAAAAATCTAAAAACATCGATGGCATGGTGGGATGAACTTGGATCTTGAGTTTTGTGGAAAACGGATTGCCAAAACAAGCATCAGAAGATCGAAGGAGGCGCAGCAGTGGAGGCCTGGCTGTTCTGGAAAATCCTAAAGAACATGGAGTGTTCTCTGAAGAATACATTTTTTGGGGTCAGCATACCGACATCTAGGGTTTCCGCACTGCACATGAAGAAGAACATGGCGTGCTCCTAGAAGGACATGATGTTTGGACCCCACCCAGCGGCAGTTGAAGTTCCAGGAAACATGAAGTGTTGACATGGCATGTGACCATTGTCACATGGCCTGTGGGTGCTTACATGGGACTCCGTGTGTATCTCAGACAATACACATACACAAGGTGTAGTACACACCATGTACTCCAAGATATGTCCAGGCGAGGCTTGTTACGCAGGTCACCCCATGTATCAGTTACACTGGTTGGAATACACACGTTGATGCCGTGTACAGGCATATGGCCAGCATACACTGAGTGGACCCCGGATACCTTGACATGGTGTGTGATCCTTCCTAAACACTATGTATATATGTTTTTACTAGGCATGTTCACCAGACTCGGGTCATTGTACATGATCAGTACTCAGATTCAAGGGACAAGAAATCTAACCAAGTCTACATGTCATGTACTCCCTTCTACATGGCTTGAGTTCCTTGTCCCCCTTTCCTTGGAAATGTTCTTTTTGGTTAGTGCCCCTTTGCTTGTTTTCCTGGAGGTTAGGTATCATTTCCATCCACATAAGTATGATCCCTTCAGTAGGACATTCCGATATAGAGTTAAGTATCCCTCTGAGAGGCCTAGTGTGAGATCATCTATCCATTCTTGACTCTTGGTAGAGTCAGGTATTGACGTGACCAATCCTACATGACATTGATACTCTAATTAGCAGGTGAATCTGGATGAGTCCTGGTGTCCTCCAATTCCCTTTTAGTGATCCTCATTTATGTATCATGATATTTCCCCACATAGGAGTGTGTTCTACCAAAATGAGTGTATCTATTTTATTCTCAGATCTATCAGTGAAGTTATCTATCTCATGTCTTTTACTGATGAATATTACTTCTCAAACGGACATCATCAGAGCTACTAGAGTCGTGGAGTGAGTTATATTAGAAGTTTTTTTGAGTAAATCTTCAAAATGAACCCCTAGCGTGGGTATGCGGTCATTGTAGACTACGGGTATGGGTCTCAAGTGTATTTGGATGTGTTTCTATTTCTATATTTTTAGTAGACATATACTATGTAGAGATTATTTTACCTTTACATTATGAATTTATTTGTGGTTTTCAGGGTCCCCTACTGAGTATTGTTATACTCACCCCTCCATGGGATTTTCCCACATGTGTTGTGTCTTGTGCAAATGAGCGGCCTTTTGACAGAGTCCAGGGTAGACCAGAACTAGACTAAGCTTTCTGAGTTCCTTTGCAGGCCGAGGTGTTCCTATGGTTGTGAGCAGTAAAACCAGTACCTCTTTCTTACTTATAGGTTGGACTTTTTATTTTTCATACTCTTTCTTTTGGTGGGCTTGTATTATATCTCATTTTACTTTCTTCACATTACTTCTATTTTAATTTGTTGGTTGGGTTTAGTTTTATTCATGCATTTTTCCCTTAGTGGTTTTTACTTTTAATCATTTGTGGGCTTGGAGATGTGTGTGTGTGTGTACATGTATTTAAGCAATGCCTCCCATGTTATTGATATGAATACATGGTGCTAGTCACAAGTCATCAGCCTATTGGAGGTGGTCTTGGGGATTCATGGTGCGGGCCCCACTGGGACGGGTCATGACAGATGGGACTGTTCATAGGGTAAAAACCATTCCAAAAATTCCAAATTCAAGCTAAAATCTCCTAAACTTAACCTAAGTACTGAAGACATCTCTCAGTCCTCGATACATATGTAATATTATATCCTTGAGATTATATAATTTTTAAAATTCACACATGAGTCTCAATTCTCAAAATGACCCCTTCTTAGGATTCAAAATTCAAATTCCCCTAAGATTCATAGTCCCTAAAGGCACTCGGTTTTACAATAGGATATTTTTTTGGACATAAAAAATGTTATATAAGAAATTAAACATTAGGTTTAAGGACTATAATAAATAAAAATATATTAATTTCAAAATTAAAATAATCAAATAGAGAACATGAGCGGTGTATGAAATGATTCTTTAGTAATGATAATTTCACTTAGGAGACCAAGTGTTGATTTACAACTCAAGACTTAAACTAATTATTAGTAAACATTATTCTACACGGGAACCATCATATACCATCAGTAATGTTTATCACTTTAGTGATGTGTAGATAAAAAATAATGAGAGAATTATACATTGACTATTAATGGACAAATATTGAATGCATACTATGACAATATACCACATGCACTAGTGTAGGAAATCACACTTCTCCAACCATTTTACCTATCAAAAACACATGGTTATAAAATTTCATACCATTTTTTATTCTTTCCATAAATAAAAAACTTTCAAATCAATAATTCATATTGAAATTTATTGAGAACATTGCAACATTCATGTGTGGGGAAGGGAAATATTTATTGGTTTTCAAAAAAAATTTCCCTTTTATTTTTTAATGTGTTTTTGTTTTCTTATTGACTGTTTTTGAAACATGATGATCTGAAATTAAATAAATTTTATGTCAAGATCCCATACCAATTATAATGAACTAATTTTACCTAGGAAAATCAACATAGATGAATATTTAAATGAACTTATTTTGAAATTTATTTTTGGGTAAATTCATGAAAGTTACACTAATGGCGTATTCCTATAGTGTGAATTACTATCCACATTTAAAATCTATTACTTGAGATTCTTAATATCTATTTTTAATATCTTCTTCACAATTTTTGGATGGTTCTTGATAGAACCATCCCTTTCTTGAAGAAACCAAATTTCATGTGAATTATAGACAACTATGGGATAATTGAGTTACTTATATTGAAAAAGATCAAGGGGTTATTTTTTATTGAAAATAATCATTTTAAGAATCTAATTTTGAAATATAACTTAGTATCTAACCCATTAATGATCCCCTGAAATTCATGAACACCCTTTTTAGGTAGGAAATTATTAGTGGAAGAACCCTAACTACACAAATGTAGAACCAAATTTATGATCATAGTTTGACTCATGTGTGGGAGAGAAGATGTTTTTTGTCCTATTATATGGAGAAGGATAAAGTCTATAAATTATTGATGCAAAAAAATATGACCTTCAAAATTGGGATAGGATTTTCAAATATCTATTTAAATATCAAATATTACTCTTTATCATCATGATTCAGATAAATGATAAAGTGACATGAAAATGAAAATTAGTTAATAAATAAGAGAGAATAAAATATTTCTACCGAATTTCTTTTTGTCTAAAAATTCCATGAGAATTTACAAGGAGTGAGGAGCTAAATCGCTATAGGGAAAAGTGAAGGAGGTACTTTTTTAGAGTGTAAACTGACAATCATGAATTTTTCTTTCATTAAAGCCAAACCACCTCATTATTCCTTGTCACTTTTTACATTATCACCTACCAACCTTTAGCTACAAATAAATATTTTTAATTCCAACTGATAAAAATATTAGTTAACTCATTTTTAGGATATTTAGTGACACAAAAATCATATATTAACACTTATATGAGTTTTTATTGAGAAAAAATATTTTACAAATTCATAAATTTTGTGGAAATAAAAAATTATGAAGTTAGGTAAAAATGAATATGAGAGCTTCTAATACGTTTAAATAATTTTAATATACCTTATAGATAGAATAGAACAAAAAATACATAAGCGTCATGATGATAATGAGTTGAATAACTATTGAAAAGGGTAGTCATTATGTATTTTTTTTGAATTTTATTTTTATTAAATTTTGATTTTCAATTATTCATGGTTATAAGTATTAAGTTTGGGGGAATTGATAGAGGTGATTATTTCACTATATTTCATTGATATTAACTTATTTTTGTTCCCAAAAATTAATTTCATAATTGAGTTTTAGAGAATTTAGGGAGTACGGGAACATTTTATTGGATTCTGAGGATATTTCATTAAAAGGATATTGTGGTGAATTTAATTTATTTAATTTATTTATGGATGAAGATGAATTTTCCACTATTTGTAATTCTTTGATTTTTTGTTTTAAAGGTTAATAAGAATGTGGCTTAAGAATAGAAGAGGAAATTCAGAAATGTTAATAAATAAATTTTCTTAGACTATGAATAAATGTGTATTAGTATCCAAATGATATGTAAATATTATCAAGACACAAAAAGGCATATATAAAGGTTACTATGACTAATTTTATGATATGTAAGGGATACACCACTAAATCCCTATATATTTAACAGAATTTAACTTTTTTAGAAGTGAAAATTAACATACCTAATAGTGAATTTTGAAACACAATCCATATATAATAGTATTATTAAAATTTTAAAGGAAATATATGTATTATTTGAACATTAATAAGGGTAAAATCGAATATATAGATGGTATATAATCATAATTATAATACAAGATAAAATAAATAAATTCTAATATTTTGAAAAATATGATGAATTTCATGTTGTATAAGGATAAATATTTTGAAAAAACCTAGAAGGAAATATTTTTGTAGAAATAAACTTGATTCAATATTGAGCTTATAAATATAGAAGAGTCTTAGATATAATATTCAATTTTAAAGTAATGAATCTCATAGGTCATCTATAAATCGATCAATGTAGTAAATAATTGAAAGATATTGATTTATAATAAGAATGTTATATCAAAGGGGATATAAATATAAAATAGGGTAGAGTTTCATAGAATCATGAATAGAATTTATAATGGAATGAAAAATCAATCTGAGGGTGAGAAGGTTGATGTCAAAATGGGATAATATCAATGATTGACTTTTATTTTTAGTGTTAAATTATTTTCTATTTTTTCTTTTGATGCTTTTAACCATTCACATAGAGGGTTGACCCTTTAAGTTGTTGGGGGAATGGGGAAGGATGACCCATTTTAAAAGTTTTAGTATGAACTTAAATGAATATTTTTTTTGTTAATTTATTTTTTAAATTAAGTTTAAGTTTTTTTAAATGTGATTATATTCGGTTTATTATTATTTTTAATTATTTGCTTCTTGGGTTTGCAATAAAAATTCTCCCTGTATTTTAATTTTCTTATATATGATGTAATTTTTAAGATTTTATGGTTAGAACCTGACGACTGTGGATACATGTATGGAAGGTAATGGATTTTTTTTAATTTATTAATAGTACCTTCACCCAAATGGATATTACCAATGTAATCAGGGAAGATATAATTATTGAGATATTAGGACAATATTCTAGTATATTCCCACATATCTTGTAAAGAGGATTAGTTAGAAGCGATCACTGGTAATTTGATATAAAAATTCACTATATACCTGTAGTGATGTAAAAAAATTGTTCATTCTTACATTGATCAATTAATAAAGAGAATAATAAACTTTTTTTAGAATATTTTAACAATTAAATTTTTAATCTAGCCCTTGAACTAATTATTAATCATAACCTTGATAAATTGACCTATTTAAATTTTTTCTAGTTCACTCAATTCAAAAATCACCCAAAAGGCTTTTTACTAACCAATAAAAATGCCTTTAACCCCTCATTAGAGTGTAACTTTAGTCCCCATTATTATATAGTATATCCTTAGGATTTTAATATTTTTTTTCACCACCCCATAATAGGTGAATAATTTAAACTAAACTATATTTATTTTTATATGATTTTTATGCATATCCCCAAATATTTATCGAGACTTTGGGTGTGAGAAGAGGAAGGATTAATAATGGAATAGAGTATTGTTGATGTTTCAGTGAAAAAAAATAAAAAAATTTCATGTTAAATCCTTGATTTCTAATGATGAAGAATGGATAGAGTATATATGAGTTTATTTTGAATTCTTAAATTCTACAGATTAATTTTAAGCCACCTTCACCAAAGGTTCTTTATAGAAGTTAGATCAAGATTAAAAATAGATAAGGTTTGGTCTTTTAGATTATTTTTTATTATAGAAAATTATGAAAATATAAAATGAGTACATTATTTCATGTCGATAAATAGAGTAATTTATTAAGGAATTTAAGAAGTTATAGTGGGGATGAGATAAAATGGATAGATTTGGGAATAATTTATTCAATTTTATTTGTCCTTTTCTAAATTTATAGTAGGTTTAGATGACTAAGAATGACATTTTTAGATCCCTTTGATGTTATAGATCCAATGAATACATTATTCCATATAGTATAATTATTAGAATATGGTGAGGGATCATATAGGGTTGTTGAGGGAGGGTGTAAGGTTATAATAGATGACCCTATAAGGTTTACAATAAGGTAGAGATGAATGTTATCAGTTATAGATCTAATGTTTTTCAGGATCATAGAGTGAGGTGAACTTATATAGTTATAATATCTTGGCGGCCTATGTTTTAGTAGCTTGAGGTGTCTTGTATTGCGTGAATTAACATATTTCTAATGTAATGTACTATAATATAAAAAATATTAGTGTTTAGAGGTCTATATTTCACCCTCATCATTAGTGGGTAGTTATTTTTGTTCTTGGAAAGTGATTTATGTCTTACGATTATGGCCTTGAATTTATTTTATGAGTATCCATAAAATGATTTTTTAGTTTTTATTATATGTGGATTAGGATTTCAAATTTATATTTTAAAAGTTTAATTTTTTGTAGGTTTTAAAGTTTAACTCATTTTTAATGCATGCCTAAAATTTTATTTTAAATAATTGGAGGTGGATTTCATGTTTTCAATGTATTATAAGTATATTTATGAAGGAAAATTACCTATTAAGGATTTTTTTTTGAAATGTGTGATTTCTTAAAAGGTAAATGGTGTGTTCAATTAAATTTTGATAAGTTTCCATGAGTATTATTAATTATTTATTTCAATAAACGAAATAAAAGTGTCTAAGTAGTTGATTCATGAGATGTAGTGGTTTGTGTATTATATTTTCGCTTTCTAATGTAGTATATTCCGATGATAATTTTCCTGTTTGTGATTTATCTCACATTATAGTTTATTTTTTTAATATTATATTACATTTTGGTAATTTTTATGGTGTAAATTCAATATTTATGTTGTTTAAGTATGTCCCAATGATTTTTTTGAGTAAGGTTTTCCATGTGGGTGGAAAAGTGTTTATAGTGTTTGTTCGTCATGTTTGAGATCTGTCATCCATTGTAGGTTTTCATGGGATTTACTTATTCTTTTTTTATTGTCTAGTATATGAATGATTTTAGTTCTATCTAACATAGAGGTTTATTATTGATCCCATAATTTGTGATTTTTTGGTTTCTAGAGGATGGAGGGGTGTTTTTGGATGATAATATCAAAGAAAATAAAATTAAATTTATGCTCATTAAGGAAACATACTATCTTGTTGTGTAAAATATTTCTTGGTGAGTCAATGTTTCCATGGGTTTTTTCTTATAATGTTGATATTCTCATGGTTATGGGGAATATCAACCTATCTATTTTTTGGAAATACCATTTCATGAATGAAAACCATGGTATAATTATTACTAATTTTTTAACTATATTTAGCTATAAATTTAGTGCATTACCTATCAAAAATGGCATGGGTGTAAATGTGCATGGTTTATTAGTTGTATAGTAAAATAAACATGGATATAGATTACCATGATATAGTGGTATTGAGATTTAATGTGGACTGAGGAAGGAGATAAAGTTAGTTCTAATATCAAAATCATTATTTTATCTTATGTTTTGAAGTAGGCCCAATAGTAACACATTTAAGTGTTGATCACCAGGTTGTTTCCATTTTTAGTTGACGAATTTAAAGATGAAAAATAGATGGATAGATTTTCCCAGGATATAATGTGAATTCATAGAATTTATATCAACTTTGTTCAAATGAAACCATTATGTTATTATTTCAAAACCATATCATGGGTTTCCTAGTACTCTATGACTATAAATTCTTAAATTCTCATGAATTTACTTACCTTTTCTCAACCCAATGTGACCATAAGAAACTCTAGAGGACTCTGCGATAGCCTTGGGGTGTGATTAATGATCTTCCTTAATGAATTTTTTTATACATACAAGAGGTCAGATTGAAGTGGTTCCAAAGATATTCCCTTATATTAGTTTATTTACTATTGTTTGAAAACATTTTTATATTCAAATTAAGGTAGGGTATTCTTGGAATTCTATTTTACCACCTAAAATTATAATTTTGGGTTTTTATTTTCTATTCATTTCCAATTTCTTCCTCTATATTATTACAATTTAGTAATATTATTTATTTTTAAATGATTTATAGTGATAAATTCTATAAATCTTAGTAATTTGTTAAATTATTTATGTTTATAGATTCCATTATAAATTTATGGATTGAAATTATACATTTTATAGAGTGATTGGATGGTGTTTCTCTTAGAAGTCATGAGTTGGAGGGAAAGTGTTACTCATATTTGGCATGGAATAGTTAATGGATGGTTGGTGTTCATAATTGTGCCTTGGTGTTGGGAATTCATTATTATATTGGATTCTATTTAGGTTTCTTTGGTGATGGATGTTGTTGTATTTCAATGTTGGGTAAAATAAGTGGAATTCGTGAATGAAGGGTTTGGTTGTTGGTGTCATTATAATATTATTTAAATTATAACATTGAGGGTAATTTTTAATAATGGTTTTTGTATGAGATTATATTATTATTGTATTATCTTCTCTAATGTTGTGGTTAATATGTGTTTAGTTAGATAGTGTGAGGTTATTGAAAAGAAAATTAGAATTTAAGGATGTTTTTTCCAAAAGGATTTGGATTTTTTTAATATATCATTATGTGTTTGATCACGAGGAATTATTATAAGACTATAATGGATTCCAGAGTTTCCATTTTATTTTATTAATTATAAAGAATCCTATTATATAAGTTATTTAAGGCTACTTTAGTGAATTTTGGCTTGGGTAGATTCAAGAAAAAGTGGAAATTAATGTGATGATTAATGTATTTATCTTCAAAAAAATCAAGGACATGTGAATCATGACACATTATTTAAATATGTGGGATGTGATTATATGTTTATTTAATAGGCATGGAGATGTTTTGAGGAGGTTTTAAGTTGATGTGAAGCATACCTATAGAATTCTTGAAATTATAGTCATGTGGTTGATCCACTTACTACGTGGTCACTTTTTTATGGATGATACATTGTATATATGGTTGATCCAATTACTGTAATAGTTTTTTCATGTTCTTAATCCACATTTTTCTTCAAACTATTGGTTGAGTTATTAATGTGGTCAATCTAGACATTTTATTTATCTGGATGTATGGTTTAATCTAGAAATTCCCCACAGTCTATTTCACCATGATCACTTTATAGGAACCATCAAGTAATTAACAACATTTTACATGCTATATACTATGTGAAAATATATATTTCTATATTGTAAATAAATTAAATCAGATGATGCATCAACTAATTTATTCATGGGATTAAGAATCATTTTCACTAGAAATAATTGTGATCCAAGATTCTAACAATCAAATAATAAAACCATAGGTGTTTCTTTGAGATTAAATGGGTTTTAATCGATGATGCCTAAATGTAATCCTTTGAATATAATCCATTGATCAAAATAATTTTCAGATCATAAGTACATGGTATTCCTCACAAAACTTTTCTAATAAATATAAGTCTTTCGGTTAATTGAAGAAATTAAAAATAGCATGATTGTAATCCATTACAACTGTAAGTATTCATTTGAGTCTAATTTTAATACATTGCATAACAATCATTTTAATGAAAGTCATCAAAGAATTATTTAAATATTAGATATCTATAAAGATTAATAAAGTGATAATATGAGTTCCACACCACAAACATGTGGTATAGGTGGAAATGATGCATGTTTCCATGTATGTGGATATTTTGAATCAATTAAAAGATTGATATTTTTTGGATTTTGATATAATTATATTTTAATATCACATACAGGAAAAAATACCAAGTATCTTGAGGATTAAAATGAATATTTGGTAGGGTATTTAAATGAGTTTGGATGAGGAATAAATTAGGAATCTGTTGACAAATTTTAATGATGGGATATTATATTTGTTAACGATTATAGAGTTTATATATTTAAAATATAGTGAATAATATAAATCTGATATTATTGTGTTTGATAACAAATATATGCATGATGTGAAGAATAAAGTAGGAGTGAGAAGAATTGAGAACTTTCAAACACTGTGTGAAAATCCTTAGAGTTTGAAACATTATTATCAATGAGAGAGAAGGATCCAAGGTTATAATCCATTTAAGAAGAAGTAAATATGTTGTACACATGAGTATTTATAAAGGCTAAGTAAGATCTAGATCACACAATATCTAGAGAAAGTCTCAATACTGTCATTTTTGTTAATGATCTTGAGAGAGTACATGTGCGGACCTACTGATCCATATACTCAAAGGGGAGGACCAATATTATGTAGTGAAAAGGGAACCAAGAGTAAGATGAGAGTAATTATTTATTGGATATTTTTTTAATAATTGTTTATCTTCTATTGGACTCTACATGTGTCAGAGAGCATAGTGGACTCTGTGTTGTAGATGATTTTTGAATGTAGTGGAGAATTAATGTTGGCGGGATATTACCAAGATGGTAAGGAGTAGGACTTTTAGATGAACCTTGTAAACACTATGTACCTATATGATTATTATTCTTATTACTAAACGTGTTTCTATAACTCAATATGATAAGATAAATATAGATTTATATGGTTAGGCTCAAAATGTCATCTTGATTTGCTTTTAAAAAAGGTCTACATAAAGGTAATGAGCCTCTAATTAGAAAACAATATGGGAAAATTTTAGAATTATATTTGAAGGAAACATAATGGAAATGGAAGGAAAGATAAAAGTATGTAGCAATAAATTTAAGGTTATTAAAATAGATAATGATGATAATATATATTACTTTTTTAATAGGTTGAATGATATAGTTAGTAGGATTCGAGGATTTAGTGTGAAACTGGAGGATTTAATCATAGTTAAAAAGCTAATGAGAAAAGTTTTAGAGTGATTTGAATCCATGGTTTTATATTTTGAAGTAAGGGAAGATCTATCCTTGGATGAAATTCCTAATATTTTCATTACATATGTAATAAAAAACACCAGTAATAAAAAACAAGGTAAATTATGAGTTAAATTTTGATGATATGAGAAAAGAAAAAGGTAGATAAAAAGTGGTTGTTAAATCTAATGATTTAGAGACCGAGGATGATAAATAATTAAACAATTTTTTTTATCATTTATCAAAGAGATCTAAGAAGGAAAAATAGAAACACATATGAAATAAATTTATCAGAAGTTGTAATTGTGATAATATTGGTCATTTTAGAAAATATTTCCCAAAGAGGTTGGCTAAAGAATCCGAATGAGATGAGGAATACAGGAAGACACAAAAATCGAAAAAGGGTATGGATAAGAAGAATAATTCCACACAAAAAAACTATAATTTTTATGAGAACGAAATAAAACGGTGAATCATATAGTGGTTTATATAATGATTTCATATTTTTTCTCATGTTGAGAAATAATTTTGTCAATCAAGCAGGGATAATGATGGAGGATAAAGGACAGAGATTAAGTGGGAATTAAAAGGCTTGTTTGCATCTTATCTTGACTAAATAAAGAAACAAAAGAAGGAAAATAAGAAGATAATTATTGATAAAAAAATAATGGTTTCTAGAGAAAAGGATGAGAATTTTAGAAAGGAGGTTGACTATATTGATGGGATCAACACAATACTATAGATCATGAACAAGGAAAAATTATCAACAGCCTTGATGAAAAGTTAGTTTCAATATATGAGAACTCAAGGAGAAACAATCCATATGATTTCTATTAAAAAATTTATGTTCCAATATTAGGTAACAATTCAAAAAATATGATTTGGTAAAAGTTTAATCATCCCAAGCCTATGAGAAGATGGGTTCCAACAAGTATGTGAAATATTCACCTAATATATCCCATGTTAATTTTTCTAATATCTGAAATTACAGGTGAAACATAGAAGGTATAACTTGTTTATAAAATAAGAACATTTAGAGACACTATTACCCATCAAATGAAGAATTTATTTCAATAAGGCTACTTCCCCCTAAGAAAAAATAAGGATCAAACTGATAGAATAAATCCCAAACTAATTAAATAAAATTCACTATCATAATGAAAGATCCAATTTTAGTGTTTATTTTTTTGTGTCATAAGAGCTTTGGACACAAATCCCACACTTTATGGTATAATATGTCATTGAAATAGAAAATAAAATAACAAATTAACGAGAAAATGAGAAAAAAACATAGAGCAAGAATGTTGTGACTATACCTACACCAAATCTATATATCCAAAATAGATTTATTTTTAAAGAGTATGTGATATATGTGTAAAAAAAGGTAACAATACATATGAGTATAATATTATGATACAAAGATATATTACCTATGTTTTTAAAAGGGAGGGAAATTAAAAAATCTAAAAAGGGAGTGTCATGCAATATTAATATTTTTTAAAGGATATATGAGAACCCCAAAGGTGTTGAGATCATCAAGAAATAATTCTTAGTGATCTAGTGAGATCAACTATATATATCAAATTAAATAAATAAATAAGGCGTGAATTTTAAGGAAAAAAGGAAATAAAGTGGTTTTAGGGGATGATACCAAGCCTCAAGATAATCTACTAACAAATATATATTTAATGGTCAATAAGAATCATGTGAAAGGTGTGTTCAGTCTATGAATGGTTGATAATATTGTAATATATTATTATTAGATCAATAAGAGTTATTGAAGAAGTATATTCATTCCCAACACAATGATTTTCCCTATTTTATATGGTCAAGTAACCATTTTTATATAAACAAATATCATAAAAATAAATAGTAAATCACAAAATCAATTATAGTTTTTTTAATAAGAGAAGTGATGAGTGTGGTAGAAAAAAAATTCCAAGGATTAGAGAAAACTATTAGCCTAAATGTTGATTTTGAGGAATCAATATGGTTCATCATTATTCCTTATTATTATTATTTTTTTGTGATAATATATAGGGAATAAAATGAGTGAAGATAATTTTTTATAGACTACATAATAAATAATAAATTGTTTTTTATATATTTCATCAACCATGTAGAGGATAATTGATTGAATCCCTTGAGGGGGGAGAACAAATGGAGATGGAGCTGTCAAATATCACAAGCTGTGTAAATATATAATATATATAAAAACATTTGAAATTTTGAGTTTGAGGAATGAAAATCACACTAATAATTTTTTAATTATTAAATTAAATATATTTATAAATTGGGATGTTTCTTAATGAAATGATAACATAACTTGGGAATTGTATACTATGAAATTGGAATTTTTGACATGTCTGGTGAGATTTTTTTTAATTTTAATTTTTTAAAATATGTAGGAGGAGACATAGAATGAGAATCTGAGAAGAATATCACATGATATATTGTTTATCTAAATCATTGACAACATTTGTCAAATAATTCTTTTTTTTCAACACTAGGTTAGCCCAAATACACTTATAATGGACTCACTAAAGGATCATTTATAATGAAACCCATGTGGTATCATATTTCCCAAAAGTGGGTGAAATAAAAATTTAGAGTTGAATAACGGGGAAGAAGTTTAATTTTGGAAGCATTATAATAAAGTGAGAAGTCATTATTGTTTCTTTTCATTTTATGTTCAATATGGTAGAGAAGCAAATGATCACACAGATTAAATTTCGAAATGTGTGGAGATATTGAAAATAATAAAATATGGGATATTATGGTACCCTAAAAGGTTTTATTACATCTTTTGTCAATATATTGATATTTTTTTTTCAAGAGGTGATGATTCATAGATTATTTATGTGGATTCATGAGTTATCATTGTATTTCATTCTTGAAAAATAATCTTTGTCCATAATTTTTTGGATAGTGTTTCTTATAATTTTGAATTGGAATGTTTCAATAAAAAGTGGAAATGAATATGATGATTATTGTGTTATTATTAAAATAAATAAAGGACATATGAATGAGGTGACACTATATTAAATATATTAAAACTTTTCTTGAGTTGATTCAAGAATGATGGAGATGATTTTAGGAGGTCCTAAGTTGAAGTGAATAAAGTATGGACTTTTTTTAATTTCAAGTTGTATCTTTTTTCACTGACCATTAGTCTATTCATATGGTTGATACATTTCTCATACGACCAATATAATAACCATAACAATTTTTTCATAAATAATATTTGATGTTTTATTCATATTTTTTATTGAGTTGTTCATGAGGTTGATCAAGATGTATGATTGATCTAGATATATTTTCAATCTAAATATCCCCCACATTATCTTTCCCTATAGTTCCCTCACACAGTCTGTCAATATACTTTCAAAGATTTCATGTGTGATTTACTAGGAAAAAATTTTGGTTTCCAAATACTAAATCAATTGAATCAGATGATGTTATTTCTATGATAATTATGGTTTTTAAGAATCATCATCGCAGAAGATAATCATGATCCAAACTACTGAGAATAAAAGTATAATAATAGTGGTGATACTTTAAGACAAAAAGAATTAGACATTTAGGCATAAATGTAATACATTGAATGTTATCCTATGATCATAATATTTTTCTTATCATAAGTATTTATGTTGTATCATAATCCATTTCCACATAACATAAGTCTTTCTATTCAGAAATGAAATTGTAAAATGCATGAGTGTAAGCCTTTGTTGTTGCACATAAGACAGTAAGCCAAATCAAAATAATTTATACCATAAGACTTCTGAATATAAGCCTTTAAGTTAATTATGAAATAAGAGATGTCTATTGAGTTAAATAAATTACTAATATGAGTTACACACTATAATATGGAGTTACACATGGAAAAGATATATGTTTTCATGCACATGTATATTTAAAATTATTTAAAAGAAGAAAACTTTATAGATATTGATATAAGAATATATTTATATCACATAATTGTATAATTATTGATTATTAAAGAGATTTAAATGGAATGTTTGAGTAGGTATGTAATGAGTTTGAATGAGGAATAAATTTTAATTTTTTGACCAATTTAAATGAGAGGATATTGTGCCTACAAAATATCATGGAGTTCCTATATTTTGTATATGGGGAATAACCTGCATACAATATTATTTTATTTTATTATAAATATATATTTAATATGAATATTGAAGTGGGATTGAGAATAATTGAGTACACACATACACTATGAAAAAACCTGAGATTGATATATCATTATCGAGGATATAAGAGTTGAATTTGGGTTCCATTAAATAATAAAGAGATCTGTTGTGCTCTTGAGTACTCATAATTATGATATTAATGACCTTATCATCATTTAGATACTGAAAAGGTAAGAATTAAAATGATATATTATCATTTAATAATGATAAATATGTCATTAATATCAAAATTATTTCTTATATATCACATACATTAATTAAATATATCCTTATTATATTCCTTGTAAAGAGTTAGTGAAAAATGAATCACATCAATTTATGAGGTGGTATTCCTTCTAAAGCATGAGTAAAGTTATCGTATCCCTTATGGAATGAAAATTAAAAGAAATATATAATATAATGAATCTAGAGGTATAATTATATTAAAAAAATCATATATACTGATTAGATACATCATCATACCCAACCATGAGAGGTGATAATAGAAAAATTAATTACCTTGATTCACGAGGCGGTAGTCTGCCGTACACATGAATAATGATTTCATAGCCCTTTTCATGGAAGTGGTAATGTTTCTAGATCATTACCTTTACATAAAAAATATCAAAAAAAATTAGATAATGAGGTTATTATATAGGTATGGTTTAATATGAATTGAAATTGGTTGGTAAGAAATAAAATAAAAATTCTTGATGATGAACATTACCTCTTTATTAGGTAACTTATTTATATTTGCACAAAAACTATTTCCAAGGATAGATTAATGACAAAACTAAGTATTCTAGGATGAGATTGAGTAGTTTTGGAAGTGCTTTAGGTATGTATTTTCATAACCAAAATGGGATTCATGGTTTGATGAATAGAGGATAGGGCGGCCTTTTATAAGTTAGGTGTGTGGCACACTTGTAAATTTTAAAAACAAAAAAGTGTACGCACCTTATTCTCATGAAAAAGGATCTGAAATGGATTATTCTTGATACATAGACATTATAAGGTCAAAATATATACATAAAATGGGTTTAGGAAATTTTTAGGTCATTTGAATTGTTACATTTTTATTTTTACCCAATCCCCGATAAATGCATTTTACCTTAACCACGGTAATTAATTTTTATCGTTCTCGGTTTTCATTTTCATAAAAAATTAACTTGAACATATTATATAATATAAATTATTTTGATTCCAAATATGGAATCCATTTTTCCAAATTCAATTCATATAATTTGTAAATTTTAATTTAAAATTAATCTCAGAGACATGACGAGAAAGGGAGTTTTCGAAGAGAAAATGTTCAAATGATTACAAAGTTTTTAAATCAACATTCAAATTGAAAATGATTCTAGTAACCTAAATTAGATATATATATATATAGATAATTTATATAAGGTTATTTTTAAAACCAATTTAAAATATAAATTAACTTTATAAATAATTTTAGTGAAAAGGTATCTTTTAATTAAAATTTATCATTTTCACCATTCATCAAAAAGTAAATATTTTAAAAAAATTCTAAAATATTAATCTAAACCTAATTTTACAATTAATATTTCAAACACAAAATTTTTTTATATGAATTTTCTAAAATTTTCAAAAAATATTTTTAATATAAATCCACAAAAAGAAGACAAAACTATGTTTTATAAATAGTTTTTCAAAAAAATATTTCATTTATTTTAAAATAGTTTTTATTTTAATTTTTAATTAAGTAATTATAAAATAATTTATTTTATATACTTGTGTAAACCACATATTTTCATAATTTATTTAATACTATTCATACCCAACATTCCAATGGATAGGTGATAACTAGTGTATTAAATAATAATACTTAAATATTACATCAAGTTTATATTAAACTCATTTTTTATGCAATGAAAGATACACTCAATATCACATGTAATGTAAGATAAAATCAGTGTTGTGTTTAAAAAAATATCAAAAAAATTAAATTTACTTGAAAAATATATTTCACAGAACATTGACATAGAAGAGAAAACTAACACTGAATTACTGAAGGGGAGTGATAGAGTATATTGTTTGGAAAAAGTTAAAGACCACACAAACATAAACCAAATAATCATGAAACATTTCATTAATGTCATCATAAATTATGTTAATAGGAAAAAATATTTAATGACCTTTCTCCTAATTTTGGGGAATTAATTTTTAATCTAGACTAATAAAATATGAAAATTTAGTTAGTTGATATCTTTTTATTTAATAGGTGAAATTTCATCCTTAGGTTATGCTTTGATTAATTTCTAATTAATATATTACTCTAAGAGAAAAAATATTTAGTTCTAAATGACTAAATAAGATACACAAAATAATGATAAGTCTTTCTTTTTTATCTCTAGTAAGAAAACAACAAATGGTTAACACTGGTTATCCAATATGAATAAATATTCATATAGTGAAGTAATATGTTAATATATAAATCCTTATCAAAAGTTAAAATTAAACCATTGCATAAATTTTTAACCTTATAACCATTCCAAAATTTAAAATTTATAAATATGGTCACTAAATTTCTCAAAATAAACTTAACATTAATCCCCCATATATTAAAGATTGGTTCTGGATTGTCACATACAAAACATGTAAATAACTTCATCGTGTATTATCTTCTAACATGGTAATAATATGGATTATTGTAAAACCTTATTAAAAAACACGTTCTTCTATATTCCTTACATAAAACATAAATTACTAGATATATTCCATAAATCCAAAAAATTTATAAACACCATCAATGATTGTAGAAAACAATTTATAAACAAACCATTAATGTACTCAGTAGTGTCCAATTTACTTATTCATATCCAACATATTTATATCCCAACAACATTATCTCAACATCCATAACATATTAACGGTTATATTCCCTTAATCAAAATATCACCCTTCCATTAAATTACTCTTCTAGGTTATCAGTACCATTCAATAAATTATGGAAAATCATTAATGAAAAACTTCAACAAACAATCCTTATATATATTATGATTCATATAAATAATTTTATAATTCTAATACAAAAACATTTCAATTATTCCACCTCATCCTTAATCCAATAACTAGGCTTCATCATCTTATTCCATAAAAAACTCATTCCTTTTATATTTCATTCATTGCCTCTTCATCATCAATAGAAAACCCGTTACTCATAAAACCTCTATGATTATATTCATGATATTTTCCCTTAGGATTTAAATTTTCATAATTCCCATACTTTCTATATTTAAAACATTCAACCGTCAATGTTTACTTAGGGAGACCATTATTATCATCCATTGTGTTAACTGAAATGTTCAATTTTTTACTTTGGGGTTAATTTATTCTTTCCCTTCTTTTCCAAACTCAAAAAATCTTTTCATTCCTATAATACATTTCCTTGAGTGTTTCATCCCACATTATCAACATATGAGAAACTAAACCTTTTTCCTCCATGTCCATCACTGCCCGAACACTCAGTGAACTCAATCCTTCTCTTATTTGATGTGACAGATAGTTTGTTAAGGTGCATGTTTTAATCATGTTCAATGATATATGATTTTCAATAATAATAATATCTTTTACTCCGATCATCATCCCATTTAGTTTCTCATCATAAAATTGGTTTTCACATTAATTATTAACAAAGTTCATTATGGTTCCTTCTATTGAATAAATCCAATAAGAATATTGTGAGAAACACTAATCATAGTGGAAAACAACATAATCATGAAAACAATCACTAATACAATGTATAAATAAAGGCACCTTATTTTTAATACATGAAACCTTATGTTTTTCCTTTTTAATTCACTGTAATAATATATTTAAATCCTTTATGATGGTTCATAAAGTTTTTGTGAATTTCCAAATCATATCTCTTGAGAGTGTCAAACCAGGTGTGAAGTAAGTCATGTTTTCATACACCAATTGATGGTCAATTCCATCTCAATGTGCCCTTTTTTGAGTTATTACCCCTAGGTACATCTGTACGAGATCCACACCAACATATAGTTTCTAGATAGGGATGTAATCACTTGAAAAAAACTTTCTCTATCCTTTACCAAAATTCTCAGATATTTTCATATAGATTGACTCATACATAGATCTATACATAGAGACACACCTAGATATATCCTTGAAAATAACCTTAATGATCTCAGTAATGTTTTCGCATCCTAATTTCTAGGTAAACTAATCATTTCCTATGATACCAACTATAGAGACCTTGGATTTCTATATATATATATATATATATATATATATAACATCTTAATATATGAGTATTCAATACATTAAAAAAACACATGTAAAAGGATCATAATAGTTTTGTTATTTTGGAGACCAGGTACACAATCTTCTAATTTGGTGAAATATATTCAATATATCCCACAAATATCGTCCCCTTTAGTACTCTTCACAAGTATAACCTCCTTAAAACCTTTATTTATAACATGGGTAAAGAAAATATAATAGAGGGTGAGATCAAATACTCAATAAGGGTAAACAAGGGAGATACATATGTATAACATGAACATAAGTGCATGATAACCTGAGCATAAAATTTTAAAACCATAACCTCTATATCAAATATCAAAATCAGTATTCATGACATAAATATTGGTAGTTAAAAATACAAGAATCATTATGAAATTAAATAATATGAGAAAAAAGAGCATAATATTGGCATAAAACATGGAATTGTGTAATATACATTATCATAAAAAATCATATACATAGTATTCAAGGCTCACAATCAAGTCTATCATAGTGGAATCGATTAATTTCTCGAACCATCATAGTAGTCAAGGTTCACTCAAAATACCATCATAGAGGACAATGTCACTTGCTAAACTGGGTTCAATCCCAATTCCATTCATATCTATCTCATGAGATATAAATATTTACATAATTAATTAAAGGTAGATATAGGTCCCACTAGTCACATAATAATGGTCATAAATTTGTGTGCCACAAGATAATAAAACATTCATCATATCATAACCCATTAAATGAAATGGGTTTCATAAACATTTCATCATATCATAACCTATGTACAAGAGATCAACTATAAAATTATATCACCATTTCAACATAGTATAAATCGTGAAAAGAATCAGGTTTCATTGAATTTCCTCATGTTATAACCCGTGGAAGAGAAATAGATTTAATAAGATTTATATCAGGGTATAACCATTGAAAAAATAGCATGTTTCATAGTAAATATGTCATTCTACTACTCATGGAAAAAGAATCAGGTTTCTTAAGAATTATATCATGGTATAACCCATGGAAGGGAAATGGTTTTCATCAATATCATGTCATCCAAAAAATAAACTTTTTATAAAAGGAAAAAGAACTGTATCCTTAAATCATATCCCCAGTAAATCATATGTAACCTCAAGGGATGTAAAATTAGATAAAGAATGATTTTTAAAGAAATGTAACTTGGAACATTTCATCAGTATAATAACCTTTATTTAAAAATCAATTTTTAAAATTAAAATTTATAAAATACTTTGTAAATCCTTTTCATTGGAAATAAACATTGAAAACTTATAATATAATATTTTAGAATTTTTTAAAACAGTTATTGAAAAAAATATCCCTCCCTATTTGAAAAACACTTTTTAAAACATAAAATGTTTAGAAAAAACCATTCTTTGAAAATAAACTTGAAGAATTTATTTGTATC